>JAGIQG010000006.1:29670154-30870154 GCA_024679065.1 Sphyrna mokarran | reverse complement strand
TCTGGAACCAGGTGACACACTCTCAGAATAAGGGATAAATCATTTTGGTCTGACACTAAGGTAATTTTTTTCACTCAGTGGTGAATCTTTGAAATTGTCAACCACAGAAGGCAGAGGAGGCTCAATCATTGAATATATTCAAAACAGAGATCGATAGATTTCTACCCAACCAGCCATTTGTTGGAGATAGAGAGTTAAAGAGAGAGATAGAGAGAGAGAGAGAGATATAGATAGATAAAGATATAGAGACAGATAGAGATTTTGTGCACCCATGCACATCTGGCATCATCCAAGTAATTCTTCTCTGTATTCTCTCCAATGTCACAATATAATTTTTATAATGCAGTGACCATATGACGTGTGCTGTGCTCCAGGGCCTACCCAATAAAAGGTTGAATACAGATTTAACATGACTTCTCTACTTTTCAATTCTATCCCTATCGAAATAAAACCTAGTGCTTGGTTTGCCTTTTCTTATGGCCTTACTAACCTGTGGCATAACATTTAGTGTTTGATTTATTTGTACTCCAAGATCCCTTTGTTTCTCTAGTTCACCCAGATTGATACCTAAGAGTTTCTTATGCCTGTGGAATTATGTAGAAGTTGTCTTCACTAATTTTGGCAGAGACTAGGAAGAACCTTGCTCAAATTTCAGGACTTTTACTCTTTAGATTACCTTTATCACTATTATTTCACATTCTTCAATCTGTGATTCTATCCATTTTACTCCTGCTTCGACATGTATGCTATGGTTTCCCCTTTTTCTGCTGTTTAAATATTTTCACATATTCATCTTGCCTGATTTCCCCCTTTTCATTCTTTTTTTAGGTATATATTCAAATATTCTGTATTGTTCTGTTCTTTGCTCCTTTACAAGTTTCTATCAGTCTTTTATTTAGTTAATTTAATCAAGGATTACTATTAGTAAAACTCTGATAGGGACTATTTGAGATATAAAACATATTTTATAAGATGCAGTGTGTTTGGAACAGGAAGTCTCATATATTAATACACCTATTAAATAGATAAAAATATTTAGCAAAATATTATTGCTTCATTGTCATTAATACAAATACAATACTAGACAAATGAAGACAAAACAATTAATAATGTTACATTTCAAATATAGATATCATCAGACATTGCACCAATGGCAGTAAGGTTACACATTAATGCCATTTAAAATACTGCTAATTTCTGTTTTGCGTTATAGTTGACAGATGGACTTCAATGCGGATAAATGTGTAGTGGTCCATTTTGGCAGGAATAATGGGATAAAGGAGTACAATATCATGGGTAGGAGTCTTGGCTGTGTTGAAGAGCAGAAGGATCTTGGGGTCCGGGTCCATAGGTCTCTTAAATCGGCCTCGCAGGTGGAGGAAGTGGTCAAGAAAGCGTATGGTGTACTGGCCTTCATTAATCGAGGGATTGAGTTTAGGAGTCAGGAGGTAATGATACAGCTTTATAAGACCCTTGTCAGACCCCACTTGGAGTACTGTGCGCAGTTCTGGTCACCTCACTATAGGAAGGATGTGGAAGTTATTGAAAGAGTGCAGAGGAGATTTACAATGATGTTGCCTGGATTGGGAGGCATGCCTTATGAAGCTAGGTTGAGGGAGCTGGGACTCTTCTCCCTGGAGAGACGTAGGTTGAAAGGCGACCTGATAGAGATTTATAAAATGTTGACAGGAATAGATAGGGTGGATTCTCAGAGGCTATTTCCCCGGGCTGAAATGGTCACTACGAGAGGACACAGATTTAAGGTGCAGGGAAGCAAATACAGAGGGGATGTTAGGGGTAAGTTTTTCACTCAGAGGGTATTGAGTGAATGGAATTGGCTGTCGTCGGTGGTGGTAGAGGCGAACTCGCCGGGGTCTTTTAAAAGACTTCTGGATGAGTATATGGGAACTAATGGGAAACGGGGTTATAATTAGGTCTGTGGCTTGGTAGGTATAGATGTGATCGGCGCAACTTGTGGGCCAAAGGGCCTGTTTGTGCTGTAGTGTTCTATGTTCTATGACTAAGGGCAACTGCAAATTAACTAAGAATTACTATTACGTCCTTAATGCTCTGAGTAGCAGGTACAATATTGTTCCAATCTAGTACTTGCTTGTGTGACAAATGCCAGAATAGCTCTTTGTCAGAGCTTTGACAGAGAATCATCCAAACTCAAAATATTAGCTTGGTTCTTTCTTCACACATGCTGTCAGATCTGCTGAGGTTTTCCAGCATTTTTATTTTTGTTTCAGATTCCAGCATCTATAATAATTTGCTTTTGTAATACTGGAAATAATATAGCCTTCAGAATCTGACATTTCAAAACACCTCACAGCCATTCAAATAATTTTGAAATGTAGTGTTTTGTTAATTTAGGCAAATGTGGCAGTACTTGAGAAGCCTCAGTCTAGACTGTGCTCAAGTCTTTGGAGTGGGCCTCAGATCTCCTGATTCTGGCAAATTTCCAACACCAAAACAAGGCCATCATGATTTACATAACGAATAGCAATGGATTAGATCCCATTTAAAACTGAATAATTAGTTGAATTTATTCAGTGAACATCTTTCAAGTACTTGGATTCTTGGCTATACAGGGATGTACATCTGTAAATAGTAATTTTAGTACAAGTAGCTCTTTCTAAGCAAAATCTAACTAAAGTAAAGTTGCTGGAAATTTGAAATAAAATAAAAAATGCTAGAAATACTCAGAAGGGCAGGCAGTAGCTGTGAAGAGAAATAAATGTTCAAGTCAATGGCCTTTTATCAGAAGGTTTTGTGGCAGGTCATTATGTTCAAAAATGGTGCAAGGCATGTAAATTCAAACCTACATAAAAATGTCAGCATTAAAAAAAATGTGAATTCAAATACTCTCAAGCTACAGTACAGAATAACTCTTGCTGTGCTTAAAAAAGAACTAATTTGGGGAAGGAGCAAGAAAGAGGAAGAAATTGAGCTATTTACTTCAACAGGATATTTCTTGGAAAAACCTCATTAGAATCAGGGTACAAATCTAAATGCTGAAGCCAACAATATATGAAGATGTTGAATAGACTTGGTAATTGAAATCTAGTTGCAGATGAACTGCAAAAACAATTTTCAGATTTCACATTTTAAAATTCACATTGAGAATTTTAAGAACACGATACAGATACCTCAGTGCGTTGCACTGAATGACAACTTTGCAAGGTTAATTGACGTTACAAGCTTCCCATTAAAACATTTTTTCTACCCCCAGCTGCAGTTCTATTCCATAAAAGTACTCAAACTGGGAAATATAACCTCAATAAGGAAAGCTTCATCAGCTTTTTCAAGTTGGAGAGCAAATTGAAGGTGCAGAAAATGGATCTTATTGACATTTCTCTGCAAGCTGAAGACTTCTTATACTCACTCAAACAGCATATATATGAATATTGATTCCAACTATCTGTATTAATCTAGTGTTTTTAAATTGGAACAATATGCCACACCATGACACAAAAGCTGGCGTTAAAAATAGCTACTGAACTAAAGGAAGAAAGATGATGACAGGGTGAAATACAATTTGATTAAAGATAAATCTTAAAAGGAAAGATGGGCAGATTTAGGAAAGGAACCATAGGCTGCTGATAGTGTGGCTAGGGTGGGAGCCTGAGGTCAGACAGTGGGAGAGTGGAGGGTGAGGTGGTGGTGATTTACAGGGCTTTTCCCAATCCCACTCAACTGTGGAAATTGAAGAGTTTAAAACAAAATCCTGCTTTCTGGAAGAACCAGATACTTTTCTGGGGTGGCTGAAGGCTGCCCACCTCATTTCTTTACAGGCCTGTTCCAGCACGCAGCAGTCTTTTCAGTAGAGTTCACATAACTACTGGTTACACAGTGGCAGATGGGCTGTCCAAGGGATGGAAATGAATGTGAAGCATGTGTTGGAGAGGACATGGGGCCAGAGGTCAGTTTGAAGTCAAAGAGATTGCTGAAGTAACAAACAGTCTGGTTCAACCAAAGGCAATTGTTGAGTTTATCAAGTATTTTCTGTTTTCATTTATCACTGCTCTCTGGTCACTCAGCTAACTTCTCATTCAAGTGCCCATATTGCCTTTTATTCCATAAATTAGAATTTTGTTCAGTAATCTGTTCTGTTGCAGTATATCAACAGCTTTTGATCCACATACACATCAACAGCATTGCCCTTATCGACTACCTCAAAAAAAAACTCCAGCACGTTAGTTAAACATTTTTCCTTCATGAGTCCATGCTGGCTTTCCTAAATCGTCTAGCACCTAAATTATTAAATCGGATGATTGCCTACAGGGCTACTTGGAATCAGTGGACTGGTCAGTGTTTAAAAATTCTGTGACCAGTCTGAATGAGTACACCACTACATTAAGTGACTTCATTAGAAAAGTATGTAGAGGACTGTGTGCTAAAGCAGCAAATCCAAGTGTTCCCCAACCAGAAACCACGGATGAATAGGAATATCAATTGTTTGCTGAAATCCAGATTTGAGGCATTCAGGTCAAGTGACACTGATCTATACAAGAAAGTCAGATACAATCTAAGAAGATCCATCAAAGGTGCCAAAAGACAAAGGTGCCAAGCTAGAGTTCCAGGCGAGCCATAACGACCACCGCTGACTATGGCAAGGTCTGCAAGACATAAAAAGCTACAAGATGAAGGCAAGTAAAATTACCAGCTCCAACACACCCCTTCCTGATGAGTTCAATGCATTCAATGCCTGTTTTGAGCAAGAGGTCAGTGAGAGCATGCCCTCCAACCTGGAAGCCCTGGATGACCCTGTATCTGGGGTCATTATTGCAGATGTCAGAGCAGCTTTTTTGAAGGTCAAACCAAGGAAAGCAACTGGCCCGGATGGGGGTACCTGGATGTGCACTCAAATCTTGCGTGGATTGGCTGTCGGAGGTATTCACAGACATCCTCAACTCTCTTTACAACAATCTTAGGTCCCTAAATGCTTAATGAAGACGACCATCATCCCGGTACCGAAAAAAACCAAGCAGCGTGCCTTAATGACTAGTGGCTGGTAGCTTTGGCATCCATCATTATGAAGTGCTTTGAAAGGTTAGTCATGACATAATTCAATTCCAGCTTCTCAGATTACCTGGCTCCACTAGTTTGCCTACTGCCGCAACAGGTCCAAATCAGACACCATTTCCCTGGCCCTGCATTCAATCCTGGAACATCTAGATAACAAGGACGCCTATGTCAGACTCCTATTTATTGACTACAGCTCAGCCTTCAACACAATTATTCCCAAGAAACTCATCTCCAAACTCCATGGCCTGAGATTTGACACCTCCCCTGCAACTGGATCCTAATTCACAGGCCGCAATCAGTTAGGATAGGCAACACCTTCTCCACGGTCATCCTCAAGTGGTGCCCCACAAGACTATGTTCTCAGCCTCCACTATACCCTTTATACACCTATGACTGTGCGGCCAAATTCCCCTCCAATTCAATTTTCAAGTTTGCTGACAACCCCACCGTAGTGGGTTGGATCTCAAACAATGATGAGACAGAGTACAGAAATGAGATAGAGAATCTGGTGAACCAGTGCGGCAACAATAATCTCTCCTCAACATCAACAAAACAAAGGAGATTGGCATTGACTTCAGGAAACATAAAGGAGAACATGCCCCTCTCTACATCAATGGGGATGATGTAGAAAGGGTCAAGAGCTTCAAGTTTTTAGATGTCCAGATCACCAACAACCTTTCCTGGTCCCCCCATGCCGACACTATAGTAAGAAAGTCCACCAATGCCTTTACTTTCTCAGAAAATTGTGGAAATTTGACATGTCAGCTAACCAACATTTACAGGTGACCAAGGAAAACGTTCTTTGTGGTTATATCACAGCTTGGTATGGCTCCTGCTCTGACCAAGACTGCAAGGAACTACAAAAGGCTGTGAAAGTAACCCAATCATTCACACAAACCAGCCTCCCATCCATTGACTCTGTCTATACTTCCTGCTGCTTCAGCAAAGTAACCAGCATAATTAAGGCCCCCATACATTCTCTCTCCCATCTTTTTCTTTCAGGAAAGAGATACAAAAGTCTGAGATCATGTACAAACTAATTCAAGAACAGCTTCTCGCCCACCAGTATCCAAAATGGAAATGTGGTTAGAGAATGCAATAACCTCAAGGGATTCCTGCACTAATTGCCTATTTTAGGTACTCTGGTTGTCACCCATTTTCTCTGTGTACATATTAGCTATTGTGTTCTCTATAACTAATTTACATCAAGCAATTTACCTTACTAAATGTACTATCCACTTACTCCTCAGCCTTGTGGTTGCATTACAGTGATAGTAGCCACCATTCAAGTTCTGTAACCTGAAGCTCACGTTTCTGCAGCTGATGAAACTTCCTGCAGATGTAGTCATTCAAGGCACTTTGTGCCTGCAAGACTTCCCACATCCAGCAGGATGCACAATCCACATGGCCAAGCTGTACTGATGTACCTTAGCTTCATGTGAAGTGTTTAAAGTTGCCTGTTACTCAATCATCTCGTACTCTGCCTCTTGCACTCATTATGAAGTCCCTCTGTTCTCTCTTTCTGTCCCCTCTTTTACCTCCCATGTTCCTCTCTCCTTACAGAAAAACAAACAGCTATCTTCTCCAACCAAGCAAATTGCTTCTTTCCTGCTTTCAGACACCTAATTGCTTCTCCATTTCCACCAATTTCAATCTCCCAACTGCATCTCCCCTTGTGCTGTGTTCAAACTCCGGGCTGTCTCTCCCCTCGTGCTGTGTTCAAGCTCTCGACTGTCTCTCCCCTGACACTGTGTTCAATCTCCCTATTATGTCACCACTCATGCTGCCTTCACAGCGTTACCTCAGTGATAAGGTTACAGAGTTTATGGCAGAACTGAAAATGACAATGTCTTTCTGAAGGAAGTTATGATGGATGCAGGTGTAGTCTGGCATCACAGAGGCAGTAATGAAGTTAAATATCAATGTTAGTGCCAACAAAATGTTGCACTCAAGCCAAAAAGATATTCTGCCTATCAAACAAACGTATAATGTGGTACATGAATTCCAGCGCAGGTGTGAAGCTAGGTATGTAGGCCGTAAGTCTCAAAGACTGGCAGATCATATCAAACAATGTGTTCCTTTTTCTGTTTACAACAGGCAAAGTATTTACTGTACCCAATCAGCCCGTACTTGTGAAACTTAAAATATAGCATTCAGTATTACATGTGATTCAATGATCAGACAACATTTGCTAAACAATCCTGAGTATGCTAAAGATTACAGTGTTAATTAATTTAAGATCAGTGAAGCTCACAGAGTGGCTCACTTACACATGCTAGAAACTACATATATTAATACAAAGGGTCCGGTCATTTGTAAACAGATATATTGGGTGGGTGGGATTTTATGATATTGCTCGACCTGAGACTGGTAAATCCTGCTCAAGGTCAACAGATTTTTCCATTGTCCATCCCTTGCCTGCTTCAATTCCCATGGCAGGCAGCAGAATAGAATTCCAGCAATTGTTCCTTTTTCAACTTAATAACATAGGCAACAACCATTCTCTGGTTTATCCCCAACGTAAATCCTTGACTAGTCAGTGTCAGTCTGCCTGGTTTAAATTTCAAATGATACTGTTCATCACCATCAGCTGCATTTCTCCATGCAACACCTCTACCAATCAGAATCTACTTACAACCAAGCAGTACTCTTCTTTTTGTTGTTCACATTGCATCTGATATTTTTGTGAATTGTCCTGATGAGTGCAAGTTGAAAAGCTTTGACAACATGCATCTTTTTTCAGCAATATTCTTCTGTATTACCAAACGATTAAATCTTAAATGCATTCCAAGAAATACCATGCAGTTGGGATTACATTATCCTGTGTTTTGGAATGGTACTCACATTTAGCAGTAAACCATTCATATCTGCAAAGAGAAACAGGAAATAGAATAGCTTTAACATCTATAAAGGGAGCATAATGGCAATACTGATTGTAGATATTTAATATTATGGGTTGTGTGGATAGTTTCACTCGGCACACTGAACATTGCTTTATGTTGTTTTCACTTTGGAGGCCTAACGATTAAATTTTTGAAGAAAATTATTCCCTTCACAAAAGCAATCATATTTTGTACATTTCAGCACAATGAAAAATATTGCATCATAATTGGAAAATGACAATAAAAGCAACAACTATGTTTGTAGACATGTTTTTCAAACCATAGAAATTTTTCCTTAGTTATCTATGCTGACATTAACTGCAGACACTGGTTATGCCAAATTATCTTTTAAAATATAAGCTCAATTTAGAAGTCAGGAGTACAACATTTTGCATTGATATACCTTTAACACAGTGAAATGTCTCAAGGTGCTTCAGAAGAACAAATTTGACGTCGAACCATGCAAGAAGGCAGTAGATGACCTAAAGTTTGGTTAAGGAGGTAAGTTTAAAGGAATGTTTTACAAGGAGACTGACAAAGACAGATTTAAGGAGGGAATTTCAGAACTCAGAACATTGTTGGCTCAACTGGGAGCCAATATGTTCTTTGAGCAGAAAGGTGTTGGGTTTTGATGCAAATTAGAATATAGGCAAAGGAGTTTTGAATTTACTTAAGTTTGTGGAGCTTGAAAGATATAGTGCAGTCTCTTCATATAAATCTATACTTTTACTGTTGTTTTGATCAACAAAACATGATGGTTTCTTCTGATTTTTCAAAAATGACTAAATATTTCTAAAATATAGTGGAAACAAACAACATCATTAATAGAATACCTCATTATTACATATGTTGCACACACTGACTAGAGTGCCTATATGGTCCAAGTTTGCCTGGAGAATTGCCTTTTAATCCAACAAATTTTCCAATTATTACTGAGCAAATATTTTTCATTTTTCTTGGCCGATCCCTGCCAGCATTTTAATGCTTTTACTGAACTTATACAAATAACAGATTTAGCATTTTGCCATGAGCCAAAGCCAATCACCAAGTTTCGGTGTCAACTTTGGCTCCACCGTAATACCTTGAGTCAGAAGGTATAGGTTCAGTGCCATTCCACACAGACATTAGCATTTGAAAAAGGGAAATTCCACATCACTAAATAATATGACTTTAACCATTTGATGTACAGTTGCACGTAAACAAGGGGTGATTAGGGTATGTTTAACATTACTTGGAAGGGCATTTTTGTCCATGATTTTAAATGAAGGTAAACAACAGGTTTGGAACATAAATTTGGGTTTGGCTAGGAAGAGCAAGTTCAAGAAATGCAAATACAAGAGAAATTGTTTTCTCAACTCAGCTTATTTGTTTTAAGTACTTTTATTTATTTGAATGTTAAACTGAGTCAGTAAAATTTTGACTTATGAGCATATTATCTTACCACCGTTGATCTCACAAAACAGTAGAGGTTAACTGATCAACTAATAAAACTAGACCAGTGATATTTATTTCAGTAGAGTTTGTGGGACCTTAATATGTGCAAAGTGTCTGCTTTGGTTGTCTACATTAGTAATCTCGCTACTGTTTTATACTTAAAAAACTGCCTATGTTAACTTGTCACAAGATGATTACATTCTCCCATTAACGGTGACATTGCAACATTTCCACATGGAAGGGATAGCGAAAGTGTGACAGGTTTACATTGGAAGTTCCCATTATCAATGTGAAAAGAAGAAATTATAATGGAAGTCAATAGAAAGCACATGCAGATTCCTAGATAATTAACATAAAATAGTGGTACACTTTGCCGAACTTGTGCAGTCAAAGTAATGATTGGAGAAGGAGCTTGAAAGCTTTGCACTCTGTAGAGTTAACCAATCCCTGGTTCAACATGATAAATCTTCAGCAGAGTGGCACTGCAAAAGGATTGTCCTTTAAATTCAATTACTCATGCCGATATCCATTTTTCTAATTGCTTAAATTAAAATGGAAGTCTATTTTTATATTATTAATGGTATTGATTGCTGACAAATATAAAAGAATATTTATCAATTGTGTCGAATTTCACAGGAATTATGAATTGCAATTCATGGCTCTGGTATTTACTGTGTTTTTTTAATTGATAAATCTCAAAAGGTTACTTGACTTCTTAAATGTCTTCAGAGATGCTCAACAATATTAAGATAATCATTGTGCTTTGCAGGGCTAGGTTATTTTTCCTTTGTTTTAAACTGAAAACATCATGTTTTTAATATAAATTAACCAACAGCAATAGAAGTCTGCATTATTGCAGTTTTTAATACAGTACAAACAAGTTCTTTTGGCACAAGGGCTTACATGGATTCTAAAATCATAAAATCCACCTTAAGACACACCATAAGAATATTACAGTATTGCAATAAATCAATGACTCCATATTTGGAAAGACATTCACATATAAAAAAGAATCACTGACAGTTTCTGTAAAAAGGACACTGGGTTTATCAATTTTGGCACAGCTGTCGACCAGCCACATTTTTGAGAAATAATAGTTACACCTAAATAGTGGCATAACAACAGAATAGCCTAGAGCGTTGACCCACTATACTGTACATGCTCAGAACAGGAGAGCTCTGTACCATACACTGTATTAGATTTGTGCTCACTTGTTAAAATAGAGCATTCAATACACCTGTTCCATGTTATAACGGTGGACCTGAAGTTGATGATACGAGTCAATAATTGAATGCTTCTATCCCCGATCGGCTTATTCTGGTTCAAAGCCAACATTGTGCAGAATTGTCCAAGCATAATACCAATTAATTTTGAGCTTCAACATGCAATTGTTGCTACATTTGGTAACATGATTAATAGGGGCACTTCAACCCAAGACACAATTTCAAATCAAAGATTATTCATCTGTCTTAAAACACTTAACTTCTCCATCCTTCAAAAAAATGTTCCTACACTGTATTTCCAGAATGCCTTAGACAGTACAAATTGATTTTTGTGGATCCATAAAAGCATAGGCATGTCTGTAATATTAATGCCACTGTTTTGATGAGTGTTCTCAAAACACTTACATAAAAGAGGAGAAAAGATGTGCGTTTAATTTAGATCAAACAGGTCAGCAAAGGTACACAAAGCTTCTAATTAGCCCTCAATTTCAGCCACCACATTTCTTCTCTTCAGAAATTAACAAATTAGAAAAAAAACTAGACTTCGTGGAATTAAATAGTTAACATCTCAAAATAGTTCGAAAACTCCAGCAGCATTAACTTCTGAAGGCCAAATGAAACAGTTCATTTATGCTAATTAATGCAGTGTTGCTCATGTTCATTTATCAAGCAATATAGTGTCCTAATGAAGTACAGAACATAAAGCTGCAGTTTCTCTTCCTTTTATTAAACCTCATTCAACTTGCTACACAAAACTATTTAGTGCAATCTAGCTGCACTATAAACACACCATAGTTATAGTAACTATAAACAGAGTAGCCTCTGTTTCACTAGCATGCAGTATTGGGTCAAGGCTCTATTATATTTCCTGATCCCAGTGTAACAATAAAGTTTAAAAACATGAAAAACAGATCTGACCTCCCCTCCCCATATTGAATGTATGAGAGATGACACAAATATCTAAAAAGTCATCGGGGCAGATGAATATTTTGTTGTCCCATACGAGGGCAATCCTATGTATGGCCAGTTGTATATAAAGCAATAATATTTTTGCTAATCAGGATACCAAGGTTCATCTTAGATCAGAAGCTGGCATTGTTCCAATTTTTTTTCAAAAATGAATGGGTGATCCAGAAGTAAGAACTTTCACGAATCTGTTGCAGAGGCTCTTTATATCCAAAAAAATCGTGATGCTCATTTCCCAAGTCCTTCACTCTTGTAGGAGATTCAACTGTAGTGAAGTTTTTTTTTCTCTTGGAGTTAGTGCTCATCTAGCAATAATCAAGTTCCAATAAGCGCCAAATGTTTGTTTCTGTTCTGACCAAAGCTACGTTTTTACTGAACTATTGGGACTGAGAAAAAAATGGGTTCCCAGAAATTACATTTACATTGTTTTACTGCAGTGTTAGGAAGTCTGTACAATTGTCCTTCAAACATATCTTAAATAAATGTTAATTAAGTCATACATATCTCATCAGCAGGCTCAAACAAAGTCTATTCTAGACTACAATTCTACAGCAGATTCACATTTTGAAGGTTATATTTTTGCTTCAGTTCATCAACTTGGGTTGTCATTCCGCAACTCAATCATTATATAGTCGTTGTCTTGGTTCCTTTCTTTGTTGCAGACAGTTTGCAAAGGAGGCATGGCTTAAATAAACCATGCTGGTATAGTCTTAACTATAAGTTAACTATAGTCTCTGTCAACTATTAGAGCATTAGCCAATACTTCCAGTAACTTGCAGGTTGTGATAGAAAGACAGGTATATATTCTCAGAGAGCTTGATAAACATTTAAATGTGTAACACTCCAAGACTACCACGTTATTTTAGATTTATAACGTACATTGTAAGCTACTGTTCACATTGTTTATAGCATGTACAGTAAATAAATTTCTCACTTATAACCTGTCCCCTTCACTTTGTTTTTTATAAGTCAACTATTTGTATGAGCCTTCAGGGAGTGAAAATTCAGACTGTTGCAGCACTTATGCTGAAACAAGAACTCCAGTTTAAAAATGCAATTTTTCTCCAAGATACAAGAAGCTTCTTAACTCTTAACCAAAATGCACTGTTCAATTATGCCATGGAAAATAACCAATTAACCATTACTTAGGTCTGCTTACACATCTATAAATTACTTAAATGCACAATAAAAATGATACTCTGAATAAAACATTTCAATAAATTACATTTAAAACTTTAGTGGCATTCAATTATTGCTGTGTAGTACACACCTTAAAAACTGATCTCTGCCCAATATTAATTTTTTAGGATTTTCATAAATTTACTTCTGAATGTGTGTATGGTGAGTGCAACTGCACTACTTAGGAAAACCATAATATATGTTTTGTAAATAACAAGGTAGCAGTTATATTAAACTTACACTTTTATTAAATTTAAAGAGACATCATCCCTTTTATCAACCTGCACAAAGTATATCGCAGAATCAAACTGTACACCATACTCAAACATTTCTAAGCCTTCTGAAAGAACTATTTAGTGTTCTTAATAAATTGAAAAATCATTCTTATAAAGAATTTCTTTGGAGCCCATAAATAAATGCATCTATCAGTGCACCATTTTTCACTGTTGTAATAATTTGACAGCAGAAATGAATGAAACCTGGTTAAGATGCAAACAGTATGTGGATGTGACCAATAACAGCCATTACATAACTGTATAAAGGGATACTGTCTCTTTGATTCAGTAAAATCCATTCGTTTGCGATTAAAAGGCTTCATTTGTTATGTTATAAACCTTCCCAAGTTGTCCAGATTACATTTTGGAGCAGTCTTGTGAAATGGAATTTTAAAAACTAAATGTACAAAATTGTTGACTATAGCAAACAAGGAGAAGAAATAATGTGGGGAAATGTCAATTTACAATAAGGCTTTATACTTTTGCACCTCCTTAAGTAATGGATATAACACACTAAATAAAGAGTGCAAAGCATATCTTTTGCCAATATAGGGAGCCAACAGTATCCCTTCCACTGTGAAGGAAGATAGATTTCAACCTGGTTTTTATATGTACTGTATTTGGATGACAATGCTGATGCAGAGGTTCTCGTTTTAGCTACCTTCTATTAACTTTGCCAAATTATCTCGTAATTCTGTTAGTTCAAAAATTTTTCCATCTAGAATTTCTAGAAGTGTTTTTAAGTTATTGCGGAAGACCCCTTGCTCATTTTGACTCTTCTCCAGACGTTGTTCAAAGTCTGCCAACTGTTCCACCAGATCTCGATTGCGGTTTTCTACTTCCTATCAGAAGAAAAGATGAAGAGGGGTTTAATTGGAGTATTCCATGGAGGATTTATATCCTGAATATTAATAACTGAACTGAAACAGACAACCAAAAAATCTGATGGCTGAGAATTGTGAGACAATGATCTCTGGATTGCTCAATCCAAATAAGAGCTGCATTATATATTACTTTTATTATATGTATGAGTAAAATGGTTTACTATTATATTACAAAAAGAAATGGAGGTTAATTGCTTAAATTTCCAAATTAGGTAGATGAGATGCAAAGTCACTCGTATGAGAGCTGCATATATTTAAATACATTCTAATCAGAATATGTCAAAAAGTATTACCAACTTTAATACTCATAGTTTCAGCAGCCAGATTTTATAGCTGACTAGTAAGTTAACTTTCATGTGCTGGAGAGATTTTAAGAATCTCTTAACCAATAAATGGAAGGGGTGGAAGCAGTGATTGCTCACACCTCCAATAAATATTCTTCTTAATTTAGGACCTAGAATTTAGATCCACAGCTCAAGTTTCCATTTATTTGGACTGTTTAGAGCAGTGTCTGAATCTTGCAGTAGGGGAAGAAAGATAAAACTACAGTCATATTTGGATTTGGATCACAATGCTGATGCAGAGGTTCTCGTTTTAGCTACTATGATCTATAAAGAATTTTTGTCCTCAATGTTGAAATATTCTTAAAATTAATAAGGCTAATGCAGACAACAAATTTTGTAAAAACATCAACACAGGAATTTTCCTGTTCCACCCTCCATGGGAATCATAGAAGGCAGGAGCAGACCGTGCAAAGATCCACTGACCTTGGGTTTCCTGGTTTTGGGACAAGCGCAACCGAAATCCTACCCAAAAACATTTCTACATGGTCGTCTTACTTATTGAATTAAAAATTTGACTTTTGACCCAGGGAATGCTATCAGCTTATTTGGCTCCATCTAGTTCATAATAAAAATGCACATTACTAACAAATATTGCTATACAAGTTATGTTAGCTTGTCTTTTATCACAGGAAATCAATTAGTCTAGATTTATTTACATACTCTCTTACTCTCTTAATGCTCTGCCTGTTCTCTGCAACGCTAACGAAACTAGACTAGTGTGTATATTTTGATGCTGCATCTGGCTTCCTTTCTCTCCTTTGACCCTTGTTTCCTGTCTCCTTTTCTTTCTCTCAACCAGACATGTTCTTTACTATTTCTCGCTCTTTGGTCTTTTACTTCTTCTAATCCTACTCTAATTCATCACTACTCTACTGTATCCCTACTCACCGTGTTGCTAGCTACGATTCTATGATTGAAACCTAATTGAATAAACCCATAACTACCTTCTGTGCCTCTTTTGGCATTTTAAGTTGATCTTTCTCAATACCCTAGCTATGGCTGTGACACTACAATCTCCATTCTCTTCTTTCCTTCTCTATAAAACAATATGCTTTGTCTGTATAGTGCGCAAGAAACAATACTTTTCACTGCATGCTAATACATGTGACAATAATAAATCAAATCAAATTTTTGAGGGGCCATCAAAACTCTCAGCATTGCTTCTTTACAAGCTTCAACTTCAATTGCCGCATCCCACTCTTTTGACTTTACTGCAGATAACTGGATAGATGTGTCTGAAACTTAGCTTCTGAGTGGAAACCCTTACTGAAGTTTTCCACATCTGCCCTACACAATAACAGCATGGTCCTCATCACCAAATCACACTTTGGTTTCTTCTCCTGTTCCTCCAGTGCCCTCTTTTTTCTTTAAGTTTCTTGACTTGTATCTTTTATAACATCTTTAAAATCATTGTCTACAACTTTCATCCAATTGTTTCCCAATATATCCTTGCTCTTTTCCAATTCATTTTGAATTCTCTCTTTATACTTCATTACTACCTAGTCATCCCCACACCTCTTCCTCAGTATACTGAGACCATGTATGAAGTTGCCTCTGTTACTTTTCCTCTAGCCACCCAGAAAACATAAAATATTTAAAGACATCAGTTCCACAAACGTGTGACACCTTGTTAGAATTTCCAGCAACTCTCTTAATACCTTCAGTGGCTTTGTATTGTCAGCTTACTTGTCCAACATCCTATTTGGATGAGTGGAATTTTTTCTCATGCCCATCACAAACTTTTGTATCCATGCTTCTAATTCTATTTATCATCCAACTGAACTTAACTTGCAGTCTCAAGAACCCAGTTTGATCCTAGGCTGATTTTCTGACCAGGCATCTTTTGCATTGCAAAGTTCATCTACTTCCTTTTCCATTTTATTTCCTGCATTTGCATCTGCCTCAGCATATCTGCTGCCACAATTTTCCACCAAATCTTTGATAGTTTCAAGGCTTGACTATTCCAATGATCTCCTGGTTAGCCTTCTTCAATCTACTGTGCTTTTCAATTCATCCAAGACATCTTATTCTGTATCAAATCTTGCTCACCATTTTTCCACTGCTTAGATGTCATCCTTGGCTCAGTTATAGTACTCTTATCTCTGATTCAGAAGTTGCCAGCTCAAGTCTCACACCAGAGACTTGAGGACATAGCAGAAGTTAAGATTTCAGTGCAGAACTGCGAGAATACTGCATTGTTGCACATAAGATGTCATGGCAAGGATCACAAGTTCCCATGGAGCTATTCAAAGAGCAAGAGGGTGTTTTGAGTGTACTGGTAATTATTTAGAGCTTAATAGTTAAAATTAGGCAACTGTTCTAAGTATTCATTGCTTAAAAATTTTTTTTATCCTCTTTCATGCAAGACTGAACAAAAAAATTAAGTTCCTTGATTGTTGTTTAAGATCCATTAAATTTTACACATCTACTTTCTGCAACAAAAGCATAAAGAACAAATTTCAAGTTGTTAATTCTTCCATCCCCTATTAATTTTTGCTTTATTTACAAGTAGGTTTACTTTAACACTGCAATGAAGTTGCTGTGAAAATCCCCTAGTTGCCACACTCCGGTGCCTGTTCGAGTATACTGTGGGAGAATTTAGCATAGCCGATGCACCTAACCAGCACGTCTTTCAGACAGTGGGAGGAAACTGGAGCACCAGGAGGAAACCCATGCAGACACGGGGAGAATGTGCAGACTCTACACAGACAGTGCTAACCACTGTAACTTGTGCTACTTCTGTGTTTGGATCAAAATATACTACAAGATGCCTGAGGATAGTAGGCAAACAACATAAACTGCAGGAGTTAAAATCGATGTGTCAAATTTCTTACATCTTACAACATCTTCTGCTTACTTGCAAAGACTCCAAAGAATTTGAATGCTGCTGGCAGCTGGAGAGCAGTTAATATAGATCTTGGTGCCAGAAGTCAAATGAAAATGCCAGCCAATTTTTTTGCAATTCTTTTTCAAGTATTTTTCCACTACCAACAAGCCAAATATCTACTGCATTACGATTTCTCTTGGACTCCATAATATTCCTCTACCAAGCTGAACAGGCATTTGATGAGTTCAAGAAACACATTGTGACAGATGCACGTTAACTGCCCTTTAATTTTCATGCTACATTATTTCTGCTTTATTTATGATCGCAAGTTTCTGCTTGTATGTCATGCATAATTTTATTGTTCTTTATATTGTTTTAAGTTTCCTGCATTGCTCTGTGACTGTTTTCCCTTTGGGAAGCCAGCAGGAAGTCTGAACAATGTACACCTTCCGACAGCTGTTCTTACTTCATTCTTCGTAATTATCAACTTCTGTCATCTTTCCTGATTGCCGTAGGGGACTGCTGCATTGATACTTAGCTAGTCAGTGTCAAAGATGTGCACAGTATCCTTTCCATTTTGTTTCTTGGACTGCTAATAGCAAATTTCTATTCTCATCTTTGTTAATTTAAAATTTCAGTACAGTCAGTCAGTCAGTACTTTGTTTCCAATTTTCATTTTCAAAGAACAAAGAAGAACATAGCACAGGAACAGGCCCTTGGGCCCTTCAAGCCTGCACCGACCATCCTTTTGTATCCTGCTATTCCCAGTCTGTTCATGTGGCTATCTAGATCATTTAAGACCCTAGCGTGTCTGCCTCAATCACTTTGCTTGGGAATGCATTCCAGGCCCCTGCCACCCTCGCATATCTGTATTGAAACTTGCCCCCCAACCTTACCATGAACCTGTGACCCAATGTGTTTGTCATTTCCGATCTGAGAAAAAGCTTCTGTGTTCACCCTATCTATGCCCTTCATAATTTTATAAATTTCTATGAGGTTGCCCCTCAATCTCCCTCTTTCCAGAGAGAACAACCGTAGTTTACTCCTGGTAAAGCTTTTCTGCACTCTCTCCAAAGCCTCCATGCCTTCCGTTAGTGTGGTGACCAGAACTGGAAGCAATATTCCAAAAGTGGCCTAACCAATATTCTATGTAACTGCAACATCATATGCCAACTTTTATACTCTTTGCTCCATCCAATAAAGGCAAGCATGTCATATGCCTTCTTCACTACCTTTTCCACCTGTATTGCCACCTTTAAGAATCTCTGGATTTGCACACCCAGATCCCTGTATGTGTGTCTATACTCCTGATGGTTCTATAATTTATTTTATAGCTCACTCCCAGTATTAGATCTACCAAAATGCATCACTTTGCATTTATCTGGATTAAATTCTGTCATTTATCCCCCCCAATTTTCCAGCCTATCTATATCTTGCTGTAATCTCTGACAATGTTCATCACTATCCGCAACTCCAACAATCTTTGTGTCATCCGCAAATTTACTAATCAGACTAGCTATATCTTTTTTCTAATCATTTATATATATTTTTCACAAACAGCAGAGGTAACAGTGCAGAGTCCTGCGGAATACCACTAATCATAGACCTCCAATCAGAAAAAGACCCTTACACAAGTTTCTGATATTTCTTTTACCAAGTTTGCCATTTCTTGAATTCTATGATGTTTTTTGTGGACTTGTTAAAGCATTTTAAGCAGGGTTAATTCTGTTTAAAATGCAGTTATTTATTCACCTTCTATCAATCAATTAGATCAACTTCAAAATTCATAGCCCAGCCCATAACAGATGAACAATTGTGTTGAGGTCAAGCCTTGAAACAAAACAGATGCAAGTTCTGTCCATGAAGAAATAATCTGGCATCTTACACAATGGACTAATGTAACTTAAAGTGTGATACAACTTTTTGAGTTATCTAGGAACACAGGAAATAGAAATAGGCCATTCAGCCCCTCAAGCCTGCTCGGCCATTCAACTTGATCATGGCTGAGCACTGACTTCAATGGCATATTTCCCT
This sequence comes from Sphyrna mokarran, assembly GCA_024679065.1. Lineage (NCBI taxonomy): Eukaryota > Metazoa > Chordata > Chondrichthyes > Carcharhiniformes > Carcharhinidae > Sphyrna > Sphyrna mokarran. The sequence goes on along the minus strand of JAGIQG010000006.1, from coordinate 30,851,078 downwards.
GCACTATCTCCATATCCCTCAAGATTTTTTTATTATCTAACTTATCTCTGCTTGAACACACTCATTGACTAACCCACAATTTTCTGTTCTAGAGAATTCAAAAGATTCATAGCCCTCATAATCTCAATCCCAAACAGCCAAATGAGGCTGTGTCATCTGTTTCCAGCCTTGCAGCCAGAGAAAATACCCTTCTTGCATCTATTCTGTTGAGCCTTGTAAGAAATCTGTATATTTCAATGAGATCATCCCTTATTCTCCTCAGCTCAGTCTCCTCAGGCCCAGGCCCAGTCTCCTCAATTACTCATCAAAGGATAATCCTTCCACCCAGAAATTAGTCTGAACATTTGTTGCACTCCTTCTGTAGCAAGTATATCCATCCTTGGGCAAGGAGACCAAAGCTGTACACAATACTCCAGGAGCAGTTCTCACCAAGGCTCTACACAATTGGGGCTAAACATCTTTACTCCTGTATGAAAATTCTCTTACAATAAAGGCAGTAGACTATTTATCTTCCTAATTGCTTACTACACCCACACATTAGCTTCCATTGATATATGAGCAAAAACACCAGGTTCCTTTGGACCTCTCATCACTTAACTACCTGGCAGTTCAGTTTTTCCTTCCAAAGTAGATAACTTCATACATTTCCACATTTATTGCAAATCCTTACTTTACGTAACCTCACTGAATGGTGTTTTGTTTTAATGCAATTTGCTCTCTAATTGTGTCGCCGTTTTTGCATTTGCATCATTTGCACTTTGAACACACACTTGTGATTTTAATATGTTTGAATATGAATTCATATAGTGGGAAAGGTTCTCTGATCTTATTCTTGCCTGCCACACTGCAAGTGAGAATGGAGAATTTGGTGATCCAGTCAAAACTCCATTCAATTTTAATGGCAATGGAGAACATCAGTTGCAAGTGAAGACCACAACTACAGCAATAAGTGAGGACTTATTGTATATTTCAAGTGCCATACTACTATCCACTCATATTCCTTTGACGCCTCTTTGCATTTGCCTCACAATTCCCATTTCCACCTAGTTTTGCATCATCAAACGTGGAAATAAAACATTAATTTTATACATCTAATATTAAATTTATTTATAAATTTAGTCAGCCTGGTTTCATTCTCTCAGCTCAAGAGGCTGTCACTCACACTAGGTTAGGAATTCATAGAATCCCTACAGTGTAGCAGGAGGTCATTTCGTTCATCGCATCCGCACCTACTCACCAACAGAGCATCCTGCCCAGGTATCCCCCACATTGCACACAATGTCCGCACATCTGCTTCTTCATCATTACTTGTCATATCACAGTCAGCTAGGCAGGCCAGATTGCCCTAGCAGCAGCTGTGGTGCAGCAATTTATAGTTACAAGGATCTGAAGGTCCTCACTTTTGAAATAACAGCATTTTCTCAGCTCACTACAGATTCCTAGTATTGGAATTAGGAAATTGGCTTTTAAAAAAAAACAATGGGTTGAGTACTTGGACAAGAAATGAATTTAATTCCATTTCAGCATTAAACTTCTTTTGTACTCGACGCTCTGGTTCATGCTATGGTGTCAAAGCATTGTGTGCAACTGAATTCTCAGTGTACCATTGATGAAGAAGTTGTCAGAATAATTTTAATATCTTGTACGTCTCAGCCGTGGTTCAGTTAACAGCATTCTCACCTCTGACACACAAGGCTCGAACTCTAGGTCTGGAGTACAAAAATCATGAGTGATGCTCTGGTGCAGTATTGAAGGAATGCTACATTGTTAGAGGTGAAATGCTACAGCTGAGATGTTACACCAAGGCCTTGTCTACTCTCACAGCTTGGCACAAAATCCCAAGTCACTATTTAGAAGAAATGCAGGGATTTTTAAAAATTCTTTCATTGAATGTGGGTTTGTTGACAAGTGTAGCATTTATTATCCATCCCTATTTTTCTTTGGAAGCGCTTGAAGGTGAAGACTTCCCACGTACCTGGACACCTAAGTCATAGAAGTTCAGTGATCCCTGGTCAATAATTATCCCTCAAACAACTTGACAAAAAACAAATCACCTGGTCATTATCACATTGCTGCTTATGAAAGCTTGCTATGCACAAATTGTGATTTCTGACAAGTGACTACTTCAGTTACTTCATTGGCTGTAAAGCACTTTGACTACCAGATGCCTCATAGTGCTATATAAACGCAAACATTTCTTTAATGCAAAAGATTGTTAAGCAGCAAAGCTTTGGACAAGTTCTCAGATCACTAGAATCATACTGAAATGAGCTGATCCTTCACATCTACTGCAAGGTTTTAAAGGGATTCATCTTTTGCTGCTTTCTCATCTAACGGTGAATGCTGTTGCTTTGCACCCTCTGAATATGAGGCCTTTTTGTATAGCAAGGCTTTGAAATATGTCACATGGGGCATTTTGTAGGAACCTTTGCCTAGAAATTTCTTGACCAATTGTTTCAGCAACCATGTTATAGTCTCAGAAATCTTCTTAGTGGGTTGACAGTTTTAATTATACGTATGCTGCTCAGGAATGGAGCAACTGTGATGGGATGTCATGTGTAAATAGGATTTTGTTCATTACCCTACAATCATCCTGCTACGTTCAGATAAGTGATGAAATGGTACAGTGGGTCTGCATAAATGCATTGTTAAATTTGCCCAGATATCTTGTGCAAAGCTGCAGGGTCCTGCCTGTGATCAACTACTAACCACGCTATTTAGAAATGCTACTGGTTGGTTTGATAGCATTCCAAACCAACTGATGGTGATATGATGACTTAACAATGGCTGTGCTGAGGGGTAAACTGCTGAAAGTCTCCCTACTATGGTTTTGTCTGTGAAGGTCAATGAGAATCATTATGTAATAGTTAGCACAGTCAAACAAAGCACTGGTCAGGATGTTAATATAGCAAATGGGAGCTGAACGGTGGTATCTCCTGTAACAAATGGGAAATAGCAGTGGTGAAGAAGTTAAATGTTTTAGTGGTCTTGAAAGCTATTGGTAACAGATGGCTACGCTTCATCAGCTAGGACAAGATAATGCTCTTAAAAAAAAAAATCCAAGAAAGATGCTTTTGTCATGTATACTCTGCATGCTTTGTAGATAAGGAAGCAAAATAATTAAACTAATTGAATGCCAGACTGGAAACTTTTTTGGAGAAAATGTACTGATGTACTGAGCTGAACAAGAGTTCTCCTTCAATTTTAGATTCAGTGCAGCTCACCCAGTTTTACTGGCGGATATACCATTTTACATGTCGTTAATGATTTGTCTGTGACTTACAAATTTAAATTAGCCCTTTATCTCCTACCTAAAAAGTATAGCTACAAAAAAAAAAAAATGACAGTATTGAGAGTACATTGGGAACATGGTTAAGGTAACCAACCCATAAGGACTGGCTCGAGCCTTCTGGAGCAGGAGATCAATCTCCAGGACACAACTGCGTGCAACTTTGGAGAAAAATCATATTTTGTTTTATAATTTCCTTTGAACACTTCTTTTTAAAAGATATAAAAGTATCAAAAATAGGAAAATGGCTTTTTAGCTGACAGGCAAACATCATCCAATTGAATAGAGGCTTTTTGCTTTCCAATTGGCTTAGGAAGGCAATGCGTCACAAAGGTGGCTGTGTTGGCTGACTAATAGCAACAGTGTGGGAGCATGTGATGAAATCTCCAGGAATACATTTGATCACAGCTGATAACTTCAAGCATGGTTCAAAACACCTGTCTGCCACCTTCCAAACCTGTTCATTTTAAATCCAAGGCATAAACAACTACTCCAAACCTTGTTATTCATTTTAAATTGCTTCAATCTTTTAGTTCTATTCTATTTTCCTTTAAAGTGATTGGTGATCACTTTCTAAACATTGGCCTTATCCTCAGAAATTATATGCTTTTTGACTGGCTCATTACAGCAGTGACCTTGTTGCTCTATGTAATGCACTTCTACTTCTGAGAACTTGAGAGTTACTTGTGATGTCCAAGGCAATAATCAGTACCTTGGACAAGGTCCAGCATCACGCTCACTCAAAACTATTATTATTTAACTTACATTCATGACCTTCCTTTGCTCTCTGCCACAGTTTTCACTCCTCAACATAACTGTTTCTATTTCTGGGGATTGAATGCTTACTGACCAATAGTTATGAAAAGCCCATTGTCTCCCACATCTACCTTTGATTGCACTTCCTCCTACTACATTTCTACTAAGGATTTCATTCCATTTTCCTCTCCAACATTCTACGAATGCCACTTTCTACATCCACTTCCGTATATCTTTTCTCAATTTTGTTCCATCTTAGTCCTAATATTCCATACAGCCACCTCCACATTGAACAGATTTTCTACCATTTCAAACACAATATCACCAAACACATCGTTTCTTCTCCTTTCAATATTCCAAAACAAAACCTCCAATAACTCATAAAAGCTAAATACTGTAGATGCTGGAATCTGAAACAAAAACAAAAAATTCTGGAAATTCTTAGCAGCTTTGATAGCATCTGTGGGAGAGAATAGAGCCAATGTTTTGAGTCTATATTCTCTGTAATTTTCTTTGTTCTTTCAGGGTGGAAGAGTCAGTTACTAGGGGCACAGGTTTAAGGTTCAATGGGCAAGGTTTAAATGAAGCAAGTTTTTTTTTTTTTACATAGAGGGCAGTGGGTGCCTGAAACTTGTTACTGGAGGTGGTTGTGGAAGCTGATATGATGGTGATCTGTCTTGACAAATACATAAATAGAATTGGGATAGAGGGATATGGTCCCTGGAAGGGGAGGGTGCTTTAGTTCATTCGAGCAGCATAGTCGGCGCAGGCTTGAAGGATCAAAAGGCCTGTTCCTGTGCTGTAATTTTCTTTGTTCAAGATGATCCTATGTCAGAATTGAGAGCAAAGAGTATCAGCGGAGTCTACACAATGAGGATGTTTCTCCACCCACTATGGTTGGCAGGGCTCTCACCTGTGTCTAACCCATTCCCGAGGCCACTGCCCTCACCTTCTCCTCTCCCTTCCCGAGCCAGGATAGGATTCCCCTTTGTCCTCACTTTTCACCCCATCAGTCTCCACACTCAAAGGATCCTCCTCCACCATTTCTGCAAAACGCAGCATAACACCACTACTCAACCCATTTTTCCCCTCACCCGTCAGCATTCTGCAGGGACCATTCATTCAGGGACATCCTGATCCACTCCTCCATGACACTCAACACCTCATCCCCTGCCCACCTTCCCATGCAATCATAGAAAGTGCAACACCTGCTCCATTATCTCCCCTCTGCCCATTATCCCCCAGGTCCTAAACAGCCCTTTCACTTGCACCTTCAATCTAGTCAATTACATTTGATGCTCGCAACGCAGTCTACTCTGTATCAGAGACCAAACGCAGATTGGATAATGGCTTTGTGGAACACCTTTGGTCCATTGCAAGCAGGACTCTGATCTTCCTGTCACTTGTCACTTCACATACCACCCCATTCTCCTGTCCACATGTCTGTCCTTGGCTTTTTGCAATGTTCCAGTGAAGCCCAATGCAAACTGAAGGAACAGCACCTCATCTTCCAATTGGGCATTTTACAACCTTCTGTACAGAACATCGAGTTCAACAACTTCAAAGTATAAACTCGTTCCTCTACTTTTACCCAATATCAATTTATTTTATTTCATTTTGTTTCACCCTAATCATCCATTTTATTATCCTCCTTTCTCACCTCTATTTCAGCTCTCCTTCTTACCCTCCCTTTAAACCACCCCCACCACCCTTTCACGGCAACTGCCGCATTCTTCAGGCAGTCCTTTAGTAATCTGCACCTCTGTTTTGCCATTCACATACTGATCATTTAGTAGGTACTTTTTAGCATCTTCTCAGCTTTGTACGCTCATTTACATTCCTTTTGTTCCATTACACCCACCTGCCCACCCCCACCCTCATAGTATAAATCTCTGCTGATTCCCTTTGCTCTCAGTTCTGGCAAAGGGTCATCCAGACTCAAAACACTGGCTCTATTCTCTTGAAAACCTCTTCCTTTTTCATGACATTCCAATGGTAGAAACTGCAACACCAGCCATCTCCCCCTATTCCTTTCCCATCATGCAAATGGCACTACCTGAAATCAGTAATCTACTTGTACTTTCAATTCCATATACTGTATTTGCTGCTCATGAGGTAGTTTCCTCTATAAAGATCAAATATAGATAGAGAAATCATTTTGGTAAAGACTGGTCACTTGTCATTTTTATTCTCTGCCTCCTGTCCATTCTGACCTCTCTCTCCTACAGTTTTAGCGAAGTTTAATAGAAGCGCAAGCAACATTACCTCATCTACCATTTAGGCACTTTAAAACCTTGTGTAAGCAAAAGAGAGTCCAGCAAATTCAGATCGTATTTGCTGCTGTCATTTGTTCCAGATAGTAGCTATTAATACTGACTTGTATTGCCATCTCAATCTTTTGTTTCTTTATCTCATTAAATAACCAAAAGGGAGTGGTAACTTCCCCTGGCAGCCATCCTATTAAACTTTGTTCTTTTCTTCTTTCCAGCCTATTTCCTGCCTCTGTTTTGTTAAAGGGTTACCAGCCTGAAACAACAATGCTGTTTCTGTCACCACACATGGTACCTGACCTGAATTTCAATCCTGCAGTATTTTGCTTTCGTTATTATACACCTTTGCCCTCACTAGTTAAAGCTATCCCAATCTTTTCTATCAATTCCAAAGAACCCCAGGTTCTAATGTCATTTACCCCACAGTTCCATCTTCGGGTATACGTCAGGCAATTCTATCTATTCTTTTACTGTCTTCTATATTCAGGTTCCTTAAACACTGCATAACAATAGGATTGGGGTTTTAGATAGTTGAATTCACATCTTGATCAATGGAGCAATAAACATTGTGGTCCTTTCAAGTGTTTCAATTTTATCAAGAGTCTAACCAACAACTACTATCACTTATGTTTGATAGTCCCATGTTAAATTCTCTTTCAATGTGCCTGAACAGATGCTGGAGTTTGGTGACAAGAGGATTTTCACACTAACTTCATTGCAGTGTTAATGTAAGCCTACTTGTGACAAAGTAAATAAACTTTAACGTCAAAGCCCAAATTTCACAGCACCTCTCCCTAATTCTCGTTTTACTTCGTCCCTTGATCATATGCTTTCCCATAAGCCTTTGATAAGATTCCTTGCTTATTGTCAAAATTTAAAATTTAAAAAAATGCTGCATTAAATGAAATTTTATTCTCCAAGCTGAGTAAGTAAGTTATTATTCCTGCAATTTAATCTGCAGTTCCTTTAAACTCATCAAGGCTAGTCCAAAGGAATTAGGTATTTTGAACATTAGGGTAGGTGTCATTCTTCAGAAACAAGTGATGACCTGGTAGAACCCACTACACAACCTATCCAGGTTTCATTCCACTGAAATTAATGGAATGAAACTCCGGTGAATTCTGTCATGGGTAGGTGATTTGCTATATCAGAATATTACCCAGAAGACAAAAAAATGTATCCCTTGTTCAAATCTGACAAAAAGGAGATCCAATTCCCCAATTTTTTCAAAATATAGCAGAACTGTCCTGACGGGTGTTCACAGGCAAAATTCATTGAAATTATTTGAACAGCCAAGTTATAAGTCTTGGTGAAATTTGTTACTTTATGGATAGTACAGTACCACAGCAGTACTGCTTCAGAACAGCAGGGACCTAGGTTTGATTCCTGGCTTGGCTAACTGTCTGTGCTGAGTCTTCACATTCTGTGTCTGTGGGGGTCTCCAGTTTCCTCTGGGTGCTCGTTTCCTCCCACATTCTGAAAGATGTGCTGGTTGAGTACATTGGCCTGAACAGGTGCCAGAATGCCACAACTAGAAAATTTCAATGTTCATTGCAGGGTTAATGTAAGCCTTACTTGTGACTGATAAACTTTAAAGCCATCAGTGTCAACATCTACTTTTCAATAATTAAATCCAAATAAGCAATTTTATAACTCATGCAAATATTAAACTCAGATCAATATGCAGCATGACAAAACAAAAGCTAGCCAGTTTAATTACCAATTTTTACACAATCTGGTTTGGCCATACTACATTCTGTGTATTGCTGAAGAGAAATAAGTTGCCAAAGTTTTTCACCTCGCATTAGATGTCACTTTTCATTCCTGAGTTCTGAGCAGCTTGGTAGAAACACGATGGAAGGTCATTTTAGGCCTGCCTATAGATATTTCAATCTTGCTCAGAAATTGTCCATTTAGGTCATAAGAATAAATTACTTAGCTTCTATCTTTAGATTTAGATTTAACTAGATATCTGAATTTAAAAATTTGCATTAAGTTTCCACTTAATTATTTTGAGACCATATCTCAACAAATCCATTCCATGGACACAGACTGAATGGCTTCCTTCTGTGATGTAAATTCATAGACATTTATCAGCATCACTATGAAATCACCTCACCATTTTTCTGATTCTGCTCCAATGGCTTTGAGTGTCATGTACTTGGAAATAGACATGGAAATTTTAACTTTTATATATAAATCCTGATCTGCTTGATAGCCAACATATTCAATGAACAATCAAATCTAAATCTGTTTTTAAAATCACCCCTCATATAGCCTGTCACCGTGTTTTTATTTTAAATTCCATCTCTCTATAGCAACATAATTCAACAAATAGTAATTTGGTAATACAGAACTGGAGTGTTGCCAAGGAAAAGACATTCAGTATAATTCAAACTGAGCATAGGCTCAAATGAGATTCCAAAGACAACCTTGCTCACTGCTCCCTAATGATAAATATTGTTAAAACAAGTGTAAATCAAGTTAAAACAAAATCAAAAGTAATTGAAGAGAAGTCAACATTGGAGGTGGAAATCTTGCCTTAGGCTCACTTCTGAATCAATTTGAATCAACATTGTCTTGAATGCTCTGAAAAGTGTATCACAGTTTCATGAACCTATAAATCCCTTCTGTGGTATTAGGATTGTCAACTAAAGTTACATTTACTAAACACTCTCCTCCACCTATTCTAGTTACCTGGTCAAATGAAATCAGCAATATATGTGAAGCAGATCTTTGAGGCCCCTGCATAATACTGCACATGGCCTCTTTGTTCTCCATGCATGAGTGTCAGCCTGCAAAATGCTAGCAACCCTTAGTTTCCACACTAATTAGTTTATAATAGCTGGGTTCCTATTTATTGATTTGCTTTTGAATAAATTTTGTGTTCAAAATGGGAGCATTAAATTTTGAAGGACATGGTCTGGAATTGACTCAATTATGTGGTATTCAAAAACCCAATTTAAACTGTACCAACAAAAGATGCCAAACTGACAGCTCATCATTAAAATAAGCATAATTTTTCAAGAGTTGAGAGTTTAGTTTCAAATTATGCCTAAATGTCCCATCATAAACACAAATTCTCTCCATATTTGAGCTTTAGCTAGATGTAGAACTAGGGGTTACTAAAATGTGTCCAACAATATTAGTGTTAAATCTATAATGGATTTTTAAACATTTGTTGTTAAAACAGTAACTGTTTGACTTTCATTAATATTTTCCCCACATTTTGCACCATTGGTCACTCAGCAGATTGGAAAAGAAAGTCAATCACCCACCATTGTCACAGATGAAGAGAGACATTTTTCATGGGGGCTATAGCTTGTCCTAAATTAACAAGCATGGCTCATTAAGACTACAGTTAGACTGACACTACTTATCACTACAGTAATGCTACTGTGTCAGCAAGACAAATTTTAACTTTTGTTTGCTCCATTGAAGCTGGGAAACAGGATAGCTGAAAATTGGCTGCCCAGTAATATTCAGGTTTCAGATTACAGGTAACAATTGTACAATTCTTGAGGACTACTGTAGGTCAGTCAGTACCCTTCTTTCCTGCAAATGCTTCAGCCTCACTGAACCACTCAGGTCCCAATTCTGGCTCAATTCCATAGAGGCTATTGGGTTCACCATTCATATTCCTCTATGATCCCACATAGGAATGAGCATGCAAGCTACCAAAAATCTAAACATAAATGCTTTATTCCTTTCAGGGAGCCTTATCTACCAATTGCCCAACATGAGTTTGTTTACAGTTGTATTCTATAACTCAAGGGTTGGTCAGACCCAGTCAGATTTACCAGAAGCACTGATCAAAGTGCCACCACACAGTAATCTCATCTTCTGTCTTGACACTATATGATGTAGAGATGCGGGCACTGGACTGGGGTAAACAATAAGAAGTCTCACAACACCAGTTAGAGTCCAACCAGTTTATTTGATAGTAATCCTACAAGGTTTTGGAAATGGTGTTCCTTCATCACATATGCAGAAGAATCTTCCACACTTGATGAAGGAACACCATTTCCAAAAGCTTGTAAGGTTACTATCAAATAAACTGGTTGGACTCTAACAGGTGTTGAGACTTAGTGTTGCCACCGTATGGCAGAATTCTCCTGCCCTGCCATGACACTACTGCAAGGATGGAGAATTTAGCACTTAACCAAATCTCCACCTACTGCAGTTGGACCAGAAAATCCCACTGTAAACAGCTGGAATGTAGCTCCACTGCCACATCAAACAGTTTTAAACATTGGCAGATCAGTTGAACTTTTTGTATGTTTATAAACTGAAGAATGCAAGATTTGTGATGCTCTCAACTAGAACTAGCTTTATACATAGATAGAAACTGTCACTAGTTGAAGTGGATTTACAGCAATTATACAGCCAAAAATATCAATGTCACATGTTGAGAAAAGCATGGTTCCAAGCCATGATTGAGGGAATTAAAGGTACAAACAAGATGAGAATTAATGAATCCAATAGAAAAGCATGATAAACAAGTTGAAATGAGGATAAGGAAATTAAAGCTGTTGTGACCTAAGCAGGTGAAGACTAGCTGTAAGTGGTTGTAAAGAAAGTTGGAAGTATGGAAAAGAAAGGCTTTGAAAACAAACAGATGTTGAAAGGCTAGGAGTCAAGTGAAAACAAGGCAATCACGGTGAGATTCAAGCAATTGAGTTTTGGAAAGGTGGAGGATGTTGGAAGAGGATAGGGGATTAGCAAAGTCAAGCCTGAAGTTGAGGGATATTTATTGCATTACACTAAACTTGCATAGGAGCCTGGCTGAGTGGAATAGTATTCCTGGAGTAGTGTTCAATCACAAGTTTCACCACTATAAAAAGACAGAAATACTGCAGAAAGTGCAAAAATTATAAAGCTAGAACCAGAATAATGAGAAATTACTTTTAGTCTGACTTGCGTGGAACTTATTACTGCAGGATGTGATTGGTGGAAATTGATTAAATACAGAGAAAAAAGGAATAGAAAAATATGATGGGCTGAGATAAAAAGAAAATTACAGCACAGGAAAAGGCTCTTCAGTCCTCCAAGCCAGCACCATTCAAGCTGCCCAATAAAGGAGAGAAGATCTGTGTGGAATACAATAATGAACAAGTCTGTTTGTGCTGTAATTTGAATTTCACCAGCTGAAATTTTAAATTACAGAAAAGAGGTGCCAAAATTATCAAACTGTGAACAATGTCTCTACATGAAGATAACCTATTAGTCACAAATAGGCTTATATTAACACTGCAGTAAAGTTGCTGTGAAAATCCCCTAGTCACCACAGTCTGGCACCTGTTCAGGTACATGGAGACAAATTAGTATGGCCAACACATCTAACCAGCATGTCTTTCAGACCATGGCAGGAAACCTGAGCACCCAGAGAAAACCCACAGGCACAGAATGGGCAGACTCTGTACAGACAATGGCCCAATCCAGGAATCAAACTTGGATCCCTAGCACTGAGACAGCAGTGCTAACCATTGTGCCACCCACAAGCATCAGCTTAGAGGTATCAGAATTCAAAGTTGTGAACTACCTAGTTGGTTGTGGAAGTTCATGGAATCTCTGCCAGAGCTAGAAGGTAATTGCATCAGTCTTCCTGACATTCGAGTCTGGGAAGTAATGGCCTAACTAATGGCCAAGAGTGTGACACCACTAAAATTGTTGATCAAAGAGTGACAGTGGTAGAATGTAAAACGTAGCACCACTGATGTATATTTCTACATATGTTAACCAGGATCAGCAGAAATTGTGTGGCTAAAATCAATGGAGTGAAATACTCAACTTGTCCATTATTTCAAATTAGTTGTAAAAACAAGTAATTGTTGTGCTATAGGTGGAGTTATCCTGAATTTTTCATATACATGTGCATCATTTTGCAGGAAGTAGACCAAATTGTTTTCCTCATTAAAGATAGGGGTATATTTTCTTGTTCTATCAGGGTGCTCTGGATCAACTAAGTAAATATTTAGAATAGCAGTATACATGTAAGAGGGCCTATCTAATTCCATATCCTGTAATACAAATACATTCAGGACTTCACAGGATTATGCACATGCACTTAATGCAAACAGCAAGGAAAAAATTCAGACCACACTACAGATTTGTAAATGTTTATTCAGGCAGTGCAGCAAGACAATCTCTTCAGAAATGAGAAATTGACTTCCCTCATCTGTTTTTTCAAAACTGTTAACTGGTTGAAGCTCAAGTTGTAGGCTAATTTTACATTCCAAAGGCATGCCCATTGAAGAGGGATGCTTTTCTTCTGCATACATTGCACTCAAATCCAAGGACCATGTTAGTTCTTTATAAAAAACCTGAGGTCTTCAAGGAAAAAATCTTCAAGCTTTTTCAAAAATCACAGCTCAAACCTCCTTTATTCTTGGTCAAATTCAATTGCTTTAGTTTCTGTCCACATCAGAAGCAAAGACAAACAACTGAAAAATGTCAGGCCAGCCACAAGCCTTGTAGAAAACTGCCCATTAAAGCCTTTTTAAAATAATTTAATATAGCAAGAACATTTTAGAAAACAAAAATCTAAACAAACATTCATTTTATTCAACAGCTTAATTATTTTCATTGTGCATTTAAAAACATACAAGTTTTTACCATTTGCAAAAGTACTTGAAGGTTTCAATTTTACACATATAAAAAGTTGCTTAAAAAGTGAAATTCTGCCCATCTTGGGTCCCAAGCCAATTAATTTAGTGTTAATATCTTTACTGCCCAGTCCATTTCTTCCCAGATGCTTGGTCTTGATGGCAACAGCAAAGGTAAACATCATTGTCCACTGTAGCATGAATTCAGAAAACAAGCCATTATAGTTTACCAGAGGAACCAGTGCTTAGCAGAAGGGTACAATCATTTTGTCTGTAGCCAGCAGATAGTTGTGCAGTTGACCAAAAGTGAATTTCCTTTGTTTCAAACCAAATTTTAGCTTTTAGTCAAGTTCCGCAACTTGAACACAAGACTGAAGACTGCCTTGTGTAATGTGCTAAACAAACGTGATCATGTTCCAAGTAGAAGTGAAGTATGTCATGTCAGTCATACTGTTCTCATTCTGTATCCATGTGTCTTAAGCTCTCAGCAAAATATCAGTTGTTGTATTGGTCAATGGCTTGTAGCATTTTCTCCAGCAAATTAATATTCTGTCAGAAATGCGGTTTTGCAACGCAGCTGCAAGCATGTCTCTTTAGAACTTGCAATTATCTGACTGTTGTAATGACACTGATGCAGGAAAGGCTTTGCATACCCTTGATGTGCTTTTCTTTTTATAAGTATTTTAAATGAAGTTCTATCGCTGAAGTTCAGAAAAAGTACACCAACTTCTTGCACACTATACAATTGTTATTGCAGAATACAAGTGGAATTCAGATAACTTGCAATCCACTTAGTTAAGAGAATTGAAATCCGTATCAAGAATGGTTCTCTTTGAAAATTTAGTCTCAACCTTCAAGTAACTTTAGGCTTAGCAATTAGCAAAATTCTAACATTAGCACTTGAGCAACTTAGAACCTCTTGAAACACCCAGCAAGTAAAATGATCATTTATTGCATGCAGAGTCTCATCCATTACAGAATAGAAAAACCCAGTTCCAGATTTAAGTGATTTGAACAGCACAGGACAGTCCGAATAAATCTTAGAGTATGGAGCTATGGTTTCTTGGATCTCTTTTGCTTTAGTTTTAAGTTCATTGTTGACAGTCTTGCACATGTAATTTTACTTAATAAATCAGCCAGGTGCAGAACTTAAAATAACCAAGCTTCAAATCTACCTTCACACTGCCAGGCAAATTTGCAAGTCTGCAATCTTTCAAAACAAACAGCTTCTACATTTTTGGTAAAAAGTTAGCTTTTGTCAGCAATTGTGCAAGTTCAGGCATGCATTTAGAATATAGATCTGGATCCAGGTTTCTTGAAGTTTGAGTTATCCAAGTGCAATCTTAACAGCTTCATAAGTTACAATACAAACTAGTTTAAAGGTTATAAATCTAGAAGGTTATTAAAAATTACAATAAAAATGACACCCATGAAACTAACATCAATAGTTACTATATGGCTCTATTTGCTCTGTACAGGTTCATTGGGTACATACTTTGTATTTGCTATATTGTTCTAGTTTGGTCCCAAATAGAAAGAAATGGAAAGCACACAATTTCAGACAACATGTAACAGAATCTATCTTTACTACTCTCTTGAAAGAAAGGGCTTTAATTTAGCACCATTTGGGTTAATGACATAGAGTGAAGAATGTCTGACAATAAAAGCAATGGTCCTTCAAATTGTTCTTCCAATACAAGGGCTTATGGAATCTTTAATAGTAGATTTCCTCATTTTTAATTATCTAATTTTTCAAGTGGTAGATTTGAATGTTGTCTGCATGTTGTCTGAAGTGATTTGGTATGCTTGCGTAGACAAATGTGCTCTAGAACTTTATTTGCGTGCACTTCATCAAGAATGCCTTCACTAACAAAGGGTACAGAGCTGTTACCAACAGCTGGAAGAACAAAGATCTCAAAAGCTTTTTAACTGCAAAAAGGATTCAAGCCCACTATTTTGGGAACAAAAGCTATTTTAAAAAATGGATAAAAAGTGGAGGCTGCTTTAACCAAACATCCACAAGAACCCTCCTTTAATGAAACACATTAAGTAAACTATTGCTGATTAGTATTGACCAAAGGAAAGAGAAGCATTCACAACCAAAATTGGAAAAATGGACATTTCTTTGAAAGGGCAGGAAAGAAATAAGGTTGATACACAGTATATCCTAGAGTCAAAGATGGTCAAAAGCTATCTTGAATTTTAAAAAAAGTCCTGAACTTCAAGATAGATCTCAATGCTGCTAGATTTTCAGTGCTATGAATTTATTGAGCCTGAAAACTGCTCTCATGTAACACAAATATCATTGGCTGCTCTGTACAAGACTTTTTTTTTTGCAAGAATTTGCAAGGGTTGCTGGAAAACAGAACCCTTCAAACTGACAACTTTATCCATTCAATTCCAAGCCAAAGTATATGCTCTGTGACAAAAGAATTAACCCCTTCTTAGTTATTTCACCACAGAGCACATGCTATATCTTGCCCACTCCCAAGACTGATTATAGATAGTACCTACTCATGAATTGCACAAAGGTAAAATTGTGCTACTAATGTTCTAAAATGGTTTCACTAATAACACAGTAGGGTATATCAAGTCCATACAAAACACAAAGATGAGTACAGAGACTATCAGCAGAGGGTCATAAACAAATGAATGTGATGACTGAACACAAGTTACTGATTCTGCCAAGTGCTGCTCACATGTTTCAGTCTGCAAATCCAGACTATCCTGTACACCCTGAAAATTTTATGTTCAGATAACTGAAAGTGCTAGCCCTTCCCCTTAGGAATTACTTAGTGCATTATAAAATTTGCCAATGTGTATTTAACACAAGCTTTATAAAAGTATGGTGATTTTTGGAAAAAAGGCTTCAGCCCACTGAGTCACAGATGGTGATATACTGATGATCAATACCTGCCATTTAGTTAATGATTTTCATTTTACAATATGTCTCTATTGGCCGGAGATGAAAGGCAAAATCAAGTATCTTGGTTTCTCATTCTTCTCTGCAACTTCCATCTTTCTTGATCAAGAAAGTACCATCTTCTTGGAATATCACTACATTATTAACAGAAGGCACTACTAATTGTCTAGAAGTTTATATTGAGCAGTAGAAAAATCTACAATCTGGATTGTGCACGCCTCTGACTAAAAAGAAGTGAAATACAGTCGATGGCAGAAGTCAGCATTTATAGGGAAGTAACACATGAATGACCAAGAAATCTAAATGGTGGGGGATCAACTGTAACACTTACCTGTAATTGTTGTGACAATGTGTCCTTCTGTGCTTCTAGCTGCTTAGCTCCTTCAATATCCTTCTTCAGTCGCTCAATTTCCTAAAAAAGGATGTTAGCATCAGTGATCATATTAAAAGTGGTTTAGCCAAGTCAACTCGCTGGTACCTGCACTTTTAATCATTTTCTGGAGTATCAATTTCCCTGTAAAATCGTACATTTCATTCCTCACTACTTGCACGTGTCAAATACTTTAGTCTCATAATGAGGGGGAACAGCTTGAACTAAAATCTTTATGTACTTTCTTTTTAGTTTTTCGTGTGCTTTCAGATCTTGCATGCAAATGGTATTCAATCTGTTCTTTATCTAGTTGATAGCAGTCATACTTCTGAATTACAATGTTGGTTCCAATCCTACTCCTCCACTTAAATGCAATATTGGTATATACAATGTATATTCAAGACATGTTGTAATGCCAAAGTAAACAAAGGCCTATGCATCAGTTTGTATGCTCAGATGGATATTAAAGGGCACATGTTCAAGGAACAGCAAAGGGTACTTTCAGTATCATGGCCAACCATTTTTCCTTTAATGAGTACCACAACCAGATTCACTAAGATCTTGCTTTGTGCAAAATGCCTGGCATGTTTGTTTATATAGTAAGTCTCTCTCAACATCAGGTTAAAATCCAAGCAATTTATTTGATAGTAAACTCAAACTTAAGGTTTGCCCCTTCATCAGGTGAATGGAGAATCCTGGCCTCAGAGCATATAACAGTGCACAGTTTACATTACTGATTCCAATACGAGTTTTCACAACTAACCTATGCCCAATGCTCTTTCCACTCACATTGTCTGCATCTTTAAGACTTCAATAGCAGGTTAGTTGTGAAGACTCACATTCTAATCAGTTGTTATATGCTCTGAGGCCAGAATTCTCCATTCAGCTGACAAAGGGGCAAACCCTGAAAGCTTGTGAGTTTACTGTCAAATAAATTGATTGGACTTTAACCTGGTGTTGAGACTTCTTACTGTGTTTACTCCAGTCCAACACCAGTATCTCCATATCATGTTCATTTGTATAACAGTGTACTTCAAATTATATTACTAATATATGGTACTATGGGACCTGTGAGATGTTTAATGTGTTACATAAATACAAATTACTTCCTTCCCTAATCCCATGGTTTCAAGCAAAATTCTAACTTCATTTGTTTAAAAACAATTAGTTATTGAGAAATTAAGGTTATTAGAACAGGGCTCACATCATAACATGCAAGTAAGTGAACATAAAAATTGCACACCGAATAAATGTAAATGTTGTTAGAGTACAAAGTCAATGCAGCTTAGAATCAGAATCACAAGTGTTACAGCACAAAATAAGGCTCAACACTCATTGTCTATGCTAATCATCAAGCACCTACTTATTCCATTCTCTTTTTACCGCATTTGTCCATAACTTTGTACAGTGAGCAATTGAAATCCATAATAAGTACTTAAATATTGTGAAGGTTCCCACCTCTACCACCCTTTTAGGCAGTGTTCTCCCAACTATACCACCATTTCAGGTAGAGTTCCAGATTCCCACCACCCATTGAACAACATTTTTTCCTCAAGTCCCTTCTAAATCTCCGATCCCTTATCTTAAATCTATGCACTCTCTACTAAGGGGAAAAATTCCTATCTATTTATGTCTCTCAATTTTGTAGATCTCAATCAAGTCCCCCTTCAGCTTTCTTTACTCTAAAGGAAATTAGTGCACTTTATAGCATTTGTAAAATATGACAAAATTTGTAAAACCAAAATATTTATACAGTAAGCTACGAGAATACAGGAGAAAACAATTTCAAAAGCACCAAATAGCATAATAAAATATTTCAAAAATGAACAAAGTTGCTAGCAAGGCAAGACCCCTAACTTTTGGGATGGGGGATGAAATATCAGTCTAGGATGATTAAAGAATTGCAGAAGCAATTTATAATTGCTTTGCACTGATCTTTGCCAAAGACAAGGATATTGGCAAGATGGTGCATCCTGAAACATTCATGAGATGAGCTGTAGTTCAATGGATAAAATGCAATTTTAGTTGTTATTTAAGTATCAGAGCTCGATACAATACATCCCACAATCTGAAGGAAGAAATTGCAGAAATATTTCTGAACTCAATGCATGCCAGAAGATCGGAGAGTAATTAATATAGTCCTCATTTTGAAGTATGCTAATTAGATGAGTATTTCTAGTAGGGGAGTTATAAAGGAGAAGATATTAACACATTTAGGTAAAGAGAAAATAATTAAGGTAGTCAGTGCAGATTTAATTGATTTGACAAACTTAGTTCTTTGAGGAAGCATCCATCAGGCAGATTGATGGGATGGAGTGAGGTGATAGATGTAGTGTAAATGGTCTTTAGGAAAGCCTTTTTAAAAACACAAAATGATTGACTTGCAAAGTAAGTATTATGACATTAACTCGGTTACAGAGGAGAGCTAACACCCGACTCTCCCTATCCACAAGTGTTTGAAAGTGAGTAGAAAGTGTCAATGGCACTGGTGGATTATAGCATTATGCTGGAGGACTCAGATTGTGTCTCAAAAAAATATGACCAGTGAAGCTGTTTCTCAATACCACTATGCAGTAAAAACACTGGTGACATTCTCCGTTAAAAGGATGTTACAGTCAAGTTATAAAGACATGCTGTCTATCACAAAAACAAGTAACAATGTGTATGAATTTCAGTGCCAGTATGAAATTAGATATGCATGCAGTATTTCCAACTACAGGAGATTTTGTATCAAACAGCAGACCCTTGACTGTACCCAACCTGTCCATGTGTAGAACTCAATGTAGTGTCCAACTTAGATGTGATTCTAAGATTGAACAACACAAATATCCTATTGTGCTCATTACAGTAATAGTAATCAGACTGGCTTCAGTGTGGTTCTCGTATGTGCTAGAAGCTTCATATATTCAAACAGAGCCCTGTCCTTTGCAAGCAAAACAAACATGCCCATGCATTGCCATTTCAAAAAGCACAAATTTGGGGGAAGTTATTCACTGGGATTCATTCCCCATGATAATAACTTGACTAGAGTTTACTTCCTGGTTTGAATTTAAATAAAAGCTTGACAGTCAACTGTTCTATGGGTATTTTCTATCTCTACCAATTGGCACCCTCTTCCTATGTAGTACAAATTGCTTGTTCCCTTATACCTATTCTGATAAGTGCAAAAGAAAAGTTTCAAAAGCATGCCTTTATTTCAGCTATACCCAAATATAGATATACAATTTCATCATTAAAACTTCAAGTTTCCTTAGTGCGTAATGTTGACTTGACCATAGAATCCAAAATCAAAAGACTATGTTTCATAAATATAAAAACCACCTAACCTTATGTACAAATTGTCCCTTAACTCCTCTGCAATCAATTGCAAACCATGCTTAGGAAAAAAATTAAATCTGTCAGGGAAAATGCATAGCTGAATCAAAAGCCAGCCTTCAATAACTATTTGAAATTAAAAATGGCTAAAGATAAAATTTTATGGAAGCATTAATAACTATTTCATTTATCATGCACTGTGGCACCTTGGATGAATGTGTTACTTCTGACTTACTACTGGGCTCAATGCAACCTTTACTGATCAATTTTCCAAGGAACACCTCCCTTACTCTTGTCCTCCTGGGGTCCTTCCATGGCTCCCTCACTCCACTGGGCTGGGCCATCAGCTATCCACCCACCCCCAAGAAGGGAGGTGTTGTAAACCCTGCTGGAGTGAAACAGGCCTACAGACAGACTTCAGTCCTGGGCCAGTTAATGATATTTAAATAATCATTTGCATAATTTATTTCTGCTGGAAATCTGATGGTTGGAGACAGAGGCTGTGGAGCTCAGTGGAAGCCTGCTACATGGCCTGTTTACATCACCCCCTTGATTTTACATTTTTATCCTTTGTGAAAATGTTCTAGTGTTGCTATTTATTATTCATTGAGTCAATGCAATAGAGCACCATATTATACACAACTGATCAAGGATACAGCCAACTATTTTGGTTTGCACCAAATTCAATTTATAATCCCACGTGTTCCAATCAAATATCACTACAGGAAAGTTGAAGGAAGATAGATTTTTGTCCTTACCTCTTCCTTATCCTTCATCTGTGCCTCTAGTTCTTCTATTGTCCTGTTCAATTCAGTTTTGTGTGTCTTGAGTACATTTGCCTGCCCACTCAGGCATTCAAGTTCAGAAACCTGAAAGTAGAAAATTAAAGTGAGAAAACATTTTTCACTGATGTTTATTCCAATTATGTTTTTAATTGTATGGTCAGTCTATGGAATTCTCTTCCCTAGTGAGCAGTGGAAGGTGGTTCATTGAATATATTCAAGGTGGAGTTGGACAGATTTTTTTTTTTTAAAATCAACAGGAGTCAGGGGAGGCATTGGCCTAGTGGCATTATCACTAGACTGTTAATCCAGGAATCCAGCTAATTTTCTGGAAAGCTGGGTCCAAATCCTACTGTGGAAGAATTTGAATTCAGTAAAAGTTATCTGGAATTAAGGACCTACTGATGACCTCTGTCAGAAAAAAAAACAATCTGGTTCACTAAAGTCCTTTAGGGAAGGAAATCTGTCATCCTTACCTGGTCTGGCCGACATGAGTCCAGAGCCACAGAAATATGGCTGACTTTAAACTGCCTTTGGGCAACTAGGAATGGACAAAGCAATAAATACTGGTGGGCAGCAATACATGTCCCATGAATGAAAAAAGATACAATAAGATCAGATCTTAATTGAATTGCAGAGCCTGGTTAAGGGCCCAAATCTTGTGTTCTCAGACATGGAATTCCAACAGTTTGGACCAAAATTGCAGAATTAAGTTTAAAAAAAGATCTTTTACTATTATCATTACTGCACAAAGTAACAGCCATTTCAACAGCATGCAAAAAATTGAACTCAGGGGAGTTCAGCATCTGGGTGTGTGACAAGAATGAAGGGAAATGAAAAAAATTCATGAGCAGGCTTTCAAGCCAGATAACTTGATTGACTTGTGCTTAAATAATTGTGCAAATTTAATAATGGATTTTTATTTTTCAGCATAAGATTTCCTCTACCATTTACCACAGTTTGCTATTTCACATTAGAACAAGTGAATATTGCTTCATCATTTCAGAGTGGCAAACAATAAAGTGCATTTCACAAACTGGTTTCAACACAATGTTGACACTCTAATTTCCAATATTTTGGAAGTCCAAAGAATATAGGTTATCAACACCTGTAAAGGGGAAGGCAGGTTTTGACATTTTGGGTGTTAACTTTATTACATGTGCTAAAAAGGTTACACATCCAAAATGTTAAGTCTTTTAGTTTATAGGTACTGATTGAATGCAGTGCATTTCCTGAATTTGGTTTTTATTTCAAATTTATACTCTTCCTCCCTCATCATTCTTACATTCAATTTTTAGTAGCATATAAAACTATAACAGAGGATTTGTATTAAATAAATTGTTCAAACCAAAAGAGGTACACAGTTAACACC
This sequence comes from Sphyrna mokarran, assembly GCA_024679065.1. NCBI lineage: Eukaryota > Metazoa > Chordata > Chondrichthyes > Carcharhiniformes > Carcharhinidae > Sphyrna > Sphyrna mokarran. The sequence goes on along the minus strand of JAGIQG010000006.1, from coordinate 30,829,396 downwards.
AAACATTAGTTATCATGCATTCGCCTTGAAGGGGTGGCCAAGAGGAGATTAGCCTCAGGATATCTTTGTGCTTTACCTCAACCTTCCTGAGGATAGAGGCTGCTCACACACTGCCAGACACAAAGATAAAAGGCTTGGATTAAATTCAAGAGTAACTTGTACTAGGAGAACAATTTTGTAGACAAGAGCTGTTCAAAACCAAGAGATTGAACAGAGTAGACAGAAAAATTGTTCCTGCAAGCAAAAAGGATTAAGAGGACAGACAAATTTGCAAAAAAAAAGCAAAACATGAAGCAAAAGCATTTTCAGAGTGAATGGTCAGGTCAAGAACTCACTGCTAGGGAGAGTGATGGAGGCATGTTCAATTGAAGTATTCAAGAGAGCATTAGATGACTGAAGAGGGACAACATGCAAAGGTTACAAGGAAAAGACGAGAATAGCACTAAAATTAATGCTCAGAGAGCTGGTGCAACACAACAGGCCAAATGACCTGTTTCAGCACCACAATAATACTGATTAAAAAACAAACGAAAGCTATTTTCTGTTCACTGCATTGGAAAAACATTTAAACACAAGGGGGCAGACTAACCAAATTGAAAACTGGACCTTAACTGTTTCCTTGGTATTTTCCAGCAAATAGTTAACTTAGATCAACATATAAATCTCTTCGTAATGAGATGAACTATGCAATTTGATGCCTGTGCTAGCTATAGTCTGGAATTAGCTGATGGTACGTAAACGTAGTATCAAATTTTAAATTCCTGCTTCTGACAGTAGGAAACCATTTGCTGATATGCTCAAAGCTGAGCAGCCAGCTCAGACTAAGGCATAAAGTAATACTTCCACATTTATTAAAACCAAAAGAAACACGAGTTATTCACAGTAAGATTTGTTCCATGAAGTTGCCAAATAATCTTTCAGGCACTTTACAGCTACATACTCGCTACTCAAATACTGCAATGGTCAGGATATATCAAGTTCCACCAGCTCCCACAATTCTTGTCTCTGATCTGGTCATAAGTTTGCATAACTCATCTAATACAATTAAAAGATTAAAGCCTTCTGATGTACACTTTCAATAACTCAAATTAACTAACTTCATTAATTAAATTTAATTAAAAACAAGAAACTTCTTGTCAAGATTTTTAACTCTTTCATTCATGGGATGTGTGTTATTGCACATGCGGAGATGCTAGTGTAAGATTGCAGTAAACACAGTAAGAAGCGTCATAACACCAGGTTAAAGTCCAACAGGTTTATTTGGTAGTAAAAGCCACTAGCTTTGAGCACTGTCCCTTCGTTAAGTGGGAGTTCTATTCACAACAGGGCACATATAGACAATTTACAAGCTAATAGTTGGAATGCAAATCTTTCCAGGTAATCAAGTCTTAAAGGTACAGACAATGTACCTTTAAGACTCCACAACTGTCAGTTAAGAACATTTAAAGGGGCAGCACTTTGAAAGCTAGTGGCTTTTGCTACCAAATAACTAGTTGAACTTCAACCTGGTGTTGAGACCTCTTATTGTACAGCCATAATTGTCCTTCAGAAAATGATAGTGAGTTACCTTCTAGAAACACTGCAGTCCAAGTGTACACCCAGTGTTGTTAGGAATTATGGAAGTTCCAGAATTTGGATTCAGCAACAGTGAAGGAACAGCAATATATTTCCAAATCAGGATGATATGGCTTGAAGAAATGCTCCCATGTTTTTGTCCTTCTAAGTTGGAGGACCTGGTTTTAGGTCATATTATTGAAGAGTCTTAGTGGGTTCCTGCAGTGCATCTTGTGTAGGGAACACTGGTGTCACTGTGTATGTGTGGTCAAGGGGGTGAATACTGAAGGTGGTGGCTGAAGTCCCAGTCAAGTGAATTGTTTTGTCTTGGATGGTGTTAAGTTTTGACTGCTAGTGGTACAGCATGCATCCAGGTAAAATGGACAGTATTCCATCATACTCCTGATTTGCACCTTATATAGTGGACAGGTTTTGGGGAGTCAGGAGGAGAGATACTTCCTGCTCTAGTAGCCACAGATTTATATGGTTAGTCTGGTTCAGCTTTTTAATCAATATTATCTTAACATTTCACTAAATGCAAGTCCAATAATGATTGTGTATGTAAAACTTTGCTATATATTTTTGTTTTGCTTGCAGCTAATTTCTGGTTACTAGCAAAAATAAATGCAGCACACAACCACATACTTTATCTACAGTTGTATTTTGCAAGGGCCACACATTAGACTGACTCAGGACTAGATATATTTCAGTACAATAATTTCATTCGGCAAGCACAAACTTCCTGGCTCAAGAAAAGATTTTGATGGAGAAACTTACAATTAAGGCTATTAAGCAGTTAACCCTTTCAACATTCTTAAAAAATGCACATTGTCCTAAAGTTTTGACTTTGGTAAATGTTTAAAAATAATTTGTGTAACATTCATAATTAAAGTTCAGCTTCCAATTGATGTGCACTTTTCTTAATATCAACTATAATCCTAGTCTATGTTGTAACAATAAGACATGATAATTTGGAATCTGCAATTTGCATTAACTTAAAACAGCCTGGAGCTAAATTACCTTCCTTCTCAATGTAAGGTGACTACTGAGTTCCTCACTAGTACAATGGACTGGCAATAAAGCAGTACTGACTGATATTTGTGCTGTCTTTGCTGGAACACCAATACAAAAATACCTCTTTGCATGCAGCTCCTATCATGCCAAAAAATCATGGGGATGAATTTTCATGTATTATCAATGAAACTGTAATAGAGACATCAAGATTTACATTGCTATACTATTTTAATGAAGTTTCCATCAATTATTAGTTAAAATAGCCCACAGTGAAATTAAATTGTCCAATGTCATTCTAATCTGAAATCCAACTTTACTCACCAGCTAGATTCCACAACTTCCCCAAAAATGTTGCTCTGTGGTCTACCAATTTTAACAACTTAAGTCAGTCAATGTTATCAAATAAAGCAATAATTTCAACTGATTGAACATTTATAGGCCCTCAAAATAGGAATAGAAAAGAATCTGCTAATGCAGTTTTCAGTACTGAATTATTTCCTACTAACTTTTTTTGCAATATTGCCTAAATACAGGAGTTAGCTATCTGGTCTGTGGACTACTCTAAAAAGTGCAGCTATGAACAAAACATGGAGACATTGAAGATGGCAACTGCTGTTGAAAGTTACTTTTTCAGAATGAAAACTACAGTTCTGTCAATTAATCCTTACACTCTGGGCAGATTTGTGCATCTAATTGAGAAATAACTTAGTCTCACTGTGTTACAGATTGCATGATTTAACTGTAAAGGCAATCTTCACACATCCTGAAAATATAGAACTGGCCAGTGCCATAGGTTTGAAAGCCTATGAAGGAGCAGCATCCTGAAAGCTTGTGCTGCCAAATAACCTGTTGGACTTTAACCTGGTGTTCTGATACTTATTATAGGTTAGATAAGTTAGTGGTATCATCACTGGACTAATAATCCAAAGACCCAGAGGATCTGGTTCAAATCCTATTGGGGTAGATGGTGAAATTTCAATTTAAAAAAATCTAATGATAATAATTGCCATAAAAACCCATCTGGTTTACTAATGTCTTTCAGGGAAGGAAATCTGCTCTTTAGTTTTGAGGACTCTTAAAATGCCCACTGGAATGACCTAGCAAGACACTCAGTTCAATTTTAGGATGGGCAATAAATATTGCTGTGTCACAAATGAACAAAAAATCTTAAATCTATATACATGGCCATTTTGAAACAGACTGAAATTTAGTGAAATATTCTAGTTACATTTCAAGCTTAAGGCAATAGGTTATTGTCTAATATAATCAGTACCTATTAACATTACATATTATACAACCACTGAATAGAAACCTTAGTGTCCATTAATACATACGCGTTTGTGTAACCGCTCTGCTTCATCCTGGTAAGCAGTAAGTTGCTGTTTCCACTGTTTAACATTGGCAGTAGATTCCAGTAGTGCTGCTGTAAGTTTAGCATTGTTGGTTTTTAAGGTTGCCAATTCAGACTCCCAATGTTTTCCTATTGTGGTACTGTACGTAAAAAATAATTGTTACAATTAACCAGCGTACATTTTGTTACAGACTTAAATTAGTCTATTTGCATCTGACATTAAAAAGGTATCTACAGTAAATGACAAATGTTGGAACATTCATTTCTGCCTCTCCCACCCCCCAACCCAATTTCCTCAAGACCACCTCCAATCTTTCCAGGAAGGGACCATCATGTTGACCACCCAACAATCCTTTGTTGCTGCCAGGCTATCCAATATTGTGAATTGTTTCCTCTGCTCTGCAAATGAAACTCCTCTCTCCCCTCTCGAACTCATTGTTACTTCTTGGTCTTTGCAAAGTACTGCTATACTGGCACTTTCATGTGCCTTTCCAACATTCTTAAACATGTTGGCTTCTGAGCACATTGGAAATGATAACCAAACTCTGTTCACTGGGCCAAAATGTGTTTTCCTTCCCTCCACCTGGCCAATCAGTGCTGGCTGTATAGAACATAGAACACTACAGCACAAACAGGCCCTTTGGCCCACAAGTTGCGCCAATCACATCTTCCAATCCACAGACCTATAACCCCCTATCCTATTCGTTTCCATATACTCATCCAGAAGTCTCTTAAAAGACCCCAGTGAGTTTGCTTCAACAACCTCCGATAGCGGTCGGTTCCATTCACTCACCACCCTCTGACTGAAAAACCTACCCCTGACATCTTTGTATTTGCTTCCCTGCACCTTAAATCTGTGTCCTCTCGTAGTGACCATTTCAGCTAGGGAAAATAGTCTGAGAGTCCAACCTATCTATTCCTCTCAACATTTTATAAACCTCTATCAGGTCACCTCTCAACCTACATCTCTCCAGGGAGAAGAGTCCCAGCTCCCTCAACCTCTCTTCATAAGGCCTGCCTGTCAATCCAGGCAGCATCCTTGTAAATCTCCTCTGAACCCTCTCAATAGCCTCTACATCCTTCCTATAATGAGGCGACCAGATCTGCACACGATACTCCAACTGGGGTCTGACAAGAGTCTTATAGAGCTGCATCATTACCTCCTGACTCCTAAACTCTATTCCTCGATTAATGAAGGCCAGTACACCGTACGCCTTCTTGACCACTTCCTCCACCTGCGAGGCCGATTTCAGAGTCCTATGGACCCGGACCCCGAGATCCTTCTGCTCTACAACACAGCTAAGACTCCTACCCCTTATATTGTACTCCTTCATCCCATTATTCCTGCCAAAGTGGACCACTACACATTTATCTGCATTGAAGTCCATCTGCCACTTCTCCGCCTGGTCTTGCATCCTGTCTATGTCCCGCTGCAACTTTTGGCATCCCTCCAGACCATCCACAACACCACCGATCTTTGTATCGTCAGCGAACTTGCTAATCCATCCCTCCACTTTCTCATCCAGGTCATTTATGAAAAATGACAAACAGCAGGGGTCCCAGAACAGATCCCTGGGGCACTCCACTGGTTACCGACCTCCATGCAAAACAAGACCCATCCACAACCACTCTGCCTTCTGCTGGCAAGCCAGTTCTGGATCCACGAGGCCAAAGCCCCTTGGATCCCATGCCCTCTCACCTTCTCCAGAAGCCTTGGATGTGGGACCTTATCAAACGCCTTACTAAAGTCCATAGTATCTTTAGCTGTTCAACCTCTTTTCTGGAATTGCCTCCCTAAATCCCTTTACAACTCTTTAAAGATACTCTAAAATCCAATCCAAATAGATAAATGCTTGAGTAAGACAGGATTGGTTTTGCCTTTTTAAATTTGCTTATGGGATGTGGATATTGTTGGCTAGGCCAGCATTTATGGCAAGTTGCCTTCTTGAACCACTGCTATGCACGTGACGTAGGTAAACCCATAAATTGCACTTCTCCAACCAGAATATGCTTTGACAACATCAACATATGATCCACCATTAACAGAATATGGTTCAACTTCCCTTGTGTAATGCTTCTCCAAATCCATATTAGAGTTAAAGGGTGATAACAGCCTCATGTTACATTGAAGGTGAGTTTCAGAATTACACATGTACCTGATGGCACTGACACAGTCCGCCTCTGCTTTGATGAACTAAATCATTTATACAAGTTCCAAACATACTAAGCTGAAGAAGGCAATACAAAACGAAGCTCCAGAGGGGAGATTTTAATGTTGGTTTTATCATCTCCCGCACAAATGGTTGCTTTTGTTATTTCCTTTTCCACTTATTTATTACCATATTTTTAGTTGTGAAAAATGTTCTTTGCACAGAAGCAACATGGCTACACTAGCAGTATGAAATTTGGATACAAGTTCAAAATCATAAAGGGTTTGATAAAATAGTAAAGGAGAAAATGTTCCCAATGGCAGATGATACAATAGCTTGCAGATACAGCTTTAAGGTAAAGAAGAAACATGAGGATTTTTAAAAAAAAGACAAGTTATGATCTGGAATGCACTGCTTTTGAAAGGATGGTGCAAACAGATAAAACTTGAGACAATTTGATAGGTACCTGAAAAAAGTGGAAAATGGCAATGGAATGGGCCAATTTGCTTAGTTTTTAAAAGACCTGACACATGGACCAAATAGCCTTCTATGCTGCATCATTGCAGGATTTCAAAACATTTCCAGGCATATCTTGGTTTGGTTGCAAGATTGACAGCTTTGTCTACATAGAAATCTAACATTTGAGCATATCCACATATTTAGAAGAAATGTTATTTAAACAAAACATTTTTTTAATTCAAAGATGTGCAGGTTAGTAGCTTGGTATGGTAAATGTGAGGATATGGGATAGGGTTAGGGGATGCGAGAAGGAGAGAGGGAAGAGAGCTTGGTTAAGACTCAATGGGTTAAGGAGGCCTCTTTTGCATTGTACGGATTCTATAATTACGTAATTTGAGATAGATGTGATGTATGTGATATGATCTAAAGATGACACGCATTTGGGAATAAAAATTAAGGGTAGTAGAAATGCCTCCTGGCTGTTCAAAACATACAGACCAATCACATTAGAGGCTTTATTTCAATTAAACAGCTTCACCCACAATTTAATATAGCCACCTACACTAACAAGTTATTGCAAAAAATTAAACCACCTTTAAATACTTGTGTTACTATGACAGCCATAAAACCAAGCTCTAATTAACAGTTCTTAAACTTTCAGGATTCAATAGTTCAAGCAGTTTGTGATCCCATATTGCATGCTGATATTCACAATTTGAAGATATGGGGATAGTTCATGCTTTAGTTTTTTTGTCCTGTTCCATAGCTATCAACTGGTTCCTAGCATTTCTGAAACATCTTTGCTAATCTCAAATAGAAATCACACTTTTTCCAAAGTTGCATCCATGTTGCTTACTCAAGCTATATGAACAATTTTAAAGTTGTCAGTCAGCTAAAGACTTACTGCTCCCTCTTTTGAAAAGTCTCCTCTGAAAACTTCAGATTCCAAATAAAAATTAACAAACATAGGCAACTGAACCACAACTGGATCTGTGTTCTCATTACAATGGGCAGCTCGAGTCATAACTTATCAGTCTCTCATTCTGTGAGCTTCTAAGCATATTACCCAACATTATTAAAATCAGAACTTCATGCTGTACTTCCTCAACTTAAAGTCATTATTCAGTTTTCATTTCCTCTGCAAATCAGATTAAAACACCTCAAACATTTTGATGTAAAAAAGTTTTAACCCTGTCAATGCCCCCCATTACAGGAATTGGCACATTGCTTTGGTTTCTCAATTCAAAACATTTTTATATTGGTTCTCCAAGAGACAAACTTCAAAATAAATTTGTAATGTAGTTTAAAGCAATAGGGGATTTTACTCAATAGCTACTCCAATACAATTACCACTGGATGAATGAATTCACATTTCATATGCTTACCTGTGAGTAAAAGGTAGAGAACTCTGATTAATTTCAGCTCGTGCATCAGAATCTTGTGCCACATCCTGAACAGATCTTTCATCATCTGTCCCATTGATACTCTCTGGTGTCAGAGGTGACTGTAGGTCACCTCCTGCAGACTCCTGTGAAACAAAATTCTCAAATCTTTCATTCTGTAAGAGTCAATACATGGGGTATGACCAGAAAATCAATTAACATAAGCTTTCAAATTTGCCCCAGTCGGTAGAAATGTAATTGGAATTGCAGGTGCCAAAGGCAAGTCTCTTACCTCCAGAACTGGGTTTGGATTCACATCTGCCCTATTCCATACCATCCCCCACACAAAAAAAAGCAAAGTTTTGCTCTGGGTATGGTTTTGGGTCTTACTCAAATTTAAGATATGGATAGTCAATCAGATGATCTGTAAATAGTATAACCCTACAATTTATGAACTATCCAGATTATAAAAAGGCAAAACAAACATTTCTCCATTTTGCAAAAAATAAGTGAAATTGAATACATTAGTCCTCATACTAATAAGCATAAAGTGCTGAATTGAGGGGAAGCTTACTACAGCCAGATTAGGCAGGATTTGGTGGGTGTTATTGGGAGCTGTTCAAGAATAAACCCACATCTGTTAGGCAGCTTAAAGACATATAAAGCTCCAGGGCCTGATGGCATTTACCCCAGGCTGCTAAGGGAGTTGAGGGAAGAACTAGCTGGGCCTCTGACGCAAATCTTTGTCTCTTCCTTGGACACAGGTGAGGTCCCAGAGGACTGGAGGATAGCAAACGTAGTAACGTTGTTTAAAAAAGGTCAGAGGGATCACCCAGGGAACTATAGGCCGGTGAGCTTGACTTCAGTTATAGGTAAGCTAATGGAGAGGATCCTTAGGGACAGGATGTATGAGCATCTGGAGCGCTGCGATCTGATCAGGGATAAGCAGCATGGCTTCGTCAAGGGGAAGTCTTGTCTTACAAATCTAGTGGAATTTTTTGAAGAAGTGACAAAAACAGTTGATGAAGGACATGCTGTTGATGTCGTCTACATGGAATTCAGTAAGGCGTTTGACAAGGTTCCTCATGGTAGACTGATAGAGAAGGTGAAGGCGCATGGGATACAGGGCCGGGTATGTAGATGGGTCAAGAACTGGCTCGGGAGGAGGAGACAGAGGGTAGTAGTGGAAGGCTCTTTTTCCGGCTGGAAGCCTGTCACTAGTGGAGTGCCACAAGGCTCAGTACTAGGTCCTCTTCTATTTGTGGTCTACATAAACGACTTGGAAGTTGGGATAGGTGGTGAGATCAGCAAATTTGCTGATGACACTAAGATGCTTGGATTGGCAGGTACAGAGGAGCAGTGCCAGGCAATACAACAGGACATAGATAGGTTGGTAGACTGGGCAGATAGATGGCAAATGGAATTTAATCCGGATAAATGCGAGGTGATGCATTTTGGCCGGAAAAATGTAGAAGAGAGGTATAGGATAAAAGGTAAAACTATAAGGAGCATAGAGACGCAGAGAGACTTGGGGGTGCAGGTTCACAAGTCTCTGAAGGTGTCCTCACAGGTGGAGAAGGTGATAAAGAAGGCGTATAGTATGTTAGCTTTCATAGAAAAAGGGTATAGAATACAAGAGTAGGAGTTTGATGTTGCAGTTGTATAGAACTTTGGTTAGGCCTCACTTGGAATACTGCGTCCAGTTCTGGTCGCCGTACTATCGGAAGGATGTGGAGTCCTTGGAGAGAGTGCAGAGGAGGGTTACCAGGATGCTGCCTGGTATGGAAGGACTGTCTTATGAGGAACGATTAAATAGACTGGGGTTGTTTTCCCTTGAAAGACGTCGGCTTAGAGGGGATCTCATAGAGGTGTATAAGATTATGAGGGGTATAGATAGAGTAAATGGAGGTAAAATTTTTCCACCTTCAGAAATGGATAGGACGAGGGGTCACGGCCATAGGGTGAGGGGGGCTATGTATAGGACGAATATTAGAGGGCAGTTTTTCACACAAAGGGTAGTGGGGGTGTGGAATGCACTGCTGAGTAAGGTGGTGGGAGCAGGCACGCTAGGGCTGTTTAAGGGTCTCTTGGACAGCCACATGAGTGTTATGCAGATAGAGGGATATAGTAGGACTGTTTAACTATGGCTTTTTTTTCTACAGGTAATTCAGTCCATACTTGACCAACAAGGAGCATGCATTCAGCAGGTGGTGCGAGGACAGCTCTTGGATGTTGATTCATGGGTTGCCTGGTGCTTCATGTCGTAAATGAGTGCTTTATCTGGACCATCTGAAGGGCACCATGACAACTCAGTGACTATCGCTGTAGCTGTGCAGACACTTGGAATTGGGCCGGTGTCTGCGGGAGTTTGCGCGTTCTCCCCGTGGTTGCGTGGGTTTTCTCCGGGCGCTCCGGTTTCCTCCCACATCCCAAAAAATTCGCTCTTAGGCTGATGGGGAAACAAATTGTCCCTACATTGAGACTCTTCCATATTAGGAATAACCTAAAATTAGAATAGGATAATGGAATTGTTACTATATAGTTATGATGGCAGCGTGGGCTCGTTGGGCCGAAGGGCCTGTTTCCCGTGCTGTGTTGCTCTAAAAAAAATCTGGCACGAGAGTCTAAGGAGCAGTTGATAGGAGTGCAAAGCAGGCGTGAGCCTGTAAAAAGGAAAGGTAGGATTTGAGCCGTGGATAACCAGAGAAATTGTGGGTCTAAACAAAAAGAAAAAAGTTGAGGTGACAAAGATGATTGACGAGGGAAGGGCTGTGGATGTTGTCTACATGGATTTTAGTAAAGTATTTGACAAGGTTCCTCATGGCAGACTGGTGCAAAATGTTAAAGCTCATGGGATCAAAAGGTGAACTAACTAGATGAGTATAGAACTGGCCATAAGACAGAGGGTAGGAGGGGAAGTGTCTTTTTCTGAATGGAGGTCTGTGACTAGTGGTGTTCCACAGGGCTCTGTACTGAGACCTTTGTTTGTCATATTATATATAAATAAATGATTTGGAAGATGTGCTGGTCTGATTACTAATTTTGTGACAAAGATTGCTGGAGTCGTGGATAGCAATGAACATTGTCAGAAATTACAGCAGGATATAGATAGGCTGGAAAAATTAGGTGAAGAAATGGCTGGGAATTTAATCCAGATAAATGCAAATGAGCATTTTGCCAGATTTAATGTGGGGGAGCCATTTAATAAATAGCAAAAGCATCAGGAGTATAGATAAAAAGAGGGATCTGGGTGTGCAAGTCTATAGATCCTTGAAGGTGGCAGTATAGGTGGAAAAGGTGGTGAAGGAGGCAAATGACATGTTTGCCTTTATTGGACAGGGCATAGAGTACAAAAGCTGGCATATGATGTTGCAGTCATACAGAACATTGGTTAGGCCACATTTGGAATACTGCGTCCAGTTCTGGTCGCCACCTGACCAGAAGGACATGAAGGCTTTGGAGAGTGCAGAAAAGGTTCATCAGGATATTGCCTGGCATGGAGGGCTTAGCTGTGAGGTAAGATTGAGTAAACTGCAAAGACAGAATTGAGGGGCGACCTGATAGAAGTTTATAAAATTATGAAGGGCATAGATGGGGTGAACAATTGATTGTTTATTTCTGACCTGGGGAAAAAGCTTAGGTTCAAGGTTGGGGGCAGGGGGTGGTGTGTGTGCAAGGTTCAATACAGATGTGGGGGACACATTTTACACATACCAAGCAAAATGGTTGAGGCAGACATGCTAGGATCATTTAAGACTTAGATAGCCACATGAACAAACTGGGAATAGAGGGATACAAACAGATGGTCGAGTTAGGAACACATGATCAATGCAGGCTTGGAGGGTCAAAAGGCCTATTCCTGTTCCGTACTGTTGTTTGTACTTCCAGGGATTCGGTTAGGAATTTTAGACATCTCCCTTGAGTTATAGAAATAGAATTTTATCTCTCGTCTACATGGAGTTTAGTCCTTTACAAACCCCACTTCTGTTATTTTCACTAATTATCCAATACCTAAACAAATATTGAATTACCATCACAAGCAGTAAAATTTTTCAGTTGAACAACTCTTGCTCAAAAAGTTTTTCAATATTCTCTTATGTAGTGTTTGAGAAATTGGCCTCATCTTACTTATCAAAAATGGACCATGATAGGCATTTCTCCATTATTGGAATGCCTAAAAAGCATCAACTCATTTTAAACATGTTCCACTATGTTTACAACTGTTTTGCTTATCCCACTAGTCTCCTAAATGCCATGATTTTCCCAAGACAATGGTATGCAGCATTTGCTGTCAGCAGCCAATTACAACATTAGTGCAGATTGTGGAACAGAGGAACTTGGAGTTCAGTGCATGGTTCTCTAAAAAGGTGGAGTCACAAGTACTTAGGACAGTGAAGGTAGCTTTTAGCATGCTGGCCTTCAGTCAGGAGCATTGAGTGTAGAAGTTGAAAATTATGTTGCAGTTGTACAGGATGTTGGTAAGACTGCACCTGGAATATGGCATTCAATTTTGGTCACTTTGCCATAGAAAAAATGATGTTATATTTGCAAGGATGCTGCCTGGACTCTGATTACAGTGAGAGATTGGACAGGCTTGGACCTTTCTCTGGAGTGTAGGAGACTGATGGATGACCTTATACAGGTGTACAAGATCATGAATGCGTGGATAGAGTTAATGCACTCAGTCTTTCCCCAGGGTTGGGAATTGAGAATTACAAGGCATAGGTTTAAGTTGAGAGGAAAGAATTAATGGAATCTCAGGAGCAACTGGTTTCTTTTTAAAGAAGGGGGTGGTGCATATGTAGAACAAGCTGCCAGAGGAAATGGTTGAGGCATGGACTTTGACAGCATTTAAAAGGCATTTGGATAGATCATGGATAGGAAAGGTTTAGAGGGATATGAGCCAAATGCAGGCAGATGGGGTTATCTTACATGGCCTTTTTGGTAGGCATGGACCAATTTGGGCTGAAGGGCTTATCTTCATGCTGCAGATTTTATCATCAGTACGAGAAAAATCCTCTTGCCACAAGTATCTACCTCTTGGCCATTGTTACCCATTCTTTACTCCCTTTAATGCCATTGATCTCAACTGCTTCAAACAATTTCTAAGGCAGCACTACATAAAGGGTTTCTGCATTTGGTATGCAAAATGCCCAGCACAACTCGCAAAATTACAAATGATGTTGCTCTATAATTAAATCACAGGTCTGGATGGTGTGACAATCATTCTCAGGTGAGTTCAGTGAGTAATTTGGATAAGCGTGCACAAGTTTTAAAAAAAAACTGATTTGGTTGAGTTATTTACTGCAAAACAGATCAATGCTGATTTTCAATAAGTGCTTTACTGCCCTCAAAACATCATTTTATGCTCAGAGACAACTGATTCACAAACTTCTTTATGAAGGGGCTGTTGGAAGATAAAACATGTTAGCCTGGAATTATCAGAGCTGCTTATTGTTTTGCTGATCACAAGCTTGTTTCCATCCAATGACATTTAACGCATTATAATACTAATAGTACTCACTTGTGAAGGTGTACTGGTTAACTCCATTTTTTCTTGCATTTTCTCCTTTGCTATCCGTGCTGCATCTTTAAATTCCTGAAATTTTTCTGCAAACTACATTGAGAAAAGGTTTTAAAATAAGTTTGTAAGAAATGAAAGACTGCAAACATATGGGCAATATACATGACTGTTCAAAGTGGCTACTTATGCCCAAGAAATACCCAAGTAATGGGCTTTAGTTGCTGAGATGTAACATGAAAGTCCACACTTCTATATATTTCTGCAAAATTTCCACTTCAGATGATCTCCAATTTTGTTTACGTCACAATTCAATTCACCTCCACGGCACATTCCAGATTTTAACTGCATGCTGCATAAAAGAGATTTTCCTCGTGTCACCTTTGGTTCATTGATTTTTTTTTAAGGTGAATAGCAATGTTCTCAAGTTCTCCACTCTTGTATCAATGCAAAGTTTTATTCTGGCCAGACCCTTCAAGATGAAGAGTCTTAAATCTTCTTGACTCAAAGTGAGCAACCCCAGCTTCTCCAATTTATCCATGTAATTTAGTGTAGAAGAAATTTACAAGAATCCTTCCAGGGACAAGATACTATCTTCATATCCTTTCCAAAATGAAGTGCTCAGAATTGGGTACAATACTCAGAGGCTGAATCCTTGTTCTATGAAAGGTCTACCACAACTTCCTTGCTTTAGAACTCTATTTATAAAGCACAGGATCCTGTATAACTTTTGAACTATTCTCAATCTACTCATACTTTCATTGATTTAAGCATACAAACTCTTTTGCAACTGAAGGATTATACCCCTCTATTTTATGATGCCACCCCATCTTCCTTCTATCAAGAACATCTTACTTTTACACATTAAATTTAATCTCCATGTGTCCACCTATACCCAGTTGTTTATGTCCTCAAGTTCATCATCTTGCTCAGAGTTCATTACACTTCCAAATTTTATATCATTCGCGCATTTTGAAATCATGCCCAGCACACAAGTTAGATTATTAAATGCATCAAAGAAAGCAGAGATAACTCTTGAATAACCTCACTGCAAAACTACTCAGCATTGCTTGGTTTTCTGTCACTAAGCTAACTTTGCATCCATGCTGTCACTGTCTGCTGTATTCCATGGGCTTTATACTTTGTGAACAAACTTATGTGACACTTTATTGAATGTCTTTTGAAGTTCATGTGCACATCAAATTAATTCCAACAACTCATGCAATTGTTCAAACTATACAACTAATGTTTTGGTAGAGTTGGTGAATCACTTGTCAGCTAATTATTATATGAATACTCTAGAAACATGTCACCTTAACTTTTTAAACAAGCTTTGTATCAACTATAATCTGGCTAGGCAAATCATATTACATAACAAGCAGGCAGTAAGTAGGAAGAGTTAGCAGCTTTATATTTTAAAATTGATTGGATTTATTGTCACATGTATTAACAGCAAAAATTTTTTTGCATGCTACACAAAGCATATTGTTCATCAAGAAGGAAATTAGAGTGCAGAATGTAGTGTTAGTCATAGCTATGGTGTAGAGATCAATTTGATGCAAGGTAGGTCCATTCAAAAGTGTGATGGCAGCAGGAAAGCAACTGTTCTTGAGTTGATGTGATTTTATTTTCATTTACAAAGTGATTTAGAGTATTTAAACAGAAGATAGTTTTTTCATTCTTCCAACAGGAAAAGTCCTACAAAACCTAACTAAAGCTTTTCCATTAGGAAAATCTATTTGCTTAAGATGGTTTAAAGTTACACAAGAACATAAATAGGAGCAGGAGTAGGCCATCCAGACCCTTGAACCTGCCCCACCATTCAATAAGATCATGGCTGATCTGTAGTGGTTTAGTACCACTTCCCCACTTTTTCCCTGTAACCCTTAATTCCCTTGTCAATCAAAAACCTATCCACTCTTGACTTGAACATATTCAGCAAGGAAGCCTCTACCACTTCAATAGGCAAAGAATTCCCAAGATTCACTAGCCTGTGAAGAAATTTCTCCTCAACTCTAATCTGAACCACCCCCCCAATCTTGAGGCTGTGCCCTCTAGTCCTGCTATCTTTAAGCAGGAAGAGTCTCTCAATCTTTACCCTATCCATCCACTTCATTATCTTGTATGTCTCTATAAGATCCCCTCAGCCTTCTAAACTCCAACGAGTACAAACCTAGCCTATGTAGTCTCTCCTCAAAATCCAACACCCTCATCTCTGGTATCAGCCTAGTGAACCCTCCAATGCGGTGACCAAAACTGCACATAGTACTCCAGCTATGGCCTCACCAGCACCCTATACAGCTGCAAAAGTACCTCCCTACTTTTATATTATCCCCCTAGCTATAAAGGCCAACATTGCATTCATCTTAATCACCTGCTGCACCTACAGGCTGTTTGTGATTCATGCATAATGAGCCCCAGATCCCTCTGCACTGTCACATGCTGCAGCTTTTTGCCATTTAATTAGTAATCCTTCCTACCAAAGTGGATAACTTCACACTTGCTAACATTGTACTCCATCTGCCAGGTGCTTTCCCACTCAACCTATCCAAATCCCTCTGCAGGCTTTCCACACCCTCCATGCAATTTGCTTTTCCACTCATCTTTGTGTCATCAGCAAATAGTCACCTTGCACTCAGTCCCTTCCTCCAGATCATCTATGTAAATGGTTGTGGCCCCAGCACTGAACCTTGGGGCACTCCACTAGTCACCAGCTGCCAATCAGAATAGCACTTATTAACACCTACTCTTTGCTTCCTATTAGACAACCAATCTTCTATCCAGTCTAATACCCTACTCCCCACTCCAATCCTAACCTTCTGCAGCAATCTTGAGGCACCATATCAAACACCTTTTGGAAACACTACATCCATGGGTTCCCCTCTATTTACTGCACTAGTCACTTCCTCATAGAAGTCCAATAAATTCGTCAAGCATGACTTCCCCTTCACGAATCCGTGTTGCTTCTGCTTGATCAAACAGTTCGTATCCAGGTGCCTTTTTATTTCTGCTTGAATCTGTTGTCAAAGCATTTTTCCAACCAGAGTTGCATTAAACTAAAATTGCACTTTTTAGAACACAAATACAATGTTAAGTGAGGAATTATTGTGTGAGGACATTGAGTTATTGTGCATTACTGATCTTATTTAGTATTGCACTAGAAATTAGGCATAATTTTGTCCAAATACATCTGGTTGTACTTGTATTGAATTGGAGTATTTATTTTGCCTTTCCAAAATTAGGTACTAGATCACATGATTTTACTCACTTTTGTTAGATGATGCTCCGAGGAAAAACCTAGGCCATATACTGTATTTGCACGGCTATCAGGCCACTGACCAAACTTCTGAGATGTTTTTGTGAATGTCATGTTTGGAGTGATTGTGCTGTTGATTATTGCCTGGGAGAGAAAAAGAAACATTACTGTATTATTAAATTGGCTTCACGTGTAGAATCCTTCACAACTAGTCAACAGCTCCAGTCTTCTCCACTAACCTTAAGCAATTTAACTCCAAACCACTTGTACTTCAGACAGGTAGTTTGAAATTGATAGAAAGTCAGAAGCTGCACCAGCAATCCCATCCAGGCTGACACTAAGGGACAATTTAGCATGGCTAATCCACTTAACTTGCACATCTTTGGACTGTGGGGAGAAACCAGAGCACCTAGAGGGAACCCAATCAGACACTAGGAGAGCATGCAAATTCCACACAGAACCAACTGAAGCTGGCATTGAGACAGCAATGCTAGCCAATGCCAAGATGTTGATCTTTGCTTAATATCAAAGGCAAAATATATCATTTTGAAAGGTCAGATTGAGAACATTACTGCATAGGAGAGCATCATACAGCCCATGTCTGTGGTAGCTCTTCACTCCTTCATGCATCAACCCTAGTTCAATGAAGGAAATTCTCATCTGGAGACAGATGAGGTACCAGGTACACCCAGTGAGATAGCAATCTGGTGAAACTACAACACAGGACCACCAATGTTAAATTACAGGACCAACATTGGACAGTGATAGCCTTTTTCCTAGGATGGAGAAAGCTAGCACGAGAGGACACAGCTTTAAATTAAGGGGTATGAGTTATAGGACGGATATCAGAGGTAGGTTCTTTACTCAAAGAGTGATTAGGGAGTGGAATGCCCTGCCTGCAGCTGTTGTAGATGCGCCAAGTTTGGTGGCGTTTAAGAGGTTAATTGATAAGTATATGGAAGAGAAGGGAATGGTTTAGTTTGGAGGGGCATTGCTTTTTATTTTGGTCGGCACAACATCGAAGGCCGAAGGGCCTGTTCTGTGCTGTAATGTTCTATGTTCTATAACATGCTATATACGGAGTCAAGTGATCAAATAACTAATGGATCAGATTAAAGCTCTGCAGTGGTCCTTCAGATCCACTGGTGATAGATGACAAACAAAGAGGGGGTTCTATAAATAATGACTTTGGAGAACACCCAGACGTGCAAGAGATAAGACTAAAGTATTTACAGTCACTTTCAAACAGTACAGCCAAGTGAATATTTGAGAACTAGTTGCACATCTACCTAAATTATCCCAGTACAGTTACAACACTGGAAAACTGACCAGGTACATCTTGTTCAGGAAATCTGGACAATTACCATCCAATCTACTCAATCATTAGCAAAGTGATGACAAGTGACATCAACAATGCTATTAAGCAGGACCTGCTCATGGAGTGGTCTGTTTTGCCAGGGCCACAAATTTCATTACAATGCTGGTCTAAACATGAACAGAAGAGCTGAATGCCAGAGTAAATGTGTGACTGCTCTTGACACCAAAGCAATGTTTCACTGATGTGGCATCAAGGACCCCCAGCAAAACTGAAGTCAAAAAGAACCTGGGTCAAACTCCAGTGGTTGAGATCACCAAGCACAAAGCAAGATGGTTATGGTTGTTTGATAGCCAGCCTCAATATTATAGCAGGAGGTACTCACAAGTGTCTTAGATGTAAAGGTTTTAGATGCTTATTGACATCTTCCCAAATCAGATGGGAACAGTCATTGATGACTGCAGAGCATTCAGTTTCATCTGTACTGTTCTGTAACAAAGCAGTCTGTGCTTGCTTGCAGCAAATTGGATAAATTCAGCCTTGAGCTGGTGTGTGGCATGAAATGTCAGGTGGTACTTGGGAGTACAAATTTCCAATGCAAACACTTGTCTATATACAAGTCACAAACTATCCTGACTGGAAACATAACTTGTGTTCCTTACCTATACCAGGTCAAAAATTGTCAAAATTCCTCCAAATAGCACTGTGGGTGGATCTACACTGCACAGACTGCAGTGGCACACCATGTTCTCAAGGTGCTTTAGGAATGGGAAATGCTACATCACAGGAACAAAAAAGTTGAACAAAATAGTGACAATTCTTGTTTCATGTATAAATGAGTTAAGTGAATATGAAACAGATTAACTAGAGTCCAAACAAAAAAGTGGTGCATATTATGCAGTAGTTTGGTTAGGCAACAATTCAAGTGTTACAGGATCATTGTTTTGAGTATAAAGCTAGCATTTCTAGAGACAATTTGCAAGGATATGGTCTTTGGAAAAATAGTATCCACGTCACCCAAAAGTTATGCTCAGTGTGCATTGGGAATAGAAGTCTCAAGTTAGGCATCACTATACTTTTACTTTGTTTGAGATGTTGGCATTGCAGGCTAGACCAGCATTTATTGCCCATCCTTAGCTACCCTTGGGAAAGCCACTTTCTTGAACCGCTGCAGTCCCTGAGGTGTTAAGTACACCCATAGTGCTGTTAGGAAGAGCATTCAAGGATTTTGACCCAGCAACTGTGGAGGAATAGCAAGTGGCTTGGAGGAGAACTTCCAGGTGGTGTTCTTAGGTTTTCACAGCACTTATCCTTCCAGATAAGTGGTCATTAAGTTGAAAGGTGCTGCCTAAGGAACCTTAGTGAGTTCCTGAAGTGCATTTTGTAAATGGTATCCACGGCTACCTCTTCAGTTGTAGAGGAATTGAAAGTTTGTAGAAGGGATAGTAATCAAATGAATTGCTCTGTCCTGGATACTATCAAGCTTTTGTTGGAGCTGCACTCATGTAAGCATATGGGAAGTATTACTTCACATTCCTTATATCTTGTAGCTGGTCAGGCTTTGGGGAGTTAGAAGAGTTACTAGCTGTAGGATTCCAGGCCTTTTATCTTTATGTGGCTGGTCCAGTTAATTTCTGCTCAAGTTAATTCCCAGGATGTTGATACTGGAGGATTTAGTAACAATAACATGATTGATTGTTAAGGTGTGATGGTTAGATCCTCTTGGAGATGGTCATTGCCTGGCACTTGTAACACAAATGTTACAAGTCACTTGTCAGCCTAAACCTAAATATTGTCCCAGTCTTGCTGCATTGGACTGCTTCAGCATCTGGGTTGCCACAAATGACATTGCAATCAACAGCAAACATCCCTGCTTTGAACATCTGATGAAAGGTCATTGATGAATCAGCTGAAGGTGGTTGGACCTACCCTGAGGAACTCCAAAGATGTCCTTAGGCTGAAATGATTG
Organism: Sphyrna mokarran; assembly: GCA_024679065.1. Classification (NCBI taxonomy): domain Eukaryota; kingdom Metazoa; phylum Chordata; class Chondrichthyes; order Carcharhiniformes; family Carcharhinidae; genus Sphyrna; species Sphyrna mokarran. The sequence continues at coordinate 30,809,425 of JAGIQG010000006.1, read as the reverse complement.
ACCTCTAACCATCTTGCTTTATGGCAGGTATGGCTCCAAACAATGGAGAGTTCCCTCCAATTAATAGTGACTCCAGTTTCATTTGAGCTCCTTGATGCTATACACAGTCAAATGCTGCCTTGTCAAGGACAGCCAATCTCACCTTACTCTGGATTACATGCCAAGAGTGACCTTTTTGCACCCCAGTGTAAATGTTGGTATGTGAACCTGCCTCCACACAGCTGACTTGCTTCATTTGAATTGTTCAAGCAATGAAGCCCACAAAATAATTTGAAATATATGCAATGAAATCATAATGGAATGCACAGTGCAAATTGGTGGAAATATTGTTCCCTGCAATGATGAACAGGAATAGCAATCTCAGGTTAAAGTACTTTTCTAAAATGCATCATTTACTCTTTCCATTGCAATACTTACAATATTGCATTACAACTTCAATTCCTTCTCTGAGCAGGAGCAACACAGCCCTCACAGGGCATTGTGCAAAATTTCAATTCAGGGGCTGGATCCACAGACCAGAGTCAGAGTCATAGTTCAAAACAGCCAAAGTGATGTTAGTGCCACAAACTTCAAAGAATGCATGTTTCACTTCCCAATTATGGGGAAGGATAATGCAGAGTAGTTTGGTGGAATTTTCTCATCCCAAAGAAACACTCTGCAATGGAGAAATGCACCAACTCCTACATTATTAGGGAATAAAAGCTCCTTCAGCAATAATACTTGAATATCCCATGAGCTTTGTTCATCAGCATACGTACATTACCTGCTGAGTATTACTCATGTATGCCTATCTGCATGCATTTGCTATTTTATCAAATATAAAACACTTTTTTGGAATTTAATGTTAATCTGAAGAATACACTGTGCAAACCTATATTTTGACTCAGTAAAGGCACCTCATCAAGATATATCTTGATTAATTTGTTAATGTGGCTGAGAAGCAACACCTAACTAATCTGTTCAAGAATTTGCCTGAGACGAAAAGGTCAAAAGCTCGCAAATTCACTATCAAATAAATCGGTTGGATTTAAAATTGGTGTTGCTAGATTCTTACTATCCCAGTCCAACACCAGCATCTCTACATGAAGACAGGAAGCACACAGGGAAGGCTGTCACTAGTCATCCTTCCAAAGCTTATTGCTCAAACTGTTCATGAACTAGATGATTCAAAAAAATTGTACATGACTTAGTCATTTTTTATATCAAGAACCAAAAGGTATTTTAAAAAAGATACACAAATCTTTATAAACTTGCATTGATGTAGCTATTTATGTGACCTTTGGAATATCCTAAGGGCTTCACAGCCAATAAGATAATACTGAAGTGTAGTGACTACGATTATATAGGAAATATTGCAGCCAATTTGTGCTTGGCAAGTTTCCACAAACTTCAATTTATTGATAAGACAAGACAATCTGTTTTAACGATGTTGACTGAAGGATAATTATTGGAAGGGCATCAGGAATAACTGCCCTGCTCTTTAAGTTAGGGACATGCTACATCCACTTAAAAATCACAGCACCTCTGGTTAATGTTGCATCCAACAGACTACCTCAGGCCAGTAACTCGAGCACTGTGCTGTGGGGCACTTGTGTACAAGTGTGCCAGAGCTGCAGGCACACCCATACACACCCTTGCATTAAGCCACTCGAATTCCCCAACATGCAGTGGTTAGCAATGCAGACTTACAGCACTAGAGCCCTAGGTTCAATTTCTTGCTTGGATCACTGCCCATGTGGATTTTGCACATTGTCTGCATGGGTTGCCTCCAGGTGCTACGGTTTCCTCCCACAATCCAAAGATATATAGGATCAGTGCATTGACTCTTGACGTAACAGGATATGTAGATTGGAGGGATGGAGTATTGGGTGTTGGTGCAGAGTTAGTGTGCCAGGTGGCTTCCTTCTGCACTGTGGGGTTTCTATGAACAATGACCTCAGGATCCCTTCAATCAGGAATACAGTCATGCCAATTATTTCTTCCCATTCATAGAAATGTGACAAACTGGCTGCAGTTTAAAGACAACTGAGATATTGTTTCCATAGATTAACTTGAATTTACTCATCTCTTCCTGTCTCTGTAGGTGACACTTTGAAAGAGGATATCATGTTGGGATGGGTAAAGAGCATCTGCTGATGGCTGTGCTGGGCCCATCAGTACCTGTCTCCAAGGGTTCATCAGAAATATCCACATCTGGAGAAGTGGCTTTAGGGTCTGCTGGATCCAGAGGTGGACTTGCATTTTAGAGGCACTATGTTCTCCTTTTTGCAAGTCCCCCAATGATGTGGTGACCCAGCCATTAACAAGGGCCTTGTCTTTGCCTTCCTTGGGCTAAAGTTGCCCCTGCATCTGCTCCCCTTGACCCAAACTTGCTGGTATCTCATTGGCTGCTGCTCACTTCTTCCAGATCAGTTGCCCAGGCCTCCTCACTCAGTCATGTCCTCTGGTTGACTGGCCTCACTGCTTCCCAAAAACCACACCAGTGCCTGACTGGCACTTGCACCTCCAGACTGTTCAGTGCTCATCTCTTGCTCACATAGCCAGGCATCAAGAATACAAATGGGGTGACTATTCAGAGCTCGCAGGCTGGTTTTGGAAATAACAGGGTGACTCACCCAGAGACTAGGGCCAAGAGTGAGGGGCTAGGAGGCAACTGGCAAGGAGAAATCAAAGCCAATAACAGTAGCAAGCCAACATTTCTGGCTGGTTACTGCTAGTGGTTTTTATCTGGCCTCTGCTCTTGCCAAGCAACAGCCACTGGACCTTTGATCAAGTCACCTTGCTGATCCCTAAATACCACCCAAAATTCAGAGCTACCCATCTCTGAATGTGCTCTTATAGTCACGCTATGTTTCAATGCAAGTCTATGTCTGGATAGATCCACACTTCCTGCCAAATCACAGATCTTAGAGCTTGGCTGGTCACCCCTCTAGCTGTTTTTAAACTCTCTGCAATCCAAAAACAGGCAAGCGGCTGGTGCCCAAAGGGCTTTGATTTTGTAGGGTGCCTCAACTGATCTAGATCAGCTCAACATAAGTGATAATGCAGGTTCATTTGGGTTATTTTCCACCTAGTTTAAGCCACCAAACTATTGCTTCCCCCACCTCCGTCAGGTATTGTGCTTCCCCTGCTTGCATCCAAAGGGATTTGCTTTATTTTTGTTGCCATTGGAACCCCCTCCACACATCTGCTCCCTCCCCATGATTATTACCTGGTTGGCTAGACAACATTTGGTTAATCAAACCTTTCCTAATCCTTCACTCAATGCAAGGACTATTTTCTCAATGTACTTACACCATGTCAATGTGACTTATCATAAGTTGCTGCAAAGTTTATAAGCAATTGATTCAGCTGAAAAAGTGGATATACTACAGAATTGTTTCATTGAAGTGTGCAGTGTTACTGAAAAGTTTGGGAACCACTGCCTCAATGCCACATTGATGCTCTGTAACAATCTCAATTTTTGTGCTCCAGTTTAGAATTCCAATCAAGTGCCTGATTCTGTGCTGAAGAATTTTCTTTTATAAAATAAAGAAATCAGATATTCAGATGGGTTTAGAACTGGTTTGGCAACAAAGATAGTGTAAGTGCAAAATTGACAAAGCAGACAAAGTTATCAATGGAGTTGTATATGAAATGATTTGAGAATTCTGCTACTATTCATGAAGTATATGGTACAGTGGATCTGTAATAATAGGTCTATAACATGAAATTTACTTTTGATACAAAGTAGATGAGTAGAAAAGTGAATAATTATTTTCAATATACTTGGACCATTTTGAAAGATAGATGGATTTGCAAGTTGTGACAGATGAATTTTTATTTAAATATGGATAAGAAAAGACAAGTGTGTAACATGAAAGACTATTTTAGTAGGCCAATGAAAATCATAACATCTGACAAAACAATTTTGGTAAGATAGTGAACAAAATAAGCTTTAAATAATTCAAATGAATCAACTCAGGAAACTCAAAACAAAACCATAGGTGTGAAAAGCATTGCTGCAAATTAAAATCTTTGAATCTGCTTGGTTTGCTTTAGGTGACTAAAGAAGTGTCAAGGAAAACTAACTAGAAACAAAGCAATCCCTCAAAACAAGAAACAGTTCTGTTTTGTGACCTCCATTGTTAGAAGTCAAAAAGGCATAGTATTGAAGCAATCATACTTTGGCTGTGATGGTAACTGACTCAATTTCAAAATATTGCCAATCACATACTGAGACTGATTCAGGAAGGCGTGACATTGCAGAAAGGTTCCATCTCAGAACATGGGGCAGTGAAGAGAGAAACGACTAGGATGATTCTAAGTCTTGGATGGACAAATTGTAAAGACAGATTCAGATTTAATATTTTATCAAATAAAATCTCCAGTTTTCTTAAAAAGCCCTGTTACTAATGTCAGGTTTTGTAAGACGTTTAGTTTAAGTTGTCTCTTCAACTTAAGTAAAATGGAACACCAAAGAACCAAGCTCTTCTCAAACTGGCCTACATGCCTGATAACCACGAGGACCAGAATCTACGTTGTGTGGTTGAAGTGTACATACTAGGTTTAATATCCAATAAAAAGGCAGAGCAGATATTTCTGTTATCACAGACTTTGTCTCAGACACTTTGAACAGGAGGGGGAGTTCAGGATAAAGACAGAAATACCAAGGAAAAGGCTGTTGTGTTACCTATCAGATAGAATGCTAATAGTAGCTGACCTTCTGAGGAAACCAAGAAATTCAGATTTGTCCTAGTATGATTATGACTGGGGAAAAAACGTCAGGCAAGCTGTGCTACTGAAATTGGTTCAGTTCTTGCTGAAAGACTGAGCGAGAGTTTTTGAAAGACACTGGATGTTACAATGGAGCAAAATGGGGAGAAGTGAAGCGCTGAAAGTTGCAAGTGATTTTGGATCCTTTCCTGAAAAGATTGCATTTACTTTAAAGTACACTCCACAGAATTGCAGTAAAAAGTTAACAATGAGGGATACATTTTGTCATTTAAAGTGTTAGGTGCCACTAACTAATGTTTTGTTGAGATTGTTGTTACAGTAAAGATCTTTAAAAACTTGAAGGAATCACTTCACAAATGCCAATCATTGTGAACCTATCAATTTCTACAGAAATTAAGAATCAGACAGAAAAACAGATAGAAACCTTATACGTATTGTACTTCCATGTAGCTCTCACCTTTGACCCATCAAGGCTGATTATTCTGTACACATTGCGCGTATTGTCATAGAAGTAGGACACAGTCACAGCATGTTTGCTGGTGGGAACCCAGTTCTTCTTTGTGGTAGGATCAATCTGGAAGACATGGGCTCGCGTGCTGAAGATGGGCTGCTCCCTGAGGGTAGAAAGTAAAAATTAGCTCAAAATTGCTTATACACAATCAGTGCAGATGGAGAAGTCAAATAGTTCAATTTAGTTTCCTTTAGAAGCAAACATATTATTGCACATGATTTTCCCAAATTGGTAATGCCAACTATGCAATCTAAAGGCTGGATTATTAAATATACAGTAAGAATTTAGCAACACCAATTATTAATCCAACCGATTTATTTGATAGTAAAAAAGCGAGCTTTCAACACTCCCGTGTCTTCATCAGGCAAGTGCAGTGTTCACTTGCCTGATGCAGTGTTCACTGCAGTGAACACTGCACTTGCCTGATGAAGACACGGGAGTGTTGAAAGCTCGCTTTTTTACTATCAAATAAATCGGTTGGATTAATAATTGGTGTTGCTAAATTCTTACTGAGTTCTTACCACTCCAATCCAATGCCGGCATCTTTACATCATTATTAAATATATACAGATCCATCCTAGCAATCCCTCCTTCCCTTATATTTGTACAATCTAACTTTTTTCAAAGCCAATGCTTACTAATGCTTTGCTTTCAATGTAAAAAATATTTCCTGACCAACATTGGGGAATAAAGGGAAGAATAAAAACAGACAGGAAACAATCCAATTAGGACATAGCAAAATGCTGCCAAAAATTTCTGCATTTCCTTCTAGAAGCAACAAAAATCCTGCAACTGGTTGGCAGTTAAACCTCAGTTGGATGAAAGTTCTCAATGTGACATTTTAGGGATTGATCTGCCAAGTCAAAATTAAATCCAACAATCTGTTCACTGTCCAGGAGATCATTTATATTTAATTTGTTACACAAATGTCAATGCTTTAAATCAGAAAACCATACAATAGTAACAAATGTACGGCAGCAATATAGAAAAGCTGTAATTATCGGAAATCCAGAATGAAACTCCATACAGAGGTCCAAACTTGTATCACAAAAGTTCCAAGATGATGGATAATATTTTAATTTCATACTTTACAAATTATACCAAACCTTGCAATATGGAAATGAATAGCCATGACAATGCAGAGAAATTATAAAATATTGTTTATCAAATTACCACATATTGGAAATAATGCACCAGTGCATTATTTCTGGGATTCCATTATTTGACTTAAAAAGGAGAAATTAGAATGACAAAGCTAGTGAGAAAACAAATAGTAAGAGTGTTCCTACAAATACTTAAGGAAAACAGTAACTAAAATGTTGGTCCTCAAGACATTGAGTATGGGGAATTAGTATTAGGAAGTGAGGAAATAGCAGAAGTGTTGAACAGATACTTGCCTCTTCTACTGTGAAGGCAAACAGAAAATACCCAAAAACAATTGTAAATCAAGGCAGTCAATGGGGATGGGGCAGGAAAGGGGAAAAACGTAAAACAATTACTGGGGATAAAAGTGCTGAGAAAACTTTGACAAGTCCCCAGGGCCTGATATTCTACAAAAAGGCTACAGACAGATTTACTGGATGTAATTTTCTAAAATTCCCTAGATTCCATTTGGCAAAAGGAGGTAGAAAGCAGGAAACTATAGACCAGTTAGCCAAGGTGGTGATAGCAGGGAAGTAGAAAACCTTAATGCAATCAGGTAGAGTCACAGTTTTGTGAAATCATGTTTGACTATTTTAATTAGAGTTCTTGTAGGAACTAAGTAATGAACACAAAGCAAGACCTTGGATTTCCAAATGGCATTTGGCAAGTTGTCAAAGATTACCTCAAAACAAGAGCTCATGCTGTAGGGGTTAACATTAAGCCTATTTAAGAACCAAGAACCAAGAACCAAGAACCTTTGGCCCAACGAGCCCACGCTGTTGAACCCCAATGTTCCCACCTCTACCTGCGATCCCTGTCTGTTTATAGATCTATGGATTAAAAACTAAATGTGACAATTTAGGGAGACAATTAGGACAATTGTTTTGCCAATTAGCCTAAAGAGCACATCTTTGGGATTGGAGGAAATCTGAGCACCGGAAAAACCCCACGCAAGAACAGGGAGAATGCACAAACTCCCACAGACACAGGCCAAATCCATGTATCTGCACAGCACAGCGATAGTCACTGAGCTGTCGTGTTGCCCATCAAATGGTCCAGGTCAAGCGTACGCTAACAACATGAAGCACTAGGATACTCAAAAATCCAAGAGCAGCCCTCTCATGACCCATTGTGTGTATGCCCCTTAGACAAGAAGGTGGACCAAAGCACCTGTAGGATAAAGTACATCAATATCATCTATTTACACACTTCTCAGGGACTCCCAAGGCTCACGATCCCTATTTTAAATCAGTTTTCTATACCCCTATAGGAAGTGGGGGAGAATGTGGGAGGTTAGAGATAAGACTTGAATGAAGGGACCAAATGTATGGTTGTTACCTTAAAGGCCAAATGTATAGTTGTTAAATTTGATGACAATGTAGAATTGATTGCAAAGAGAACAATAGTCTGCAAAGAGATATGGGTTAAGCAAATAGACAAAAAAGTTTGCATGTGGAGTATAAAGTGAGGAAGTATTAACATGCCCACTTTGGCAGTGAGGAGAGAAAAGCTGTATGCTATTTAATTGGAAAAAAATTGCAGAACGGAGGCACAGAGGGATCTGGGTGTCCTGGTGCATGAACCATGTAAAGTTACTATGCAGGCAGCAAGTGATCAGGGAAGGTGAATGGAATGTTGACATTTATTGTAAGATGAATGGAATATAAAAATAGCTACAGTTTAATGAAGCATTGCTTTATTATTGAAATCTGGGAGTTTGTGCAAGGCCAGCATTCATCACCCATTCCTAATTGCCCAGGAACTGAATGGTTTGCCATGCCATTTCATAATGTAGTTAAGACTCACATTACTGTGTATGAGGAGTCATATGCAAGTCAGATTTGCTTCCTAAAAGGGCATTATAGATTGTTAAACCCCATCTAAAGTCACCATTTCCAAGCTTAACTGTCAATTCCAGATCTTATTTATTGAATTTAACTTCCACCAGCTAGATTGTTAACCTGGATCTCTGAATTATGAGTCCAATGACATTACCTCTACTTCATCTACCCTCCCCCATGAGTGACACTCGGAGTACTGTGTACAATTTTGATTTCCCTAATGGAAGGGGTATAATTACATTAGCAGTTCAGAGAAGGTTCACTTGATAGATTCCTTGGGATGAAGGGGTTTTCTTTGAGGCAAGGTTACCCTGAATGAGAGGTGATCTTATTGGAACATGCAAGATCCAAAAGAGACTTGACAGGGTGGAATTCTTTTCCCTTGATGGGAGACTCTAAAGCTGGGAGAAATACTTTAGAGGTAAACAGATGAGAATTTTTTCCTTTTAAAAGATTCATGGGTCATGGATTTCTTTCTGCAAAGAGCAGTGGAGGCAGGGTCATTGAATATTTTTAGGACTGAGTTCGCAAAATATTGATTAACAAGGGGGTAAACAGGTATGTAAGAGTTGAGACAATCAGATTAGCCACAATCTAATCAAGTGGTAGAGGAAGCTTGAGTGGGCCAAACAGTTTACTTTGTATGCATACTCACAGCTTTATTCCCTGAGGAAACATTCCAGCTAAGTTGTCACATGCCACCACTACATACAATGCATCATTGAACTTTTTTTTAAAAACTTTGATTCAGCATTTAAGGATATTAAAGAACTAAAACCTGAAGACATTACAATCACTTAGTCACAGTCTATTCCAAAATAAAAGTGCTACTTGCCTTTCCCTTTTATTTCATGAAAATTACAGCTGGTATTTAAATAAGAAAACTTGTAGCAAGTGTGTTAAAAATGTGAAGAGGCTCAACTTGTTCTGGATACAAAAATGATTGGTCAAAGTTATCAGCTTGCTCACAAACATCAGGAATGAAGCCAGCAGCTAACATTGTATGTTAACAATGAAACTAACGCAGCATATGATTTCAATGAATTGCGATCAAAGCTTCTGAAAGTGCTCACAGAAACAAGTCCAAATGGGGGAAAATAATCACATTAAGCTCAATTCATGAAAAAACCCTAGAAAAATCTTTAAAACACATGGTTTTAAAGAAAAGTGGAGCATAATTTAGTAATCCTACTTTCCAATACCCTCTTCCAATTAGAAGATCAATTCCAGCTTCAAAAAGTTTACAAAGCTACTTAATTTATTTTGACGTTCACACTTCAACAGCATCTTCCAATTCCATTTCAGCAAGTGGGAATTCTAAAGATTACCATCACAGTGGAACTGAACTGCTTGATGCTTTAAGTAGGCTTCATTAAACAAATATTTTAACGTGAAATGCAACAAAAGCAAGGTTTTGAAGCTCTACAAGAGAAACGTTCAACTTAAGTCAAGGATGGTATGCTTACTGTTTAATCATTTAGTTGCCCAGGCTACCAACAGAAAAAAGATTTGAGGGGGTGGCTGGGCAGAAGGGCAAAAGAGAAAGATAGGAACAAAAATGCAAAAAAGTTTTAAAATACAGGATTAATTGAAGACCCAAAGAATAACTATATATTTGATGCAATAACCCCAAGATCTTTCTAACAATCCACATCAGCCAGCAATCCAACATATGGAGAGCTCTCCACTGGCAGATGGAGATGTTGTAAAAAGATTATAATTCTCTATACTCCGAAGAGTTAGAATGATCAATAAAGATGATTCTGGATTCCAATAATTGAACCCTTCAGTTTTAATATTGCTGATAATAGCATCCTCATTAAGGAATATTGATGGCATTTGACATTGATTAGACACAAACTGCTTGCTTGAACACTGTTGTATTTTGTACTTAAATTAGAAATCAAGATTTGCTATTTCTTCCATTCAACACTAATAATAACTCCTGTTTAATTAACAAGGATTAAAAATCTTGGTTTAAGCAACTTTTGGCCTATAAATCCAGATTAATATTGTTTTCAAAAGGAAACATTTTTAAAAAGCAAAACAAGATAGCCCCATCAAGTGAGCAAGGCAACAGTCACAGTAACCAAATGTTTGTGTGATGAAAGAACAAATGGGATTAACCAAATTGACAGCTTTAGTTGACAAGACATAGGTGAGCAGACAGCTAAAGCTGAACCTGGGTTAACCTAGCCTCTGCAATACTACATAACAAATAAGGCTTTGTAAGGTTGCAAATAGCACAAGCAGACAGAATTTCTACATAAAATTTGCATATTAATTGGCAACTGCAATAATTGCAACACTTAAACCAAGCAATAAAATTAAGATTAGCATTTTAAATGACTACAGTACAAATTACAAGATGCAAAGCACTATTGATAGTTAATTGTAATGGTAAGAGAATAAGCTAATTTTTTTGCTCTCTCAACCCAGGATAAAATGCTGCCCTATTCAACCCATTTACCTTATTAAAATTGCATCCAGTACTTGACAAATTTAATTTGCACACTTATGATGAGCAACAAAATGCAAGGGAAAAGCTGCTTCTTTTGTCCCAACTTGACAGAAAAAGATAACCAAATCAAAAATTGTTTACTGGCATAGGAAAGTTAAGAATCGATAGTATATTGACTTTTTTAAGCTTCAACTTAAGTCTGGACCTTTGATTTCCCTGCTGTGTCGTATGCTAGTATCCGTATTCTGTCCACATATTATATGGAGCGCAGAACAGGAATGACCTGCTGAAATGTAGTCCTAATAATAGAATAAAACTTAAAGGGCAATAAAGATAGATTTGAAGATTGAGTGATGGGACTGTAACTATTTTCTTTTGCTGTTTGTTCTGTTATGGGATAGTCATTAAGAAACATTGTTGATACATGGTTTTGCAAAGATGATCATAGGCACAATTCTACTGGCTATTCATGCCCCTCTTGCCTCCCTCAGTTCTCCATATTTTATAGAACAGTTTATTCTTTTCCTCACAGCATCAGAGACCTGAGTTCAGTTCACTCTGCTACTCCATACAGACAGGCATTCTCCCTGGGTCTACATGGGTTCTCCCAGTCCAAAGATGTGCAGGTGAGATGGGTTGGTCATGTTAAATTGCTCCTTTGTGTCAGGGAGACTAGCTAGGGTAAATGGGGGTATGGTGATAGTGCCTGGGTGAGATTGTGGTTGGTGCAGACTCAATGGGCCAAATGGCCTCCTCCTGCACTGTAGGATTCTATCACTCTTTCCTGTAGTGATTCCCATTCGAAATCTTGCAATACTAGTACATTTCTCATAATCTTTGCAAATTTTGATTGTTTAATCTTATTTGTATGATCACTCCACATAACTTGCATACCCCAGAACTGGATGAACAACTGCTTACTAAGCTGATATTTTTGTTGCAATATCAAAATCCTTTCAGAAGTCCAAGAACCCAGTTTGCTTAGATGTTTTCTGCTGAATGTGGAATCCCCATTGTTATTGTTGTGGAGATGAACTCCCACACATGGTAGATATTAACTGGTAGAGGATTTGATTACATAACTTAAAACTATCTGTTGCTCGGTCCTTGTTAGTGCTGCACATGGTGGATTCTGAATGCCTTTTGTCAATTTTCCTGATAAAGTTTTATCCCCCCAGAGTCAGCGTTTTAATTATTAAAACATCACCCTCAAACGATGAGAATTGCATCCAAATACTATAGCAACATTAAGGAAATGCAAGAATGCTCCAACAGAATGACTGACTATCTGCCTTTCCAAGGGCAACCTACAGGATAGAGAAGGATTGAACTACCCAGTGGTAAACAATCATGAAACCATAAACTAATAGATTAAATCTTGCCATACCAGGCTATCTTATGGCATGCTTCAACATGAATACAATTTTGTGCCACAACTTATTGCAGATACAAGCTGATAATGATAAAGAAACAGGAACACGAACACAAAGTAGAGCACTTGATCAAGCCTGTTCCAGTATTCAAGATCATGTCCGATATGATTCTAACCTCAATTCTCACCTACCCCTGACAACCTTTCACAGCATTCTGGTGAATAACAAGGGAGAATTGAAGGCAAATTAAGTGTAGAATAAGACAGACAGATTAGATCATGGAGAAAAATTACTTCAGATTTTCAAAATATTCAAAAACAATTTACTACATGCCAAAATGAAAGACTAATTCAAGTTGTTCCAACTTTGGACTGGGGAGATTACTTATGTAATGCTAGTTAATTAACAGGACACGAACTTATTTATCAGCTTGAAAGTTTGATGGGCAATTAATGTGCAAGTGCAGCAGGTTATTTAAAAACTGTTGCAGCTCCAGGTGAGATTTGTTAAACTAGTAAGTGGCACAAACCAACAAGCTGCTGAGATCTGCAACTCAGTGTACATCTTCTTTCAGGTTTACTAATTTGCTCATTAGTAACAGATTGTGTTATGCATGGATTTGTTTCATCTTTCTTTTGAGACAAAGTGTAATTGGTCAAGAATTACAATAATTTTTCATTTCATGTGATGTTGGTACCACTAGCTAAGCCAGGATTTATTGCCCAGCCTTAATCTGCTGCAGTCCATGTTGTGCCATACACCCATTTAGGATGCTTTTAGAAAAAGAGTTCTAACATGTTGACCCAGCAAGCAGGTGAAAAGTTTGAAATGTAATAAAAAGGACAATTCTCCAATATATTCATAGAACACATTATACTTATATACACTACAATTCAATACAAAGTACATGAATATTTTAATGGCCAAGTTTTGAGAAAAAATTCTGGCCATATTGCATTTTTGAAGATTTAGATATTAATTTTAAATTGATCATTTACAATATGCAAATTGAGAAGCAATACAAAATGTCTTTGAAAGATGAAAACTGGACAGATAAACAATTGAAATTTTGCTCCTGAGACATGGCCATAACTTCAGGTTCTCCAACAGCATACATGCTCATTTTGTTCAGCACAACACAGTAACTTGAGACTGTTCACTGATTACATCATTTTTAATCTGAACATTAGCTGTTGTGCTGTTAGCAGAGTTCCTTGGTGCCTGCTCAAAGTTTAGAACATCATACAGTCAACTGAAATGGGTTTGTTCAAAATTTCCATATACCATTTTCTTTTTGTTAGTAAAAATGCTCATTTTCTCTATTACAAGTGACTATACCTGGCTACAACAGGCTTGATATCTTAAGGTCATGAATGACATTAAGTTAATGAAAGACAATGAATTGCAGATCCACCTTTCTGATCACAACCCTGGATAGTTAAATGTTTCTCACCAAATTCATTTTCTGTATAATTGTCCAAAGTTCACAGCTGGCTGCAAATTATACTGCACTCATGATATTTATTTAGCATGTAACCTGCACATCCCACATTACCTAATCTAACTCCAATTTAAATTGGCTATTGGTGGGAATAAGGCCAGGGCAAATAATTTTATTCAATCAAATAAACAGTTAAAGCCTATTTATTGATTAGAATGCTAATACCCAAGTGTTAGTAATTAACTACTTCGCACCAACTTTGCAAAAAAAAATTTGCAAAATAAATCCCTGCTCTTTAGATCAGATGCATTGTGCAGTGAAAGGTTATCGAAAATTGATAGGATAAATGATAAAAACTTACAGCCAGCTGATTATCTTGTAATACAGAAGGTTAGAATAATCCAATACTGTAATACAGAATCAAATTTATAAATATAGATTTCATTTATTTTATCCTTCCAAAAATCACTCGAACTTCATGTGCGCAGGACCAATTAAGTGGAGAGGAACTCTGTAGGCACCCAAACTCAGTAAAATAATAATCAGTCATTTACGGAAGAACTTGTTGATTACCCATTGTAGCCAAAACTGAAGACATTTTCTAATTGGCTATACTAAATAAAATTGGTCTGCAATAATAATGAATCACAATTAGACACAGCATTAGGTTTTTGCCAGCAGGTTAAAATAGGACTCGAGACTGATCTAATGCAGTTAGAGCAGTCAGGGCAGAACGACATTTCATATTCAGAAGGAAGGCAACATTAAATAAAAGCTATTGGAACTTCCAAAGAGACAGCCTGGATGAGGCAAGTCAAATTATTTTATTTAACTAATGCTAGTTAGTCTTCCAGTGCATGATCGAATCCAAATATCACTTGGGATAAGTAAGCTGTAAAGTTCACATTTGATTTTACTAAAAAAAATTAATTAGAAATAAGGATTGCTTTTGCTTCTAAAAATATGTACAATAGCAATCAATGCTCAAGGCTGTATTTGACTGGAATCAAATCATTTTTGCAAGTTGAAGCTTTCATTACTCCATTTGTCTTAAGAAATCACTAAATGTGATGGCTTTTCACACTTGGAAATCTTCCATGCTATTTTTGGCTTGGGGAGTACAGGCTGGGAGTATGCAATGACTGACCTTTGTGGCTCCACCAAACCCACTTTATTCTTAAACATGAGCATCAGCAACTGAATCAACTTGGTCCTATCAATCATCTCCTTTCCCCCCACCCAAAAGAAGCTGCAGCTGATCTGCACCAAGAAAATACAGCAAAGCAGACATGCAATCAAAAAGTTGAGGCAAAATTAAGTCATGCCTTATGTGGCCACAAGGTACATCATAATCAGTTCTTTACAGCATGAAGAGGCCCTTCAGCCCAGCCTGTTCATGCCTCCAGTTTGAGTCATGTTGAGATCAAAAAGGTGGTATTGGGGTTTTTGAAGTAGACAAGTCCTCAGAACCTGATGGAATATACCCCAGAATACAGAAAGGGAAAGGAGGAAATTGCTGGGGCTGCGAGAAAACTTTTTATCCTCACTGGCTACAGGGGAAGCCCCAAAGGTTTGCTAAATAGCCAATGTTGTTCCTTTGTTTAAGGGTAGCAAGAAAAATCCAGGAAATTACAGGCTGATGAGCCTTACATCAGTGGTAGGGAAATTACTGGAGAGAATTCTTTGAGACAGGATTTACTTCCACGTGGAAATAAGTAAACATATTTGCAAGAGGAAACAGGGTTCTGGGAAGGGGAGGTCATGTCTCACTAACTTGATAGAGTTTTGTGACAGATGGTTGATGAGGGTAGGGTAGTGGATGCTATCTACATGACTTCACTAAGGTCTTTGATAAGGTCTCTCATGGCAGACTGGTACAGAAGGTGAAGTCACATGGGATCAGGTGAGCTGGCAAGGTGAATACAGAACTGGCTTTATCAAAGACAGAGGGGAGCAGTGGAAGGGTACCATTTCTGAATGGAGGGCTGTGACAAGTAGTGTTTCTCAGGGATCAGTGCTGACATCTTTGCTTAAATGATTTGGAAGAAAGTTGGTTGATGATACAAAGGTTGGTGGGTTTGCAGATAGTGATGAGGACCAGAGGATACAGAAGGATAGATTGTTTAGACACTTGGGCAGAGATGACAGATGGAGTTTAATCTGGACAAATGCAAGATAGAACTTGCAAAATGCACTAATACAGATGGGAAATATACACTAAATGGCAGAATCCTTAAGTATTGATAGGCCTTGGGATCTGGGTTTATAGATACACAGGTCACTAAAGTGGCAACACAGGTGGAGAAGTAGTCAAAAAGGCATACAGCATGCTTGTCTTCATTGGCCAGAGCACAGTTTAAAAATTGGCAAGTTATGTTGCAGCTTTATAGAACTTTAGTTAGACTGCACTTGGAATAGTGTTCAATTCTGGTCGCCACATTACCTGAAGAATGTGGAGGCTTTGGAGGGGGTACAGAAAACATTTACCAGCTTGTTGTCTAGTATGGAGACCATTAATTATAAAGGAGGTTGGAGAAACTTGGTTTGCTCTCACTGGAATGACAGATTGAGGGGACACCTGATAGAAGTTTACAAGATGAGAGGCATGGACAGAGTGGATAGTCAAAAGCTTTTTCCTCAGGTGGAAGAGTCAATTACTAGGGGGCATAGGTTTAAGATGTGAGGGCAAGTTTTAAAGATGAGGATTTTTTAAAAACAGGTTGCTTGGAACTTGCTGCTGGGGCAAGTAGTGGAAGCAGATATGACAGTGACCTTTAAGAGGCATCTTGACAAATACATGACTAGGATGGGAATGGAGGAATATGGTCCCAGAAGGGTTGGGGATTTTAATTAAGTTGGTAGTGCAGTCAATGCAGGTTTGGAGGGCTGAAAGGCTTGTTCCTGTGCTGCAATTTTCTGTTCTTTGTCCATGTTGCCCAATTTTAAAGCCATTTAGTCTCAACTGCCCATGTTTGGCCCCAAATTCCTTTTACCCATGTAACTGTCTAAATGCTTTTTGAAAGACAAAATTATACCTGCCTCAACTATTACCTCTGGCAGCTCATTTCAGACACTCACCACCCTGAGAGAAAAAATGCCCCTGTGAACCCTTTTGTATTTCTCTCCATAAACCTATGTCCTCTACTTTTAGATCCTACACCTCTGGAAAAGATAAGACTATCTAGCTGATCTATGGCCCTCATTATTTTATAGACCTCTATAAGTTCACCCCTAAGCCTCCAAAAGAAAAATGTCCCAGTCTAGTTAAACAGTCCTTATAACTCAAACCAGCAAGTCCCAATAGCATCCTAGTAAATCTTTTCTGCACTCAGTTTAATATCTTTTCTATAAGTGACCAGAAGCATACACAGTATTCCAAGTGGACTTACCAACATCTTGTACAATTTTAACAAGACTTCCCTACAATCAACATTGATTGATCAAGCATGCCAAATGCCTTCTTCACCACCCTGTTCACCTGTGACCCCACTTCTAAGTATGAAGATGTACCTCTAGATCTTTGTTCTGCAACTCTCCCCAGTGCCCTACCATTAATTGAGCAAGTCCTGCCCTGGTTTGATCTGCCAAAATGCATCACCTCACATTTGTCTAAATTGAACTTCATCTGTCATTCATCAGCCCATTGGCCTGATTGATCAAGATCCCATTGCCTTCCTAGATAACCTTCTTGGTGGCATTGCTAAATTTACTAGCCGTGCCTCCTAAATTCTCATCCAAATCATTACTATAAAATGACAAACAGCGGACCCAGCACTGATCCCTGAGGCACACCTCTGGTCATAGGCCTCCAATTAGAAAAACAACAATCCTCTACAACCACCTCCAGCTTGTCATCAAGCCAATTTTGTATCCTAGAATGTTCTTTCCTTGTCAGATGTTTACTCCAGCTGCCATCTTGTAACTTGTCCAAAAAAATCTCTCCATTTGTGAAATCAGGAGTAATTAAATGTTACACTATGGGAGTGGATCAGTTGGATCACGAAGTCCATGTTCTTACTTTTCACCACAAGCTGTGAGTCAAACACCGCTGTCCTGCTAAATTCCCCATCCAAGTATCAAGTGACAATCATCCACGAGTTAAAACAGCCAAGCTCAAATTGGATTCTCACCCAACATTCACATTTGGTACTGTGCAGCAGGAATTACTGGATTATTCTTCCGCTTTCCTATTCCTGGAACTAAAGCCAACAGCAACACTCCCCACATCACTATAAATAGGAAATCAGCTAACTCAATTTATCTAATAGGCTCAAGATCAAAGTGTAATATCAAAATGAATTCAGTAGCCAATTCAGCCACTATGACAAACCTTAAAAGTAAATTTAAATTTTGGCCAAATTTTCTTTTAAAGCAGAAATAATTCAATTGATTATGGTTTAAGGAAAAATTGTTCTCCTTATGTTTATGAAGGAAGGTTGAATTATATCAATTATTGAAAATCCCAGTTACTGGCAAAGCAGCATGTGATTCAACATTTGTTTAAAATTTCACTTCAGGCTCACAAAAAAATGCCATAGTAGCAGGCAAAATGAGGACTGCAAGGATAGCAGTGTGGCACAGTGGTTAGCACATCTGTCTTACACAGCACCAGTAACCTGTGTTCAATTCCTCAGGTGACTGTGTGGAGTTTGCACATTGTGTGTCTATGGGTTTCCTTAGATGCTCCAGTTTCCTTCCACACAAAAGATGTGCAGGTTAGGAGAATTGACCATGCTAAATTGCATCAGTGTTCCAAGACATGTAGGTAAGAGATTAATAGGGTGAATATGTGGAATTCGGGGGAATAGGGCCTGGATGGGATGTTTGAATGTAGATATAAACCCAATGGGTTAAATAGCCTCTTCCGCTCCATCATGATTCTATAAAACTTAAAAGACAAAGTGCTGGCATTCTCACTGTCAAGCCCAAAATGGATCTTGAATTCATGACTTTGAGCACAAACTGCATTGATGTTGTGCAGTACTGCAACGTTGTCAATTTACCTGTTCAAACAAGTCAGTTATTCCATTGTTACTTGTGATGTCCTTCTCTTTGCAAATTGACAGCTGGGATTGTACTTGTAAACAGTTACACTTCATTAACTGAAGTGCTTTGTAAGTGCCTACAGGTATTAAAAATTATAGAAATGCAAGTTTTTTCCCCTTTCTATTGCTACTTGTTCAAAGTTGAATCCAGTACACTGAAGGATCAAACAATCCAAATGCAGGCCAAGAACCCAGTTGAGAGAGGCAGGAACTAACCTGTTATTAGGCAAACAAGAGCCCTTGTTTGGTAGGCAACAGACATCTCAGACAATTGAGTGGCATAACTCAAGACATTGGTGCATCATATCTCACAAAGCAGATTCCACTCAGTTAAGGGACATAGCTTTAAGAGCAGCAGCATTTTGTCCCTCTAGCTCAATCACATTTCACAGAACCTTGGATGAAAAAGTCTGTGTGGTACTTTGCTTCCAGGTAATGTTTTCCTACAGCACAAAGCACAGTGAACATATCCATAAGTCACTTTTGGCAAGCCTAAAAAGCCATGTTATGAGCTTGGTGAATACAATCAAGTGCTTTCCAATCCCAGAATCACATCTAACAGAAGACATTTGGTTTTAGGTTTTGCAAGTAATTATGAGGCAGTACAGTGGCACAGTGGTTAGCACTGCTGCCTCAGCACAGGCACCTGGGTTTTCACATTCTCTCCATGTCTATATGGGTTTCCTATGGGTGCTCTGGTTTCCTCCCACAGTCCAAATGTGGGCAAATTAGATTGGCTGACCATGCTAAATTCTCCTTAATGTCAGGGGGATTAGGGTGGTAAATATGTGGGGTTATAGGGATAGGACAGGACCTGGGTGGGATTGTTGTTGCAGGCTTGATGGGCCAAATGGCCTCCTTCTGCACTGTAGATTTTATTGTAAAAACTTAAGGAACACACTATACCCTTGCTTTCTACATGGCAAGGTCTCAGCTAGAGTTGACTTACCAAAAAGTCAACACCCTTCTCCTGTAGTACAAATGCCCAATTTCAAATGATCATTGTTCTTTTATGTGTAATCCCCATAACTTGCCTGGGCTTGCAAGATCTTAGTAACTGTCCTGGCTGGAGACAGTTTACATTTCTAACCTGTGCTTAACCCTCTCTGCACTATCATTGTCATTACAGCTGCAGACAATTACCTGTTAAAACTTGCATATCAATCATTATCTTGCAAATTGAGTCTGTACCCTATGTATGCCCTGTTTGTGAATCCAACTCTATACTGTATGGGGAAGTGCTCTGAAAGCTTTATTTGGTGCTACCAAATGAACCAGTTGGACTTAAATTTGGTGTTGAGATTTCTTACTGTACCATCCCAGTCCAACACCAGCATCTCCATATCACTGTACTCAAAAGAAACTATGAAAAGCATCAGCAACATCTCTTTTTTCCAAAATAACTATTTACTACCAGTGTACTCTTCTCAAAATGATAATCTCTACACAAAGTTGGTCAGGATAGTGCCAGAGATTAAACTGAAAAAATTCAGAATAGGAACTGAACTTGCCCACTTCCAGTTTTAATGGTTTGGAATAGAGACACTATCATAATGAGATTACATGCCTTCATTTCAACAGCTATTCTTTAACCACAGGCAACTAATTTTTCCAGGCTGCAGGAAAACTCAATCCTAAACAAAAGCAAGGATGTTAGAGTCCATGAGATAAAATGTCTCTACAATATTGCTTGTGGACCAGAAAGGGGAGTGCTTTTTCTCTCTAGGGCCACGTGATCCAATAAACCACCTGTTTCCAAAGCCACAAGAATCTAACTATCACCCCCCACCATAAGATTCTACTTGTGACAGGGATCCTCTTCACAACCACAATCTCTTACATCTCCTCCACAATGCACATACCTGCACTTGAAGGCTTCCATTCTGTGAAGTGGGCTTATCATCCATACCAACCTCAGCAGGAAACCACTATTCCCTCTGACAGTGTACTTCTAAAATCCAGATTAAAGTTTCTAAAATAGGAGCTGAAGGAGGAAATCAAAGCCAGAATGCTACCACCTTGCCTGTCATCAAATCACTGTGGGCAAAGATCTGACAGCAAAAATCTTGATTGATCTGAGGACAGAATTTCCAGTCTCAGCCAAATGAGGCTATAAAATCCCACCAATAGTCCCGACATTCCCACGTGAAAGCGGTTTTCATTGCTGTTAAACTATTCTTCAAAAAAACTTCTGCTGGCTGTCAGATGCTGAAATTCAACAGCACAGCTAAATTGGTGAAGCTTTATAAGTTTACCATCAGACATTTAATTTGCACTGAGAAGTGTATAATGTGAACTAAAAGTTGCTCAGTCTTGAGTATGGTATTACAATTCAAAATCAACTATACAATAGTATTTCCTGTAAACTACATCACTAGATAGACACTAAGGTAAACACCTGTGTTGCCAATAGTCTAACCCATTTTAGATCACTTCCATCTGTGCTACAACATTTTAGACTCAAAGGTTTGTTTTGCTAGTGTACAGTCTGAAGCTTCCAATTCACATATTAGACATATCAATATTCAGTCCTCAGAATAATTCTATTGGAAATATTGCAATGTAATTAGTCAAGCAATCTGAAATGCAATTCTTTAGCTTTATACTTGGTGTGTAGTGATACATTAAGATTTGCATTTGCAAATGGAAGTGTACTTTCTGCAAGGGAAGAATACTGTACATCTGAAGAAAAACACTTAAAATCGGCTATGTCATACTCAAAATCTTACAAGAACAAATTAAGTTTGACTCAATTATAAAATTACTTAACAAAACTTGGCTCACTTGGTATTACAGTATTGTTACCATGCAGATGAAAACAACTGGTCTCTGTATCAGCTCTCAAAAAACAAGCACTGACTTTGTGCCATTCCCCCGTACAGAATGTTACTGATGACTTTGAACACCTGAATTGAGCTTACCTCCACCATACTTCCAGGAAATGCATTCCTGATTCAAACCATTTGAGAAAAAATATCATATTTGCATCTTTTGGAAATCACTTTAAATGAGTCTTCCCCTCCTCCCCCATTGATCCTTTTACTATTTGGTGGTCATGCAAGTCCCTTATCTATTTTGGTTTGGAGCAATTAGAACAGTCCCCCCCCCATCTACTGTCCAGCCCCCTCATGATTTTGAAAATCTATATCAAACTGCTTCTTAGCCTTCTCTCCAGAGGAACAGTCCCAATCTCTCCAAATTAACATCATGATTGAAGTTGGACCCTTGAACTTCTTGCAAACCTATTCTGCACTTTTCCAGTGTGTTCACATCCTTGTAAGAGTGGGGCACCCAGAACTGTATGTAATATTCCTGCTGAGATAGCATCATCACTTCTGAATGAGGTTACCAAAGCTTTGCAAATCTACAGCTACTGAATATAATGTAGCCTGGCAAACTAATGCAATAGTGCTCTTCTTCAAATGAGATCTCTCCTCTTTTGGCCCATTTGCTCTGCTTGTTCTGGCAGTTCCTGTCAATAACGAAATGGCATCTGTAACAGAACACTCTTCTGGTGCATGGCTAATTTTTCTTCCTCAACTGCCACAAACAAGGTAGATGAAAAGACTTGCACTTTTCATGACCACAGAAAGTCTAAGTGCTATACAATCACTAAAACACTTTTCGAAGGGTAATCATAGAAAACAAACTAATCTACCACTGTTCATAAATTCTTACTCTGCCCAAAATGGTTGCAGTATTGACCTTTATAAAATAGAGCTACACTCCAAGTAATTTGTTCCTTGAAGCGTTCTTGGCATTTCTTTGCACAATGACCATTTCAAGTTTTTTAACCCTTCCCTCTGAATTGAATACAAACTGTGACACTCAATCTGAAGTGGTTTCTTCAATCGAGAAACCACCTGACAAGATTCTGCAAGTTAACATTGTTTTTCCCTACCCACAAATGAATTTTTTTTAAAGGGGGAATTTCTTACATTAAATACTGAAAGCTAGCTAAATTGTCATCTTACCTACTTGAGTTAGATAGAAGCATTTATTGCAAATATTTAATTATTTCACTGATAGGGTAATTTAATATAAACAAATATACACTAGAATGCTTTGCCACCTGTAAAACAAGTTACAAAATAGTCCAATTTGTATCTTATTACCTGTTATTTTTCCAGACATTACCAAATCTGTAATATTTCAAAGCAAGGACTGACCTCCTCAAACTTAGGGCATTGGAATGCAATCAAATGATCTGAGCTGAAGCAATCTAGGACAATT
This sequence comes from Sphyrna mokarran, assembly GCA_024679065.1. NCBI lineage: Eukaryota > Metazoa > Chordata > Chondrichthyes > Carcharhiniformes > Carcharhinidae > Sphyrna > Sphyrna mokarran. The sequence goes on along the minus strand of JAGIQG010000006.1, from coordinate 30,786,661 downwards.
TCAAAATTTGTAGATACAGATGGTGAGAAAGACCCTATGGAACTTCAAAAAGGATATAGATAAGTTGGTCAGATGAGTAGTTTGGTGCAGATGAAATGTTATGCAGGGTGATACATTTTGTTATGAAGAACGTGGAGAAAAAATAAAAAGGGTACTATTCTCAAGGGAGTGCAGAAGCAGACATGTACATGAGTCATTGACATTGGCAGGATAGGTTGAGAGAGCAGTTAATAAAACAAGGTACCCTTGCCTTTATTAATAGGGTGTTACAATTCTGGTCAGAGATCCAAAGAGTTTAATGACACCCACTCTGATCATGAGTTTTGCACTTTAAATGTGGCTAGTTAAGCACAATATGTTTCATCTTCAGTATGATTCAAATAACCCATTGGGGAGCACTTAATTTAATATAGTTAACATGTATGGAACTAAAATTAGCAATAACTTCTCAATAACAAAACAACCATGTACAACTCAATATCTAAAACGTTCCAAACAAAAAACTTCCCTTAAAGATCCTTTCCACAGGTTTAACATTGCAAAGACTAATGCTCATGTGATACTGTGACTGAATTCTTTGGAATGAATGCTGCATTTCTCTTGATGTACAGACAGACCTGGCATTAGAACAGCTTCCCAGAACACCAGGGAGACACACTGGTCAAGCCACCAATAGCAATTCTCCAGCAATCTTATTTTCAGGTAACCAGGATTTCTAAACACCAGGGACAGAAACATTTTTCAGCTTGATGTCCCTTCTAAAATGGAAGCTGCTGCCAGCCAAACAGAAAATGAAACCTTTTTCCTAGTGAATGTAAACTGTCCAAAACATCTGACCTTCCTCCTAACAATGATCCTAAAGTAAAAATAATCCCATTTAACTAGCAATAAAAAGGACTTATGGGTAACTCAATAATGACAGAAGCTGAGGCTAGGAAAGCTGCAGGGAACAGGATTTTGAAAAACACTTCTTAAAGGTACACTAACATCACAAGGAGCAGAGAATACAAGAGGTTGTAATATAGCTATGGCAGTACTGATTACAGTTCTGGTTGCTGCATTTTAGAAGATATGTGAAGGCATTGGAGAAGGTGTATGGAAGGTTTATAAAGGTTTGAGCTGAGGAGTGTCAGTTATGATGCTAGATTGCAGAAGTGGGACTCTTTCTTGGGAGAAAAGGAGGCCAAGAAGAGATTTAATAAAAGACAGGGAGAAACATTCCACTTGTTAAAGAATCACAAAAAAGCAGGCGCAAATGTAAAGTAACTGAGAAGCAGCAAAAACAATATTTCCTTACAAGTAGTTTGGGTCTAGAATGCACTTCTGGGGAGTGTAGTGATTTTAAAGGCATTCAGAAGGGTGCAGGGTTACAGGAGAATGGCAATAGGTGAAATTGTCATATGGAGGCCTGCTTCTGTGCTATAATATTGTGATTCTGCAATAAACTGGAACTCAAATTTCAGCATGCTTCTTAATATTGATGCATTTAGTGGAACTCTGGTGAGAACAAAAAACAATGAATAATTTAAGCTTTATTCTGGTTATATTTTATGGAGTTGTTGAACACTGTTCATGTTAGACAAAACTGCAAGAGAATGATTGTTTGTTTATAAGCAGAAAACGTCTGTCCAATTTAGAAGTTATTACATGGCAGTAGCAATTGCAAACCAAACTAGTATAGCATGTATATTTAGAATCAAAAAAGTATAGGTTGAAAGGCTGAGAGATTAGAGAAATAGTATTGTTCTCATGGAGAGAGAATGTTAAGAGAAAAATTTAATTACGAGGGACTGGGTCAATTAACCTTTCAATTCTCTATTCACAAATTATGAAATGATTCAATGATAACACTTATTGACAACTGGGTGTATTCTAATCCTTGGTATATATCAAGTCTTTCTTCCCAATGTGTGAACAGGAATATCAAAACCCAATTAATACTATGCTCCAGGTAGAAGCTTGATCTCTACATGACTTGATACTCTGATCATGCTTCACATACTTTCACATCAGTCAAGGCAAGATGCAAATCCTTTACAATCCGTGCACATGGGAAATTTCTTCATGTGACAAAGTCTTGAGATGAATTTAACAAATGAGGTGGTGATTAGGTTAACAGCTCAATTACAAAAAAATTGAATTGTATGGCTGCTCTCAGGTCAAACTTTCAAGATCTCTGGCATCTATCAGTGTATAGAAAGTCAAATGTTGGCACTTGGCCAAACCAAGGAAAATATGGCAGCCTAGGCACCCAGTTATTCAATCTCAACTCTAGCATTTATCTGAGCTACTGCTAAAGGTGTTTATTGCTTGAGATAAAACCACTCACCCACTTTTATGCAGAATAGATCACAAAGGAGGAAAAAATATTTCCATACCAATGAAATTCAAGAAAGGTATAGTCATTGTATTTTAGTTCATTACAAGAAAACATGTAGGGATTTCCAGGATTCTCACAGGTAGTATGGATTAAGATAACAAATGAAAGAGCCACAGGGAAGATTATTCTATTATCCTGGTTTAAAAATTAGAGCACCTTGTCTGAAAAAAGTGTGATAGAAGTAGATTCAATAGTCAATTTCCAAGAGGAAACTGGATATTTAAGAGAAAAACTTGCAGGACTACAGGAAAAAGCAGAGTGAGACCAATGGCTCCTTTCAAGGAGCCAGCACATGCATGACAGCAGAATAGTATATTTCAGTATAGTCAGTGACTATACTAATGCAAATCGATGACGTGCTATAGAACATCATTCACTGTTCTAGCAAAAACCAGATTAGAGATTGAATTTAAAACCAAAAACTGCACAAAGAAATCAGTAAATCAGCTTATTGAGCAATCTACATCAAGAATGCTATAGATTAACTACCAAAAAGATTTCTATAATCAAATCTTAAATTTCAGACTTTTAGCACTGTAGTGGAAACATTGCCCTAATACCTTTTGTTTCCTCCCCCAACATTCCTGCACACCACCCCCCTCAATCAACTCTAAACTAACTTCATTTTGTTTTACTGTTTAATGACATTTTCCCCAACCGCTCCATTTGTGTTGTGTTTACTAGCAGATGTACAGAAACAACCAGTAGCTTACAGAATTAACTTGACCAGCCATCAGGTCTACTTCTGAAATTAAGTCTTCCCTTTAATTTTCTCTTTACTATTCTGGCAAAGCATCACAGATTAAGTACTCATTGTCAGTATGGAAAAGCTCCATGTAGAGATGTACAGAATTAAATTGCTCTTGACACCTTTTATATAAGGAGTTGAACATGTGTTTGAAAGGTCATATTGATTGCAGATTGTAATGTAACAAGTGCTTCATGCAAATTTATTCTACACATTGTAGATTGAAAATTTCAACTCCAGCTTGTAAACTGTTTCAGGTGTCAATCTTGGCTCAGTGCTGGCACACTCAAAGTTAGAAGAATGAGTTCAAGACTCACTCAAGTCTTGTGCACACAAACTAGGCTGATGTTTCAGTTTAGTACTAAGGGGAGTGCCACATTATTGGAGGTGAAATATTTCTGATGAGATATCAAATGGAAGTCTTGTCAGCCATGTTAACTGGATGCAAGAGTTCTCTTTGCACTATTTGGAGGGCAGTGGTGTTTTACCTGGGCCCTGACCAATACTCCCTGTTATCACTGTCAACATCAGACTAGATTATGGCTATTTAGATCTCTGTAGTTTGCTCCTTGCTGTACACAAATTGGATATTGTGTTACCTTACATTACAAAGTTTTATGAAAACTGTTCCTAAAATGCAATTTCTTCCAGTCAGATCAGATCTTAATAGTTGTACCTGATAAGGTTATAAAATAGAGAGATACCCAAGTCAATTTGCTCATGTACATCTACATTCTCTTCTCAAAATACTCACTATGCAATTACACACACATCACCAAGCAGTGGGAATCATTTACATGGTATAACAAATCAAAAAATTTAATTTAGACTTCCATAATGAAGTGACTAGCACTGATGAGTCATTTTTTTTTTAAAAGAAATGAACAGTTGCATTTAAAAGAAACAATGCTTTCTATATGCTTCATCAGTGGGGTACATATCAGCATTCTTACCAACTTGTACAGAACAGTTATTAATTCAAATTTTGTAGAGACTATGAAAACTATGCCAAAAGTCCATGAAACAGGGTTTATAGCAATGAGTCAACAATCTGCAGTGTTTTGATGACATAATCACTTGTATTGCAAAGTAATGCCAAGTAGAAATTGAAAGCTAAGTTCTGTAACCAGAATCTTGGGTTCATGTCACAACTTGCAATGCCCATGATTTGCAAGTTCTTACTAACTGTCCTGGCTTGAGACAATTCACTCTTCAACCTGGCTTAATCCTCCCTCCACTTGCATTGTCTGTACCTGTAAAGACCTGATTACCTGTTAGGGCTCACACTCCAACCATTATCTTGCAATTGAGTCTGCCAATATATGCTCTGTTTGTGAGCCCAACTCTCCATACATTTTTGAAGCAGCAATGCTTTGAAAGCTCATGCTACCCAATAAACCTGTTGGACTTTAATCTGGTGTTGTGATACTACTTACATTGCAGTACATTAACCAAGAAATTCCCTCCCAGAAGAATAGAGCCCCCTTCTCACATTCCATCCCACCAACATGTGCATGAAAAGTGTAATCCTCTACCATTTTTCTTTTTACCAACTTGTGATGCCATCACCAACCACATCTTCATTCACTCCATGTCAGCATTATGCAGAGACGTTCCCTTTGGGATAATCTAGTCCATTCCTCCACTATATCCAACACCTTCAAAAAAATTGCAGAAGGTGCCACACCTACCCCTTTATCTTTTCCATGCTTACCATCCAAGATCCAAAACTCTCATTCCAGGTTAAGCAGTATTTCACTTGAGTCTATTGCATTCTCTGCTCCCAATGTGGTTTCTCTTATAATCAGAAACCAAGCACAGACTGGGGATCACTTTGCTGAGCACCTTTGGTCTGTGTGCAATCAGGACCCTGACCTCCCATTTGCTTGCCATTTTAACACAATCCTGCTCCCATACCTACACATCTGTCCTTGGCCTGCTGCAACGTTCCCATGAACTCAATGCAGACTGGAGGAACAGCATTTCATCTTCCGGTGAGGCACTTTACAGCTTTCTGGTCCCAACATCAAATTCAACAACTTCAGATGATTAGCTCTATCCAACTCAATTCCTTGGTTTTCATTTTAATTTCTTCTTTACTTTTCTCTACTTTATTTCTTTGTCGTGTCTTCATTTTTCCCTGCACCACCCCCCCCCCCCAATCTTCTCTCCTACTTTATTCCCTTTTCTATATTTTACCTTTGTTCCACCCATACCCCTCTTCCCCACATCTTCATCTGTCAGTCTTCCTCTGATTTTATCTTCTCTGCTGTTTGGCCATTCACTCCCTTTATTCTCCCTATGGATTGCCATTAGTAGTCTTTTCCCCTGGTTTCTGTGGCTATTTCATGCCCTCATCTTGCAGTACAAATAGCTCCCAATTTCTATGCCTTTTAGCTTTGATTACAGATCATTTAGACTTAAAACATCAGCTCTTTTCTCTCCTTACAAATGCTGCCAGACCTGCTAAGATTTTCCAGCATTGCTTCTTTTGAGTAAAGAAATTTGCATTTTGATTAAAAAGTACAGAAACATACTGCTAAGAGTGAAGCCATTTTATTAACATGATCTTCACTCAAATCAATGCATTACATAACCTACCCCAACAGTTACCAAACTCCCAAGAGATTGTGGTTGTAGGAGGTAACAGACAGACATCCAGCAATGACACCATGGAGCAATTTGGACATAAGGAATTTAAAAATGGTCATACTGCCAAAACAATAGCAAATTTATGACAGGCAAGCACAAAGGTTGACATCTTGTGGCTCAGTGGGGAGTGGCCCTGCCCCAGGAGCTCCAAGTTTGAGACCTACGTCAGGCATAATGACCAAGGAAGGTGCATTCATAATATGGTGAACAGGACAAATAGCAATCTGCAAAATACTGACACACAATGGCAGGTGATAAGAGTAGGAGAGACGCTGGTTTGTCATGCTTGATGTGAGTGGTACTCGTCCAGCTATAAACTTCTGGCAACAAGTTAGCTACTTGTCTCAAGAAAATCTAGCTATGGAAACAGATGAAAGCTTACCTTCTGCAAACTAGATGCAGGGACAGAAACTACAACAGGGGTCATCAAATGTGCAAATTAGAATATAGGCTGCAGAGTTTCAGATGACTTCCAGTTAAAGGGTCAAAGATGAAGGTTGGCAAGCAAGCAACAATAGTGAAGTCTGGAGATAAGGATGAGTTAAATCCTCATCTGGATGAGGATTTTAACAGATGAGCAGAAAGTGACAAATATGGGCGATATTACAGGCAGAAATAGTTGGTTTAAAGAGAATATAGGGCCAGGAACTCAGTTCAAGGTTAAATAGAATGACCAGATTGTGAAGAGTCTGGTTCAGTCTTAGACAATGGCCACAGAATGGAACAGTGAAAAAAAGCTTGTGGCAGAGATCAAAGACAATGGCTTCTGTCATTGTAATACTTATTTGTAGAAAATTTCTGCTTAACTAATATGGAGACGTTGAGGCTAAAACACTTTTAGAATACCAAAGTAGTAAAGAGATGACAGAATTGGGTGCCATCAGCATATATGTGGAACAAGGTATTCATGTTGGCCATAAACATATCAAAAATGCCTAGGAAGTGAATTAAATGCAGCAAGTAATTCATTTATCTGAACAATAATGAACTGCATTTACCCAGCTAAGAATTCACAAACGGAACAATTTCATATCATCTAGAATATCTATCTAAACACTCTGCCCCTCTTACTAAGGCACCCCTTAATACACCTCAAAGGGAACCCAAATGCTACATAGTTCATAATGGATCAGTTAACAATAGAACTGTTAACTGCTTTGACTCATCTATGTTAGAAGAGCTACCCAAATGTAGGTTGCAGCTGTACATGATAGACCATTGCATCATGGAGCTGCAAAAGCCAAAAAAGTAATAGAAATAATGAAAAAAATAACGACAAGGGATAAAAAGATGGAGATGAGGAAAGGAATCAGTCAAGCTACTGTTTCAGCATTCAGAAGCACAACAATAGATTTATTTTATTGACTCTGTCAAAGAGAGAAGATGCAATTCCAGCTACAGGGCAGCAATTAAGATGGCTACAATGTTGATAACTTTTAGCTTCTTCTCATTCATACAACAATATTAATACAACAGCACAGCTCCCTATCAAGCTCTGAATTAACTAATTGTAGATTCACTCATTAAGAGAAAGTGACAAGATATATACTTTGTCCTCATTATAAAATTCAGTAAGGACATTTTAAAAAATTATATAGCAAGGTTGGGGGAAATTGTAAACAGGAAAGCACAATTAAGAAAAATTGTGAATAATGGCCATATTTAGATTAGAATGACAAGCATATTTAACACACATTAACTCAATTAAATATTTGATTAAAAACTCCTCTTTCCCCCCCATAATCATGCACTATTGTATAAAGAAAATCATTCTTTCCTTCTACTGTTGGTTGCAGTGCACATGCAAAGGAGGAAATGACTGAAAGGAATCTACTCAAATATGTTCAACAACAGATTATCCATCAGTAGAGAATTGCAAAAGAGTTAAAGAACTTCTCATCTCAACCTTATATGGCTGGCTCCTGATGATAGCATAATCCCCAGTGCTAGTTAGCCATGGGGAATATCCTATCAAGATCTTTAAAAATTTTATTTCCAGGATATCATCTTCCTTTTATATTCCAGAGAATATTGTCCAAGTCTATTAAGTCTCTTTTTAAGATGCAATTTCCTAATTCTAGGAGCCAGTTTTGCACTTCTTCCAAAGCATGTATATCCTTCATTACAACTCATCATTTTCTTGCCATATCTGCATATTGATTTTGAAATTCATACACAAAAGTACCCAGGTCCCTTTGAATGCAATATTTCCCATGTTTAAAACAAACTCTGCTTTTCAATTGTGCTTTCAAAGTGGAAAGCATTACACCTTGCCATGTTATATTTCACCTGCAACTTCCTTGCCCATTCAGTAAACTTGTTTATATTGTGAAGCACGGTGGTATAGTGGTTAGCACTGCTGCCTCAGCTCCAGGGATCTGAGTTCAATTCCCGGCTTGGGTCACTGTGTGTAGAGTCTGCACAGGGTTTCCTCAGTTTGAAAGATGGGCTGGTTAGGTGGATTGGCCATACTAAATTCTCCTTCAGTGTACCAGAGTAGGTGTGGCAACAAGGGTATTTTCACACTAACTTCATTGCAGTGTTAATGTAAGCCTACTTGTGATACTAAAACTTTAAACTCAATCCCTTTGAAGCCTCTCTGCAGATTCTTCAAGGCTTACTTTTTCACTAACATTATCAGCAAGCTTGGACATTACACAACCTCCTCATCCAAGTTAAAAAAAAATCAGAAAATGCTCAGCAAGTCAGGGAGCATCTGTCGAGAGATAAACAGTTAGTAATATTGCAGGTCAATAACCTTTTATCAGAACTGAGAAAACATAGAAACATCATGCTTTAAGTGAAATGGGATTGGAAAGAACTACAGAAAAAAAAGGACCACCATAGGGTAAAAGACAAGAAATTAAATGACAGAGCATTTTAATTGGACAAGTGAAAAAACAAATGTGCCCAGATGTAGAAATGGCAGAATGAATAATTGTCATTCAAATGTCAAACTGAAAAACTTAAAGTAAAAAAGTAGGGGCAAAGATTATGGTTTAAAACAGTTGAACACAAATATTTAGTTAGGTTAGGCTGCCATGTGCCTAATCAGAAGTGAGACTAAGGTCTGGCATTTAAAAGCTAGCTGGTTGGAAGCCTTGGGTCAGGCCTGAAGACCAGAGGTTTTCTGCAAAGCAATCACTCAATCTGTTTGGTCTCTGACTGCCAGGCTGCATTTACAGAATTTGTTTTATTCAGATTTCCAGTATCTGCAGAATTTTGCTTGTGCTCCTCCTCAAAGTTTGATACAACAGAGCCAGGAACTAAACTTTGTGGTACTCCAGTATTTACTGACTGTCAACCTGAAAACAGCCTGTCCATTCGTGCTAACATTTCTCCCAATCCAATGAACTCTAATTTTATTTAACTTATTGATATCCTGTAGAAGGCTTTGATAAATCCAAATGCACAACATCCAGTGGTTTCTCCCTCATCTACCCTGCTACTTAAAACCTCAATGATAAATATAATTAAAACAGTTTATGATCAATTCAAGTGACAAGTTTGAAGAAGTTTTAAAAGCTTTAAAAAAAACTTGTTTTAAAGCAGTACACATTTATTACATAAAGATTCAGAAACAAAGTAGTTTGACAGGGATTAATTTCTACACATCAGAAACAGACAAGTTGCTGTTCAGAAGATGAATTCTTCAATTAGGTGCTACAGAATGTTGACTTAATTGTAATGAGACAAAAATAATTCTCCTGCAGCAAGCAAAATAGCTAAACTGAAAAACATGTACATTGACTAAAGATGTATTGAGCAGTTATTAATTATTGTATAAGTGGATATTTTGTTACAGCTTATACTTTTCCTATGCCACAACTTAGGATTTCTGCTATCCATTGGAGTTTAAAAGAATGAGATGATCTTATTGAAATATATTGGATCATGAGGGGACTTTATGGGGATGATCCTTCCACCTATGGCAGAGAACAGAATTAGGGGATACAGTTTGATATACAGGAACTAGAGAATAGAGGTCTGCATTTAAGACAGACTTGTGAATTGTTAGCAACATTTGCAGACTTCTTAACCAATTTTATGGACCACAAAAGTTTGCACAAAGGATTTTTTTGTTACATAAAATGCTACATTGCAACCATCACTTTGGATCTTTTACATTTCAGAAAAACTTGCAGCTGGCTCCATATACATCTATTCCATTAGGATTATTAATGTAGCTTCTTTTGACTGCAGTTTTCTAAATCCTTTGCTTCTCAACTAGACCACATACTGTGGGACTACAAATGAGATCTTGATACAAAATAAAAGAAAATTTTGGAAATCCACCTGCTAGTATCTGAAGAGAAAATATAGGTTAAATGCTTCCAACCTGGAAACAGAAAGATCAGCAATTGAGTTAAAAAACTGAAAATCCATAAAAAGCTTTGAATTTTCAGCACTTCATTAAATACACTAGGTTTTGCTTCTTACTTTCTTCTTAAAGTGACAGACATACCATGCATTTCCAGCATTTTTCTATTTACATTTCTACATTACTCAAGTTCTCAGCTGTCAGGTGATTTCCCTCAGCAGGGGAGCAGACTGATTTTGATGGAAAATAATAGTTCTACAAATGCAGTATCCAAGAGTACAACATAGATAACACAAAATGCAATCCATTTAGACGATCAGAAGATGGAACACAACTGTGGGTTACACTGAAGCCACTAGAGAAAAATAACTCAACAGCATCTCCACTAAAAAGAGCAACTGCAGCTATATACTATAGTTACAGAGAACATAACAGCATAGTACAAGCCCTTCAGCCTTCAATGTTTGTCAAATGCTCAGTTCAAAGGACTGTGAACATTGAATAACAATTAGGAGTAGGCCATTCATTACTCAGCCAATGATTATCAATAGTCTGACTGTGGCTGTAACTTCACTTTCCTGTCATGCCTCAATCCTGGAGTCCCTTGATCAAAAAAATCTGATTAACTTGTTTTGTATCTATTCAATGATCCAACCTCCATTACTTGCTGAGGAAGAAAATTCCACAGATTTATCGACTTGATAAAAAAATTTGTTTGTTGTTATCTCAGTCTTAACTGGGAACCGCCTAATGTTTAAACTGTGTCTCATGTTCTAGAACCCTCCCCTTTCTCCCCACAGGGGGACATCCTTTCAACATTCACCCTGTCAGGTCCCCTTGGGATGTTATCTTTTCCATAATATTACCTCCCATTCTAACCACTAACGTATACAGACATAACCTATCCAAGACTTCCTCATAAGACAAGCCATTCCTTCCACCCACCCCTCTACCCCTTATCCCAGGAATCAACTGAAATGAATCTCATTTACTTCAAATGCGGTTTTATATTTTAAAAATCAGTAAACCAAAACTGTACACAGTATCCCAGATGCAAAGGCCGTATATAGCAGCAGCAACATTTCCCTACTTTAATATTTGATTTTCCTTGCAAAAAAGCCAACATTCCATTTGCCCTTCTAACCAATGGCTGTACCAGCATTTATGCAAATCCCTCTACTGTAGAGCTCTGCAGTCAATTTAAATATATTGCTTTTCTATTCTTTCTGCCAATGTGGAAGAAGCCACCTTTTCCATCTATCAACTTTTTGCCTACTCATTTAGCATTTCTACATACTATTATAGACTTTGATCTTGTAACAATTTACTTTCCTACTTGGCTCAGTGTCAGAAAATTTAACAACTGTAGATTCAGTCCCTTCATTCAGGTCACTCAGATTGAAAAAATTTGAGGTCCCAGCACTGATATCTGTGGCAATCTGCAGGTTACAGCCTGCCAATTGCAAAATGACACTATCCCAGGTCTCTACTTCTTGTTAACTAACTGATCCTCTATCTATGTTACCCCCCAAAATAAGCTGTTCTTTTGTAATCTTTGATGTAGCATCTTATTGAAATGTTGTTTTTGGAAATTGAAGCATACCCACACGTAAATTGAATGACTTCTCATTCCTCCATCAACCAGTTACATCTATGTTTTGCACTATTATGTACAACCATTTAATGAATCTACAAACAGTCTGGCTAAAATTGGTGAAACTAAACACATTTAACCTGTTGTGATCAGAAGTACTGGAGTAGATAGTGTAGCAAGCTTGTAATTATACAAACAAAGACCAAAAACAAGCTTTGAGCAAATAGACGTACAATTAAATCATTTAGCCAATAAAATGTATTTTTTCATTGCTTAAGTGTTTGGTTTGGCCCCACAGAAAATATTAGATTACCTCTTACAGAACAGAGAACAGAAAATAAATTGTGATACAAAAATGAAAAATGCCTTCAGACCCAAAATCTTAAAAATCAATGTTGCAAAATATTCCATTTTAATGCTAAGCTTGAAAGTATAGAGTGCTCACTGAGAAAGCTTTAAGCGGGACCATAAACTTCTTGAAACAGGTGAAGGTCTACTCAGAACTTTTAAAACTGCCATATTCGTAATAACTATTTGGACGAATCATTCCATGGCAAAACAGAACAGCTTCACAATAAGTTGCAATTTAATTCTTACTCACTTCAGGAAACCATATCTCTCACTAATGCAGAGATCAAAAAGTACTTTTAAAAGTAGGCGTAACAATGTAGTGTTAAGAAAAAAACACTTCATGTTACTAAACCACAATGATCTCTTATGACAAATAGCAGTTATTAACTGGTACAATGACACCATAGAACGACCAAGTGAATTTTAAATGTAGGGGTTAGAACATTTGAAGCAAACATGTGCACACTGATTTCACAAAAATCGATGTGAAAAATGCCTTCACAGCTGAACTTGAATCTTTTCATATTTTGGTTTTCAAGCTTCAGAAATTAATCATAAAACCTAGTCCAGAGCTACCAACTCAATTAAAACCAAATATGGGTTCTACATGTGCAAACAATCTTAACATGTACAAATTGTGATTGAATGTTTAAATAATCGTCCAATTTAATTTTATTAAAACAAATCATTCAGCTTCATCTAAACTGAATCCATAGCTAACGGGTGATGAGTTTTTTTAAAAATACAAAAGTTTTACAAGGAATTAAGGAATATATCAGATTTGTTTCACTAACTTCACCCTCGGCTGAAAATTAATGCCAGACATAAAATAGGTTTGAAACACGAGATATGAAAAGGAAGAAATCAATGTACTGAATAGCTATCATTCAGAATGCTGTTTAACAGACTGGCACTGCATTACGAAGACAGCACGAGTCTAGCTGATTTTTGCCATGTCAGGTTCCAGAACACCGGAATATAATATCCTTGAATAAGAGCACTTGGCGTTTAACTGTTTTGCTATTTAATAAAAATATTTGAAATTTAGATTGCTATAAACACGATTTTAACTTGGAGTCCTTATCCGCTACTTTGAAGAAAGTGTTAGCACGCCCAATATACTGAATAGTTTTGATTCAGTGCGGCGAACACTTAGAACTCAAGTTTTACAGAGCTAGGTATCCTTTACATCACGCGGGGGCTGCTTTTTATGGTCATAATTGAAGGAGAAAATTCTGGCGTGATCAAATTACGGGAATGGCGTTTTTAAAGTTTCTCAGGTCAGACCCAGGCTAATTTTCAAACTTCAAATTATGTTAATGTTACATCTTAAACGAACAGTATGACTTCGCAGGATTGATTCGGCTCAACACACGCCGTTGCCTCCTCTGACTTTGTAGCAAGGCTGCATAACCAAATGTATATATGTAAAACTATGGGAATTTAAACCAGAGGAATGCAGCTGATCAGTCTGAAGTGATTCTGTAACTGACCCTCGCCCACAGCCACAGTCGAGTCGCGCGAAACACCCGCGTCAGCGACCTGATAGCAACCTGAAAGCAACATTAGATATTAAACCTCTGAGGGGGAGAACTGGACTGACTCGACCCACCGTGGGTGGTGCAAAGTATGCCTTTCGCGCTCCCCCCCACCCCCCGCACAACCCAACCCCACACATCAAATAGCAGTAGGGAACGGAATGTCTCACCCCATTTTTTTTCTTCTCCTCCTGATGAAGACACGCCGATTCTCCGCCTGCTGGGAACGCTTTATTGCGTTAATGATGGTGATGGTGCCGAGACCAGGCTTCTCTTATAGCCAGCCCCCAGCTCAGCTCAGAAAGACATGGCAATGGATCATTTCAGCCCTTAGATGGGAAGGAGGGAGAGCTGCTACTGCTGCCGCCGCCAGCACGGCTGAAACCTCGTCAAGTTCTCCTCTGCAGACCACCACCCCCCCTCCTCACTCCCCCCCTTTTTTTTCCCGTCCGTAGTGCCTGGAGCTGGAGGTGGGGAACGGGGAGGGAGGGAGGGGGGGAAGGGTCAACTGATCGCGGCCCCAGCGGCCAAGCTGAGAGAGACGGAGGGAGGCGGTGAGCAGCGCGAGCTAACTGGTGCAGCCGGGTCAAGATTGCACGCAGGGGAAGAAAAGGCAGTGGTCGGCTCCAAAGGCTGCTCGTACAGCCGGGTCAAGGTTCCAGACACGCGGCGTTCCAGCCGCTACTTTCCATTCCTTTGTCAGTGGAGCTCCGGTTCCATTCACTCAGTCAGCATCTGCCTTGCTTCCCTCCTGTCCCTCTCTCACACACACACTCCAGCACTTATGTCCGTCCATCCTCCGTGCGCCGGACCTTTAAATAAACGTCAGCGCGTCGCGCCGTTCTCCCCTCACCCCCCCCCGCTCGCCTCGTTCCGGCTCGGCCTGACGTCAAAGCACAGCAATTACAGGGTGACGTCAGGACAGCTCCCCACACTTTCTGCTAATTATACACACACAGCATCCTGTCATTCCAAATGCCCTAGTTTGGGTTTGAAGAGCCACCCACCACACTGCATCCTCAGTGGCTCAGGCGGCACAACAGGAAGTTAGACGTTGGCAAGGATAATGAAGCTTCAGATATAAGAAGTGTTTTTTTTTTCATCTGTTCAGAGTTGCAGTGTGTGAATTACAGATCTTTAGAACATGCAATGGTGGCTGCATCATAGTGCCTCGATTGAACCTACAATTTCAATTTCTTTAAACATCACAGAAAATGTCTTTTTCCAATCTCTGCATAGCTAGCACTTTCTATCACACTTTACAAAACAAGTCAGACGTACCCTCTGGCTATTATATCTTTGGATCTTTGTTCTTATTCAAGTCATTCAGAGTGCCTTTTCTCTACATGCTGTTGTCGCATTGGTTGGATCAACAGCCCATATTGCACTTACTTGTTTAGCAAGTTCTTCTCTGGGTGAAGCTTGGCTTATCAACTTCACCTTTTCCAGATACTTAAAAGTCCAAAAACTTGTGACTTCAAAATAATCGAACATATAGGGCCAGATTTTGACTGCCAAGACGTATTAGGGAATATCCCACTTGCTGGACCTGCCTCAGTTAAAAATCTACTTCAAAATATGCAATTTTCATTTTGAGGTCAGGTGTAGGTTGAATTTAGGCCTGTTAAGTCTGGAGATAGAGTGTAAATGGGCATGACAGTGGGTAACTACCAAGGCAGGCAGATTAAATGGCTGCCTCAGACCCTGGAACTTTGCCCCAGTTGTTTCAGAAGACAGTAGGCATACTTGTTCTTGCCACTCACACTTAGTCATCCACCACACAAACCCCTTGACATCTTATATCCTCCATGCAAACTCAATGTCAAGATATGTCACCCATCAAGCCCATCCATCCCCTCATACTCCTATATCCCGTCCATAACCCAGTAATCACCATGGGCAGGCCTTAGGGGCCATGTGGAGATAAAAAAAACTGAAGTACAGCTCTCACTCATATATGTGATAAGGAGAAAATTCCCCTTCATAAAATTAATTCAAAGCTTTTAGAACCCCTTAGAACTCCTACAGTGCAGAAGAAGGCCAATCAGCCCATCAGGTCTGTAACAATTTTCAAAAAGAGCATTTTACTCAATTCCCCCCTCCTGCCTATCCCCGCAACCCCACACATTTACCATGATGAAACTACCCAATTGATGCATTTTTGGACACTAAGAGGCAATTGAGCATAGCCAAATCTACCTGTGCATCTTTGGCTGTGGGAGGAAACCAGGGCACCAAGAAGAAACCTATGCAGAAATGGAGAATGTGCAAACCCCACACAGACAGTCACCCAAGGATAGCATTGAAACCAGGCACCTGGCACTGAGGCAACAGTGCTAACTACTGTGCCACTGTGCTGCCGAAGTAAATATCCCCAAGTGAACCTCTTATGAAAACAAACATATTTCTATTCAGCCTGAAATCAAAGTCAACTAATTCTTTGAGAGATTCTATAGACTGCCTATGAAATTGTGAACTCAGAATCCCTGCTGGGACAATTGTAACTTTAGAAACTCAGCCAAGTATTCATAATAATAGCTCTTTCGGAAATGTCAACAAAGAACTTCATTGAAACTGCACAAAAAATGTTAAATTTTTTCTAACTTGCACCAAAGGCTTGTCAATCATGGCAGTCCAGCAGAGGGTTTTTTAAATTCTAACTGATAGCTGCCCGGACACTCTGAATTTCCCTCCCCCGACACTCTGCACTCCCCCTCCCTGGACATGTGCACTCCCTCTCCCTGGACGCTCTGCACTCCCCCTCTCTAGACACTCTGCACTTCCCCTCCCAGACACTCTACACTCCCCCTCCCAGGCACTCTGCACTCTCCCTCCCAGGACACTCTGCACTCCGCCTCCCCCAATACCCTATACGCTCCCTGCCCACTCTCCACTCCCCCACCCAGACACTCCAGATGGGTACGGAGGGATATGGGCCAAATGCGGATAATTGGGATTAGATTAGGGGTTTAAAAAATGAGGGTGGCATGGACAAGTTGGGTCAAAGGCCCTTTTCTTGCTGTAAACCTCTATGATGTGGAGATGCCGGTGTTGGACTGGGGTAAACATAGTAAGAAGTCTGACAACACCAGGTTTAAGTCCAACTGATCTATTTGATATAAACTCGCAAGCTTTCGGCGTTTGCCCCTTTGTCAGGCGAATCACTCTCGTTTGCCTGATGAAAGGGCAAACCCTGAAAGCTTGTGAGTTTACTATCAACTAAATTGGTTGAACTTAAACCTGGTGTTGTCAGACTTCTTACTGTGTAAACCTCTGTGACAGTTATACAGAACTTATTCGCCCTTCAAGAGAACTTCCGTCCACTCCATCAATTTGTGACTCCCTTAAGAGTAACTTAGTCTTTGCAACTACAAAAATAGAGCTTGTTTGAACTCAGCACGAAAATTTCAAGTTTCCTTCTCATGTGAATTACACCTTCCCCTTTTTCCTCCAACAAAAAATTGAATCTTTGGAAATAGGGATGGGACTTCAGCGCAAGGATTTTTTAAATTTATTCTTTCACGGGATGTGGCCATCACTGGCAAAGCCAGCATTTGTTGTGCATCCCCAATTGTCAGTGAACCGAATAGCTTGAGGGCAGTTAGGAACCAATTACATTGCTGTTGATCTGTACTCAAATATAAACCAGATAGGTAAGAGTGGTAGATTTCATTCTCTAAAGGACATCAACTGAACCAGATGGATTTTTGTAGCAATTGTTGATAGTTTCATGTTCGCTACCACTGAGGATTGCTTTTAACTCCAGACTTTTTTAAAATTGAATTTAAATTCCACCACTTGTAATGGTGGAGTTTGAAACCATGTCTCCAGGACATTAGTATCTGGAATGCTAGAATTGTGAATACTATGTCACCTTCTCTTCCCTTTCTCCCATGGAATTGAATCATAGAATTCTTAAAACACTGAAGAAAGCCTTTCAGCCTGCGAGAGAAACTCAGTTGGTCCTATTTACTTGACCGTTTCCTTAATTCTGCAATTTTCTAGCCAGTGCAGGCGTGATGGGCCAAATGGTCTCTTTCTATTGCTGTACATTTTCTACGATCCTATGAATATACCTTTATCACACTCTCAGACAATGCAACCCAGAACATAATTTGTTGCAATGTAGAATTTAGTGCAGGGTGTCTGCGGAGGAATAGTACAAGATGTCCAGGGATGAATAGCGCAGAGTATCTTGGGAGGTATAGTATCTAGGGAGGGATAGTGTCTGGTGAGGGATAGTGCAGGATGTCCAGGGGTGGATTTATTGAGTGTCTGGGGAGGGATACTGCAGAGTTTCAGGGAGGGATAGTGCAGGATGTCAGGGGAGAGGGAGTGCAGAGTGTCCGCGGAGGGATAGTGCAAAGTGTCCAGGGTGGGGGGAGTGCAGAGTGTTAGGGATGAAGATTGTCTGGGGAAGGGGTATAAAGAATGTCTGGGGAGGGGGACGTGCAGAGTGTTGGGGGAGGCGGAGTGCAGAGAGTCTTCAGGGGAAGTGCAGAATAACCGGGGAGGGAGTGCAGAGTGTCTGGGGAGGGGAAGTGCAGAGTATCCAGGAAGCAGGAGTGCAGCGTGTCCAAGGAGAGGGATTGCAGATTGTCCAGGGAGCAGGAGTGCAGTGTGTCGGGGGAGGGAAAATCAGAGTGTCCGGGGAGGGGAAGTGAAAAGTGGGCAGGGAGGGGGAGTGAAGAATGTCTGGGGAGGGAGCCTGTAGGATGTTGGGGAGGCAGAGTGCAAGACTCAGGAGTGGGAGAGTGCAAAGTGTCTGGGCAGGAATAGTGCAGAGTGTCCAGTGAGGGATAATGCAAACTTTCTGGGGAGGGATAGTGCAGAGTGTCCAGGGAGGGGGATTGCACAGTGTTTGAGGAGGGCAAGTGTACAGTGTCTGGGGAGGGGGGGAGTGCAGAGTGTCCAGTGAGGGATAATGCAGACTTTATGGGTGGGACAGTGCAGAGTGTTTAGGGAGGGGGAGTGCAGAGTGTCCAGGGAAGGGGAGTGCACAGTGTTCGGGGAGGGGGAATGCAGAGTATTTGGGGAGGGAGAATACAGAATGTCCGGGAAGGAGTAGCACAGAGAGACCGGGCAGGGAGAGTGCAGTGTTTGGGGCGGGGGAGTATAGAGTACTGGGGGCAGGGGAATGCAGAGAGTCTGGGGAGGGGGAGTGCAGAGTGTCTGGGGAGGGGGAGTGCAGAGTGTCTGGGAAGTGGGAGTGCAGAGTGTCCAGGAAGGGGGAGTGCAGAATGTCCAGGAAGGGGGAGTACAGAGTGCCTGGAGAGGGAGAATGCCGAGTGTCCAAAGAGGGATAATGCAAAGTATCCGGGGAGGATAGGCAGAGTGTCCACGGACAAGGAGTGCAGGGTGTCCGGGGAGGGATAGTGCACAATGTCCGGGGAGAGGGAGTGCAAAGTGTTTGGGAAAGGGGAATGCAGAATGTCCGGGGAGGGGAAATGCAGAGTGTTTGGGGAGGGGGAGTGCAAAGTGTTCAGGGAGGGGAAGTGTACAATGTCCGGTGAGAGGGAGTGCAGAGTGTCTGGAGAGGGGGGTGTAGGGTGTTGGGAGAAGGTTAGTGCAGAGAGTCCGAGGAGGGGAATGTAGAGTGTCTGGGGAGGGGGAATGCACAGTGTTCGGAGAGGGGGTATGCACAGTGTTTGGAGAGGGTGAATGCAGAATGGGGAGGCAGAGTGCAGAATGTTTGGGCATGGAGAATGCAGAGTGTCAAAAACAAAGAACAAAGAGCAAAGAACAAAACAGCACGGGAAACAGGCTCTTTTGCCCATCGAGCCCGCGCTGCCACCTCGGTGTCCCCACATGATCCCTGTCTATGTTTATAGATCTATACATTGGAACCAAATTTGAGACAATTTAGGGAGAATTTGTTCTGCCAATCTGCCAATCTTTGGGATGTGAGAGGAAACCAGAGCACCCGGAGAAAACCCACGCAAGCATGGGAGAATGCTCCCACTCAGACACAGACCTAAATCTATGTATCTGCACAGCACAGCAATAGTCACTGAGGTGTCATGTTGCCCATCAAATTGTCCAGGTCATACATAACTAATGACGTGAAGCACTAGGATACTCTCGAAAAATCCAAGAGCAGCCCTCTCACGACCCATTGCGTGTATGCTCCTTGTTGGACAACAAGGTGGACCGAAGTACCTGTAGGATAAAACAAATACATCAATGTCATTGACAATTTACACACTTCCAGGAAACTCCCAAGGCTCATATCCCTATTTTAAACCAGTTTTCGATATCCCTCCATTCTCATTCTGTTCATGTGCCCATCTAAGTACCTCTTAAATAATTCCAGAGTGCCTGTCACCACCACTTTACTTGGTATCTGTCTGGGGAGGGGAGTATAAGGCGTTGTGGGAGGGGGAGTGCAGACAGTCCGGGGAGGGGGAGTGTAGAGTGTTGAGGGAGGAGGAATGCAGAGTGTCCGGGGAGAGTGTTTAGAGAGGGTGAGTGTGGAGTATCCAGAGAGGGGAAGTGCAGAGTGTCTGGGGAGATGGAGTGGTGTCCGGGGAGGGGGAATGCACAGCATCTGGGAGGGGGGAGTGTACAGTGTCTGGACAGGGGGAATACAGAGTATCCAGGGAGGGAGAGTGCAGAGTGTTTGGAGAGGGGGAATGCAGAGTGTTCAGTAAGGGGGAGTGCAGAGTGTCTGGGGAGGCATAGTGGAGGGTTGGTGCCAGGGTAAACTGATACTAGATACAAGCTGTCCTATTGACTGAATTGAACAGAGATGGAGGGAAAGTATCAAATAATGTGATGGCTACATTGGCTACTGCAATGTGGTCTCAAGTACCCTAGGCAGTCCTGATAATGGCTGAATGCACAATGCTGTTTTGTTAATCATGGAGTAACTAACGAAAAACTGGCATAGGGTGTCACATGTCATAGGGCATAGGAAGCATCAGGAGCTTCCTATCCAAAGGTGGTGAGGATTCTGAGGCCTGACATGCTACCGCTGATCACGGCACAGTCCCTCTGGTTGTGAGTGTTCTTATCATATAGACATATAGAAGAATTAAATGGCATCCCAATGAGTGCATTAGCAGTTTAGGGGCATGCATGTCTCTGCCAGTTCCTAAGCTCTCCCTAGTAAGTGATTCAGAAACAGGATATCATGTGGCTGACAGAAGATTGAGACCACGAAGTGGCAGATATACCTTCAATGCACTCTATCTACTTCTAAGTGCTGCAACACAAACTCATGTCTGACATCCCTCTGCAATTACATACTTACACTGCCTGATGTCCTTATGAGTATTACTTCTTGAATGGTGGAGCTGCACTCAACCTAGCAAGTGCAGTGTATTTTAACACATTCCTGACTTGTGCCTTGTAGATTGTGTACAGGCTTTGGGGAGCTAGGAAATGAGTCATTCACTGCAGATTCAGAGTCACAGAGAATCACAGAATTGCAGAGGGAGGCCATTTGGACCATTGTGTCTGCATTGGCTCTCCAAATAAGCATTATAATTTCATGCCATTCCTTTGCCTTTTCCTTATACCCCAACACATTGTTTCTATTTAAATAGTCATCTAATATCACCTTGAATGCTTCAATTGAATCTTCTTCCACTATACTTCCATTCAGTGTATTCCAGACCTGAACCACGCATTGTATGAAAAAGTTTTTTTCCACATTACTTTTGCTTCTTTTGCAAATCACTTTAAGTCTGTGCTCTCTCATTCTTGATTCTTTTATAAATGTGAGCAGTTTCTCCCTGCTACTCTGTCTATCCTCCTCATGATTTTAAGAATCACGAATCACTTCAAGAATCACTTCTCAGCCTTCTTCTCCTTAAGAAGAACAATCCCAATCTCTCCAATCTATCCTCACAAGTAAGTTCCTCATCCCTAGAATCATTCTTGTAAACCTCTTTTGCACACTCTCCAATATGTTCACATTGTTCCTATAATCCAACATATAGAATTGTACATAATATTCCAGCTGAGGTTCAACTATATGTCTTGTACTCATTCAGCAGAATTTCTTTGCTCTTGAATGATTCCTGGCTTGAGTTACTGTCTATGCAAATCTGCACATACTCCTTGTGCCTGCATGGGTTTCCTCTGGATGCTCTGGTTTTGTCCTACAGTCCCAAGATGTGCAGGTTAAATGCATTGATCATGCTAAATTCTCCCGCAGTGTACCCAGACAGGCACTGGAGTGATGCAACTAGTGGATTTGCACAGTAACTTCATTACAGTGTTAGTGTCAGCCTACTTGTGACTAATAAATAAATCTTACCTGATTTTAAAGCCCAGGATACGATATGCTTTATTAACTGTTGTCTGCTCCTGTCCTGCCCATTCAATGATCTGTGTATACATAAATCCGGGTCCCTCTACCCCTTCACTCCCTTAAGAATTTACCCCTTATTGTTTATTGTCTCTCCATGTTATTCTGACCAAAATGCATCATTTCATACTTCTCTGCATTGAATTTCATCTACCCATTCTTTTACACTTTCCTCCTTGTAGTTTGCAATGCTTCCAAGTGTTGTGTCATCCACAGATTTTGAAATTGTCCTTCACCATCAAGATCTAGATCGTTAATATATATTGGGAAAAGCAAAGGTCTCAATATTGATACCTGGGGAACACTACTACAAGCAATCCTTTAGCCCGAAAAGTAACTACTTACTATTACCCTGCTTCCTATTTTTCAGCCAATTGTTACTTTTGTCCCTTTTATTCCATGAGCTATAACTCTTCTCACAAGTCTGTTGTGCATAGCCTCTTTTAAAGTCTATGTACACTACATCAATAGAGTTATCCTCATGGACCTTTCCTATTACTCTTAAAAAAACTCTGGCAAAAAGTTGCACAAAGTTAAATCTCACAGGATCCAGGGTGAGGTATCTAAATGGATACAGAATTGGCTTCTTATCAGAATGTAGAGATGTTGGACTGGGGTAAACTCAGTAAGAATCTGGCAACACCAATTTTAAATCCAACCGAATTATTTGATAGTAAATCTTCGAGCTTTCGACTTTTGTCTTCGTCAGGCAAATGCAGTGTTTTGGTCTGCAATAGGTTAACCAATGCTTCACTCACATTGTTAGCCACTTTAAGACTTGAATAGCAGGTTAGGTGTAAGGATTCGCATTCTAATCAGCAATCTGTGACTATCTGTGCTGATATGTGTGCTATTGCACACCAGAACACTGCATTTGTCTGACGAAGACGAAAGTCGAAAGCTCGCAGATTTACTATCAAATAAATCGGTTGGAATTAGAATTGGTGTTGCCAGATTCTTACTGAATTCTTATCAGAAGCCAGAGGGTGGTTGTAGAGAGTTGTTTTTCAAACTGGGGCCTGTGACCAGCAGTGTGCCTCAGGGATCAGTGCTGAGCCCACTGTTATTTGTCATTTATATTAATGATTTGGATGAGAATATAGGGGGCGTGGTTAGTAAGTTTGCAGATGACACCAAGATTGGTGGCACGGTGGACAGTAAGAAAGGTTATCACCAGTTGCAACCGGATATTGATCAATTGGGCCAGTGGGCTAACGAATGGCTGATGGAGTTTAAACAAATACAAGGTCGATCGAACCAGGACAGGACTTACTGACTTAATGGTACAGCGTTGGGGAGAGTTACAGAACAAAGAGGTCTAGGGGTACTTGTTCGTAGCTCGTTGAAAGTGGAGTCACAGGTGGACAGAGTGATAAAGAAGGCATTAGGCACGCTTGGTTTCATTGGTCAGAACATTGAATATAGGAGTTATGATGTCTTGTTGAAGTTGTACAATACTGTGTGCAGTTCTGGTCACCCTATTATAGAAAGGATATTATTAAACTAGAAAGAGTGAAGAAAAGATTTACTAGGATGCTACTGGGACTTGATGGTTTGAGTAATAAGGAGAGACTGAATAGACTGGATCCTTTTTCTTTGGCATGTAGGAGGCTGAGGGATGACCTTATAGAGGTCCATAAAATAATGAGGGGCATAAACAACGTAGATAGTCAATATCTTTTCCCAGAGATAGGGCAGTCTAAAACTAGAGGACATGGGTTTAAGATAAGAGGAGAGACATAAAAAAGTGTCTAGAGGGGCAACTTTTTCACGCAGAGGGTGGTAAGTATCTGGAACAAGCTGCCAGAGGTAGTATGGAGGCGGGTACATTTTTATCCTTTAAAAAGCATTTAGATAGTTACATGGGTACAATGGGTATAGAGGGATATGGGCCAAATCCGGGCAATTGAAATTAGCTTAGGGGTTTTAAAAAAAAATAACAGTAGCATAGAACATAGAACATAGAACATTACAGCGCAGTACAGGCCCTTCAGCCCTCGATGTTGCGCCGGCCAGTGGACCCTCTAACCTAAACTATTCCAATATCGTCCATATGCCTATCCACCGATCATTTGAATGCCCCCAAAGTAGGCGAGTCCACAACTGCTGCAGGCAGGGCATTCCACGCCCTCACCACCCTCTGTGTAAAGAACCTGCCTCTGACATCCGTCCCATAACTACCACCTCTTAATTTAAAGTTATGTCCCCTCGTGTTGGTCATCACCATCCGAGGAAAAGGCTCTCACTATCCACCCTATCCAATCCCTTGATCATCTTATATGCCTCAATTAGGTCACCACGTAACCTTCTTCTCTCTAATGAAAATAACCTCAGGTCCCTCAGCCTTTCCTCATAAGGCCTTCCCACCATACCAGGCAACATCCTGGTAAACCTCCTCTGCACCCTTTCCAACGCTTCCACATCTTTTCTTATAATGCGGCGACCAGAACTGTACGCAATACTCCAAGTGCGGCCGCACCAGAGTTTTGTACAGTTGTAACATAACCTCACGGCTCCTAAATTCAATCCCTCTACCAATAAAAGCTAACACATCGTACGCCTTCTTAACAACTTTATCAACCTGGGTGCCAACTTTCAAAGAGCTATTTACTTGTACCCCAAGATCCCTCTGCTCGACAACACTATTAAGGGTCCTTCCATTAGCCCTATATTTCATATGCCTGTTATTCCTACCAAAGTGAATCACCTCACACTTATCCGTATTGAATTCCATTTGCCACCTCATGGCCCAGCTCTGCAACCTATCTATGTCCCTCTGCAAACTGGAACATCCATCCTCACTGTCTACAACTCCCCCCACTTTGGTATCATCAGCAAATTTACTAATCCAACTCTCTACACCCTCATCTAGGTCATTTATAAAAATGACAAACAGCAGTGGCCCTAAAACAGATCCTTGAGATACACCACTTGTAACTGCACTCCAGGTTGAATTTTCCCATCAACCACCACCCTCTGTCTTCTATCAGCTAGCCAATTCCTAATCCAAACTGCTAAATCACCTTCAATCCCATGCATCTGCACTTCTGCAGTAGCCTACCATGAGGAACCTTATCAAACACTTTGCTAAAATCCATATACACTACATCAACTGCCTTACCCTTATCTACCTCTTTGGTCACCTCCTCAAAAACTCAATAAGGTTTGTGAGGCACGACCTACCCTTCACAAAACCGTGCTGACTATCCCTAATCAATTTATTTCTCTCTAGATGCTTATAAATCCTATCCCTTATAATTCTTTCCAAGACTTTGCCCACAACAGAAGTCAGGCTCACCAGTCTATAATTTCCAGGATGGATCCTACTCCCCTTTTTGAACACATGGACAAGTTGGGCTGAAGGGCCTGTTTCCATGCTGTAAACCTCTATGACTCTATAAAAGGTTAAACACAATTTCCCTTTAGAAATCCATCTTGGCTGTTCCTTAACAACCCACAGTTTTCCATGTGACTACAAATTCTATCCCAAATTATTGTTTCTAGAAGTTTGTGATATTAAATTGATGGTCTAAAGAATCATACAATCTCTACAGTACAGAAGGAGACCATTTGGCCCATCGAGTCTGCACTGACCACAATCCCACCCAGACCCTATTCTAGCAACCCTTTGTATTTACCCTGCTAACCCCCCTGACACTAGGGTCAATTTAACATGGCCAATCACCTACCCTCCCCCAAACATCTTTGGACTATGGGAGGAAATTCACGCAGACACAGGAAGAATGCCTGTGGGCACCCGGAGCAAACTCAACGCAGACAGTGATCCGAGGTCGGAAATGAACTTGGGACCCTGGCGCTGTGAGGCAGCAGTGCTAACCATTGTGCTATTATGCTGCCTGATTACTGGGGTTTTCTTACAACCATTATGCACAAGGGCATAACATCTGTAATTCTCCATCCTCTGGCATCTCCCCTGAGTCTAGGAAAGACTGAAAGATTATGGTCAATGCTTCTGCAATTTCCATTTTCACTTCTTTCAATATCCTTGGATGTGTCTCATCTGGTCCTAGTGCCTTGTCAACTTTAAGTACCAACAATCTATCCAGCGCCTTCTCCTTATCAATTTTGAACCATTTTAGGGACAGAGTTTCCTTGTCTATCTCCATGGCCATTTTGCATCTACACTCATGGTAAAGACAGAAGCAAAGTATTCATTTATTACCTCAGTCATGCTCTCTATCTCCATGTATAAATCCCCTTTTTGGTCCCTAATCAGCCCTACTCCTTCATCCTTTTATTGTATTTATATTCAAAGAACAAAGAGAACAAAGAATAGTATAGCACAGAAACAAGTCCTTTGGCTCACTATGCCTGCGCCAACACAAACGCCTTTCCAAACTAAAGAACCTTTGCGTTTACTGAGTCCATATCCTTCTAGTTCGTTCCTATTCATGTATCTGTGAAAATGCCTCTGTTGGGATCATATCTGCTTCTTCCACCTCCTCTGGTAGCACATGCCAGGCACTTACCACCATCTGTATAAAAGATTTGCTTTTCACGCTGTCTCTAAACTTTCCCCCTTTTACCTGACACCTATGTCCCCTAATAATTGACATTTCTGGGGAAAATAACTCCAACTATCCAGTCTATCCATGTCTCTCATTATTTTGTGAACTTCTATCAGATCACCTCTCAGCTGCTGACACTTAAGTGAAAACAAAGTTTGTCCAATCTCCCCTCATGGGATGGCATGGTGGCACAATGGTTAGCACTGCTTCCTCACAGAAATTCCGTTTCTGGCTTGTCATTGTCTGTGTGGAGTCTGCATGTTCTCTCTGTGTTTGCGGGGTACTCCGGTTTCCTCCCACAGTCTGAAATGTATGCTGGTTAAATGTATTGGCCATGCTAAATTTCCCCTCAGTGTACCCAAACAGGTGCTGGAATGTGGCGACTAGTGAATTTTCACAGTATCTTCATTGCAGTGGTAATGTAACCCTAGTTGCAAAACTAATAAGTAAACTTAGCTAATACTAAATCTTTGCCTCTGATCTATTCTTGTAGCCACAGTACTTTATATGGTGAGTCCAGTTAGGTTTCAAGTCAATAAGAACACCCAAGATGTTGACTTTGGGGCATTTAATGGTTTTAGAACATTGAACATAGAAAAACTACAGCACAAACAGGTTCCTCAGCCCACAAGTTGTGCCGATCACATCCCTACCTATCAGGCTTACCTATAACCCTCAATCCTATTAAGTCCTGTATACTCATCTAGAAGTCTCTTAAAACATTCTATCAAATTTACCTCCACTAGCACTGACAGCAGCTGATTCCACTCACCCACCACCCTCTGAGTGAAAAACTTACCTCTCACATCTCTTCTGTACCTACTCCCCAGCACCTTAAACTTGTGTCCTCTCGTAGCAACCATTTCAGCCCTGGGGAAAAAGCCTCTGAGAATCCACCCGATCTATACCTCTCAACATCTTATACACCTCTATCAGGTCACCTTTCATCCTTCATCTCTCCAAGGAGAAAAGACAGAGTTCCCTCAACTTATCCTCATAAGGCATGCCACCCAATCCAGCCACATTCTTGTAAATCTTCTCTGCACCCTTTCAATCGCTTCCACATCCCTCCCGTAATGAGGCGACCAAACTGAGCACAGTACTCCAACTGGGGTCTGACTAGAGTATTACAAAGCTGCAACATTATTCCTGACTCTTAAACTCAATCCCTCGATTGATGAAGACTAGTATACCATATACTTTCTTAACCACATCCTCTACTTGCGAGGCCGATTTAGGAGTCTTATGGATCCAGGCCTCAAGGTCCTTCTGCACTGCTAAGAGTCTTACTCTTGACATTATACTCCTTCATCCCATTTGACCTGCCAAAATGGACCACTACACATTTATCTGGGTCGAAGTCCATCTGCCACTTCTCCGCCCAGTCTTGCATCCTATCTATGTCACGCTGCAACTTCTGACATCCGTCCAAACTATCCACAACACCACCAACCTTCGTGTTATTGGCAAACTTACCAACCCATCCCTCCACTTCCTCATCCAAGTCATTTATGAAAATTACAATCAACAAGGGTCCCAGAACACTGGGCACTTCACTGGTAACTGACTTCCATGCAGAAAAAGACCCATCTATAACCACTCTCTGCTTTCTGCTGGCAAGCCAGTTCTGAATCCACAAGGCAACAGCCCCTTGGATCCCATGTTCTCTCACTTTCTCAAGAAGTCTTACATGGGGGACCTTATCGAACGTCGTGCTGAAATCCATATAAACCACATCTACTGCTTTTTCTTCGTCAATGCGTTTAGTCACATTTTCGAAGAACTCAACCAGACTCATAAGGCATAGTCTGCCTTTGACAAAGCCGTGCTGACTACTTTTGAACATACTAAACACTTTCCTAGCTTGCCTGATCCTATCTCTTTCTAATGCTAGTGTAAAGGAGATAGAGTTATAATCACTATTCCCAAGATGCTCTCCCACTGAGAGATCTGACACTTATCCAGGTTCATTAGCCAGTACCACATCGAGTACAGCTTCTCCTCTTGTAGGCTTATTCACATACTGTGTCAGGGAACCCTCCTGAAGACACCTAACAAACTCCTCCCCATCCAAACCCCTTACTCTAGGGATGTTCCAATCAATGTTTGGGAAATTAAAGTCTCCCATCACGACAACTCTGTTATTACTACATCTCTCCAGGATCCGTTTCCCTGTCTGGTCCTCAACATCCCTGTTACAATTGGGCAACTATAGAAAACACCCAGCAAAGTTATCGACCCCTTCCTATTCTGAACTTCCATCCACAGAGACTCTGTGGACAATCCCTCCATAACGCCACTTTCTCTATAGCCCTGACACTATCCTTGACCAACCCCCCCCCCCCCCCCCCCCCCCCCCCCCCCACCCCCCCCCCTCTTTTGCCTCCCCCCTAACCTTTCTGAAACTTCTGAAACCCGGCATCTGAAGTATCCAGTCCTGTCCCTGAGACATCCAAATGTTAATGCCATTGAATGTTCAGGGACCATGTTTAGATTCTAATTTATTGGAGACGAATGTTGTGTAGTGTATTTATTACTTGCCACTTGTCAGCCCAAGCTGGATATTGTCAAGGTCATGCTGAATTTGGACATAGGCTGCATCAGTATCTGAGGAATTGAAAAATGGTTCTGAATACTGTGCAAACATCAGCAAACATCCCCACTTCTCACCTTATTATGGAAAGAAGGTCATCGATGAAGAGGCTGAAGATAGTTGGGCCAAGAACCCTGAGAAACTTCTGCAATTTTATTCTGGATCTGAAATGAGGGTTCTCCAATAACCACAATTTTCTCCCTTTGTATCAAGTATGAGTCCAACAGTAGAGAGTTTCCCCTTGATTCCTTGATGCCATCACATAAAGATAGCATTGTAGATCAGACACCAGTTGTAGAAACCTCTTGGTTTTGATTTCTATTGAAGGCAAGTCATCCAAAATCCCATTTCACATCTAGGTGACAAATTGGAAACTGAACTCCGCAAGATTTTTGTATCTTCTTAAATTTTCCTTCTAGAAGGTGTGGCTATGGAATATGCAAGATCTATAGAGAATTATATGCCTCGTTTTTCTGACAAGTCTGGAAACTTCTGTACTAATCAGAAGTATCAGACTGTTGTAGATGCGCCAAGTTTGGTGGCGTTTAAGAGGTTAGTGGATAAGTATATGGATGAGAAGGGAATGGTTTAGTTAGGAGGGGCATTGCTTTTTATTTTGGTCGGCACAACATCGAAGGCCGAAGGGCCTGTTCTGTGCTGTATTGTTCTATGTTCTATGTTCTATGTTCTATCTCCAGCTTAATGCAATACTTTTGGATTGATTTTTAACACAACATATGTCTATGTCTTGCATGCAAATTACTTATGTCTGATTTGTTTTTTCTAAAAGTCTGAAAATCAGAGGTTTGCATTTATCTTCAGACTGACCTAACAGTTACTGTAAAAAAAAGTACATTTCTGGATTAGCCTGACTAGTCATAGGTCTTCAGTGGTTATGATCCAGATAAGGGGCTAATGATTGACTTAAATAAAAAAGTTTAACAATCCATACCCAACGATGAAGTCAATAGGCAATCAAATTGTTATAGTCATTCAGTCTCTTGAAGTGTTCAACTACTCATCCTGGCTGATCTCAACATTTCCTTCCTAAAACATAGATAACTAAAGTAAAGTTTATTTATCAGTCACAAGTAGGCTTACATTATCACTGCAATGAAGTTACTGTGAAAATCCCCAATAACACATATAAAAGCAATTACAAAACATTTCACCTTCAAAATTACAAAAAGGAAAATTTAACTTGGGGAGGAGATGGCCTAACACTGTACTAACACTGGACTATTAATCCAGAAACACAGCTAATGTTCTGGGAAATGTTCAGGTTTGAACCCTGCCATGTGCTGGAATTTGAATTTAATAAGAACGTAGGATTTAGGAGCAGAAGTAGAGAAATTTAGCACTTTGAGCCTGCTCTGCCATTCAATCAGGTCATGTCAGATCTCTGCTTAGTCTCAAGTCCACTTCCTCACCTGTTCTCCATATCCACTTATCAGTTTTTAAATTAGAAATATATCTATCTCCTTCTTGATACCTTTTAATGATTCAGACTCCACTGCATTATGGGGCTGCGACTTCCACAAATTCACCAACATCTGTGAGAAGTAGTTCCTCCGTCTCAGTTTTATCTCAGTTTTACATCTCAGTTTTAAATCTACTGTCTCTTAACTTATACCTGTGACCACTTGTTTGTGATTGCCCCATAAGAAGAAACATTTGGTCTACATTTACTTTCTCAATCCCTTTCAAAATTTTATATATCTTGATCAGATCTCTGTTCATTCTTCTAAACTTCAGCAAATATAAGTCCAGATTATTTAATCGATCCTCAGACATTAACCCTTTCATCCCAAAAATCAATCTGATGAATCTTCTTTGAACTGCCTCCAAAGCCACCACATCCTTCCTCAAATAAGAAGACCAAAACTGCACACAATTCTCCAGCTGTGATCTCACTAACACCCTATACATTGCAATAATAATCCTCTAATATAATAGTCCCTTTGCAATAAATGCCAACATTCCATTTGCATTTTTTATTGCAAGCTGCACCTGTTGCATTCAATTAAAAATATCTGGAATTAAGAATCTACTGATGACCATGAAGCCATTGTCAATTGTTGGAAAAACCCATCTGGTTCACTAATGTCCTTTGGGGAAAAAAAATCTGCCGTCCTTAACTGGCCTAGCCTACATGTGACTCCAGAGCCATAGCAATGTGGTTGATTCTCAACTGCCCTCCAAGAGCAAGGAGTGATGGGCAAAAAATGCTGGCCAGCCAGCGTTGCCCATGCCCCATGAATGAATAGAAGAAAAATGGTCTCCATACAGTACGTTCCACCCTTAGCAGCCTCAATACTGTTAGCAATGGGTTAACAGGTACCTTCTACTTAAGCCCTAAGTTGGGTTTAATCATTTAATAGCAGTCACTGGGATATATAAAGAGACTACAGGTGCCACTGGGTATTGAATGTATATGTGAGTTAAATCAGAAAGTAAAATGAGTTTATGAAGAAGTAGGACTTGTGTTTCCTTTACTGGACTGTAACTGAGAAGCTCAAGTAAATATAACCATAATACTCTTGATATTTACACTGTATGTTCCATGTCAGGCAGAGAACCTGAGGACAGCACAATTCAAATCAAAAATTACAGAAAGTGTATTTCTATTTGGCATTATACTACATCTTTTTCATTGTACATTCCACACATTGTACTGTGGTTGAAAGGACTTAGACAGTGACTTTCCCCAATTGCACTCTGAGGCATCAGCTTCAAGCTGTATCCTTCAGCATATAGTGCTGTACCATGAAATGTGATTATCTGCAACACTCAATTGAGGAAAACTCTGCACGGAAGACTGGCAATTTTGGAGCAAACCAAAAAGTTGTTGCTCCTCTAACCACAGTTAATGTTTATCTTCATGTGTGTTTTTGTGAAACGCCAGTAGGGTACATAGTCTTGTATCACAGAGCTGTTTGGGATGTATCTCAGCAAAACCATTATATTTCTCTCTAAACTTTCTTTGCAAAGGCACATTCCACAAGGAGACAGACAATAGTCTCTTCTCACCACAGCCATCATGAGGGCAATGTGGGAAGTGAGTGATGCTCTGGGTGTGCAGGAAGGATTTGATTGGGAGGCCCTGTTTTACACCCAGTCAAGCTATATCTTGGTGCTTGTTTGAAATTTCTGGCAATGAGGCATTCTACCTAATGGCTTGAACAGTTTGCTCAGGGAACCTTCCAACAGAATCTACTGTCCATTTTTCTCAGAAGGCCTTTGGGATATTATGTGCAGACCACTGCCTGATGGATTTGTGGTCAAAGATGCTTTTCTACATAAGCCTTTCTATGAAGGCTGGATGGTGGGGCATCAGCTTGGAGCATTTTATTGCAATTGGCAACACTGGGGACAGATAGAATTTCAGCACATACTGATGCTTGTTTTTATCTCAATTACATTTACTCTTAGTTCAGTAATAGCATTCATGCCTCTGAGCCAGAGAATTGTGTTCAAGATCTATTGCTGCACTTAAGCATCAAATTCAAGCTAACTGCAGTTCTGAGGATGTCCATCACTGGTGCTGTGTTCTCATTTGGATGAGATATTAAACTAAGAATTTCTGACAGGTGGATGTAAAAATCCCACTATTCGAAGTACAGGAGAAGAGTTCTCTCAATGATCTGGTCAACATATTCCACCAAAAAAATTATAATCTAATTCCTAGTCTCACTACTTTTATGTGCAAATTGGTGGATATGGTTGTTTGTATAATGCAATTGAGATGAAGAACATATTGATTCATATTGATTGATAAGTATAAGCTTATTAGAAGGTGCTGGAAAACATGCCAAAAAAACTCATCCCTTCAGCCTGAAAGTTCACTTCCAGCCTGTGTTGTGTTTTCTGCCATAACATCAGCACTCTGCTCTCTGGAAAACATGGCAATTTCCACAATAAGCCTTTGCTGCTTGATGGAAGCTTAAACAGCTGCCATGCAGACTTGGGCTCAAATCTATGTCCACCTTCAAGAGGCAGATGTATGCCATGCAGAGACAAATGCAAAATGATTGGTAGAGCAAACAGAATGGGACTTTTAAGGAGTCACTCAGCTTTTGCATCTGCTCTCCAACAGATCAGTGCAAGTGATGAGAATCAGCCCCATGGCAATAGGAAAGGCATGCTGTGAATAGTATGTGTCACCTTCTCCCAGGACATGCTTGCTCCTTCGTTATCTGCACAACTAAAATCTAGCATAGTCCCAGCAAATTATCTGGCCAGACTGCCCACAGCAGCTACAGTGCAGCAAACAACAGCTGAACCTTCACAGCCTTGAGCACCCAAAAGTCATTGGCCATCAGTATCTTCATCAACTGTAACAACTTTTCACCAGCATTTAGGAAAACAAGATGGGGCAGTTTGCAGAAGTAGTTGATTTGAGAGATTTCTTACAAATAAAACAGTATAATTTAATGCTTATGTGCGAAAAGAATGAAAGGAAATTATTGTGTTGAGAATTAAGTTAATTCCCTTTATTACAACTTTGGTCTTTCAGCACAGCTTTGGGATCCACAAATTAAACCCCACTTCACATGTAGTCAAGAGCCCTCTGCCTGATTCTGTTGGCATTTCATATTTTTTATTCTTTCATGGGATGTGAGTAATGCTGATAAAGGCAGCATTTGTTGCTAATTCTTAAATGCTGTTGCAAAGTTGGTGATGAGCTGCCTTCTTGAACCACTACTGTCTGCCACAAGGCCGTCCCTTTGTTTTTGAAAGAATGACTTTTCAACTTTCAGTTGGCTGGAAAATTTGTATTTTGAAATGAGACATCACCTTCCAAGGTAAAAGCAATAAAGCAAACAAGACAACCTCATGGGAGTGTGATGAGAGGGACATTTCCTATAATTTGGAGACCCATTAAAACTTGTCACTATCCAAAGTAAAGATATTAAAATGCAAGGTTCTGGATATTGAAACAACGGCTGTCACAGACAGACATACCCAAAACCGATTGCAAATACACAGTAAGTGACGTATAACAGGCCAGACTGCAGCCAATGCAGAAGGATTTGCAAGAAAGATTTCAACAGAAAAGACAGGCTAAAAACTGCCTCTCTATCTTCCTTTCTCAATTTCGAAATAAGTGTTTTTCCCGATTCAGAAGGCAACTTTACTGGAAATCAACTGTCAAACTGAGATCTGGTAATAATTACAACATCAACTCCACATCCACAAAACCAATTAATCAAAATTGGGCACAATGTTTAAAAATCTGCACCTGTAGGATAATCAAAGGACACTTAACAGTAAATTCTTTTAACTTTTTATAGTGGATTCTAATTTCCTTTATTTCTCATACCTGTGCACGTGAAATATTGCTTTTTTTTCTCTTGGGTTTAGTGGTTAATACATTTGCTCTTTCTTTAACTCAAGAAAGCCTTGTTTGATTGGTTCATTATTGCTCACCGCATAAATTGTTAAATTCATTCTGATTTCAAAATGGCATATCCTTGTGAAAAACTAACTTAAACCTTTATTGTGACCAACTGAGGTGTTTGAATAGAGGAGAACCGGTTCACACTCCTTTTCACCTGCTCATAACAAATTCATTTATTTATGGATACCCACAGAGCTCCAAGGAAAAGTTCAGGTTTTTAATCCAACCACAGTGAAGGGACAGTGATTATAGGGTGGCATTTTCTCTCAAAATTCTAAACGTTGTCCCCAGCTGCAAAACCAGTGAGATCAGTATATTGGGAGGGCTGGTGTGGTTCATTCTGCAATTCACCTACACTTGGTGAGGCGGGGTGGGGAGGGGGGGAGGGGTGCGGAATCTTACCAAAACAATTCTAGATGCTAAGTGAGTGTGAAAACGGGAGAAAATTGCTCTCATTTTTGGGCGAGCTCTCAGGTGGTATCTTATGCCATTTAATGCAAAAAAGAAGCAAAGCATGACTCAAGCTAGTAGGGAGAGTGGACTTTGTCTATGCCTGCCGGGAAACCTTCATCTCTCAATGTACAACTGTATATAGTGCGCTGAGAAATTTGTCACTCCCCCCAACCCCCGCGGACATCATTCCCCAAGTTGCTGGCCTCTCTGGCTGATTGGTGCCTCGATATACCCCCCCAAGCTGGCACTTCCTCCTCTGGCCCCCGAACACCCGATGGGCATCAATGGCCTTTAATCCCACTGACAAGACCATCACGGCAGGTCCCCATTGCTGGATATCATATGTGATCCTCACCAGCAAGGCCTGAATGATTCCGTTTGGAACTCATTAATAACATTTAAATTTGCATTTGTATATTATAATCAGCCTTGTGCTCTTCCTTCGAGCAAGGCTAATCATCGCTTCACAGTGCTGGCAGTATCATGAGAGGCAAGAAACCGCGCACTCACTGCTGCCTCTCAGCACCAGGGGCACGGCTTGGGTCACTGTCTGTGTGGAGATTGCATGTTCTCCCTACATCTACATGGATTTCTTCCAGTTGCTCCAGTTGCCTCCCAAGTCTGAAAGACATGCCAGTTAGGTCCATTGACCTGAATAGGCGCCATAGTGTGGTGACTAGGGAATTTTCATAGGAACTTCATTGCAGTGTTAATGAAAGGCTTTCTTGTGGCTAATAAATAAATAAACTTTCATAAGCTGTTTTTTTGCTTCTTTTGTGATCTTACCAGCTTCCATACCAATCGACCAGTGAGACGAGCTGGTAACTCTGTCCCCTTGGGAATTTTTTTGGATCCTGTCTAGATTCTCAATGAATTCACACACACAGAATTTTCTCTGGATTTGGAACCTAAAGATGCTGGCTCCTCAGAGATCAGGACACCATTTTTAAAGACACCAGACCTTCTCCTGCCACTAGCTGGCATCAGCTTCCCCTCCACTTACTTGTACCAGCACCCCTCACCCAAGTTCAGCGGCACCTGATTATGGGGTCAGGAAAGGCTGCCCCTTTCAGGCTCCCCTTCTGGAGCCCTCCCATGCTTTAGAACATAGAACATTACAGCACAGAACAGGCCCTTCGGCCTTCGATGTTGCGCCGACCAATATAAAAAGCAATGCCCCTCCAAACTAAACCATTCCCTTCTCTTCCATATACTTATCAACTAACCTCTTAAACGCCACCAAACTTGGCGCATCTACAACTGCTGCAGGCAGGGCATTCCACTCCCTAATCACTCTTTGGGTAAAGAACCTACCTCTGATATCCGTCCTATAACTATCACCCCTTAATTTAAAGCTGTGTCCCCTCGTGCTAGCTTTCTCCATCCTAGGAAAAAGGCTATCACTGTCCACCCTATCTAAACCTCTAATCATCTTATATGCTTCAATAAGATCCCCTCTTAGCCGCCTCCTTTCTAACGAAAACAACCTCAAATCCTTCAACCTCTCTTCATAGGACCTGCCCTCCATACCAGGCAACATCCTGGTAAACCTCCTCTGTACCCTCTCCAATGCCTCCACATCTTTCTTATAATGTGGGGACCAGAACTGCACACAATACTCCAAGTGCGGCCGCACTAGAGTTTTGTACAGTTGCAACATGACGTTGCGGCTCCGAAATTCAATCCCCCTACCAATAAAAGCTAAGACTCCATATGCCTTCTTAACAATCTTCTCGACTTGACTGCCTACTTTCAGGGATCTATGCACATACACACCAAGATCCCTCTGTTCATCAAGACTACTAAGAATCCTACCATTAGCCCTATACTCTACACATTTATTATTTCTGCCATAGTGCATTACCTCACACTTTTCCACATTAAACTCCATTTGCCACCTCTCAGCCCAACTCTGCAACTTGTCCAAGTCCCTCTGCAAACTATAACACCCCTCTTCACTATCTACCACTCCACCGACTTTAGTGTCATCTGCAAATTTACTAATCCAAAGCTCCTGAAGGCTTTTTCCACCTTCAGGAGCTGTCTCCCCGATCCTCCACTACCATTCAATAATCTGACTTTAGGTCCTCCCTTTAACACTGCCAATCTGTATCCCTGGCACTGCCAACCTGTGCACTGGCAGTGCAGGGGAAAGTGCCAGGATAGTACTCAATCGTTTTCCCAATCTCCCAGGGGCTTCAATGGCCTCCAAGTCCCTAGTATGATCATCATGACTCGTTTCTGTTGTGGGGACCAGTAATGATTCATGCCAGATTCCCACTATGCTATGATGGATGTGAACTGGATTACATCAGGTGCAGGATCTGGAAGAATTCCAAAATATGTTCTTCCCAATAGTAATCGCTATGGCTTCCTTCCCCGTGATTCTCTGAAGCTACTGTGTGGAGTCGGAGAATTATGCATATAGTTTCAAGTCAGGTTGTGTGTGGCTTGGAAAGGAATTTTCAGGTGGTGGTATTCCCATGTATCCTTCTTGTTGGTGGAGGTTAAAGATTTGTAAGATGCTGTTGAAATTAGTTTGGGAATTTGCTGAGGTGCACCTTGTGAATGATATGCAGTATTTGGTAAATGGGTTGGCACTATAGTTAGCACTGCTGCCTTACAGTGCCAGGGACTTGGGTTCAATTCTGATCTCAGATGATTGTACACTCTCCCCATGTCTGTGTGGGTTTCCTCCGGATGCTCCAGTTTCTTCCCACAATCCAAAGATGTGCAGATTTGGAAGATTGGCCATGCTAAATTGCCCCTTAATGTCAGGGAGATTAACAGAGTAAAGATATGAGGATATGGGGATGGGGTCTGGGTGAGATTGTTATCGGTGCAGCCTAATGGGCCGAATGGCCTCATTTTGTACTATAGGGATACTATGATTCTATTGTCACTGCACAATAGTCATGGGGAAGGAGTGAACATTAAATGAGGTGAATGGTGCATAAATCAAAGTTGTTGCTTTGGCTTGGATGGTGTTAAGCTTCATGAGTGTTATTGGAGCTGAACTTATCCATGTAACTCGAGAATAATCCATCACTGTCCTGACATGTAGATGATGGACAGGCTTAGGTGATTCAGGAGGTGAATCATTTGCCACAGTCCTAACTTCTGAGCTGCTCTTGAAACCACAGTATTTATATGGCAGATCCAGTGCAGTTTCTGCCAATGGTTGCTCTCAGGATTTTGTTAGTGGGAGATTCAGCAATGATATTACCATTGAATGTCAAGGAAAGATAGTTAGCTTCCCTCTTCTTGAAGATGGTCATTGCCTGGCATTTGTGTGGATTCAATGTTACTGGCCACTTATCAGCCCATGCCTAATGTTGTTGGATCTTGCTGCACGTGTTTGTGGACTGCTTCAGTATCTGATTAGCCTGTGAGTGGTACTGAGTATATGCAAATATCACTGTGCAAAAATTCTTACATCTGGACAGATGTAACTAGATCTGGACTTGAAGCAGCTGAAGATAGCAATGTCCTGGGGGTTGAGATAAATCGCTTCAAACAAGCACTGCCATCTTTCTTTGTGCTAGGTATGAATCCAACTCCAACAATAATTGGCTGTATTGAATTTGTCTTGCCTTTTTTGGGCAGGTCATACCTGGGCAATCTTTCACAGTGATGGGTAGAAGACAGCGCTACGCAGAAACAGCTTGGTTCAGGATGCAGCAAATTCTTTAACACAAATCTTCTGTGCCATTGTTAGGATGTTGTCAGGGCTCATATCCTTTGCTGTATCAGATGTTGTAGTTTCATCAAGTTAGCAACTCAGTATTAAGTGTGGCTAGTGCTGCTTCTGGCATGATCTTCTGGGCTCCTCAATTGACAAGATTGATCCATGTGCTTGATGATAATGATAGACTGAGAGGTATGCCAGACCATCAAGTTACAGATAGTAGCATAGCAGCTTATGGATACTAAACTTTGAATTGTTAAATATTTTCAAAATTCACAATGGACAGTATCCTCAGTATGAAGGCAGCACTCCACAACGTTTGTACAGTGATCATTTCTACAAATAGTGGTAGATGCATTTGCAACAAATAGATTGCTTAAGGTAAGGTCAGGTAGGTTTTTCCCTCATTTTGGCTCCTTCACCACCTTCACAGAACCAATCTGCCAGATACGTCCTTCAGGACGTGGCCACTCAGTCAGTAGTCATGGCACCAGGCTGCTCTTGAAAGCAGTAATTGAAGTCCTTCAACCAGAGTGCATTCTGTAGCCTTGGTATGCTCAGTGCTCGTTCCAAGTGGTATTCAACGTGAAGGAGTACCAAAGGAGGGTGCTGAATGGTAATCAGCAGGACGTTTCCTTATCCATTTATTTGACTGCATTAGATTTCATGGAATCTGAAGTAAATGTTGACTCCCAGGTCCTTTCTCTCCCAACAGTGTATTATTGTGCCATCATATATGTTGGGTCAGTTCTCGTTGTGACACATGAAGGGATATTGATAGAGAACACTAGATCTTTGGTTTATGAATATTAAACAGTTTAATAATCAGATTGTTGCTAGACTGGTCTGTGGAACAGCACTTACAATTTTTAGACAAGTCCTCAGATGTTAGCAAGAAGTAATTTGCAAGACAAACTGGGCAGGCTCAACTGTACTGTAATCGGTGCTTGGGTCAATGCCTGGTGATCCATATGTTTTATTTCTTTTCAACAGCACTGTTCTTCGGAATTTGAAGAGTTGCTGCTTGCTGGTGAGTCTACTGAATTTTGAATTCTGTCTTTAACAATAGTTTTAGGTTGCGAGGGTTTGTTGTTTATTTTGGCGCTCCGTAGCAGGAGATAGGTGCGGGGGCTGCTGGGAAGGGAGCGCAGGACTATAAATCAATTGCTCATGCGAGGATCCACCTCACTGTTCTCCGGAACTGTGAATTTGAAGAGTGGCTGCTTGCTGGTGAGTCTACTGAATTTTGAATTCTGTCTTTAACAATAGTTTTAGGTCGCGAGGGTTTGTTGTTTATTTTGGCGCTCTGTAGCGGGAGATAGGTGCGGGGGCTGCTGGGAAGGGAGCGCGGCATTATATAAAGAAGGCCAAGGTAGACAGCGGGCAGCGGAGTGAGGCGGGGAGCAGAGTGAGAGCTGTAAGGGCTTTTTACTCCTATGTAAGGAGCAAAAGGATGGTTAGAGGGAAGATTGGACCTCTCAGGGACAGAGGAGGGGAACTATGCTTAGAGCCTGAGGGAATGGGGGAGATCCTGAATGAATACTTTGCGTCGGTATTCACGCGGGAGAGGGGCCTGATGTCTGGTGCTGGCTTTGAGAAATTTGAGGACCTGTTAAAGGAAATAATCATTACGAGGGAAGAGGTGTTGGGGCTTTTAGGCAGCATAAAGACTTATAAAGCTCCGGGGCCTGATGGCATTTACCCCAGGCTGCTAAGGGAGGTGAGAGATGACCTTGCTGGGCCTCTGACGCAAATCTTTGTCTCTTCTTTGGACACAGGTGAGGTCCCAGAGGACTGGAGGATAGCAAATGTAGTACCGTTGTTTAAAAAGGGTCAGAGGGATAACCCAGGGAACTATAGGCCGGTGAGCTTGACTTCAGTTATAGTAAGCTAATGGAGAGGATCCTCAGGGACAGGATATATGAGCATCTGGAGCGCTGCGATCTGATCAGGGATACGCAGCATGGCTTTGTTAAGGGGAGGTCGTGCCTTACAAATCTAGTGGAATTTTTTGAAGAGGTGACAAAAGCGGTTGATGAAGGACAAGCCGTTGATGTCGTCTACATGGATTTCAGTAAGGCGTTTGACAAGGTTCCTCATGGTAGGCTGATAGAAAAGGTTAAGGCACATGGGATACAGGGCCAGGTATGTAGATGGGTTGAGAACTGGCTTGGGAGGAGGAAACAGCGGGTAGTAGTGGAAGGCTCTTTTTCCAACTGGAGGTCTGTCACTAGTGGTGTGCCACAGGGCTCAGTACTAGGACCTCTTCTATTTGTGGTTTATATAAATGACTTGGAAGAGAGGGTAGGTGGTGTGATCAGCAAATTTGCTGATGACACTAAGATGCTTGGATTGGCGGGTACTGAGGAGCAGTGCCAGGCAATACAACAGGACATAGATAGGCTGGTAGATTGGGCAGATAGATGGCAAATGGAATTTAATCCGGATAAATGCGAGGTGATGCATTTTGGCCGGAATAATGTAGAGGGGAGTTATAGGATAAAAGGTAAAACTATCCGGAGTATAGAGATGCAGAGAGACCTGGGGGTGCAGGTTCACAAGTCTCTGAAGGTGTCAGTACAGGTGGAGAATGTGATAAAGAAAGCGTATGGTATGTTAGCCTTCATAGGAAGGGGTATAGAATACAAGAGTAGGAGTCTGATGTTGCAAGTGTATAGAACGTTTGGTTAGGCCTCACTTGGAGTACTGTCCAGTTCTGGTCGCCGTACTACCGGAAGGATGTGGAGGCCTTGGAGAGAGTGCAGAGGAGATTTACCAGGATGCTGCCTGGTATGGAAGGGCTGTCTTACGAGGAAAGATTGAACACACTGAGGTTGTTTTCCCTTGAAAGACGTCGGCTGAGAGGGGATCTAATAGAGGTATATAAGATTATAAGGGGTATAGATAGAGTAAATGGTGGTAAGCTTTTTCCACCATTAGAAGTGGATAGAACGAGGGGTCATGGCCTTAGGGTGAGGGGGGCTATGTATAAGACGAATATTAGAGGGCAGTTTTTCACACAAAGGGTAGTGGGGGTGTGGAATGCACTGCCGAGTAAGGTGGTGGGAGCAGGCACGCTAGGGTTGTTTAAG
This sequence comes from Sphyrna mokarran, assembly GCA_024679065.1. Lineage (NCBI taxonomy): Eukaryota > Metazoa > Chordata > Chondrichthyes > Carcharhiniformes > Carcharhinidae > Sphyrna > Sphyrna mokarran. Next base: position 30,745,007 of record JAGIQG010000006.1, on the reverse strand, counting down.
GGTCTCTTGGACAGCCACATGAGCGGTCTGCAGATAGAGGGATATAGCAGGACTGTCTAAATATCTTATTTGTTTCCACAGGCAATTCGTTCTACCTTGTTGACCAACAAGGTGCATGCATTTGGCAGGTCGTGCGAGGGCTGCTCTTGGATGTTGCTTCAGGAGTGGCCTAGTGCTTCAATTCGTTAGTGTATGCTTAAACTGGACCATCTGATGGGCAACATGACAGCTCAGAGACTATCGCTGTTGGTGTGCAGACACATAGATTTGGGCCTGTGTCTGCGGGAGTTTGCGCGTTCTCCCCGTGGTTGCGTGGGTTTTCTCCGGGTGCTCCGGGTTCCTCCCACATCCCAAAAATGTGCTCTTAGGCTGATTGGGTAACAAATTGTCCATATATTGGTCCCTATATGGGAATCTTCCACAATAGGCATAGCCTAAAGTCATGGATATGTCATTAAGACGTTAGGACGGCGGCGTGGGCTTGTTGGGCCGAAGGGCCTGTTTCCCGTGCTGTGTTGCTCTTTGTTCTTTGTTCTTTGTTCTATTTTTGTCAGTTTAGTACAGCTGAATGATTTGCATGACCACTTCAGAGGGCTGTTAAGAATCAACCATACTGCTATGTGTCTGTACTTACATGTGTAGGCCAGACTAGATAAGGATGACAGATTTCTATCCCTAAAGGACGTTAGTGAATCAGATGGTTTTCTATGGCAATCCAGTAGTTTCATGATCACTATTACTGAGACTTGCTTTTAATTCCTGATTTATAAATTAGTTGAACTGAATCTAAATGTCATCAGTTTGCTGTGTTTGGATTTAAACGTATGTCTCCAGGGCATTAGTTGTGGCCTCTGGAATATTGGTGCTGTACCATTGCCACCATGTCAACATTCCCTTAAGAATTTATACATAGAAACAGATCTTTTCCAGTAATTATGTGCCACATAAGCCTCCTCAACCTTATTCCATTTTAACGTCCCAACATATCCTTCTATTCCTTTTCCCCAAACATTCTTATGTAGCTTCTTCTTAAGTGCATCTTGTCATTTGCTACAATTACTCCATGTGATTGCAAGTTTCACACTTCAGCCATTTGCTAGGTAAAATTTTTTCTTGAATTTCTAATTGGATTTATTAATGATTGATCTACTTTTATGCTTATGTTTAGATTCCCCTAGGAATGGAAACATCTTCTCTACATCTGCCCTAACAAAGACATTCAAAATTTTAAATGCTCTGATTAAGTTCCTCCCCAACACTGCCCCCATTCATTCAGTCTTCTCCTTTTATAAAAAAAAAGACCTGTCTGAACTGATAGCTGTACCCTCTCAGTTCCATTACCATCCTTGTAAATCTTTGTACCTTCTCCTGTGCTATCTTCTTTATCCTTTCGTTGTGGCAATGAGTTCCACTCTCCCACCTTGCAATCAAAGTAATTTTCTCAAATGTCTTGACTAATCATTTGTGGTTATGTTTAATTATTGGTCTGTTTTCAATTACAAGTGGCAACATTGGATGGAATCTTCTGGTTTGGAATGTCTGTAAGCATTGGAACCATTCAGTTATGTAGTTAGATTGGAGAAACTGGAGCTATTTTACTTGGAAAAGAGAAAACTAACAGGAGCTTTGGTAGGTGCTCAAAATCCTGAGGGATCTGGACTAAGGTGATATAGAAAAAGTGTTTCAGTTTTCAGAAGGATCGAAAACCAGAGGACATTGGCTTAAGATGATTGATGAAGGAAGCAATGGTGACATGAGGAAAAACATTTTATGCAATGAGTGGTTAGGATCTGAAATGTCTGCGTATGAGTGGAGCGGATGCAGATTAAACTGAGACTTTCAAAAAAGAATTAGATAATTATTTGGAGAGAAAACATTTGCAGAGCTAAGTAAAAAAATGAGCAGGAAATAAAACCATTGTAAGTTGTTCTTACAATGGTTTTATTTCCTGCTCATTTTTAGATGCCTGCTTAGAGCGGGCATGAACACAATAGTCTGAATTTCTTCTGAGTGCTATCATTCTAGAGGGTTTTTCTATTCATTGGAAATACCATGTAAAGCTCCCCTATTCTGGCGGACTGTCTCACAGTCATTTAACAATCTCAACAGCAGAAATTAGCTTGAGACAGACCTTCCACTCTCCCAATATGGACAGAAAGACCCACTTTTGAAAACCGCTTGCCAATGTGATTGGCTAGTAACTCTGATTCCAACAGTGCCATCTGCAGCAATGGTCACTAATACTGCATCTAGGTCTGGAGGGGGCTATTTTCTGGGCTCATTAGCATCTGACGAGAATTGCAATGGCCTGTAGAATTGGGATTTGGACAAAAAACAGGTTTGGTGCCAGACACCAAACCCATCATGATACTTCTGGTCCATCCTGCTGGCCCAATTGGGTTCCTGCCCATAGCAGATGGCAATCTGATTATTCTGAAAATCCTCTAATAGTAATACAATTAGTGAGTTTGATGGCCCTACTCAGTGATGCCCTGCTATTGCCTGTCTCCCCTGTGGGAAGAGCATTGGGTGGGCTTTGATGCTGGTAATGATTAGTGTAGGTCCGACATGCTGGATCCTGAGCGTCCAGGGAAGCACTACCAAACTCTCAAAGGAAGGGGGCACCTCCTTACCACTCAAATAATGGATCCCTCTCAACCTCCCTTCCCCATGAGAGCACCACAATGTCCACCTCTCTGAGAAGCCTGCTCAGAGACCCTCTCTCCTCAGACTCTCCCTCCCCAACAACCTTGCATCTTGGTAGTGTCAGCGATGCACTGCTCCTAGCACTGATGCTGTGTCCTGATGCCTTGGATCCTGAGGATGGGGTCAAGGAGTCAAGTCCAGTGGCCATTTGCCTTCTGCCACTGAAGGGAGGATCCGCAAAGGGCCTCGAGGGGTGGAGGTCTCATGGCTGGTTTGCCTCTTTTAGCCCTGGAAGACTTGAAGATTACTCTTGACATGGTGATTTCAGGAAGCTCTCTGATTAACATCTTCATTCCTGCCTGTCAGCTGTAAATATTTGAAGGCCTAGCCACTTTAATTTCTATGTCCCTTGGTCAGCTGGCAGGCTTATAAATCACAGCAGTACTCCATTCATCAACAGGGATTTCCCTTCTCTCTTTCAGAAGCTACAGGTATGAACAAACCCCTTTGAAGTCCTTTGACAGAGAGATGTTAATTACACTGGGTGTGGAGTGGGGGGCAGGGAAATGCTCCACAGCTGTTCACTCGGCCCCAATGTATTCATATGGCTTTTATTTGAAGTTTCTGAACCTTCCTAGAAAGCTAAAACCTTTGAAACCCTCTTTATTTACAATAAAAACCTTTGATCTCTTTCAATTTCATAGTACAGTACTTTGAAATAGGCTTTCATTCTCAGCTTAATGGATTTCTATTCAGGCTCCAGTGACCTGTGTTTATTTATCTTTATACTTACACTTGAATGAATATCAAGCATCCCCTTTTTTTCTAACCATAATGTTTACAATGCTTGATTGACAGCTATGGTTTTTCAAAGGAATATTATTTACTCCAGTTTTCCCCCAGTGAGGGCATTTTGGGTCTGTGTCATCTCTCCTTCTCTTTTGTCTTATATTGACATCTTCCAATTCATCTTAAAATCCTAGCCATTATTTAAATGTTGTTTCTCCTTTATATTGGTCAACTACTTTCAGATCACAAAACTTCAGTCAGATTGCAGCACAATGGCTAAATTTTTGTATCATACGCGCTCTGTGTGTTCCCCAGTGAAGCAAAAATATCTGTCAATGAGTTCTTCATAGTTTTTTTACACATCAGCAAATTTAATCAGCAGTTTCACTTCCATCCTTCATCTTCCTTGGATTTGCTCTCCCTTCTGATTAATGGAATACCTTGCTTACTAATTATCAAAACTGCTTCTCAGGTAGTCAATTTTCCTCTTTCATATTTATCAATTCTTCTCGATATTCAGATTTCTATAAAAATCAAGGCACAGAAAAGTCTGAAGTTCTTGTGTGCTCCTCTTCCAACTTCAGCAGGAGTCCATTGAAAGATTTTGAGATGAGGTCAGGGTCCAGTTATCTTGCCTTTGGCCTATTGTTGACCTTCTTGAATAGTGACAGAGACTCTTCCTACTTCAAACAAGTCCATTGTGTAAGGGAGCTGGGAAATGGGGGTGCGGCACAGGAGTTCTTGACTTATCACACCTCAAATGCTGATGAAATTGGACATAACTTAAACCCAAGCTAGAATGGTGATCTGCACACTGAGGTAAAGAAAATATTATTTTTAAGAAAAATTGTTACAGCAGCCTCCTCATAAAGAGTACCAGCAGGGGCCATGCAAGGTTCTATCTGGACAGGACTCTCCAAGACCAGGCACTCATCAGCTAGAGTTTCTATCTTCGTCACCAGGCATGTGTCCTAAACCTAATGGTATCTCTCTTAGGCAATTGAGGGAACATTTCCTGACCTTTAGAATACCCAGTACCAGAGATTTCTGGTGGGTACAACTTGGTAGTTATGGCAGGATGGGTTCCATCACATTTCACAACCAAGACAACCCATTAATGAATACTGTTCTCATGTCTGAGTTAGAAACTTAATACTTGTATTCTTGCACAGGACACAAAGAAAATTGCTCAAACTGTTAGGGATCCCATTCTTACTTCTAGTCTCCAATCCTTCCTTGTCTCTCCATTTTGTTCCATTTTGCTATGTATTAAAATATCATTCTTACAGGGTGGAATTTTACCAACATTAAAAATAATCGCTAGTTAAGGCCATTTCAGGTCTTGGCTTCACACCTACTGGCAGTATAAATGCCAACATGAACTTAAGGGAGATAACTGCCTAATTGTCTTCTCCATCTTCAGGTGCCTTCTGAAGATGTTTCTTTTAAAAAAATAATAAATTGGCCACAGCTAGCTGGCCATCAATGTGTGCCAGAGGGTAGTTCAGTTTAGAAGGTTTCATGGGTCCCCTGACAAACCACAGACAAACCAGCCCATCAGTGAAAACTGAAATATTCGAAATGGCTACACACCCCTGTTGATTGGGTAGCCCTTGTCACTTTCACTGTACCTCCAGTAAGATCAGTGAAGTAGAAATTCAGTGTTTGCACATGACTCAAAACAGCCCTGGCATACACCAGAAGATATAGCGGCAGGATTGAGCCATTTGGCTCATCGAGTCTGCTCTACCATTCGATCATGACTAAGATATCTCTCAACCCCACTCTTCTGCTTTTCCCCATAACCTTTGAACCCTTCACCAATCAAGAACTTATCTATCTCTGTCTCAAATACACTCATGACCTGGCCTCCACAGCATCCTGCGGCAATGAATTCCACAGATTCACCTCTCTGGCTGAAGAAATTTCTCCTTATCTCAGTTCTAAAGAATCGTCCCTTTACTCTGAGGCTGTGTTCTCAGGTTCTAGTCTCTCCTGCTAATGAAAACATCTTCTTCACGTTCAGTCTATGTAGGCCTTACAGTCTTTGATTCCCTGCAGATTCCTTGGAGATCATGTGTCTGCATGAAAGAAGGTGGGGAGGACTTTCAATAAGTCTTAAGTACCAAACTGAAACAAGACAATAAATGTTATTGAAGGGAAAATTAATAACTTTATATAGGTCCTATAATTGCGTACCTGTGCAATCAGTTGTCATTGATATTTCTTGATTTTCCTTTGCCTGTTACTCCTTCTATATACTTCAGCCAACATCTGCAGCAGTGGTGGAGGCAGCTTGCTGACTAGTTGATTCTGTTGCCTTGGATGACTTTGGCAGCTGTACTTGAGAAAGCCAAGACATGGAGAACCTGCTCCAGAGGGGATTCGGAAAGGTTGACAACCTCTGAGATTCCTGAGTGAATGCCACAGGGATGTCCAGGTCAGCACCACTTCACCAGCTAGCAGGAGGATAGACTCTTCTGATTCACCTGCACTGCTGTGAGGGCTGCCAACAACTCTGTTTTATATTCCCCTGCCTTTTGCCTCTCTACCATCAGTTAGAAGGCCAGTTTTAGGGGCCCATCATCAGACTCTGACTTCATAGATGCCTTTTACTCAGTACTCCTCCAACTCAACTGGCCCTCCCTCCTCCATGTGTCCACGCAGTGACTAACAGGGTATGAAACCCTTCCTATCCTAGAGCTCAAACTCCAGCGCTGTGGTACTCACTACCTCCTGTACACCTGTGAAACATGGACTGTGTATCAAAGGCATGCAAGACGGTGCAATCATTTCCACATGACTTGTCTTCGCAGAATATTACACATCAGATGGCAAGACAAAGTACCAGACGCTGAAGTTCTCTCTGGAGCAAGTCTGCCATCTGTCCACACACTGCCGATGAGAGCGCAGACCCGGTGGGCAGGTCATGTCATCCGTATGTCAGACAAGCACATACCCAAGCAGCTCCTTTTTGGGGCACTCTCTGTTGGAAGATGTTCGCATGGAGGACAGAAGAAACGTTTCAAAGACACACTCAAAGCCTCCCTGAAGTTGCTTGACATTGACACAACCACCTGGGAAACGCTGGCACAAAACTGCCTTACCTGGCGCTGCCTCATCCACGAGCTCACAAAGCAAGGTGTATTGCTGAAGCACAACTTAAGTGCGAGCTGTGCAACAACTACAGTGTCTACACATGTCTGAAAAATATCTGCCAGGACATTCTGTGCCCAAATTGGCCTGGTCAGTCATCTTCGGACATACCATAACCAACCTCAAAATGATTAACAGTGTCGAGGTCCTCGTCAATGACAAGGGACGAACAACATGCGGTGACCACCAGGGTATGAGACCCTTCCTATTCTGGAGCTCAAATTCATCAAGATATGTGTGCCTGGGCTAGAGAAGGGTGCAGGTGCTGTGACACATCTACAGATGAACATCTCTCCTCTTGTTTCCTTGCTTGGCTCCTCTCTAGACTTGGGCTTCTGCTGAAGTCTGACATGGAGACATCTCTGCCCCTGACGTTTCAATTTAATGAATGTGGAGACCCAAATCCAATGTACCCAGCTCTGTTGGCCCAGTCATATTCCACATTTGCCAGCTGGGCTGTCCTCTGCTCGAACGCCTCAGAAACCTTGGGTACGAATGCCTCGCTTGCACTGAATAATAACTTGTACGCCTCCATGAATTTGTCCACAGATCTTTGAGTGTGCCCTTTTTAATACTGGTCCAGTTTAACTCCATGATAGGAAACCAGCTTTAGGCCAATGAATTACTTTGACTCTTATCTAATAATTACAGACAACCGATTTATCTGACTTTTTTCTTATATTTGGACATTTTTTGTTGCAGGGACTTACAATGGGTAAATTAATTTTCAGAATAACATTTTAGCAAAAATTACAGTCTTTTGTAGGGCAATTTTCCAAAATGTTTCTTCACATTCTTTTGATGACAATAACTACAGTAGCCCAGTTTCCAAGTCAGTGCAGCTTGTGACTTGGACTTGAACTTAGAGTAATAGTGTTCCCACATGCCTTGTTCTTCTGGGTGATGGAGATATAGAAGGTTTAGAAGGTTTCCAACACACTTATCTAAGTAGTTGGATTCCTGATAGTTAAAAATAGCATTGGTCTGGATAATAATTACCTTTACTATAACTACACAATATTTGAATAACTCTGTTCATTCCAGAATTGTTGGACCTATGGCATTTAACCTTCTGGCTATGTCTGCCAATAATCTCTTTCCAAAGTACTATCTGAGAGTTCCAGGAGACTGAATTCATATTCTCCTGTAGCTTCTGTATCAATGTTTCTTTCAAACCACACATAATGCATAATTACTCACTGCAATGAGTAATCCAACAAAGCTATATGTTTTGGAGAGTTTCTTCATTTTGCCATAAGTTGAGAAATATTAATATACTTTGTCTCTTCTGGTTAATTCCAAACTGTTTCCTGTGAAAATAACATGGGTTCAGATATTTATTGAGCAGATTGTATGACCACTTCCTATGTTTTGCCTTTAAGTTGGGCTGGAGTGATCAGCTTGTTAATCAAGATGTGGAGATGCCGGCGTTGGACTAGATAAAACAGAAAGAAATCCCACAATACCAGCTTAAAGTTCAAACAGGAAGGGACGAAGGGACAGTCTGTTCCGAAAGCTTGCGGCTTTTGCTACAAATAAACCTGTTTGGACTTTAAGCTGATGTGGTGGGATTTCTTTCATGTTAATCAATTCATATTTTCCAGATCTGTAGATGGAAGATTAATTACCTCAGTTGGAAATGAAATCAATTTGCTTCAAAATAAAAATTAATCTGTTCTACAAACTTACATTAGTTGGACCCCGTTCAGGACTGTTTGATTTTTCTAAGCAATGTCAAAATGATAAAAAGAAAATGCTGAGATAAGATTGTCACTACTTAACTACCAGTGATGTTCAATAAAAGAAATCTTCATAAAAGAAAGAAAGACTTGCATCACAATTTTCAAGATATCTTTAAGTTCTTTACAGCCAATTTCAAAAAGATTATAATTTTTTTGAAATGCGTTCGCTGTTGCAGGAAATGTGGCAGCCATTTTGCACCATGAACTCCCACAAATACCAATAACCAGACAATCCGCTTTTGTGATGATGACTGAGGATAGATATTATCAGGACACTGGGGATAAGCTCTTCTTTGAACTAATTTCATAGATATTTTATGTCCATCTGAGAGTGGTTCGGGAGATAAGGAAATTCAATTACATTGAAAGGTCAATGAAATAAATCATCAGGGGTGGTGTCCCTCACCAGATTTCCTTTATTAACTAATTCATTCCTAAGAGTCCTTTAGGTATAAAGTCAGAATCCAGAGTGTCGTAGCCTTGACACTCCTCAATGGTGAGACTTCCTGATTGGACTGGCAATCATTATCTCAATCAGTGAGCTCATACTTCAAGAGACCAAACTCATGAGCCTTTTTGAGGTTATTTTAGTTGGAGAAGCAGAGAATATTATCCTTAGAGAAGAGATAGCTACAGCAATATTTGACAGAGACATTCAAAACCATGGATAAAGTAGACAGAGAGAAACTTTCACCCATTGGTGAAAGAATTACAGGGGTCTATTTCCAACTGATGTAATTAATTTTGCTATCTACAGATCTGGAAAATATAAATTAATTAATAAGCTGATTACTTCAGCTCAGCTTAAAAACAAAAGTTAGGAAATGTTCATACAATGTGATCAACAAATATCTGAACCAAGTCATTTTCACAGGAAACAGGTGCAGGCAGTTCATTGCTACTTGCTTCCACAGAGACATCAGTCATCTCTAAAACAGGTTGATCAGAGATTTCAGTGTTTATAAATTCAAAAACATTTCTTGATGGCAACATAGATTGTTGGAGCATCTTTCTATTCTTCAAATGATCCATGTGTTTATGAACAATCCATTCCTTCATATCTATTGGGCACAACAGAGACAATAATTATGGGGATCTTGATCTGCTACCAAACTTTCATATTATGACACCATGTCATATTATGTACTTAATTTTTTTTTATTGTTACAATTGGTTGGCTCATTGATGAAATCTAAGACTTGTGAGTCCAAACATAAACACTTTTACTGGTAGGCATTAACTATATACAGTTCCAAATATAATCTTGTATGGAATTCCTTCATACCGGTTTGCTGCTAATCAAGTTCTGCATGTAATTGTTCTCTGACCATGTAACTACATATTTCACTATGTAGATAATACCACTCTCCAGTCCTATGTTGACTCTTACTCTGCAAAGCCTTATTTCTTGACAGTTCTTTCACAATCTTGATATGTCATGTGCAAAGGAATGGTCATGGTGCTCTGTTTCTGTTTCTGTGATAAAGTTTCTTCTCTTTCTAGCATTTCATTCAGCATCTTTTTCATCAACTGTTTTATCATATTGGTTCTTTTGCTTTTGTATTAGTGTGACCATTTCAACAATCTTGTTCTAGCATGTTATTTCAGTTTTTTTCTCTGTCTGAATTGCTGATCCTGCAACAATTTTAATGTTTCTACCTCCTTAGTTAGTTTTCATTGTGAAGCTTCCTTCTTCAAGCTCTTATTCTCTTGATTCAATTCTTCACTGGACTTGTTCTTATTTCTGGTTGCTTTTTTGTGGACTTTTTTTAGTCCACACTCTCATTAAGTTCTCCTTCTTCTTAATTTCATTTTGTCAATTCTTGCAACTTTGTTATAAATTTGTTGTTACTCATTTGATCTTTGTTGTCTTAATGTCTTCTCAAAAGCTTGAATTCCTTTTGCTGATTCCTCTCTATGTTTCATAGTTCCTTATTTCTTTTGAAGTCTTTAATTGCTGCATTTATTCCAAGGAAAATCCATTATGTTCTTACTGGATATATATTCTTTACAAATGGAACAGTCATTTCTACTTGTGTTGACTTCCCTGTTGGTCAGATCGTTCTCTGACAAAGTGTTGACTTATTTCCATTCTGCAATTATCTCGTTATCCTTCATTTGGTCATTTAGAGCCAGATTTTACCAATTGGAGGCTAAGGGCTGGATCTGGATGTAAAATGGATCCAAGCCTGAAATCCTCATTCCAACGCTCCCATACGCTTTTTTCTGGCTCCAGTTCAGTCGGTGCTGTGGGCATCTTAGCAGGACTTAGCGCTGCTGGAACAATCAAGGCTTTGAACAGCGCAGGCCTCCCAGGGGATGGTCTGATCGCTGGGGGGTTGTGGGTCAGCCGGGGTTGTTAGTGGGGGGTCTGCGAACGGTATTGGAGGAAGATGGGCTTCAGAGGTTCCCCTGCAGAATAGGAATCACTTCGGATTTTTATTCTGTAGGTTGCTAACAGTGTGGATCCAGAACGGATCTGAAAATGGTAAAATGGGGTTTGGCGGTAGAGTTGGGCGTGCAGTTCATTGAATTGATTTAAATGCATGCTAATGCATTTAAATCATCGGGCACCCAACTGGAGCGCGGACCAGATCCGCGCCTAAATCAGGTGTCGGTAAAAGTGCAATCTGCCCGAAAACGGGCGCAAAATTTTGGTAAAATTGGGCTTTTAGTGTCTTTCTATGTACTCCTTCTGAGAATTTTTGGTGTCATCCTGCTACAGTCTTTCTGAGATCTTTCATTGTCTCCTTTGGAGTCTTCCCTTGCCTCTTCTGTAAGGATTAAATAAAATCTTGGAGTAAAAGAGACTGGGGGAGATCTGATAGAGGTATATAAAATTATGATGGGTCTAGATAAAGTGGACTAAGAAAAACTGTTCCCAATAGCCGATAGTGCATGGACTAAGGAATACAGATTGTAGGTTTCTGGAAGAGATGCAGATAGGATGTGAGGAATAACATTTTAACTCAGCTTATGGGGGTGGCAAAAATGATGATTATCAATGATTGCAAAATGAAACTTGAGGACTACAAGGATAGAGTGGGGGAATGAGACTGATTGGATTGTTCCACTAAGAGCCAGCATGGACTCAATGACATGAATTGCTCCTTCTTTGCTATAATGATGCTGTTGGCAGAATTTTAACAAAAAGGTCCAAGTCTTGACAGCAGCTGGAAATATGTCTCAGCAACAAACAAGGAAGTCTGGCAAAACTTCCATTTTGACTTTATGGGAGGCAGCTCATGAATAAGCTGCTGCTGGGACTGCTGGTCTGCACAGGATGGCCAACTACCTGCATCCCCTCTCCCCACCCCAGAACTGCTGGCTCAGTCAGAAGCTGGGCAGCTCAGCTCAATCATGCCACAGGGAGCAGTGGCCACTGCTGAGCAATGCAGGGTCCCTGCAGTTACAACAAGTCGGAAGAGGAAGATTTAAAGGAAACTTTAAAGTACTATCAATGGAGGAGAAGCTCCTCCAAGTTAATTGCTTAGACAATGGGGGCTGCCTTTACTTTAAATTACAAAAGACTTCCCCATTGTTTGCCATTTGAAGGCTGTCTCTCAGCCCAGCAGGGTTTGGGGATAGGTGTCAATCCACCATTGCTAAATTCTGATGGTCTGGTTGGCCATTTGATAATATAAATTTGCTTTCTCCATTCCTTATAATGGGAAGCCTGTTATAAATGTGTACAATGATGGATAAAATTTCCCAGCAGTGCAACATAGTGTGGGAGCTGATCTGCCATATCTTTAGATATGTTAAGAATAGAAGATTGGTTAGGGCAAGATTAGGGCCAGTCATGGACAGCAGTGGGAAGTTGTGCGTGGAGCCTGAGGAGATTGGAGAGGTACTGAATAAATATTTCTCTTCGGTATTCACGCAGGGGGATGTAAATGTAGTTATGGAGAACACTGAGGTACAGGGTAGCAAACTGGAAGGTAGCGAAGTAGAAAGGGAGGATGTGCTAGATATTCTCGAGGGTTTGAAGTTGGATAAGTCCCCTGGGCCGGACGGGATTTACCCTAGGATTCTCTGGGAGGCAAGAGAGGAGATTGCAGAGCCTCTGGCTCTGATCTTCAGGTCGTCGTTGGTTAAGGGTGTGGTTCCGGAGGACTGGAGGATAGCGAATGTGGTCCCATTGTTCAAGAAGGGGAAGAGAGACCTTCCAGGGAATTATAGGCCAGTGAGTCTTACTTCTGTTGTGGGCAAAGTATTGGAGAGAATTATTAGGGATAGGATTTATAGTTATTTAGAGAGAAATGAATTGATTGGGGATAGTCAGCATGTTTTGTGAAGGGTAAGTCGTGCCTTACTAACCTCATTGTGTTTTTTGAAAAAGTGACCAAAGAGGTGGATGGGAGTAAGGCGGTTGATGTGGTATATATGGACTTTAGTAAGGCGTTTGATAAGGTGGGCCATGGAAGACTTCTGCAGAAAATGCAGATGTATGGGATAGAGGGTGATTTAGCTAATTGGGTTAGGAATTGGCTAGCAGATAGAAGACAGAGGGTGGTGGGTGATGGGAGATATTCATCTTGGAGTTCGGTGACAAGTGGTGTACCTCAGGGGTCTGTTTTGGGGCCCCTGCTGTTTGTAATTTTTATAAAGATCTGGATGAGGGTATTGAAGGATGGATTAGTAAATTTGCAGATGACACTAAAGTCGGTGGAGTGGTAGATAGTGAAGAGGGGTGTTATAGTTGGCAGAGGGACTTGGACAAGTTGCAGAGCTGGGCCGAGAGGTGGCAAATGGAGTTTAATGTGGAAAAGTGTGAGGTAATGCACTATGGCAGAAATAATAAATGTGTAGAGTATAGGGCAAATGGTAGGATTCGTAGTAGTCTAGATGAACAGAGGGATCTTGGTGTGTATGTGCATAGATCCCTGAAAGGAGGCAGTCAGGTCGAGAAGGTTGTTAGGAAGGCATATGGAGTCTTGGCTTTTATTGGTAGAGGGATTGAATTTCGGAGCCGCAACGTCATGTTGCAACTGTACAAAACTCTAGTGCGGCCGCAATTGGAGTATTGTGTGCAGTTCTGGTCCCCGCATTATAAGAAAGATGTGGAGGCATTGGAGAGGGTACAGAGGAGGTTTACCAGTATGTTGCCTGGTATGGAGGGCAGGTCTTATGAAGAGAGGCTGAGGGATTTGAGGTTGTTTTCGTTAGAGAGGAGGTGGCTAAGAGGAGACCTTATCGAAACATATAAGATGATTAGAGGTTTAGATAGGGGTGGACAGTGATAGCCTTTTTCCTAGGATGGAGAAAGCTCGCACGAGGGGACACAGCTTTAAATTAAGGGGTATGAGTTATAGGACGGTAATCAGAGGTAGGTTCTTTACTGAAAGAGTGATTAGGGAGTGGAATGCCCTGCCTGCAGCTGTTGTAGATGCGCCAAGTTTGGTGGAGTTTAAGAGGTTAATTGATAAGTATATGGAAGAGAAGGGAATGGTTTAGTTTGGAGGGGCATTGCTTTTTTATATTGGTCGGCGCAACATCGAAGGCCGAAGGGCCTGTTCTGTGCTGTAATGTTCTATGTTCTATGTTCTATGTTCTATGTTCTATATCCCCACCCCAAATTTACTGTCCTCCCTGCCCTATGACACTAAGCGGAGATTGTGTAATTACTACAATATGCTTACTTCAATCAAAGGATCTACTCATACTGAATTGCCATTAGATAAGTGCAATACTTGTTAGGGCTTTGTTCAGCAAGTAGGACACAACATAGTACATCTAGATCAGACATATGTTTTGATTACACTTTATGGCTTGTAGTGGTTTAAGGCCTCTCACTGCCACCTTCTCAAGAACAATTAGAGATGACCAAAAATGCTGGCTTGACCAGCAACACAAACATCCTATGAAGAATTTTAAAAATGTTTCTACAACTTATTGACAGCATTCCATCAAAAAGAAAACTGAAAGAAGGCCATGGAGAACTCAGTTGTCAATGGGTGCAGATTTAAATAGAAATTGAAACTGGACTCATGAATTATTTGCTACGTCAAGCTGATTCTAATTGTGTCCAGTTAGCTTGGTTAAATTTATTAGCCCTGGATGATCAACTCTTTCAAAGTAACACTTTGTGGGATTCAGTAGGGGGTGAGGTGTTATTGATCATGAGAGCAAGGAGTGAGCTATGATAAATTTGGAATGCAGGGGATGTTGAGAGGAGTGAGGTTTCTTTTAATTGAAACCAATAACAGGGTTACAAGGGCTTCCGGACATTCTTTTAGGGGAGGGTGAACCACCAGAGGTTGTGGTTCACATGGGGACCAATGACATAAGTAGAAAAACAGATTTTGGGAAGTTAGCAAGGGAATTGAAAATCAGTGCCTCAAGAGCAGTAATTTCAGTGTTACTCCAAGTTCCATGTGTTAGTGAGCATAAGAATAGGAAAGTGAACAGTTCAACACTTGGCTGCAGAAAAGGAGGAGGAGGAAGGGCTTTAGATTTCTGAAGAACTGGGACTGGTTCTGGGGTAGATGGGACCCGTAGAAGAAAAACATTTTATACCTTAACAGGAAATCCCAAGGTCTTCTACAAGTAGATAAATAATGAAAGGATGATAAAAGAAAGAGTAGGGCTTATTAGGGATAAAAAGGGGACTTGTAGAAATAGTGGAGGTATTAAATATGTACTTTGCACCTATTTTTAGAAAAGGCTAAGTTGCTACTCAGGGCATGGTGAGAGAGGAGGTAACTCATATGCCAGAAGTATTGACAATTGAGAAAGAGATGGTGTTGGCTATCCTTCCTTAGAATTGATAAGATATCAGGACCAGATGAGTTGTATTCAAGGATACTGAGAGAAGTGAGAATGGAAATTGCAGAGGTTGATTGGAGTCTGAGAAGTTGGTTTGACCAAGGACTGAGGTATTCATATGTAAGGAAGTAGGGATAAGACAAGGGAATGGAACTGAATATAATGCTCTTTCAGGGAGCCAGTGCAGACTCAATCAGCCAAATGATCTCCTTCCGTACTGTAAGGATTTTGTGATCTTGTTCAGACCTTTTGCTGACTGACACACTTAATTCGAGTGTCATTTTAATGATTCAAACATACCCTGCAGATTCCTAGGATCAATCTCCACAAGCTGTCCTAGAAAATATAGGACACAAGCCATCGCACAATAGACTAACAGTCAATGGACAATCCCTTAAAATATGGAAGAGCTAATCATGCTGCAGCTCAGTATTCAAAACTTGCAAAAGGGAAAATCTAGAAAATTAATTTACTCCATTTGTATCAATACTACTAATAAATGAAAAAGAAACTTCCAATAACATGGCTATATGTGCTGTAGTGAAATATCACTTACCTGGACTGCACTGTAAGTTTCAAATTTAATTGCAATGCATAAAAATATAAAACATATTATGCAAAAACCAAATAAACAATGCAGGAACAAAAAAAAATGGGTAAAGTGTAGAAATGTTAAATTGCACTGGTTAATTAAAAAACTAAATTTAAGCATTTATATTTACATGTTGAACTGGGTTTTTGTCCCTTACTGGTCTTGAATCATAGATATAACTCTTTCTCATAAACATTCTCCCTTGGCTCTGGAGATGATTGGGTGAAACATGCTGTAAAGTAACAGAGAAAAAGATTAAGTTTAAAATTAGGTGGGGACTTCCAAAACAAGTGACATAAGGTCTCCAAGCCAATCTTCTGCTGCAATAAATCACATTGTCTACGGTTTTCTTTATTCATTTGTGGGACATGGCCAGCATTTATTGCACATTTCTGATTGCCTTTAGAGGGCAGTTGAGAGTCAATCACATTGTTGTGGCTCTGGAGTCACAAGGGTGGAACACTGCTACCTCACAGCGCCAGGGACCTGGGATCGATTCCTGGCTTGGCTCACTGTCTGTGCAGAGTGTGCAAGTTGTCCCCGTGTCTATGTCTATATGGGTTTCCTCTGGAAGCTCTGGTTTCCTCCCATACTCCAAAAGAGATGCTGGTTAGGCACATTGGCCATGCTAAATTCTCCCTCAGTGTACCTGAATAGGTGCCGGAGTGTGGCAGCTGGAGGATTTTCACAGTAACTTCATTGCAGTGTTAATGTAAGCCTACTTGTGACACTAATAAACTCTACTAAACTAAACTGTAGGCCAGAACAGGTAAGGATGGCAGATTTCCTTTCCTAAATAGCTGCCAGTTCATCAGACCTACAGATATCAACAGCTAAATTCTTAATGAATAATGAAGTTGTCTTTTGGCTGAGTGCCTTAGTCCACATTTGCTCTGCCATCTCAGTGCTACCCAGTAGTTTTATCTATAAGTAAAATCAGGCACGTACTCAATATTCTACATTAATTACAGAGTCTATGGCCAGAATATTCCAGCTCCTCCAACTGTGGGTTCCCCTGTAGTGGGGCCAGTGGGCTCTTGAAACCTCTGTTTACCTCATCTGGACTGGAAGATCCTGCCAAGTGAAAAGTTGAAAATTCTGGTGTATGTGAGATATTCAACAGTTCAGTTTGAATGCATGACAAATCATTAGTGATGGATGCACTTTTGTCATAATGTTCTGCCACTTTTTGCTGAAACCAACACAGATAATCAAATGTTTTGAAAATTAATTCTAAGAATCATTACCTTGCAATGTACAACTGCTCAGAGGATGCTCTGTGCTCCAAAAATGGGGCTTGTTGACTTGACCTGGGGTGGTGCAAGCACTTCCAACTCTCTTTCTTTGTGTGGTGTGGCTATATCCCTCGCTTAGCAACATGATAAAAAATAATTTGCATTATTCATATATCAGTGTTTGGAGGCAGTTGCACAATTCCAATTCACTATCATCTGTTTCTGAATTGACAAAACTGCAATAGTCACGGAAAGAAGTATACAATGTAACATTAAAATAGCAGTTGTATCTCACCAAATTTGGCTTCTACTGTTGCCTACTGTACCTTGTGGCTCTTAGCCTCCAGTTGCTTTTCCTTGAACTGGGGATTATCATATCTTCCTTGCAGTCATTTTCTCTTCCATTGTTGCCCTCAGGCCTTTGCCGCAGTCAGATTACTCCTTAATTTTGCCAAGGAGAAGATATATTTGAAATTACTTAGTTTTGACTAGAGATCTCATAACAGTTTGCAACAGATATTAATGAGAAGATATTTACCCTGACTGCATCTTTCAGTGTTCTCTTTGTCCATTGCAAGTGTACTACTGTTATCCTGGTCAGTGCTGTTCACAATTTTTGAGCCTGAATCTTGGACTATATTGTATCTTTCATTTGATCATTTCATGGGTGTCTGTTGATCAAGAACAATTTAATAGCATTACACGGCACATTTTAGATTTAGAGGTGCAATCATTTGGGACATTATGGCAAATGGTTTCCAAGATTCACAAATCTGCTTGCCCTTTTTAATGAAAAAAAAGTTTCCTTACATCTTTGAAATCAATCATGAGAATCATAGAAGTTAAAAGCACAGAAAGAGGCCACTTTGCCCATCGTTTTTGCACTGGCCAAGAAAATGAACCTTTCAACTTAATTCCACTTTCCAGTATTTGGTCTGGAGCCATGTATATTATAGCACTTGAATTGCACAATCAGACAACTTTCAAATTAGTTGAGAGTTTCTGCTTATATTGCCTATATTTCAGGCAGTGAATTCCAGCACACCCACCCCCTCCACCCTCTGAGTGAAAAATGTTTTTTCTCATCTTTCCTCTGATCATTTCCCAAATCATTTCCCCAATCACTCTCATCTCTGTTGAAGTATTGCAGGAAACTCTAAGGAAGTTAATTTGGCTGCATGACGATGAGCTTAGAACTTGAAATCCACTCCTCAGCCTACTGCTTGCAAATGTCCAATCTCTGGAAGACAAGCTTAGAGCCAGATTCACCTTCCAAAGAGAACTGAGGGACTGCTGTGTACTCTGTTTCATGGAGATGTGGCTCACTCCTGCTTCACTGGACAGTGCCCTACAACCAGACAGCTTTTCAATCCATAGAATTGACTGTATAGCGGCCTGAGGTAAGGCTAGAGAGGTGAGGTCTGCTTCCTAATCAATGCCTCATGGTGCCTAGACATAACAATATTGGCACCTTTCTGCTCCCCATGCTTAAAATACCTGATGCTAAAATGCAGTCCCTACTACCTTCTGCGGGAGTTCACTTCCGTTATCTTGGTGGCAGTTTATATCCCACTCCATGTGAATGTGAAGATCATACTAGATGAAATATATACCACTTCGAATAGCATTGAGAAGAAGCATCCCGAGGTTTGTTCATCGTAACTTCAATCAAGCCAAGCTCAAAAGTGTACTGTCAAGTTATCATCAACACGTCTCCTGTTCCATTAGAGGCCCAAACATCCTAGACCAATGCTGTACAAATATGAAACATGTCTATGTTCTATCATCTGCCCACACTTTGGCAAATCAGCCAAAGCTGATTTGTTCTTTGTTCTTTGTTAACCAAGGCTGTGTTCCTGCTCCTGGCTTATAAGCAAAAACTGAAGCGAGAGAATCCATCAAAGAAAATTGTGCAATGTTGGTCTGAGGAATCAGATGATCTCCCATGGGGCTGATTGGAGTCAATGAACTAGTCAGTATTTAAAAACTCTGCGACAAGCCTAAATGAATACGCCACTACCGTAACTGACTTCATTAGTAAGTGCGTAGAAGACTGTGCCAAAAAAGCAAATCCGTATGTTCCCTAAGTGGAAACCACGGATGAATAGGGATATCCCTATCCTGCTTGCTTGCTGAAGTCCATTCAACTCAGGCAACACTGATCTATACAAGAAAGCCAGATATGATCAAAGATGCCAAAAATTATTACCAGACCAAGCTAGAGTCCCCCGCTGATGATGGCAAGATCTGCATGACATAACAGGCTATAAGATGAAGGAATATAAAATCGCCAGCTCCAATGCACCCCTCCCTGATGAGCTCATTGCATTATATACCTGTTTTGAGCAGGAGGTCTGTGAGAGCATATTCTCCACCCTGGAAGCCCTGGATGAATCTGTATCTGCAGTCACCATTGCAGATGTCAGAGCAACTTTCTTGAAGGTCAACCCATGGAAAGCGACTGGCCCGCATGGGGTACCCAGGCACACACTCAGAACCTGCGCAGATCAGCTGGCTGGGATATTAACAGACATCTTCAATCTCTCTTTACCATAATCTGACGTCCCTATTTGCTTCAAGAAGACCATCATTCCAATACCTAAGAAAAACCAAGTAGCGTGCCTTAATGACTATTGGCCAGTGGCTCTGACATCCATTATTATGAAGTGCTTTGAAAGATTGGTCATGACATGAATCAATTCCAGCCTCCCGGACTATCTGGATCCATTATAGTTAGCCTACTACCACAACAGGTTCACAGCAGATGCCATTTCCCTAGCCCTGCAAACCCTGGAACACCTAGATAACAAGGACACCTATGTCAGACTCCCATTTATTTATCAACCTTCAACACTCATCTTCAAACTCCATGACCTGGGCCTCAGCACCTCCCTCTGCAACTGAGTCCTAAACTTCCGAACACACAAACCACAATCAGTAAGGATAGGCAACAACACCCCCTCAATGATCATCCTCAATGCCAGTGCCCCACAGGGCTCTGTTCTCAGCCCCCTACTATAATCCTTTTTTACCTACAACTACGTGGCCAAATTCCCCTCCAATTTGATTTTCAAGTTCACTGATGAGACCACCGTAATGGTTGGATCTCAAACAATGATGAAACAGAGTACAGGAATGAAATAGAGAATCTAGTGAACTGAAGCAGCAACAATGATCCCTCCCTTTATGTCAACAAAATAAAGAAGATTGTCATCGACTTCAGGAAGCGTAAATGAGAACACGCTCCTGTCTATATCAAGAAGTATAAAGAGTTGAGTTTTTAAGTGTTCAGATCACTAACAACTGTCTTGGCTTCCCCACGCTGACACTATAGTTAAGAAAGCCCACTACTGCCTCCACCTTTTCAGAAGAGTAAGGAAATTCGGCATGTCAGCTACGACTGTTACCAACTTTTATAGATGCACCATAGAAAGCATTCTTTCTAGTTGTATCACAGCTTAATATGGCTCCTGCTCTGCCCAAGAGTGCAAAGAATTACAAAAGGTTGTGAATGTAGCCCAATCCATCCTGCAAACCAGCCTCCCATCCATTAACTCTGTCTATATTTCCTGCTGCCTCAGCAAAGCAACCAGCATACTTAAGGACCTCCTGCATCCCAGACATTCTCTCTTCCACCTTCTTTCGTCAGGAAAAAGATACAAAAGTCTGAAGTCATGAACCAATGGACTGAAGAATAGCTTCCTCCCTAAGGCCATCAGGCATTTGAATGGGCTTACCTTGCATTAAGTTGATCTTTCTCTACATCTTAGCTGCGAGTATAACACTACATTCTGCACTCTCGTTCTCTTTGAATGGTATGTTTTGTCTGTGTAGCATGCAAGGAACAATACATTTCACTTACATAAATACATGTGACAATAATAAATAAATAAATAACTATCATTGGTCTTGAGAATACAGAAACGAATGCCCTGAAGCGAGAGCACCAGAACTTAATAGAACCATATGAAAGTGAAGAGAAAATAAACAGGTAAAGGAACCACAAGTACAATAGCTGGAAGGGCAGCAACATGAAGCAAGAAACGGATGAACGAGCAACAAATACCAGTGACACATTTCTGTTAGATAGCCTGAACACATATATTTTTCAACAGTGTGGAATTCTATACCTCATTGATCACAAAATTTCTACCAACAGTAACACAGAGGCTGAATGAAATTTGAAAGGCACAAAAAGCAGATAAGAATGCACTAAAATTCAGAATACTGCAACAATGTTTGACCAGAACATGTTCCAAATAATCTCATCCTGAAGCAAAACTTTGAGCAACAAAAACATCTCAGTGTTGTGGATAACTTGCTGATTTAAGATGAGAGACTGGTCATACCAAAAGTCCTCAAACTCAAGGTCCTGCAAAGAATACACTAGGAACACTAATTGACATGCTAGAGCATGGAATTCCATTTGGTGGCTCGAGACTAGGGACAGTAGGCTGTAAAGAATTTTGTAGCAAGATGAGAAGCTGTTACTTAAGCTTGCTCCATTGAAAAGTATAAAAGGCCTAAGGCAGAAAGGTCAGAGCGTGCAGTAAATTAAAATAGGTAGTGACAAGAAATCACTATTTTCACATGTAACCTAGAGATTATGATAATTGTTCTAAAACATTCATACTGTGTTTCATGCTCTACAGATGTTGTCAATCCTGCTGAGGATTTCCAGCAGTCTTTGCTTTCATTTTAGATTTTTGCAGTATCTTGCTGTTTTTTATTAATACATTGATATGAGGTTTGGTGGTTGGATCAGCATTTATTACCCATTCCTAACTGCTTTTGAGAACATCGTGATGAATGCCTTCTTGAACCATTACAGTCCACATGTTTTAGAAACATCCACGTGGCTGTTTAGTGAGGCAATTCGAGAATTTTAAACCAGTGACTGGGGGCAGGTTAGGCACAAGCAGTCCACCCATCTTTAGGCCTGTTGAGACCCTTAACTGGCCAATTAATTGCCACTTAATGGCCTCAATCCACATCCACCACCATTTTTCACTGTGCAGGAAAAGGCAAGCTTTGGCTACTCAAGCTGCTGGCAGGTTGGAAGGAGAAACCGTGATATAGTTCCAAGTCAGAATAGTCTGTGCATGATGAGCAAGTTCCAGATAGTGGTGTTCCCATACACCTGCTGTCTTCATTCTTCTATGTGATGGAGGTCAAAGGACCCTTGGTAAATTGCTGCAGCGCATCTTATAGATGGTACACATTGCTGCCACAGCAATGAAGGGAATGAATGTTTACAGTGGCTAATAGGTTGCCAATCAGGTAGACTGCTTTGTCCTGGATTTGAATACAGCTCCAAAAATATTCAAAAAGTGGATATGTGAAGAATAGTCCATCACACTCCTGACTTGTGTTTTATAGATGGTGGACAAGCTTTGGGAGTCAGAGGGGTGACTCTGCAAAATTCTAAACTTCTGCAGTAACCCCAAGTAAGCATCTGAAGTCCAAGCCATGAACTATCTCCATTTAGACTACTATCAGGCTAGTAAATAATCAATAGCCTCTTTAGATTGTCATGCAGATTATTCTGTTTCCACAATCCCACATTAACCTTTTCAATCCTGAACACACTAATACTACAAATTGTAGCCATTGCTGGGACTACAAACAGCCTCTAAGAATGGAAGACATCTCCTGGACTTGATGTAAGTCTGATGATTTTGGGTGGGCTTGGCTGTAAAACCCCACTGAGGGGAATGGTGGGAGGGGGAGACAAGGTTGGGTTAGAGAGATCAGAGGCGATGTGATGGAGGGGTGTACAATTTTACAAGGTATCTGCCCTCGATGGGCACAGAGAATTTCGCCTGAAAAAGATACCCTCTCCTTCCAACCTGCCAGCAGCTTGAGTAGCCAAAGCTTGCCTTTCCCTGCAGAGTGAAAAATGGTGGTGGATGTGGATTGAGGCCATTAAGTGGCAATTAATTGGCCAGTTAAGGGTCTCAACAGGCCTAAAGATGGGTGGACTGCTTGTGCCTAACCTGCCCCCACTAATATGGAGGTCAGATCAGGGGTGAATGGAAAGATGGTGGGTTGGCCGTCCATTTTATTTTATTAGAAACCTAATCAGCGCGTCTTTTGGACTATCAGAGGAAACCGGAGGATGTGACAGTGACCCAAGCTGGGAATCGAACTTGGATCTCTGGCACTGAAAGGCAGTAGTGCAAACTGCTGTGCCATGATGCCACCCATTTTGCATTCGTATTGGTATCAGTGAAGTAAAATATGGATATTAGAGACTAGCATTTATCTAGTCTTAGATGATAATCTTGCTTTGTTTAAATGGTATGGTGGTAGTATAATGGTGCTGTCACTGGACTAGTAATCCAGAGACCCAAGCCATTGCTCTGGGAACCTGGATTTGAATCCCTATACATTGGCAGAAGGAAAAGTTTGAATTCCATTAAAATCTGGAATTAAAGGTCAAATAATAAACATTAAATCATTTTTATTCATAAATAAAACACCTAGTTCACAGGTGACTCCAGACACAGAGCAATGAAGTTGATTCATAAGTAGCTAAGCAAGCCATTCAGTTCAAGGGCTGTTCAAGGGATGGGCAATAAATGCTGGCCTTGCTAGCGATGCCCCACATCCTGCAAAATAATTTTAAAAACTTGTTAATTTCCCAATGTTGGCAAACATGACGTTTTCAGAAAAGCTGCTAGAAGTAGAATGATGTCCGTAAGCATGTCATTATAATCTAACTTAAATATTGATAAAGTGCATGCATAAGAAGTGCTTCAGCAATTCCGCAGAAGAGAACTAAATTACTTTTCTTTGAAGGCATAATAACATCTAGTCAACAACATTTGCAGCTCACCAATATATTTTTGCTCCATTCCTCTGGATAACAATTGTTTCATGCCTCTTTCAGATAGCTTTACAGTGGCAGAGAACCAGCTGAACCAAACCAACATTCACTCCTGCCACCTAGAAATTGAGGCTGGGTGGGACAAGGCCCTTAAATGACCATTAAATGATCACTCAACAGCCTTAATAAGTGAATGGATGGGTTTCCCACTCCAGGCTCTGACCACCCAAATGTTAAGTTGTACCTTGATTTGAGAGGGCAGGTTCCCGGGGGAATCATGTCCATCAGTTTTATGTTCCCCCTTTAAGATCTTTAATCAAGAGGTTCAAGTTTTTGGATGTCCAGATCACCAACAATCTGTTCTGGTCCTTCCACTCCAGTGCAATAGTTAAGAAAACCTACCAATGCCTCTACTTTCTCAGGAGGTATGTCCATTATGACTCTCACCAATTTTTCCAATTGTATCATAGAAATCATTCTTTCCTGGTGCGTCACAGCTTAATATGTCTCCTGTTTCGACGAAGATCGCAAGAGACTACAAATGGTTTTCAGCCTAGCCCAGTCCATCAAACCACCCTTCCATCCATCAACTCTGTCTATACTTTCCACTGCCTCGGAAAAGCAGCCAATATAATCAAGGATCCCACAAGCTCCGACACACTCTCCTCTACATTCTCCCAACAGGAAAAAGATACAAAAGTCTGAGGACATATACCATCCAACTCAAGAACAACTTCTTCCCTGTTATCAGATTTTTGAATGGATCTATTTTATATTAAGTTGATATTTTTCTACACCCTAGCTAAGATTGTAACACTGCATTCTGCACCCTGTCCTTTCCTTCTTTCCATGTACTCTATGAACAGTATGCTTTGTCTGTATTGTGAGCAAAAACTGTATGCCAATACATGCGACAATAATAAATCAAATCAAATAAAAATCAAATCAAATCAAAACGTTCCTAAGGAGAACTAAAGAACAAAGTCAGCAGGCATATCACATGCTCTTATACAAAAAAAGATATCCAGAAGAACCTGTAAAAAACCCATCAAAGCTTCAAATGGTCTGGGACTTTCCTGATTTTGTCAAATTGGTGGCAGTCTGATTTGTATTTAAAGGGCAAGATGGAATAGACGAGAACGACAGGCTCATTAATCCAGCTTCTTTAAGTGCATCAGGTTCCTCCCTCATGGGTTGCTCAGCCTCACATTCTCCACTGAAAATCCAGCAGCCAGACTTGGCAGCCTCAAACTGATCACACACAGGGATTGCATGAGTATCCCATGTGTCCAAATCTGTCTTCTCAAGTTTAAAATTTTCAGCTAGTTTAGCCATATCTGTTTTAACCAGTCTTGTCCCATTTAACAAGGTCTATGAGCTAGGTGACATGGTGGCACAGTGATTAACACTGCTGCCTCACTGCGCCAAGCCCCAAGCTTGGATCACTGTCTGAGGAATCTGCATGTTCTCCTCGTATCTGCATGGGTTTCCTCCCACAGTCTGAAAGATGTGCTTGTTTGGTGAATTGGCCATGCTAAAATTCTCTCTCTGTATATCTGAACAGCCATTAGAGTGTGGAGATGAGAGAATATTCACAGTAACTTCATTGCAATATTAATATAAGTCTATTTGTGACACTAATAAATAAACTTTAAAAAAACCCTTGATTACCAATACTGGCAGCTTTGCCTTCTGGTTTTGATATGCCACTGTTACTGTTGCTGCACCTAAAGTCTGTAGTTTCTCTTCAGTATATGTGAATAATGTGGCACCTTATTCATTTGGTCTTAATGGTTGGAGTCCCCGTTGCAGATAATAAAATGCCTGTTTCCCTATGACTGTGCCACTTACCTCCAAAGTTCTCTCTACTGTGGGGCACTTTGTTTATTATTCTGATCATGATCTTAAGTGACCTTTCTAGTTACACTTGAAACATGCATAGTTCTTGAATTGACAAACGTCTTGAGAGTGTTCTCCCCACATTGAAAACACACTTCAATCCTCTGTGTTGCACTCCTTCTATTGGGCACTGTTGTGCACGCGCCTCGGCATCTTGCATCACAGCCATTTCCTGCCATAAATATTTATCTTGTTTGCACTCCTTGCAATTCTATTACTCTCTGGTCTGAGCATTCAGTCATCTGATCCAGCTTCACTGTCTTTTCGAAGGTGATTTTGGTCTCCACCAGTGGTCTTTTTTGAAAAGTTAAGATGTTTATATCACAAACTATTCTGTCCCTTAATATTTTAGCTAATGCTAGGCCAATTCACACAATGTTCTGCGAATTCCTTCAGTTCTCTAATCTGAAACAGTCTCCCTTGATTCATGAATTGTCAATAAATCTCAGCATAATGATTGAGAGGCAGGAGTTTTGATCAACTCCACAATCTGGTCAAAAAATTTTGTGCCTGGAGCATCTGGTGATGTTAATGTTCTCATTAAACTGTGTACGAGCCACAGATAGTTAGCAAAATAACCTTTGTCTTATCCTCTGCTGTTATTTCATTTGCAATGAAGTAATAAAGCAGTCTTTCGAAACATTATTCCCAGTCATCAATCTCTCGCTCGAATGGATTAATTTTTCCTATCGCATAAATTGCAAAATGTTGGGCAAGTTTCAAGTCAAGCACCCAATCATTTAGGTCTGAGATGAGGAATTTTACACTCAAAGAGTTGTGAACGTTTGGAATTCTGTGCCCCAAAGGGGTACACCTGCTCCATCATTTAATATACCTAATGCCTTGAAATATATATTTTTGATCTCTCAGGGAATTAAGGGATATAGGGAGTTTACAGGAAAATGCAGTTGAAGCTGGAGATCCATGATGGTACTGAATAACGGGAAGGTTCAACAGTTGTATGGCCTATCCTTGCTCCTATTTCTTATGTTTTAAAATGATAATGTTTGAAAACAATTTGAAGTTGGGGGCCAAAACAAAGCTATCTATGTTTGCTTTTGGGATAAAATTGGGGGAAAAGTCAATAACACTAACACTAAAGCAAATACAGACACCTCAATAATTAAACTCATTTGAATTATATGACCAATTTTCACAAAATATTTCAACTTTTATGTGTCATCAAACTTTTAAGATTCAAATTATTGGATTATGACAATGTTTTAGTGAAGAAAGACCCTTTGCATTATTTGAAATGAAGAAAGCTATGTGGAATTCTTTTTGATTTCTATAGAAAAAAGCTGACCTCCATCTGAACAGTCTGCATCTAAGATTCAGGGAGTGTACACAGCAATTTGGATTGCTTTGAATATGGACTAATGAGTGGTAAATGGAATTTATTGCAGAAAATGCAAATTGATGAGACTAGACAATCAGAATAATCAGTATCCATGTAAGGAAATTGGTACAGTGCAGATGAGGACCTGGGGACAATGGTGAGCAATTCACTAAAGCCAATAGTGCAGTACATTTCAACTTTAAGAAAAGCCAATAGATCTGTGATATATAGCTCAAAGGGCAGATTACAAATTCCTAAAGTTGAGAATGAATGTATACATGAAATTAATATACAAGATCTGCAATGCTTTGTACAATTTTGGTTGCTGTGCTACAACAGAGCTAACCAGGCATTGGGAGCATTGCAGAAAACAGCAGTTAAACTGTTACTTGATCATATGGATACTGACTGGGGGGATTGCCACTCTGGAAAAAAAAGTACATGGCGCCCAGTGATTATGATACTGGACTAGAAGTCCAGAGATATGTATTCAAGTTGTAAATTTAAATTCAACAAATTCAGTAACCATGAAAGCTGCTGAATTGTGCATTACCACAAGCTGTAAACTTAAAACAGACAGATCGTATCCTTTACCTCTTGATCACCTTAAACTGAAAGATCAATCCTAATCTGTGGAGAAAGGTATGCCAGAGCAACGAATGTTTATGTGCATGCTGAACACAAAAAGCAGTGGTATGTAAACAGAGTTAAGTGATGCGATAACCAATAGATCAGAGAAAATTGACCCATGCATATCCAATCAAGGACAGTGAATATCAGTCAGGCAACCAACAAAGGGGTGGAAGCTACATGAATATCCTTTCTTCAACCAGAACATATATGCAAGACAAACAGCTAAATTGCCTTCAGCCTGAAGTGTTGAATCGCAGATCCTCTTTGATCTCCCCCCATGGTCTCTACCATTATAGATATCAGTATCCAGCCATTGAGAAAGCTGATAGCATGGACAAAGCAAAGTTTATGAATCCTGAAACATTCTGGTTTTGATGCTGTGCAACAAAAAGAAGCAATCTTTTAGTAAAGCTGTTTCAATCATAGAATCAAAGAATGTTTACAGCACAAAAAAAGATCAGTTGGCCCATCATGCATGAGCTGGACAGAAAATGAGCCACCCAGCTTTACCCCACTTTCCAGCATTTGGTCCGTAGTTCTGCAGGTTATGGCACGAGAGGGGCATATCCTGACAACTTTTGAATGAATTGAGGGTTTATGCCTTGACTACCTTTCAGATGGCCCTCTGGGTGAAAAAAATGTTTTTGTCATCTCCCCTCTAATCTTTTAACCAATTAGTTTAAATCTATGCCCTTTAGTCTATGACCATTCTGCTAAAGTAAATTGGCCTTTTCCATCCACTCTTTCCAGGTCACTCACAATTTTGAACATCTCAATCAAATCTCCCCTCAATCTCCTCTATTCTTAAGAAGAAAATCCCAGCAAATCTAACCTTTCCTCACAGCTGCAACATTCCAGTTGTGGCAACATCCTCGTAAATCTTTTTGCTCTTTCGAATGGTTACATCCTTTCTGATATGTGGTGACCAGAACTGTACACAGTACTCAAGTTGTAGCCTAACTAACATTTTATATAGTTCCAGCATCACCTCCTTGCTTTTACATTCTGTATCTCTGCTAATAAATGAAATGATTCCTTACACCTTTTTAACTATCTTATCAACCTGTTCCATGAGTTTATGGATCTGTGGACATTCACTTCAAGGTCCCTTACTTCCTCTGTACTGCTCAGTATCCTCCCATTTTTTATACTTTTTGGTGAGGGGAAACCTTGTTTGCCCAAAAGCATCAACTCATATTTCTCTGTGTTGAATTCCATTTAACATCTTCCTGTAGTCTCTAGCAATCCTTCTCGATATCAACCACATGGTCAATTTTTGTGTCATCTGCAAACTTCTTGGTCATAGCTTCTAAATTTATGACCAAATCATCACAAAAGGCAGGGAACCCTGTGGAACCCCACTGGAAGCAGTCCTCCACTCAAACACACCCATCAACAATTACCCTTTGTTTCCGGTCACTGAGCTAATTTTGTATCCAGCTTGTTACATTCCCCTGGATCCCTTGGGCTTTTTTTTAAACCAGCCTGCCATGTAGGCCCTTCTCACAAAACCTTGCCACAATCCATGTAGACCACATTAACGGCATGCTATTACACACTTCAGCTATTACACTGGCATCCATAGAAAATTGCTCGAATACATCCTATCCACAAACAGCTAGGTAAATCTAACCAAGTCAATTGGCATACATTCAACCTTCACCCAAAAAAAGATGAAAGGAGTTATCATAGTTCCATTGAGTGACAACTAATCATGAATAATCTTTACAATGAAACTTAGTTTGGATTCTGCTAGAACCACTCAGAACCAGACTCCATGGCGTTAATTCAAGCATAGACATAAGGGCTGAGTGCCAGAGAGAGTATCTGCCCTCGATATCAAGGCAGCATTCAACAGAGTATGGTGCCAAGAACATAAAAAAAGAAATGCATGTTATAAAGAGAAACAACTTGGTTTGAGATCATATATTTTTAAAAGATGACTTGTTACATTAGAAGGGTTATATATGGGCCTCCAAATTGTGGGAAAGTAGTGGAAAATAAAATCTGCAGTCAGATTTGAGAAATAAATAGGAATAACCAAATTACTGTTCTGCTGGATTTAAATTATCCGCTGAGACCAAGGATGAGGAATAGGGATGGAAAACCTGAAATGTTTACAGAGTTGCTTTCTCAAGCAGTATGTTTAATAGGTCTATAAGGATGGAGGTGTTGCTAAATCAAACTTGTAAGTAATGAAATAGATCAAGTAAATAAGCTAGATGTAGGTGAGTATCTTGGGAGAGGTAAGATTTAAGATCCATGAGAAAGGGAAATGGTTTGTATAAACCTAAAACATCAGATTGGATTAGGGCAGATTTTTGAATGATGAGGTATAAACTAGCTGATCTAAGGATTGTACAGCAACCATGAGATTTTTCTTGAAAGGAAATTGTAAACGTACAGGGTAAGAATATTTAATTAAAAATGAAGGTGCCAACCACTTGTTTTAGCATGTCATGGGTAAATATAGAGTTTCAAATTAATTAAAATTTAAGAAAGCCTATGAATATTTTAAGGCTAAAAATAATGAAAAAACAAAATACAAGAAGAAAGGGGATAATGAAAAGAATAAGGAAATCAAAAAGGGAATATAAGGAGAAAAGTCTGAAATTATAAAGAACAATTCAATAGATATTTTCATAGCATAAAATGACACAAAATATACAGTACAAAAATAAACCATTTGGCTCAATGAGTCTGTGCTAGTGTTTACATTCCACACAAATCACATTCATTCCATTTACCTCATAATCAGGCTTTCAGTATATCTTTCTACTCACTTATCTCACATCATTCCTTGTGATATCATTAAAGGTTAAGTACACTGAATATAGCAGAGACTGTGGGCCTCAATTGTAATGCTGAAGATTTGTGCTTTAACAAACTCTTCCAATATAGCTACAACAATGGCATCTATCCAAGAAAATGAAACATTAACCAGGCATGTCACCTTCACAAAGATAAAAGACAAATTCAATCTGACCAATTACCACCTCACCAGTCAATTCTCAATCATCATCAACTTAATGGAAGAGTATTGATAACGCCTTCAAGTCACACATACTCAAAAGGCCCTATTCAGCAACACTTAGTTTAAGTTTCACCAGAACCACTTGGGTTGGAATTCTTCCATCCAGGACTAAATTCTATAGTAGAATAGGGATGGAGAGTGTCTCCCACTGTGGAGGCTGACAGGAAACCGTGGCATATCTTCCAGCCCTAACAAAATGAAAGATACATTTAGAAGTTTTGCATTGTCTTTTATGGTGGAGTGGACTTGATGGCATGTGTTCCACCATCATATCCAGGCACCAAATAGGTGCCTTGACATCCACAATGCCAAACCAAAAACAGATAGATTTTGGTTTGGTAAGATTTTGGTTTTGGTAAGATCTTCTGCTGACCCAGTTCCAAAATTCAGTAATGTCCCTCTGGGACTACGTGCAGGTGCACAGTAATGTACTCTATCCACCTGATGGGAGGAGAAGACTAAGCAGGGAAACCAACGCTGCATGGGTACAGTTCACCAATGCTTTCCAGTGCATAGGGGGTGCACAAGAGATTAGTTGTGCAGTGCCAGAAGAGAATGAAGAACTTCATTTGCTCTGCTAGGGTAGGTGTGATTAATGGTCACAAAAACCACAAAGACTCTAATATGACAAGATTCAAGAACCAGTGGCACAGTATGTCCTGGCTCTCAGCCTCATTTCAGTTCATTCATGCTGTGGTGGAGTAATCATTGTGCCTCCTAAAAAAAAACACCCTTCAGCAATCATGGAATACTTAGATCAGTGTGGGCATGCAGGGAATAAGCAACCTCTAGAAATCACATGACTGACTGAAGCTTCCCCTCAATGCTTTGGTGGAAGTTGCTGCACAACCCTTCTGCTCATGTTGCACCTATGATGGCCTGGCACACAGAAGTGGGCTAACATACAAGGGGAAGAGTGATCAATGAACCAAATTCCAATGCTCACATCCATGCAACATGTAACTCCTCTTAAACATGTTCTCTTCTTTGAGTAGGAGAACATCCATCACAATCAGAAGAGCATGAGAAGCTGGGAGGAGAGTTACTATTTGTCAAATCTCAGATGGATTCGAGGAGTGGGCACCTGAGCTCAAAGGAGTGGAAGAGAACAGAGGCATTAGTGTAAGGAAGCTCAGCATTGAGCATCCAACTAATAAAGATTCATTTATTCAATAAATTTCTGAGGATCAAATGTGCCTCCATGTTGGAGGCAGCTGATTGCTGTCATGCACACCCTTCTACCTTACTTATAAGCACAACCAGAAATAAACCAAAGTCTTCAAAGGATGAGGAGGACTCTTTACCAAGCCTCAGTTGCAGTCCAGAGATGAATCAGGAAGGGGTAAAAGAACAGAACTTCATATCTGTAGAGGCAACACACTTACCATCTCCATTAGCTCAGGAGAACATATCTTTGTGGGTCTTCTTACTAGTTCAGGAAGGGTCTCGTAATCTGGTGATCACTGCATGGACACGTGTCTGCAACAGGAGGCAATAGCAGGTTCAGTTGAGCTCCATGGCTCTTGCAAGACTGCTAGAGAAGAGCATCTCTGAGGTCTGACTCAAATGATGAGCCCTCTAAAAGCATGGTGGAAAGCCAGCAAAGGGCAGGGAACATCGGGGAGAGTCATTGGAAGCCCTCAACACAGTGGCACGTGAGCCAGAGGAATCCATCTGCCTACTTGCTAATGAAGTGGTTCTCACATATGTTCTCATCCAAGTCTTCATGGAGAGGATGGTGAATATCATGGAGACGCTGGTCCAGCAGAACACCTAGTTCAGCAAGCCCTCCGACCTTCATTCTTTCACCGTTGACATGGATGAATTCATGCAGTGGCAGTGAGAGGGGAATGGGCAACTCAAATGTCCCCCTGATGCCCCTTGCCATTAAGAAGTCAGGCTAGAGTTTGGACATCCAAAAGGATGACAAGCATCAGCTGGACACCCAGGTCAACATGAATCAGGACTCTGACAGGGTGTGCGTTCCCTCTGAATCTGCTTGACATCTGATGCCTTCAACCTTGTCTTCTGTCACCACAGACAGAACAGCCGGCCCACAGGGGGACATCCAAAGTAAGCCAGGGCCCTCTAGGTCTAGGCTTTCCAGCAGACAGCTGCCAAAATCATCAAAGGCAACAGGACAAAGTAATTCCACAGGTTGCTGCCTCCACCCCTACTACAGAAGGCAGGGCAGCACTTACAAGAAATAGTAGGCCAGGTAAAATCATGAGATTTTAATCATAAGTGGTTACATGGCTGAACACTATCACTGTGTTATGTGAAAATACAATGGGCGAGATTTTCCTGTCCTGCTTACCTGGTTGAGTAGTGTAGCAGGGTGGGAATTGTCAGTGGGAGGCCAATAATGGGAATTGTGGTGGGCGGGAGCAGATGGTCAGTACCGGTGATCAGGAGGTGGACGTTCAGGGTGGGGCGGGGAGGAGTTGAGATGTCAACTCATACCCAATGGCCCCTTGAGCACTCTGCTGCCAGCCTCTATTGTGAGTTTAGGACTCCCCATCCCACTGGAGTGGTTCTCTAGATGGCCTCTGTATTGCCCAGACTGCCATAAATAAACAAAAATCAGCTCATTCAAAAAACAATTGAGAAATTCTCCCATTTTCTTGCCCATTGGGCACTTAGATTTATTTTGGGAAAATCGCACTTATTCATTTTCACTATATAATATCTACTGCTGTCTTTCACCATCATTGTAGAGACTTTGCGAGGCTTCCCCACTCCAGGTCCCTGCAACATTAACAGTTCAGTGACAGAGCCTTTTGGAGCTTTGTGTAAACATTCCTTCATATACGCAGAATGTTCATCCATCACACTCATCTGATTGTCCCAAGAATTTTCAGTGCTGCCGGCTTTCCAGCCTATCAATTTCACAGCTCTACAATTCCCACTGTGTTCTCGTCTTTTTAATCTAGTAAGTTTCAGAGAGCCCAGGAGGCCCATGTACCAACAAAAAAACAAAATCTATGGCATGGTGGCACACTGGTTAGCACTACTGTTTCACAGTACCAGGGACCCGAGTTCAATTACTGACTTAGGTCACTGTCTCTGTGGAGTTTGCATGTTCATTGTGTATGTGTTTGTTTCTTCTGGGTGCTCTAGTTTCCTCCCACAGTTTGAAAGATGTGCTGATTAGGTGCATTGACCCGAACAAATTGTGGTATTAATGTAAGCCTTATTTGTGAATAATAAATAAACTTTAGCTTTAAAATTTTACAGTCAGTGTTTTTGGATATTTATTGCAATTCTGCCTGTCTCATTCAGGTATGTCATGTGCTTAGAATCATCCATCAGTTTAGAGTCATAGAGTCATGCTGTAAACAGACTCTTTGGACCAACTTGTAAGTGTCACCCTTATTTTTAAAACCCCTAACCTAATCCCAATTGCCCACATTTGGCCCATATCCCTCTATACCCATCATACCCATATAACTATCTAAATGCTTTTTAAAAAACAAAATTTTACCTGCCTCTACTACTATCTCTTGTAGCTTGCTCCAGACACTCACTGCCCTCTGTGTGAAAAAAATTGCACTCTGGACACTTTTGTATCTCTTCCCTCTTACCTTAAACCTATGCCCTCTAGTTTTAGATTCCCCTGCATTTGGGAAAAGATATTGACTATCTAGCTGATCTGTGCCCCACGTTATCTTATAGTCCTCTATAAGACTACCCCTTAGCCTCTTATGCTCCAGAGAAAATTGTCCCAGTGTATTCAGCTTCTCCTTATAACTCAATCCACCAAGTCCCGGTGGCATCCTAGTAAATCTTTTCTGCATTCTTTCGAGTTTAATAATATCCTTTCTATAATAGGGTGACCAGAATTGCACGCAGTATTCCAAGTGTGGCCTTACCAATGTCTTGTACAACTTCAACAAGACATTCCAACTCCTGTATTCAATGTTCTGACTGATGAAACCAAATATGCCGAATGCCTTCTTCACCATTCTGAACACCTATGATTCCACTTTCAAGGAGCTATGAACACGTACCCCTAGATCTCTTTGTTCTACAATTCTCCCCAATGTCTTACATTAATTGAGTAAGTCCTGCCTTGGTTCAATTAACCAAAATGCATCACCTCGCATTTGTCTAAATTAAGCTCCATCTGCCATTTGTCAGCCCACTGGCCCAATTGATCAAGATTCTGTTGTAATTGGAAGTAACTTTCTTCACTATCCACTATGCCATCAATCTTAGTGTCATCTGTAACCTTGCTAACCATGCCCCCAATATTCTCATCAAATCATTAATATAAATGACAAATAACAGAGGGTCCAGCACTGATCCCTGAGCACACCACTAGTCACAGGCCTCCAGTTAGAAAAACAATTTTCTACAACTACCTTCTAGCTTCTGTCAAGAAGCTAATTTTGTATCCATTTAGATATCTTACCCTGGATCCTGTGAGATTTAATCTTATAGAACATAGAACATAGAACATTACAGCGCAGAACAGGCCCTTTGGCCTTCGATGTTGCATCGACCAATTAAGAAAAAGCAATGACCCTCTAACCTAAACCATTCCCTTTTCATTCATAAACTCATCTACGAACCTCTTAAACGCCACCAAACTTGGCGCATCTACAACTGCAGCAGGCAGGACATTCCATACCCTTACCATCCTCTGGGTAAAGAACCTACCTCTGACATCCGTCCTATAACTACCACCCCTTAATTTAAAGCTATGTCCCCTCGTGCTAGCTTTCTCCATCCAAGGAAAAAGGCTATCACTGTCCACCCTATCTAAACCTCTAATCATCTTATATGTTTCAATAAGGTCTCCTCTTAGCCGCCTTCTTTCTAACAAAAACAGCCTCAAATCCCTCAGCCTCTCTTCATAAGACCTGCCCTCCATATCAGGCAACATCCTGGTAAACCTCCTCTGTACCCTCTCCAATGCCTCCACATCTTTCTTATAATGTGGGGACCAGAACTGCACACAATACTCCAAGTGCGGCCGCACTAGAGTTTTGTACAGTTGCAACATGACGTTGCGGCTCCGAAATTCAATCCCCCTACCAATAAAAGCTAAGACTCCGTATGCCTTCTTAACAACCTTATCGACTTGATTGCCAACATTCAGGGATCTATGCACATATACACCAAGATCCCTCCGTTCATCAATACTATTAAGAGTTTTACCATTAGCCCTATACTCTACACATTTGTTATTCCTGCCAAAGTGAATTACCTCACACTTTTCCGCATTAAACTCCATTTGCCACCTGTCAGCCCAGCTTTGCAACTTGTCCAAGTCTCTCTGCAAACTATAACACCCCTCTTCACTATCTACCACTTCTCCGACTTTGGTGTCATCCACAAATTTACTAATCCATCCTTCAATACCCTCATCCAGATCATTTATAAAAATTACAAACGTATGCAACAACCTACCACGCAGTACCTTATCAAAGGTCTTACTAAAGTCCATGTCGATAACATCAACTGCACTGCCCTCATCTACTTTCTTGGTTACCCTTTCAAAAAACTCAGTCAAATTTGTAAGACATGATTTTCCACTTACAAAACCATGCTGGCTGTCCCTAATCAGGTGGAGAAGGTTGTGAAGAAAGCATATGGTATGCTAGCCTTTATAGGAAGAGGTATAGAGTACAAGAGCTGGCCTTTAATGTTGCAGTTGTATAAAATGTTGGTTAGACCTCATTGGGAATACTGCATCCAGTTCTGGTCACCTTACTATCGGAAGGACGTGGAGACTGGAGAGAGTGCACAGGAGGTTTACCAGGATGCTGTCTGGTATGGAAGGTCTAAGTTACAAGGAGGGTTAGGCAAATTGGGGCTGTTTTTCTCAGAAAGACGTAGATTTAAAGGAGATCTAATAGAGGTGTACAAGATTATGAGGGGTATAGATAGAGTAAACAGGGTTAAGCTTTTTCCTAGGATGGACTCAAATAGCACGAGGGGTCACAGGCTTAGGGTGAGGGGGGTAACGTATAATTTGGATGCTGGAGGGAGTTTTTTCACACAGAGGGTGGTGGGGGTATGGAATGCACTGCCAAGTAAAGTGGTGGAGGCAGGTACTCTGGAGTTATTTAAGAGATACTTAGATGGGCACATGAATAGAATGGGAATGGAGGGGTATATAAAACTGATTTAAAATAGGAATCATGAGCCTTGGGAGTTCCCTGGGAAGTGTGTAAATTGTCGATGATATTGATGTATTTGTTTTATTCTACAAGTACTTCGGTCCGCCTTGTTTTCTAACAAGGGGCATAAACGCGATGGGTCGTGAGAGGGCTGCTCTTGGATTTTTCGTGAGTATCCTAGTGCTTCACATCGTTAGTGTAAGCTTGATCTGGACCATTTGATGGGCAACACGACAGCTCAGTGACTATTGCTGTGCTGTGCAGATTTGGATTTGGGCCTGTGTCTGTGGGAGTTTGCTCATTTTCCCTGTGCTTGCATGGGTTTCTCCAGGTGCTCTGGTTTCCTCCCACATCCCATAGATGTGCTCTTAGGCTGATTGGCAGAACAAATTCTCCCTAAATTGTCTCAAATTTGGTTCCAATGCATAGATCTATATACATAGACAGAAATCATGGCTAGAAATGGGAACATCGAGGTGGCGGCGCTGGCTCGATGGGCCGAAGGGCCTGTTTCCTCTGCTGTTTCGTTCTTTGTTCTTTATCAGTATTTGGGTCTTTAAATGCCTATAGATTCTGTATCTCAAAATACCTTCCAACAATTTACCCACTACAGATGTGAGCTCACTGGCCTATAGTTCCAATGTTTTTTAAACAAAGACACAACATTTGCCACTCTCCAATCTTCAGGCACCTCATTGTGACTATTGATGATTCAAATAGCTCAGCTAGGCGACCTGCAATTTCCTCCCCAGCCTTCCACAATATCCTGTACTAAGTGTCATCAGGTTCCAGGGATTTATCTACTTTTATGCGCTTTGAGACAGTAAGAAGTTTCACAATACCAGGTTGAAGTCCAACAGGTTTACTAGCTTTCAAGTCTTTGCCCCTTTGTAAGATTTCCAGCACCTCCTTCTTCTATAATATGTACACTCCTCAAGATATCACTATTTATTTCTCCAAGTTCCCTAATATTCATGCTTTTCTCAACAGTAAACACTGATGAGAAATGTTTATTTAGGATCTCACCCATCTGTTGTAGATCCGCACATAGATGATCTTGTTGATCCTTAAGAGACCCTACTCTCTCCCTTATTGCTGTTTTGCTCTTTATATATTTGTAGAAACTCTTTGGATTTTCCTTTGCCTTATATGCCAAAACAATCTTTTTTGCCCTCCTGATTTCTCTCTTAACTCTACTCCTACACCCCGTATACTCTTCAAGGGATTCACTTGATCTCAGCTCCTATGCATGTCATGTGCCTCTTTTTTCTTCTTGACCAGGTTTCAATATCCTGAGTCATCCAGGATTCCCTACTGCTGCCAACCTTGCCCTTCACTCTAAGAGGAATGTGCTTACCCTGAACCCTGGTTAACACACTTTTGAAAGTGTGCCCTTTGCCTTCCCACAGATTCCTCCCATTAACTTTGAAAGTTCCTGCCTGATTCCATCAAAATTGACCTTACATTTAATACTTAAGTTGGTGAGATCCTGTTGTCACTTGGCCTGCTGATTTTTGTTTTTAACACCCACGTAATGAAACCCCAATCTTCTAGATTGAAACTCATTCCCATTATTTCAGTTCATGGGTGAAAGTAAGAGCCCTGAAGCATTTTGAGAGAATGGTGGAAGCCCAGGGAATATAATTGCATGGTCTAATAGTATAGACAGAATGGCAGATTTGCATAGATACTTTCAATTTTACATGTAAACATAGGAATTTTTACTGCAAAACAGAAACAGAGGGGGGGATTCTCTCATTCTGACCTGCTAATTTTTTGGTGGATTGGGCCAGCAGACAGTAAAAATACAGTAAATGGCAGAATCCTTAAGAATATTGATAGGCAAAGGGATCTGAGTGCATAGGTAAACAGGTCACTGAAGTGGCAATGTAGGTGAGAAGGTAGTCAAGAATGCAAACAGAATGCTTGCCTTCACCAGCCAAGGCACTGAGTTTAAAAATTGGCAAGTCATGTTGCAGCTTTATAGAACCTTAATTAGGCTGCACTTGGAATATAATGTTCAATTGTTGTTGCCACACCACCAGAAGGGTATGGAGGCTTTGGACAAGGTACAGAAAAAATTTACCAGGAATTTGCCTGGTATGGAGGGCATTAGCTATGAAGAGAAGTTAGAGAAACTTGGTTTGTTCTCACTGGAGCGATAGAGATTGAGGGACCTGATAGAAATCTACAAGATTATGAAAGGCATGGACATAGTGGATAGTCAGAAGCTTTTCCCCAGGGTGTAAGAGTCACTTACTAGGGAGCACAGGTTTAAGGTGCGAGAGCAAGATTTAAAGGAAATGTATGAGGCAGATTTTTTACACAGAGGGTGGTGGGTGCCTTCAACTTATTGCTGGGGAATATAGTGAAAGGGGATACAGTAGTGATTTTTAAGGAGCATCTTAACAAATACACGAATAGGATGGGAATAGAGAGACATGGTCCCTGGAAGGGTAGGGAGTTTTAGTTAAGTCGGGTAGCACGGTCAGTGCAGGCTTGGAGGGCTGAACGTCTGTTCCTGTGCTGTAATTTTCTTTGTTCTAGATGCATGCATGTACCAGTTCACGGAATTCGCGCATGCACGTCTCCCACTGCCAGAAATCCGATAGAACACAGAACATAGAATATTACAGCTCAGAACAGGCCCTTCGGCCTTCGATGTTGCATCGACCAATTAGGAAAAAGCAATGACCCTCTAACCTAAACCATTCCCTTTTCGTCCATAAACTTATCTACTAACTTCTTAAACGCCACCAAACTTGGCGCATCTACAACTGCAGCAGGCAGGGCATTCCATACCCTTACCACCCTCTGGGTAAAGAACCTACCTCTGACATCCGTCCTATAACTACCACCCCTTAATTTAAAGCTATGTCCCCTCGTGCTAGCTTTCTCCATCCTAGGAAAAAGGCTATCACTGTCCACCCTATCTAAACCTCTAATCATCTTATATGTTTCAATAAGGTCTCCTCTTAGCCGCCTTCTTTCTAACGAAAACAACCTCAAATCCCTCAGCCTCTCTTCATAAGACCTGCCCTCCATACCAGGCAACATCCTGGTAAACCTCCTCTGTACCCTCTCCAATGCCTCCACATCTTTCTTATAATGTGGGGACAGAACTGCACACAATACTCCAAGTGCGGCCGCACTAGAGTTTTGTACAGTTGCAACATGACGTTGCGGCTCCGAAATTCAATCCCCCTACCAATAAAAGCTAAGACTCCGTATGCCTTCTTAACAACCTTATCGACTTGATTGCCAACTTTCAGGGATCTATGCACATATACACCAAGATCCCTCTGTTCATCAACACTATTAAGAGTCCTACCATTAGCCCTATACTCTACACATTTGTTATTCCTGCCAAAGTGAATTACCTCACACTTTTCCACATTAAACTCCATTTGCCACCTCTCGGCCCAGCTCTGCAACTTGTCCAAGTCCCTCTGCAAACTATAACACCCCTCTTCACTATCTACCACTCCACCGACTTTAGTGTCATCTGCAAATTTACTAATCCATCCTTCAATACCCTCATCCAGATCATTTATAAAAATTACAAACAGCAGGGTCCCCAAAACAGATCCCTGAGGTACACGACTTGTAACCAAACTCCACAATGAATAACTTCCATCAACCACCACCCTCTGTCTTCTATCAGCTAGCCAATTCCTAATCCAATTAGGTAAATCACCCTCAATCCCATACATCTGCATTTTCTGCAGAAGCCTTCCATGGGGCATCTTATCAAACACCTTACTAAAGTCCATATATACCGCATCAACTGCCTTACCCCCATCCACCTCTTTGGTCACTTTTTCAAAAAACTCAATAAGATTAGTAAGGCATGACCTACCCTTCACAAAACTATGCTGACTATCCCCAATCAATTCATTTCTCTCTAAATAACTATAAATCCTATCCCTAATAATTCTTTCCAATACTTTGCCCACAACAGAAGTAAGACTCACCGGCCTATAATTCCCCGGAAAGTCTCTATTCCCCTTCTTGAACAAAATGAGGTTGGGACACGCAGGAAACTGGCGAGATACCAGGTACATCATTTTAGTTGTTTTTTTTGTCATTTGAATGTCCCGGACTGAATTTTCTGGGCCCAATATCATTTCCACCCCGCCAGTACAAATTCACTATGATGGGTTTAGAATAGCTCCCCACTTTCAGGGAACAAGTGCGACACCTTGCTGGAGTGAAGGGGGAACAACTGGGGGAATAGGGCGGTGGGGAGATGGTGTCTGCTAGTCATGGGCAGAGCCAGCCTGTATCCCTGGCACTGCCCATGAACCAAAGTGTCAATGCCATGGGCATTGGGTAGTACCAAGTAGCCAGGGTATAGGGGATAGGGTCAAGAGATGGGACCTAGGGGTGATCAGTGGGTATGGCG
This sequence comes from Sphyrna mokarran, assembly GCA_024679065.1. Lineage (NCBI taxonomy): Eukaryota > Metazoa > Chordata > Chondrichthyes > Carcharhiniformes > Carcharhinidae > Sphyrna > Sphyrna mokarran. The sequence goes on along the minus strand of JAGIQG010000006.1, from coordinate 30,703,812 downwards.
GTCCCACTGCCATAGTGCGTTGGGATCGGTTGGGGCTAGAGGGAGACAAGAATGATCGAGATGAGCTACAGCAGGAAGGGGGTGAGAGACAGTGATTTCCCTATTGTGATCTCTGCATTGCACAGAGTGTGGGAGATTCGAATCTGAAGTTGCATTGAGAAAACAATCATGGTTTACACCATTTGTCCTACCAATTCAGCTCTTGAAATGTTTTTGGGAGAATTGCCCCCAGAAAGTGTGACAAACATGAGGCAATGGGAAATGAAGTGGTCAAAGACATCAAATGTATGTCTATATATATTCATCATACAGTAAAATCCTTCAGCATTTATCAATCAACATACACTCTGATTTTAACTCATAGAGCTGAGGGGAATGTATTAGCATAAATGGAGGGTTGCTAAACATACAGAATCAAAAAGTAGGGACAGACACGACATTTTCCAGTTGGCAGGTTGTAACTAATGGAGTGCCACAAGGATCAGTGGAGGGGCCTGAATTATTTGCAACCAATATTAACGACTCAGAGGAATTTAAATTTACTGATGATACAAAGTCGGGTGGGAATGTATGCATGAGGAGAATACAAAGACACTGCAAAGAGGTATAGACAGGTTAGGTAAATAGACAGTAAGATGGGAGTTGGGGTATAATGTATGGGAGAGTGAAGTTATTTTCATTGACAGAATAAAAAGGAATAATACTTTTTATAAGTGTCACACCTTTGTTGTTGAGGTTCGGTGTACACATACTTGTATAAGGAACACAATATTACCATGTAAAAGCAGCATGCAATTAAGAAAGCCAATGACATGCTGACCTTTATTGCAAGGAGATTGGAGCACAAGGGTAAAGAAGTCTTGCTAAATTCTACAGAACTTAGGTGAGACCTCACTCAAGTGATGTGCACTGTTTTAGTCTCCGTATTTAAGGACATATCTACGTTGGAAGTGGTATACAGAGGTCGAGTTGGTCTATTCCTGGAATGTGAGAATAGAGCAAATTCTCTCTCCACAGATGCTGTCAGACCTGCTGAAATTTTCCAGCATTTTCTGTTTTGCTTCAGATTCCAGCATCCAAAGTATTTAGCTTTTATAAAGATGTGAAGATCAGGTGGACTGGCCATGCTAATTTGCCCCGAGTGTGCAAAGATGTGTAGATTCGGGAATAGAATGGAAAAGAGGGTCTGGGTGGGAGGCTCTTTTGGAGACTTGGTGCAGACTCAATGGGCTAATTGGCTTCTTTCTGCATTGTAAGGATTCTATGGTTCCAAAAGATATGGATATGGGTGGCAATGTGAATTGGGGCAGATAATCAGCCACAATCATAATGAATGATGGCGGAGCAGGCTCGAGGGGCCATATCATAGGGTCATAGAGGTTTACAGCATGGAAACAGGTCTTTCAGTCCAACTTGTCCATGCCCTCCCTTTTTTTAAAACCCCTAAACCAGTCCCAATTGCCTGCGGAAGGCCCATATCCCTCTCTACCAATTTTACCCATGTAACTATCTAAACGCTTTTTAAAAGACATAATTGTACCTGCCTCTACTACAACTACCTCTGGCAGCTTGTTCCAGACATTCACTACACTCTGTGTGAAAGAATTGCTCCTCTGGCCCCTTTTGCATTTCTCCCCTCTCACCTTAAACGTATGCCCTAGTTTTACACTTCCCTATCTTTGGGAAAATAAATTGACTACCTAACTGATCAATGCCCCTCATTATTTTATAGACTTCTATAAGATCACCCCTGAACCTGTTTTCTATTCTCCTGAGAAAAAAGTCCAGTCTACCCACCTTTTCTTTATAACTCAAACCATCAAGTTCCAGTCGCATCCTAGTAAATATCTTCTGCACTCTTTCTAGTTTAATAATATCCTTTCTATAATAGGGTGACCAGAACTGTACAAAGTATTCCAAGTATGGCCTTACTAATGTCTTGTACAACTTCAACAAGTATTCAATGGTCTGACTAATGAAACCACGCATGACAAATGCCTTTTTCACCATTCTGTTCACCTGTGCCTCCATGTTCAAGTAGATAAGAATGTGTATCCCTAGATCTCTGTGTTCTGTAACTCTCCCCAAGTCCTGCCCTGGTTTGATCTACCAAAATACATGACGTCGCATTTATCTAAATTAAAGTCCATCTGCCATTTGTCAGCCTACCGGCCCAATTGATCAAATGGTTGACTTCATCTTCTATTTTTTATGTTCTTTTTTATGAATAATGCCAGGATGAATTACCCATGGAATCATGGAAACATGAAGCTCTGAAGGAAGTTATTCAGCCTATTGTGGCTTTATCAGCTCTTTGAAAGAGATATTCAATTAGACGCACCTACCTGCCTTTCCCTCATAGTCCTGGAGATTTTTTCAAGTATATATCAGGTTCCCTTTTGAAAATTACTTTGACTCTGTTTCTAAAGAACATTCTTTATGTGGGGAAGTTTATCTTGATAAACTTCCTCAGTTATCAGATTTTCCGTTATCCTTGTGACCTAGTGTTTTGCCTTATTTTAAAATAGGATTTTGGACTTAGCTTAACTCTGTTATATAATATCTTCCATACTTCCGTCAATTTGTTTCTCAGCCATCTCACTTAAAGCCTCAAGAATCCCATTTTCTCCAAAGTTTCCTCATAATTCGACCATTTGGTGTTCCAAAGACCATTTTCATGCATTTTGTCTGCTTTTGTCTTAGGCTGTGGTGACCATAGAGTAGTCCAGGGCATATTCAACAGATCTATCAATATAATTTGGTATAGAATAAATTATTTCTAAAATGTTTGATTGTAGCATATGAATAACCACAATTAGCATGATAAATGATCAATTGAAATACTCAATCAACAGCTAGTTGTCATTACTATCAAATTTACTATCCAGATTAAGTTCTTTGCATACTATAATGTACTCACCTGCTGAAGTGGCACACCAGTCTTACAGGTTTAGATTTTAACTGGCTCTTTTGAATAGTTAAAAGGAACATCTACTAGAAACTAGTAGAGTTTTTATTTCAATATGCATTTCAGGTTCTGATGATTCTGGGTTCCACTTTTTTAGCTGTAGATTCAAGTGGAGAAATGAGTTCTATCTGGGTCCATATCGACTGAAATGAAGTCTGGGTCAGAAGTAACCATTTACTATCAGAAGTCCATGATGTCACAAAGCTCCAATGGAATGAAGAAGTTCTTGAACTTCAAGAATTTCATTTGTCAACCATTTTCTCAAATGTCAAATCCGGCAACACCACACCAGCACTGGAAGAAAATAATGACAGCTAAGATTATAACAAAATAACAAAGCTTTACCAACCAGATTATAAGAAAATATGTAATCTAAAAAAAATTGAGCAGTAAAAGATTCCTATCAAAAGTTAGATAAGAAGTTAAAACATTTGATGCATCCTAACTGACTCCTCCAGAAGAAAATTGAATCCCTTCAACATAGCCTCAAGCAACTTCTGACATGATTCCAAGATTTTGTCTTCAGTAATTTAGCCAAATGTCTATCCCCTTGCTTATCAATCTTGTTTGAAGAACTTCCTGATAGTAGAACTACATTTGGTGTGTACAAATTGGCTGCAACGTATCTCGCACAGCTATTATTCCATTTCAAAAGCAAGAAAGTGATTGACAGAGTCTTTGGGTTATCCTGAAAATATGATAAAGTGCATTTCTTTGAACTTCTGAAACCTCTACCTTCCCCACCATCCTATTGTGACAGGCTAGTTTGAAGATTGGTTCCAGATTTTCTTTCTCTAGCCTGTTTATTACTCTGTAGAAGGATGATATGACCACAGATCATTGAATGCAAACTCGGTTGGCATGGAGGTAGACAGTCAATATTGGCTGTGGGACATGCCTGCTGATGTGCCAATCTTGTAGCTTTAGATTTTAACGTGTTGTTCTGAGTAGTCAAAAGGGACATTTATTGGAAACCTGCAGGGTCTTTACTTAACTGTGCATACCAGGTTCCAACGATACTGGTTTCTACTATTTCAACAGATGGAGTCAGGATCAGAAAAGGCCAAAAGTGGTAAGTCCTAATATGTTTTTGAATTTTCCTCGGAGAGCCTGCCTTCTCTATAGAGGATGCTTACAGATCAAGTGCACCCCTGAGTCTCACAAAAATTTCTAGGCCCTCTGTGTCCCTGGCTCTGCCCATCTGATCAATATACCTAAATGGGGAGACTATTCCTTTGGCCACAGTGAAAGCCTCTTGAGGTTCAACACTGTGCTCCCTCCCATTGGCCATCAGCAGCTTCCCGTCAATTTGAGGCACTTTCAGTTCAAGCTCTCAGATTTCACACTACCAAGGTCAGGATAGTTTGTTATCTGCCCTGACACCAGCCCTCCTGATTCTCACTTTGAGTGAAAATCTGATGATCTTTGGCAGAAAACTCATCAGACATTGGGGTTACATCAGAATCTGGTGATACCCAACAAAATAAAAGTCTAATTTAGTTGGAGAAACAAATTGTTTCCCAAGATTGCATTAAAATGAGAAAATGTACTCCATAATCTACTTGCTTGGTAATTTTACACTATAGGTTCTTCAGCAAACTAATTCAGACAAGACAATTATTTCTATTATTTTTATTGGACATTCTAGTAAAAAATGAACTGCCGTCACTGATGAAAGAGGAACTGAGAGTTAGTTTTTAAAAATCCAGGTATTCCACCATAATACAATGTGGGAATTACTACCTGGCATTGACTCTCCAGTAAATTGTCTGAATGATGTTACTGATATAAAATCTTTCTCATTGTTAAGCAGATACACTAGGAGCGATTTTGAGTCCGTGCTCTCCTTCCGCGGGAATGGTGGTATGAGCTTCGAAATCCAGAGAGAATTGGAAAGCACTATTTGCACTGGTGAGTTTCAGAGTTCTGATCTTTCAGCTCCTTTGCTGGAGGAGTATTGTGTGACCCCAGGAAGTGCTTTTTAATACAGTAGCATGTCATTAGCAAGCACTCTCCCTGGCAGTCCCCTTACTGAATATTCAGCAGGTGCTGGGATGTCATCACACTGGTGCCACTTACAACAGGTTCCCCTAGCCATGAATCTGCCATGGGGAGGCCGTAAAGGTGAGTATAGCTCTTGGGAGAAGCCTGGGCAGTACCCACTGTAATGTGGAGATGCTGGTGTTGAACTGGGATAAGCATATTAAGAAGTCTCACAACACCAGATTAAAGTCCAACAGGTTTATTTGGTAGCACAAGCTACAAGCTTTTGGTGCACTGCCCCTTCATCAGGTTTGTGGGAGTTGTGATCACAAACAGGGTATATATAGACACAAACTCAATTTACAAGATAATGATTTTGTGAAGGATAGGTCGTGCCTTACTAACCTCATTGAGTTTTTTGAAAAAGTGACTAAAGAGGTGGATGGGGGTAAGGCGGTTGATGTGGTATATATGGACTTTAGTAAGGCGTTTGATAAGGTGGCCCATGGAAGACTTCTGCAGAAAATGCAGATGTATGGGATAGAGGGTGATTTAGCTAATTGGGTTAGGAATTGGCTAGCAGATAGAAGACAGAGGGTGGTGGTTGATGGGAGATATTCATCTTGGAGTTCGGTGACAAGTGGTGTACCTCAGGGGTCTGTTTTGGGGCCCCTGCTGTTTGTAATTTTTATAAATGATCTGGATGAGGGTATTGAAGGATGGATTAGTAAATTTGCAGATGACACTAAAGTCGGTGGAGTGGTAGATAGTGAAGAGGGGTGTTATAGTTTGCAGAGAGACTTGGACAAGTTGCAGAGCTGGGCCGAGAGGTGGCAAATGGAGTTTAATGTGGAAAAGTGTGAGGTAATGCACTATGGCAGGAATAATAAATGTGTAGAGTATAGGGCTAATGGTAGGATTCTTAATAGTGTTGATGAACAGAGGGATCTTGGTGTATATGTGCATAGATCCCTGAAAGTAGGCAGTCAAGTCGAGAAGTTTGTTAAGAAGGCATATGGAGTCTTAGCTTTTATTGGTAGGGGGATTGAATTTCGGAGCCGCAACGTCATGTTGCAACTGTACAAAACTCTAGTGCGGCCGCACTTGGAGTATTGTGTGCAGTTCTGGTCCCCACATTATAAGAAAGATGTGGAGGCATTGGAGAGGGTACAGAGGAGGTTTACCAGGATGTTGCCTGGTATGGAGGGCAGGTCTTATGAAGAGAGGCTGAGGGATTTGAGGTTGTTTTCGTTAGAAAGGAGGCGGCTAAGAGGGGACCTTATTGAAACATATAAGATGATTAGAGGTTTAGATAGGGTGGACAGTGATAGCCTTTTTCCTAGGATGGAGAAAGCTAGCACGAGGGGACACAGCTTTAAATTAAGGGGTATAGTTATAGGACGGATATCAGAGGTAGGTTCTTTACCCAAAGGGTGGTTCGGGAGTGGAATGCCCTGCCTGCAGCAGTTGTAGATGCGCCAAGTTTGGTGGCGTTTAAGAGGTTAGTTGATAAGTATATGGAAGAGAAGGGAATGGTTTAGTTTGGAGGGGCATTGCTTTTATATTGGTCGGTGCAACATCGAAGGCCGAAGGGCCTGTTCTGTGCTCTAATGTTCTATGTTCTATGTTCTATGATTGGAATGTGAGTTTTTACAGACTCACATTCCCCCCCAGAGCCGCCACTTTTTGCTTTCAAACAACCGCACAACCTTGAACATACCATTGTCCGCTGAAAACTATCAGCCTTCAGGAGAACAATGACGATGACACCACTCAACCCTGCCACAGCAACCTCTGCAAGATGTGCCGGATCATCAACATGGATGCCATCATCTCACGAGAGAACACCATGGTATATACTCTTGCAACTTGGCCAACACTATCTACTTGATATGCTGCAGGAAAGAATGTCCTAAGGCATGGTACACTGGGGACACTGTGCAGATGCTACGACAATGGATGAATGAACACCACTTGATAATAACCAGGCAGGAGTGTTCTCCTCCTGTTGAGAAACACTACAGCAATCAAGGGCATTCAACCTCTGATCTTCAGATAAGTGTTCTCCAAGGCAATCTTCATGACAGAACACAGATTCACTGAGCAGAAACTGATAGCCAAGTTCCGCATACACAAGGATGGCCTCAACTGGAATCTTGAGTTCATGATACACTATCTCTAATCCCCACAACTTGCCTAGGCTTGTAAAATCTTACAAATTGTCCTGACTGGAAACAGCACACATCTCTTTAACCTGTGTTTATCCCTCTCTCCACTCAATTGGCTGCACCTTTTAGACTTGATTATCTATAAAGGCCCACATTCCAACCATTATCTTGTAAATTGAGTTGTGTCTATATATGCCCAATTTGTGAACACAACTCCCACTTACCTGATGAAGCAGTAGTGCTCCGAAAGCTAGTGGCTTATGCTATGAAATAAACTTGTTGGACTTTAACCTGGTATTGTGAGACTTCTTATAATAACTGTGCCAGCAGCAGTGCCAAGGAGGTAGGACTTGAGTGGGGGTGGGGCTATGAGGAGGGGCAGGCAAGGGAGGAGATTTGCAGGCGTGATAATCGGCTACGGGGGGAGCTTTGCAAGAGTGGTGATTGGAAAGGAAGGGAACTATGCAAACTGGGGGTGAATGACACTGAGTGCCATAAGATTACGACTGGGGCTCATCGAAAAAAAAGTCGGTGCCATTCTCTCCTAGTTTCTTGCTTGTTCATCACTTAGAATTTCTTTCATAAGATCACGCCCCCAATTTTAATTTTGAGCTTGTTGGGGCAAATGAGTAGCAATGTGACTGAGAAATGGTAGTAGTGTGATTCCAGAAAATAAGCCCATCATGGTTTAATTTGTGGACCTCATTTAAATCCTGTAAGGTGAGGAGTTGTTGAAAAGCGGTAGGAGTTCACATGCTGGAGAATGTCCAGAAACATCAGGCGGGCATTGAAATTCACTATGGGACTGTCCCACAAGTGTCTTAGAATTAGAAAGCTCTTCTTGGTTCCATTATAAAATTAAAAACTAAACTTAAAAAACTGTATTCAATGGGCCTTGGTCCTGATATCTTCATTTTGCGTTGTTGTTCTCACACAGGTTTCCAAACTATAAATAAAAAGCAATCAGGGCCCTCTCTTCACCACTTACTCCAATTCAGGGTCTGGGGAGTCGAAGCCTATCCTCATAGATACTGGGCTTGAGGCAGGCTACATACAAGCCTGGTTGTCAGTCCAACACGGACGCAAATTTTTGGTCCCCATGTCAATTATGTCAATGTCCCCATGCTCCATGTGAACCCACCCTTCCCTATCCTGAAGCCATATGCACAGTGACCTGCGGGGACCACCTCCTCAAAACTATCAACAATTCCTTCTCCTAACCACCTCCACTCCTTACTCCCGCACAGCGACAATGCTACCAGTGCTGCCCAGTACTAAGCCACTGGCCCCTAGGATTTAATTGTGTAAAGGACAGGGCACACCCTGAACAGACAACTGTGCATGTCCAACATGTATGTATATGATTTTCTCTCCCTGAACCAGGATCAAGACATTTGTGCCAGACATAGCATGTAGCATGGTCTATGTAGCCCTACTGCCTTTATATTCTGCCCCAGAACTGACTCACAGCTCCACTTTTTCCCCTTAAACTCCAACTCAGTCCTGTCTCTAGGTCCATCCTTTCCCTCCCTTACTCCAATCAGCATTACACCTCCCTCCACCACCATAGTCATACCTCTGCCATCCACTCTTTCGCTCCCTCTTTCCCTGCATGACGGACAGCAGCTCTGGCACAATATTGGAGAGGCTACCAGATATAGTAGCAATGCAGTGGAAGGAAAACGCAACATAAATAAACTTCGAAGTCACAAATGAAGATTGTCAAGTGCATGCCACTTATTTCTGGTCATAAATCAGCCAGCATAGCAATTAGATCTGAAGAGAGGATAGAATTCCAGTGAACTGGGTTTTTAGTACATATTCATGGTGTGGAAATGCATGCAAATGTAGTTCTGACATGAATCAGCAGGAAAGTTGCCCGCTATTAGATTACCGTGAAAGTCGGGAGTGGAAAACACCAGCTTATTTTCCCACTGGCAGAAAACTGACTTGCCATCACACCAAATTTTGTGTCCTCCCCCACCATGAACTCCTTTGCTGACATGACTGAAAAATTCTGACCCTTGCTTTATGTCTCTTTGATAAACTGTGGGAGTCAACTAAAGTCACCTGTTTTTCTGTGAAGATTTCAATCTGTTCAACTCAGCTCCACTGAAAGCAAGTTTTTAATTCTCTTCTTTTGTTATTCCGTATTTTTGCCAAAGCTTATTAGGAATTCATAATTACCAATCTCATTCAAAACAACAGCAGACTGTCATTCCATAAGCAATTACAAAGTCTGCTCTCTGTGTTAACTTCCTGTCAAGCTGGTTACTACGGAGACAATAATGACGAACTTCTCAATGGAGGTAATAATATAGATTGAAGCAGTTCACACGTCTTTTTAAACTCTTACATATTGTGCCTGATTTACAGAGATAGCTACCAGATCAAGCCAAATAAAACAGATTCATATTTATCATATCATGGTCAACAGTCCTGGCTGTGTCAAACCTATTGTGATGAGATTATGACATCCTATTCTGATGATTATTATAACCTATTGTGATGATGATTATGCATGTCATCCTGTAAATCGTAGAAAAACTAACATCCTCTCCCAAAACAATACAGTTGAAAAACATTGTTGAACAAAGGCTTAAGAAAGAATAAGTTAATTTTATTTATATTACATAACATTTCAGAATTTTTAGCAATAATTTGAGATCACATTCTACAATTCAGTCTGTTTTAATGAACAGTGATACCTAATGGCCTTGCATACATGAAGTAAATAATTAATACAATTAGAGGGAAATGAAACTCAAGCTTGTCAAGACTTGAGCTATTGACAATATTCTACCAGTTGTGTTACAGGAAAGAATAATGTAAAGAAATGTGACATTTGTAATACTAGTTTTCCAGATTTTTAAAGTGAGAAATTAACTTTATTTGTTCAAAATGTTGATTTTTTATTACATTTTATTTCATTTCCCATTCCATTGATGAACTTTTTAATAAGTATCTATGGGTGGAATTCTCCCACACTGTTTATGATAGGGTTAGTAGTACATGGGAGCAGAAAATCTAGCAAGAGCCAAAATGTTGGAAACCGGCCGGCATAAAATCACATTGCAATTCTCCCAAGGGTGGGTTAATGATGGGTTGGTCTTCCCATTGGAGGGTGGCATGAAAGCTTTAAGGTTAGAATTTATTTATTTGTCACCAGTAGGCTTACATTAACACCAATGAGGTCACTGTGAAATTCCCCTAGTTGCCTGTTTGGGTCAATGCACCTAACCATCACATCTTTCAGATTATGAGAGGAAACTGGAGCACTGGGAGGAAACCCACGCAGACATAGGGAGAACATGCAAACTCCACACAGACAGTGATCCAAGCCAGAAATCAAATCCAGGTTCCTAGTGCTGTGAGGCAGCAGTGCTAACCACTGTACCACCCAATTGTAAAAGCTATTTGTACTTATTTGTATCTCATGTGTGCTCATTAAAACAGCCATCCACTTAAGTCCCATAAGGCCTATTTCAGGTAAAAGTTTTAAAATCAACAAACTGCAATGGCCAAGAATCAAACCCATGCCAACAGTTTAGAAGGCAGCTATGCTCACTACTATGCCACCATCACTGGTGAAAGCCTACTGCACTTGGGAGTTCCAAGTGGTCTCCCATCCAAGTACTAATCAGCTCTGAAACTGCTTAACCTTTGAATTAGATGAGATGAGGTATTCTCAGACTCATATAGCTATCAACCTACCAGATTATTCCTTTCTTAGAGTTTGAAAGCCAATGCACATAATGGTCACAGAAAACCCTTAATCAGTCTCCAAAATCAATTCAAATTCAGGTTGAATCCAATTCATGGTCCCCTTATGAGAGACATACTAGATCCAAACTGACAAGAACAGGCATTACACCTGATCTCATGTTTGATTCAACAATTGCTCTTAGCCAAAATGCTGAGAAGCGATTTTTTTTGACCCACATGTCAATTAACATTGCTTGACTTTGACAGCTGGCCAGTTATGCCCATTTGATGTGTGTGAATGTTGCTGGTTGCTGAATAGCAGTTAGCCCTTTGCGTGCAAACCTCCCCATTCTGTGAGTGCCATGGTTTCCCCTCACCCTTTGTTGAAAGGTTGAGCACAAGTACCCTCCCTGACAAAGGCTAAAAGGCCCTGAAAAACACCCTGCTCCAGGTGTGGTGGCTTCAGCATTCAAACATGCTAATAGGATGGAGGAGGTAGATGTTCTGAGCGAAGGTGTATTAGCAATTTTGAAAAACCTGAGAATTGTTAAGTCCCCTGGGCCAGATGGGATATATCCGAGGATGTTTTGGGAGGCAAGGGATGAGATTGCAGAGCTTTTAGCTTTGATCTTTGGGTCCCTCACTGTCCACTGGGATTGTGGCAGAGGACTGGAGAGTGGAGAATGCTGTTCCTCTCTTCAAGAAAGGAAATAGGAATGATCCTGGTAATTATAGGCCAGTTAATCTTACTTCAGTGTCAGTAAGTTAATGGAAAAGGTCCTGAGGGATAGGACTTATGACATTTGGAAAGATGCAACTTATTCCGGGATAGTCAGCATAGATTCGTGAGGGGTAAGTCTTGCCTCACAAATTTAATTGAATTCTTTGAGGAAGTAACTGTGTAGATGAAGGTAGAATAATTGATATTGTATACATGAATTTTAGTAAGGCATTTGATAAGGTTTCCCATGGTAGGCTTATGAAGAAAATAAAGAGTTGTGGGATAGAAGGAAATTTGGCTACTTGGATAAGTAACTGGCTTTGTCATAGAAGACAGAGGATGGTGGTGAAGGGAAAATTTTCAGACTGGAGGCAAGTTACCAGCAGTGTACCACAGGGATCAGTGCTGGGTCCTCTGCTATTTGTGATTTTTATCAATGACTTGGAAGAGGGGTCTAAAGGATGGGTTACTAAATTTGTTGATGATACCAAGATTGGTGGAGTACTGGATGAGGTGGAGAGGTCTTGCAGGCTGCAAAGAGACTTTGGTAGGTGCAGAGCTGGGCCAAAAGGTGGCAGATGGAGTTTAACCCTCATAAGTTCAAGGTGACTCATTTTGGTAGGACAAATTTGAATGCGGATTACAGGATCAATGGCAGGGTTCTGAGGAATATGGAGAAACAGAGAGATCTTGGGGTTCATAGCCACAGATTTCTGAAGGTTGCCACTCAAGTGGATAAAGCAATGAAGAAGGTTTATAGTGTGTTAGTGTTTATTAACAGGGAATAAGAAGAATGTGGAAGCATTCGAGAGAGTGCAGAGGAGATTTACCAGAATGCTGCCTGGTTTAGAAGGCAGGTCTTATGAGGAAAGGTTGAGGGAGCTGAGGCTTTTCTCCTTAGAGGAGGATGAGAGGCGATTTAATATAAGTTTATAAGATGATGAGGGGGGTAAACAGAATGGATGTTCAGGTGGATGTACTGCTACTAGGGGGCATAATTATAAGATTCATGGTGGAAAATATAGGACGGATATCCAAGGTAGATTCTTTACTCAGAGAGTGGTTGAGCTATGGAATGTACTGCCTGCTGTGATAGTGGAATCCAGCACTTTAGGAACTTACAAGCAATTATTAGATAGGTACATGGAACACACCAGAATGATACAGAGTGAAATAGCTTGATCTTGGGTTCGGACATAGCTTGGCACAACATCGAAGGCCGAAGGGCCTGTACAGTGCTGTACTGTTCTATGTCCAAATAAGGCCTTCCCCACCCCCGCCCTCCTTGATAGGGTATTGCAGATGATCCAAGTGGCAGAGGTGGAGGAAACCTCCTGGTTGACATGCCTCATTGTCTGATGACCCTGACAGCAGTCCTCTGGAGGGCCACAATGTGGAATGCCCTAGACTGCTTTCGATGTGCTGTTGTGTGGTGGTGCCAGTCTCCTCAGCCTATAGATTTGGGACTGATTCTGTCACAGTAAGAGCGTAGTGAATTAGGTTGGACATTATTGAAATCTACTGGGTGGAAGGCCCCAGGCTATGTACTGGCACTTCCTTCTCCTTATGGATGCTTGAGGGCCTCTGGCTTCTTCCTTGCGTCAAGGGATGGCTGGTATGAGGTCAGGAAGCTCTGCCATCCTCAGTTGTTGGCACTTATGGATATCCAGAAATGCCTGCACCATGGAGTTCATGCTCTGCACCATGGGGTGCACATCCTGCATCAATGAGTGTACATGATGCATTATGAAGTTCATACCCTGTGCAGGGAAGAAGTCTCGTACACAAATCTCCACTTCTTCTACATCCTCATAATGTTGACCCGGCTGCCTCGGAATTTGGGCATCATCTCCTCGGACATAAGGTGTTGGGACTCCTCCATTCAGCCTTTCAATCTGAAGAATATAGCTGACATCACCTCCTGATGTTCCTGACTTTGCCTTTGGAGTTCAGAGGCTCATCATCTAACTGGACTTAGCTGAGTCCTGGCCTCCAAGAGTCTCATGAATGCCAGCTCCCTATCTCCACCTGCTGTGGATCAGAGTGAAGTACTCACCAGGTGATGATCTCAAGGCCTTTCTACTATTAAATCCCACTGAGGTGTGTATCACTATGATGATGGAGGTGCAGGAGAAAGCAGTGGCAACCCTTCGATCTTCACTTAGGGGAATTCATCAGAGTTGTTATCAGGGGTATTTGCCTATGGCTGACTGGAGGAAACACTGGGTTCCCTAAAGTGCTTGTAAGAGAAGGAAGATGTTATTAGTGTGTGGCAGGCATAACAATAGAAGAGACAGGATGCATATTAGGTTGGTGTCATGGATGATGGTTTTCTGGCATTCACCTTTTCTCTGGCACTGGAGTAGTAGTCTTCCTCCCCATTCAGCTGGTGAGCTCTGTTCTCAAATTGCGAGAGGATTTCAATTTTGGGCAACCCTCCACCTGTGTGGGATCGCTCTGTTTTATTATGTGCCAGCTTGTGCTGCATGAAAAGAGATGAGAAGAGTGTAAATAGGCTGCGTGCCGGGACAAATGTTAAGGATGCCTGGCATATGTGGGTGGTGAGTGGGAGCAGGAAGATGATGAGGAAATGAGTTGCAGGAGAGGTGAGGAAATGTATGGAAGAGCAAGTGGTGATATCTATCAGGGTAGCAGTGAATGAGCTCCCTGTGGGTGTGTAATGGGTGAGTGGTGACAGATTACAAAAGTGACCTACCCTGGCAGAATGGAGGCGATCTTGCATCCTCTTGTGGAACTGGGTCCCATCCTCCTCTGCAGGGATCTGATGCTTACCTGCACTGCGACCTCCTCCCATGAAGGGTTGTTGACTTTACTTCAAAGTTTCTTCACCGTCTGCAGGTACAAGATGAGCTGATGCTACTCCACAGCATCCAGCAGACTGCAAAGGGATATCTCTGTGAATTTTGGGCTCGATTTCTTAGCAGCCATTCTCTGCCTGGGACTATGAAGAAGGGTCAGGGAGGTGCTGGGATGCTCTTTAAATGGAGCGCCTCGTTGATTGAAGCATCCAGCCGATGGCAGGGCTAGCGAATCAGAGGTTCCCACCATCAAGGCATAGAACATAGAACACTACAGCACAAACAGGCCCTTCGGCCCACGAGTTGCGCCGATCACATCTATATCTACCAATCCACAGAGCTATTCTTAACCCCCTATCCCATTTGTTCCTATATACTAATCCAGAAGTCTTTTAAAAAACCCCAGCGAGTTCGCCTCTACCACCTCCGACGGCAGCTGATTCCACTCATTCACCACCCTCTGAGCGAAAAACTTACCCCTAACATCCCCTCTGTATTTGCTTCCCTGCACCTTAAATCTGTGTCCTCTCATACTGACCATTTCAGCTCGGGGAAATAGTCTCTGAGAATCCACCCTATCTATTCCTCTCAACGTTTTATAAACCTCTATCAGGTCGCCTCTCAATCTACGTCTCTCCAGTGAGAAGAGTCCCAGTTCCCTCAACCTATCTTCATAAGGCCTGCCTCCCAATCCAGGCAGCATCCTCGTAAATCTCCTCTGCAGTCTTTCAATAGCCTCTACACCCTTCCTATAACAAAACGACCAGAACTGCGCACAATATTCCAAGTGGGGTCTGACAAGGGTCTTATAGAGCTGCATCATTACCTCCTGACTCCTAAACTCAATTCCTCGATTAATGAAGGCCAGTACACCATACGCCTTCTTGACCACTTCCTCTACCTGCGAGGCCGATTTAAGAGTCCTATGGACCTGGACCCCGAGATCCTTCTGCTCTTCAACACAGCTAAGACTCCTACCCCTGATATTGTACTCCTTCATCCCATTATTCCTGCCAAAATGGACCACTACACATTTATCCGCATTGAAGTCCATCTGCCACTTCTCCGCCCAGTCTTGCATCCTGTCTATGTCGCGCTGCAACTTTTGACATCCCTCCAGACCATCCACATCGATCTTTGTATCGTCGGCAAACTTACTAACCCATCCCTCCACTTCCTCATACAGGTCATTTATGAAAATGACAAACAGCAGGGGTCCCAGAACAGATCCCTGGGGCACTCCACTGGTTACCGACCTCCATGCAGAACAAGACCCATCCACAACCACTCTCTGCCTTCTGCCGGCAAGCCAGTTCTGGATCCACGAGGCCAAAGCCCCTTGGATCCCATGCCCTCTCACCTTTTCCAGAAGCCTTGCATGGGGGACCTTATGAGGCAGTGTATGAAACCCATGCAAGGCTTGCATTAGAACAGCAATGAAGTTACTGTGAAATTCCCCTAGCTGACACACTCCGGTGCTTGTTTGGGTCAATGCACCTAACCAGAACATCTTTTAGATGTATCTAAGCACCTAAAAATACAATGCAAAAACCTGTCACTGCCACCAGCAGGCTACTCACCACTTTTCCTGTCCGAAATGATACTTAGTTAAAAATTAGAAAATTCCACTGAGAGAATCCAGACATTCCTGCAGTGAAATGAAAAGGAATCATAAATAATTAGCAGCCCATGGGGTGTGTGGACCTGAAGCCAGAGATAGGGGACAGGGCTAAAGAGAAGAGAACACGTAGCAGGAGCAACCATTGGAAGCTTGGTGCACCTCAGCTGCAGGGAGGGAGCAAGGACTGTGTGCTACAAAGGAAAAATGTACAGCTTGGTGTACATGGCTCTTTCATAGTTAATATTCTTCAGTGTGACTGCGTACTAGGCTGCAGAAAATATGGTGATGGTGATGCACATCAGTGCATTCAGGAGGTGGCCAAAACCCTTTAGGATCCATCATTATATAAATTTTGCTCCAGATAAGGATATCCAGGCTCAGAGAAGCATGGATTTCACAGCTATCTCTGAGTTCCCATGAGTATAGGGAGCAATAAACTTCACCCATACATTCTGGGATTACAGTTGACCAGAAAATGAACTGGACTAGCCATATAAATACTGTGGTTACAAGAGCAGACCAGAGGCTAGGAATCCTCTGATGAGTAACCCTTCTTTTGACTCCCCAGAGCCTATCCACCACCTACATGGCACAAGTCAGGAGTATAATGGAACTCACTACTTGCCTGGATGAGCTCCAACAACACTGAAAAAGTTTGAGATCATCCAGGATAAAGCAGCCAGGCAGTTCCAAGGTACTGCCCAGGCATGACTCTCTCCCCTCCAAAGGCTGTACTCACCTGCCTGTCCCAGTGGGTTCTGTTTGCCAGGTGCATATCATGGGGAACCTGTTGTAATTCCTGTCAGCATGAAGGTGATCCAACGTGGTGGGACAATTGAGCAGAGAAATCATACCAGCATAAAAGCTATTTTGAGACTCCCGCTTGATTCTTTGCTCCTGCTGTGATTCCAACCTGCCAAACTCAGGAGAGAAAAGTTACCCGCTGAGTTTCCTGTAGATAGGAAGCACAAAATATGGGAAGGGGCAGGGGGCTTGGAGAGGGCATTTTGAAAATGATGGCCTCCAAATGGAGTGAGTACATGTCCACATGAGGCCATGGAAGCCTCACAGGTGATGGGCTCAGGGGGTGGGGTGGATAGCGTGTCCATGTCCACCCCAATGATAGGATCCAGAATCAGTGGGAGAGGCTGGAGAATAATAGGTAGCACATTGTGAGGCTCCAGGTAAATCGGAAACATATGGAGGGGGAGGGTTGAACTTAATCTTGAAATACAGATATATGACCATCATCACAACACTGAGGTAAAATGGCATCTTCCAAAATTGAAAGTGAATTGGTTCTGTTTGAAGGGGTATGATAAAATGCTGAAGGATTGCTAAACTGAGCTCTGGTGTTTGTTCTTGGGATGTATACTTATTTCTGGTGCTGGTACAGGGTGTAGAGATGCTGGCGTTGGACTGGGGTAAACTCAGTAAGAGTCTGGCAACACCAATTTTAAATCCACTTGATTTATTTGATAGTAAATCAGATTTACTATCAAATAAATCGGTTGGATTTAAAATTGGTGTTGCCAGACTCTTGCTGGTACAGGGTCCAGGTAAATTAAACAGGACTCAGAACCCACCGTCCTGGAAGCAAAAGAAAGCTAGATCTTTCATTTTGAACTTTTAAAATCCAAAGATGTGCAGGTCAGGTGGATTGGCCATAGTACAAATTACTTCTTACTGTATGTGTAAATGTAAGTCAGATGGATTTAACCCTGGTATGCGTGTGGGGTTAGGGAGATAGAGTGGGAGAAATGGTTCAGGTAAAATATTCTTGCAGACTCAATGGGCCAAATAGCCTTCTTCTGCACAATAAGAATTCTATGATTTTATGAAAAGGGATAAGTGGCAACTCAAATTTGGCTCACGTCAAATTTTGAAAAGCTACATGTAGAAGACAGGAATGCAGCCTTGGAGAATGAAGATCAAAGTGAAAGGAGCACAGCAGCATCAATTCTGCCAGCCTACCTGTGAAGGGGAGTCATGGGTTAACAATTAATGCTATTCATCAGTGGCCCAGCAGAGTCTACTCATTCACCATGAGCAACCGAAAGCTGACAGTAATGCCAAGTCAATGAGTGGAGTTCAGAGTCATATTAGCTCAATGATGAAATTCGCAAGTTCCCCTCACCCTAAGACTCCAAAAATCACATTTATGGAACAAAATACTGCTCACTTCTCTATGTGCTAGAGTTCTGAGGTAATGTCGCACGAGGAAAAATGCAATCTAAGGTGTCAAATCTCAGCTGCCCAATTTCTCCCACAGATGTCTCATTCACACCATTGTACTCATCATCCTTTAACCATTCTCGTCTTCATTATATCTTTTTAGAGGAGAAGCAGAAGTGAGAATGGATCCAGTGGTCCTGGGAGCTTTTCTGAGAATGCTCATTCGAAGCAGGAGAGAAGCATCAATGGCACAGCTCCAGCAGGAGATTTGCCAGGGAGACATGACTACAGTGAGTGTGAGCATCAAGAGGAGGCTGAGGACCAAAGACCCAGATGATAGAGATAACCGGCAGCACTGGGGGTCTACTGTCAATGAGTTTAATTTCTAAACATGAGTGAGAGACAGTTCAGGGCAATTACCCAGAGATCTGGTGCACCACATAGGTCCAAGAAGACCTGACACTATGTGATTTTAGAGACTTCTGCCTGTCAGTTGCTGTGAAGGTGCTGCAGCACTCGATTTATTTGCCTCTGGGCTTTCCAGGGAGCAACTGGGGACCTGTGCAGCATTTCACAGTTAACAACACATCAGTGCATTCAGGAGGTGGCCAAAACCCTTTAGGGTCCATCGTTATATAAACTTTGCTCCAGATAAGGATATCCAGGTTCAGAGAAGCATGGATTTCACAGCTATCTCTGAGTTCCCATGAGTATTGGGAGCAATAAACTTCACCCATACATTCTGGGATTACAGTTGACCAGAAAATGAACCGGACTAGCCATATAAATACTGTGGTTACAAGAGCAGACCAGAGGCTAGGAATCCTCTGATGAGTAACCCTTCTTTTGACTCCCCAAAGCCTATCCACCACCTACATGGCACAAGTCAGGAGTATAATGGAATTCACTACTTGCCTGGATGAGCTCCAACAACGCTGAAAAAGTTTGAGATCATCCAGGATAAAGCAGCCAGGCAGTTCCAAGGTACTGCCCAGGCATGACTCTCTCCCCTCCAAAGGCTGTACTCACCTGCCTGTCCCAATGAGTTCTGTTTACCAGGTGCATATCATGGGGAACCTGTCGTAATTCCTGTCAGCATGAAGGTGATCCAACGTGGTGGGACAATTGAGCAGAGAAATCATACCAGCATAAAAGCTATTTTGAGACTCCCGCTTGATTCTTTGCTCCTGCTGTGATTCCAACCTGCCAAACTCAGGGGAGAAAAGTTACCCGCTGAGTTTGAGGAAGGATGAACCTTGGAATAAGAGGATTGCTAAAGTCCAAATCAAAATACTTCATCTGACCGTTACTATTCACATATCTATGGAAATGCTTTCAAAAAGAGCTGTTTATTCACAGTGATATAGCACCCCATGACCCTAAGGTGACATTAAAACTTCTGAACTTTCCTATACTTATCACGATGGCTTGATGCAGCCTCAACATCCCAGCAGATGCGGAGATAGATGCTAACTACTACACCCTGATACCCAGGTGACTTTGACCGATGTTCTCTGGTGTCCAGAATCCTGGAGGGTCCTAGCCTCATAAGGCTCTCCTGCTCAGAGGCAAAAGTATCTTCTGTGACATGCACTGCTGGAGTTGGTGCAGGTACAAGCAAAGCGACTCTGAGTGGCTGCATACCCTGGGGGTGTCCTGAGTAGAGGTCCCTGATGTGTTTAGGTAATGCACATTCCCTTTGTGGGTGCCAGAAGGCCTTGGCCTGCTCCTGCAGAAGATGGGGAATCTGGAGGTAGTCAAGTTACCTTACCCCTATGTCCTGAGTGTGTGGCCACGTACTGCATGACCGAATGCAAAAGCCAGCAAGACCTTCTGGATCAAGATCTTCATGTGGATTTTGAACCTTCCCTTGGTAGTCCTGAGGTGTTCACAAGTTGTATCCATGCTTCTGGACAGAACACATACAGACTCCTCCATTGTGTGCTGCAATCTGCAGAGAAGTTTTGTGTAGTTCCAATGCCTTTTTGTATCTTCACCAGTGAGCTGACAACTGCTTCCAGAGGCTCATTGTCTGACTGTGAATGAGTTGGTGACTGGTCTCCGGCTGCCCTCTGAATGTCAGAGACCTGAGCTGTTCCTGCCAGCAACTGCTTTGAGGACATGTTTCTGAGGTGTTCTCCAGAAAACGAACCTGAATCTAACTTTGAAGTATGCACCACTGAGGTATATGTTTTTGCACTGGCAGAGGGTATGGGTGAGCACTGTGACAGTTCATTCTGATTCTCCCGTCCTCAAACACGCTCTAGAGGCTCAAAAGCTGAAGGACTGACTTGCTGGCCATGATCTGCAGGTACCTGAAAACTACAAATGGACACCACTTCTAGTGGATGAGTTGAGGCTATTTCTGAGTACACACTCAGTTTGAATTACAGGATTTGATGAACCAAAGAACAATAGAATCCCTGAAATGCAGAAGGAGACCATTTGGTTCATCGAAATTCCACTGATTCTCCGAAACAGCATCTTACCCAGATACACCCCTGTCTCCCCATAACCCTTCACATTTACCATAGCTAATTCTCCTAACCTACACATCTTTGAATACTAAAGGACAGCTTAGCGTGGCCTATTCACCTAATTGGCACATCTTTAGACTGTGAAAAGAAACTGAAATATCAGACATAGGGAAAACTTGCAATTTCCACACAGACAGTCACCTGAGGCCAAAATCGAACCTGAGTCTCTGGCATTGTGAGGTGCTTTGCAATACTCTGCATTGCTATAGCAACGGTCCCTGTCCTTTGTGGCTCCCCCTTGAATTCGGTAAAGGCAATGATCTCTACTATCCCTCCCCTGTTTGGACTCATTCTCACTTCTTGTATGCATGCTTGGCTTGGACAGAGACAAAAGAAAGATGTGATCAGAAGGGATGGAGCAGAGGTTAGGTGAAATGCATGTCCCTTGTGTGTGGTGTGCCTTACCCAGAAGGGACAGAGAACGGAGTGTGAGCAACAAGCAGATAGGATGGTAGTGTTGTCAAAGTCTTGTTGAAATGTGTTTCATACGACTGAATGTGTGAGATCCCTGAAGAGAGTGGCCATTTGAGTGCATGATGCCATGCTAAGAGTTTGACACTGGAGGGAGCTAAGAGAGGATGAGGTTATTTATCAACTTCTTGCACATGTTGGCACTTTATGGCGGGTTACAGCCTGGCTGACCTCCTCGTTAATGTCCTCCTAGGCCAAAGCGGTGTGGTTTATGTGCTTTCTAGAACCATTCCTTGGGTAGCATACATGGTGATGGGACTGTAGTCCTTTTGTAAGGACTTCAAGGGTCTTGACAATGAAATCAGATGCTGCTTTCTTCTTGAAACTACTCGCCTTTTGCTTCTGGGTTCTAGACATCCTGCGTGGTCTGATGAAGCCAGGTGGGCTGGAAAGAGTGATATGAGTCTGCTGAACGGGTTTAAATATGGTGCAGTTCAAACTAACCAGCTGACAGCGGGCAAATGAATCAGCTGCTGGCCTACTGGGAGATTTGGAGGGGAACTCACTACTGAAACTCATTCGGTTCCAATTGCTGAATCTGGTGTGGGAATCCACCACTCTGGTCAGTGGAAGAGCACTGGTGCTGCCTGCCACCGTGCTTATTTTCAGAAATGGAGAATTCCACCTTAATGTCTTTATTTTCATTTCCATTACCTTCTTCCCATTTCTCCGTTTGATCATCTAATGCAAAATGCAGATTCTCCAGGAAAATTTGTCACTTGAAAGATGAAGCTTCTATTTATCAAAACTCAACCTAAAATACCGGTTACATGAAGGACAAAGGTTACTGTAAAATAAACAGTACAAGCCCACACATTTAGTATTCATTACTTCAGAACTAAAATGACTCAGAAATGTGATGGCTATTACAGAACAGAGCACACATGGAGCTATTTGGTTTAACAATAGTATATGTGATGGAGTTCAAAATCATCAATGTAACCATTAATAGTTACTGATCCATTCCTGATTTAACATAATGTGATTTGGGTGCACAGGAGAAAACTGCACATTGGTTAGAATTATGAGTGTAATTCTCCCCAAAAACTTCTAAGTGTTGTCCCCAGCAGGCAATCAGGCCCTCCTAATCACCAGCAAAGACTTCCCACTCCACTTGCTGGCATTAGATTTCCCCCCAAGATCATTGCCATCAGCAGCCCTCTCAAGTGTTCAAGACCCTGCTATGGGGTTGCCAAAGGTTACCCTTTCAGGTCTTCCTCTCAAGTTTCCCCTTGAGACTTGACACCTTCCCTTTCAAATACTCCCTTCCAGCAGTGGCAAACTGGCATGGCCATCATGCTGGTCTCCGTTTGTGGAGACTAGTAGCAATTCCTGTTGGCTTCCTATTGCACCAGCAGTTAAGTGAATACTGGGAGATGGATGAATATGGTAAAATCTGGAAATGCATCTTTAAATTAATAATTTAAATATACTAATCTGGTTCATGTCTTCACTGGGCCCCAAAAGGGGGTTCTCCTCAGCACAAATTGCATTTGGACCCTCTCACAAGATTGTCTGACCATAACACAGTTTACATCTGAGCATGCAGGGCTGAAAAGACATGGTGTTATTATTGAACTTTCAGCCTTATCAATATCATCCAGCAGAAAATAGGTCCCAAAATATTTAGAAAATATAAAATATAACTGAGCAGTAAGAATAACAACTTCCTTCAACAAAAGCAGGTGACCAATATTGGTTTCTGCAAAGGATTCTGAAGGTTAGCATAAATGGGTTCAACTTGAAAAGATTTAACCTTAAATATTTATTACTTTAATAGATGCCAAATTCTATCACAAATGCAGGATGCAATATGCATTTCAAATCTGTAAAGTTATTTTCAAAAACATCTTGGAAAATATAGGGAAAAATACGAACAGTGAACCATTAGCTTACTCTGTGACTAATGAAATCAAAGGCTAATAAAAAACAGATAGTTTATTTTAAAATGGAGAATGAGACACAGAAATTAAGGCTGCACTATGCCATCAAACAGAAGACTACCTTTGGGCGATTAACCATGCAATGATGTGAGGTCATGAAGCACTGATGCAACAGACAGGCAATCTGGAAAAAACAGAGAAGTTCAAGTGCCTGCAGACAAATTTATAAGTAAGGGGAAATCTTCCATTCACATATAAAATTAACAATAAAAGCCAAAATTGCAAATCAGAAATAAAAATAGTAATTGATAGAAATGCACAGAAGGGCAGCATGGTGGCACAGTGGTTAGCATTGCTGCCTCACAGCATCAGGGACGCGGGTTTGATTCCCAGCTTGGGTCACTGTCTGTGTGGAGTTCGCACATTCTTGCCATGTCTGTGTGGGTTTCCTCCAGGTGCTCCAGCTTCCTCCCACAATCCAAAAGACATGCTAGTTAGGTGCATTGGCCATGCTAAATTGTCCCTCAATGTACCCGAACAGGCACCGGAGTATGGCGACTAGGGGAATTTCACAGTAACTTCATTGCAGTGTTAATGTAAGCCTTAGTTGTAGCTAATCAATAAACTTTACAGATCATTTGGCATCTGGAAAGGGAAAAGACAAGTTTCTCTACACATGTTGACTGACCAGCTGTATATTTTCAGTTTCCTCTATTTTTATATCAAATGAGTCTGATAACATCCTGAAGCTAAAAGCATTGGTCATCTGTGAACACCTCGGAGGTCACTATTGTAACAGATTTTAGGCTTATCAGGAATGTATAAAAAAAAACTACAAACAACAGCTCTTCTCTTTCTTTATATTGCAGCAGAGTGTGCTTTCCGCTACTCATCTAACAATAGGTTGTACACTATTGATAGGAAATTAGTGTACATCAAAAATGTTTTCCCTTAATGGTGTATTCATATGACATTAAAATAAACACTCTGGACGTTAAATTCAATAGCCTCCAAATTGATTTGCAAAGATTGCACCCTCTGCTTCTGATACAGGCAGCACGTTAACTTTGGGGTGCTGCATGCTAATTTAAATTGGTCCAAATGTTCCAATCAGGTCAGACCTATTGTCTTTGTCCCTGATTAGACTGAAAAAACCTACTTAACTTACTCAAATTACTCTGGCCAATTCTCTGATGGAAGATCCTGCAAACCTCCCTCAATGCACAAAAATATTAGCAAAGGGAATTTGTGCAGAAGACAATGCCTCTTAAGATGGCACTGTAGTACAGTCGTAAACACTGCTGCCAGGTGCACCAAGAACCTAGGTTCAATTCCTCACTCGAGTCACTGTCTGTGCGGCATCTGCACGTTTTCCCCATGTCTGCGTGGGTTTCCTTCGAATGCTCCAGTTTCACCCCACAGCCCGAAAGACATGCTGATTACATGCATTAGCCATGCTAAATTCTTCCTCAGTGTACCCAAACTGGTACCGGAGAGTGGAGACCAGGGGACTTTCACAGTAACTGCATTGGGACAGCAAGATGGCACTGTTGCCTTATAACGGCAAGGACCCAGGTTCTATTCTGGTCTCAGGTCACTGTCCATGTGGAATTTGCACGTTGTCCCTGTATCTGTGTGGGTTTCTTCTGGGTGCTCTGGTTTCTTCCCGCAGTCCAAAGATGTGTGAATTAAGTTGATTGGTCATAAAAAATTGCCCCTTAAAGTCAGGAAGATTAGCAGGGTAAATATATGGGGTTATGGAAATAGGGCCTGGGTGGAATTGTTGTCAGTGCAGGCTCGAGGGGCTGAATGACTCCTTTCTGCACTGCAAGAACTCTATGATTCTATGATTGCAGTGTTAACGTAAGCCTACATATAACACTAATAAATAAGCTTTAAAAAATCTCATTTTATGGCACCAACTGCTGTGTTCTGATAAGAATACAAGAACTTGGAGCAGGAGTAGGCCATTGAGCCTGCTCCACCATTCAATAAGATCATGGCTGACCTTTTTGTGAATTCAGCTCCACTTACCTGCCCGTTCACCATAACCATTAATTCCTTTACTGTTCAAAAATTTATCTATTGTTGCCTTAAAAACATTTAATGAGGTGGCCTCAACTGCTTCACTGGGCAGAAAATTCCAGATTCACACTCTGTGCACTGAAGACATCTCACTTAGGAATCTCATTAAAAACCCAGGAGGGGACAGTCTATTGGCACCAGAGTTTGACAGTTCTGGAACTCTGTGCATGCACAAAAGCCCCAAACTGTCAACTTCCCGTTTGCTGGCTAGCTCAATCGCTGGCTAGCCCGGGACCCCACAGTGCTGCCCTCCTGCAACCCCTTCCTATGGCCCGATAGCAGCCTCCACAGCAATTCCCAGGTCAGCCCTACTTCCCCACCCCCCGGTCTTGGAACAGCCCAATGTCCACACCCCCGCCCCTCCCCGAAGTGATGATCCCTCACCCTGGCAGACCCCCCTCCACCAATGACTCCTATAGTGTCAGCCCCGCTGAAGGCAGAGCCCCTCCCCAGCAAAATACCCCCCCCATCCCATCCCAGTTGCTGCCCTCCCGCCATCTCAGCCTGATCACCATGCAGAATGGCAGCGGGACACCCCATTCCCATTGATTACCTCTGAGGCCCACCAACAATAAGCAGCACTCCCTTGGCACTGCCCAATGCCCCTGGGCACAAGCACTTCACACCTTGGGCAGTGCCAGGGGGCACAGGCTAGCATTGCCAGGGGGCAGCACTCCTCCACCACCCAACCCTGGGGGTGCCCTGATTGCTCAATCTTCATTCCAGTGGCGTTTCCCACTAGTTTCCTGAATGTGGTGAGCTAGTCTGAATCCTGCCGGAATGAAGCACTCCTCATGAAGTGGGAGATTCAATCAGGACCTGAAAGATCTGAAAATTAACTAATAAACATATTTAAAATACATACAGAAAAGATTTAAATTACTTATCTGTCTTCCCACCAGTTTCACGCATGGTCTGGCTAGTGACTGTTCTCTGGCTCTGGGAGACGAGCATGCTTTCCCAGTGCTTCCACAAATCCCTGTCAAGGCTGGAGATGTGCGTATTCCATTGCAACCTGAAAGAAAAGTTGCAAGTCCCAATGTGAGAATTGTGGTCCAAAAACTGGGGAAAGTCTGATTTTAATAAGATTGGATAATGATTTGGCTAGAGTGGTCTGGGAACAGACACTTTCAAGTAAATCTGTGAAAGAATAGTGGGATATATTCAAGAAGGAAATAGGGAGAGTACAGGGCCAACATATTCCAATAAAGAGAAAAGATGGCACAAATAAACCCAGTGAATCCTG
Source organism: Sphyrna mokarran (assembly GCA_024679065.1). Classification (NCBI taxonomy): domain Eukaryota; kingdom Metazoa; phylum Chordata; class Chondrichthyes; order Carcharhiniformes; family Carcharhinidae; genus Sphyrna; species Sphyrna mokarran. The sequence continues at coordinate 30,677,430 of JAGIQG010000006.1, read as the reverse complement.
GATATAGAGGGATATGCAATATTGGATAAAGAAAAAAGGGAAGCTTGTGACAAATATCGAGGGCTCAAGCAACAAAGCCCTAGAATGTGCAAGAAGGAATTTAAAAAGGAAATTAAGAACGCAAAAAGAGGACATGAAAGGAAATCCCAAGTTGTTTGACAAGTAAACTAAAGGCAAAAAAATAATTAGATTAAGAGTAGGGCCCATTAAGGATCACGGTGCTAATTTGTGTGTAGAACTGGGGGACGGAGGTAGGGATTGAAATAAATACTTTGTTTCAGTAGTAGCTAGTGAGAGAGACATTGTGGGTAAAGAAATCAGACAGAAGGACCGTGATACAAATAAAGAAATTAACATTGACAGAGAGAAGGTTCTGAGGGGTCTGATAGGATTAAAAATAGGTAAATCTTCAAGGTTGTTGAATGAAGCAAGGGAAGAAATAGCAGAGGCACTGGCAACAATTTTCAATTCCTCCCTGGCCAGATGAGAGGCCATGATGTGGAGATGCTGGCGTTGAACTGGGGTAAACATGGTAAGAAGTCTCACAATACCAGATTAAAGTCCAACAGGTTTATTTGGCAGAAACCTCCACTAGCTTTTGGAGCGCTGCTTCTTTGTCAGATGAGTGGGGAGTTCTGATCACAAACCCTTACATGCCCTGTTTGTGATCAGAACTTCCCAATCACCTGATGAAGGAGCAACATTCTGCAATCTAGTGGTGTTTACTACCAAATAAACCTGTTGGACTTTAACCTGGTGTTGTGAGACTTCTTACAGATGAGAGGTGCCAGAGGGCTGGAAGACAGCAAATGTGGTACCATTATTTCAGGATGGAGGAAGAGATAAACAGGAAACTACAGGCCAGTCAGTCCAATACCGATTAGAAAAATATTGGGAGCAATTCAATAAAGCTAACTATGATGGTATGAATCATGAATTGACTGATGGATTGGAAAACAAAGAACAAAGAACAAAGAACAAAACAGCATGGGAAACAGGCCCTTCAGCCCAACGAGCCCGCGCCACCACCTCGATGTTCCCACTTCTACATGCGATCCCTGTCCATGTTTATAGATCTATGGATTAAAAACCAAATTTGAGACAATTTAGGGAGAATTTGTTTTGCCAATTAGCCTAAGAGCACATCTTTGGGATGTGGGAGGAAACCGGAGCTCCCGGAGAAAACCCACGCAAGCACGGGGAGAATGCGCAAACTCCCACAGACACAGGCCCAAATCCATGTATCTGCACAGCACAGCTATAGTCACTGCTCTGTCGTGTTGCCCATCAGATGGTCCAGGTCAAGCATACACTAACGATGTGAAACAGTAGGATATTCTCGAAAAAGGTCCAAGACGAGTCCTCTCACGACCCATCGCGCGTATGCCCCTTGTTAGACAACAAGGTGGACCAAAGCACTTGTAGGATAAAAACAAGTACATCAATATCATCATCTATTTACACACTTCCCAGGGACTCCCAAGGCTCATGATCCCTATTTTAAATCAGTTTTCTATACCCCTCCATTCCCATTCTGTTCATGTGCCCATCTAAGTATTTCTTAAATAACTCCAGAGTGCCTGCCTCCACCACTATACTTGGTAGCGCATTCCATACCCCCACCACCCTCTGTGTGAAAAAACTCCCTCTAGCATCCAAATTATACCTTACCCCCCTCACCCTAAGCCCGTGACCCCTCGTGCTATTTGAGTCCATCCTAGGAAAAAGCTTAACCCTGTTTACTCTATCTATCCCCTTCAAAATCTTGTACACCTCTATCAGATCTCCTCTAAGTCTACGTCTTTCTAAGGAAAACAGTCCCAATTTGCCTAATCTCTCCTCATAACTGAGACCTTCCATACCAGGCAGCATCCTGGTAAACCTCCTCTGCACTCTTTCCAGAGTCTCCATGTCCTTCCGGTAGTAAGGCAACCAGAACTGGACACAGTATTCCAAATGAGGTCTAACCAGCGTTTTATACAACTGCAACATTAAAGGCCAGCTCTTGTACTCTATACCCCTTCCTATAAAGGCTAGCATACTATATGCTTTCTTCACAACCTTCTCCACTTGCTCTGCCACCTTCAGAGACTTGTTCACCTGCACCCCCAGGTCCCTCTGCATTTCTATACTCTTAATAGGTCTACCCTTTATCATATACCTCCCCCTTACATTTTTTCTCCCGATATGCATCACCTCACATTCATCAGGATTGAATTCCATCTACCATCTGTCTGCCCAAGCTACCAGCCTATCTATGTCCTGCTGCATTGCCTGACAATGCTCCTCACTATCTGCAAGTCCAGCCATCTTTGTATCGTCTGCAAACTTGCTGATCACTCCACTTACTCCCTCTTCCAAGTCATTTATATATATTACAAATAGAAGAGGTCCCAGTACCGAGCCCTGCGGCACACCACTAGTGACCGACCTCCAGCTAGAGAAACACCCTTCCACTATTATTCTCTGTCTCCTATTACCAAGCCAGTTGCTTATCCATCTAGCTACCTGTCCTTGTATCCCATTTGCCTTGACCTTCTCGACTAACCTCCCATGAGGGACTTTGTCAAACGCCTTACTAAAATCCATATAGACAACATCAACGGCTCGCCCTTCGTCCACCATTTTCGTCACCTCCTCAAAAAATTCTACCAGATTTCTAAGGCACGACCTCCCCTTAACAAATCCATGCTGTGTATCCCTAATCAGATTGCAACGCTCTAAGTGCCTATACATCCTATCTCTAAGAATCCCCTCCAACAGCTTCCCTACCACTGACGTCAAACTCACCGGCCTATAATTTCCAGGGTTATCCCTACCACCCTTTTTAAACAACAGTACAACATTAGCTATTTCCAGTCCACTAGGACCTCACCTGTGTCCAAGGAAGAGACAAAGATTTGCATCAGAGGCCCAGCAATTTCACCCCGCACCTCTCTAAGCAGTCTGGGATAAATGCCATCAGGTCCTGGAGATTTATCAGTTTTAATGCTAGCTAGAAGCTCTAACACTTCCTCCCTCGGTATGGATATTTCCCTCAACTGGTCCACAGCTCCCTCAGAGACAGGAGCTGTCAACAAGCTCCGCTCCTTCGTGAATACCGACGCAAAGTATTCATTCAGAATGTCTGCCATTCCCTCGGGCTCTAAGCACAGTTCCCCTCCTCTGTTCCTAAGAGGTCCGATTTTCCCTCTAACCACCCTTTTATTCCTAACATAGAACATTACTGAAAGGAAAGACAGTGGACAGAATGGCAGGCATTTAAAGAATGAATAGGTAAATTCCAGAAGTTGTTTATTCCTGTTTGGCACAAGAGTGATAAAACGGGGAACTACAGACCAGTGAACCTAATGTCAGTACTGGGGAAGTTGCTGGATTCCATTTTCAAGGATTTCATAACTCAGTGTTTGGAAGTCAGTGGTATAATCAGACAAAGTCAGTGTGGATTTCCAAAAGGGAAATCATGCTTGATGAATTTATTGGAATTCTTTGAGGATGTAATTAATAAATTTGACCAAAGAGAACTAGTCGATGTGGTTTATTTAGACTTTCATAAAGCTTTTGACAAGGTCTCACATAACAGGCTACTATGTAAAGTTAAAGCACATGGGGTTTCAGGTAATGTCTTGAGATGTATAGAAAGCTGAATAGTAGATAGGAAGCAAAGAGTTGGCATAAATGGGTCTTTTTCTGATTGGCAGGCAATGGCTATGGAGTTCCACAGGGATCTGTGCTTGGACCACAACTGTTCACATTATATATCAATAATTTTGAAGAGGAACTGAATTTATTATCACCAAATTTGGGAGAGTGAGCTGTGAGGAGGATACAGACTTACTTCAGCATGATTTGGACAGGCATATGCTTGGCAGATGCAGTATAATGTAGATGAATGTGAGGTTACCCACTTTGGTAGCAATAATAGGAAGACAGCTTATTATATTAATGGGTAGAAATTGAGAGAGATGGATACTCAGCAAGATCTTCATGTCCTCGTGCATCAGTCTCTGAAAGTAAGCATGCAGGTACAGAAGGCAATAAAGAAGGTAAATGGTATGTTAGCCTTCATAGCGAGAGGATTTGAGTTTAGGAATGGAGATGTTTTGCTGCAATTGTATAGGATGTTGGTGAGCCACACCTGGAGCAGTGTGTGCAGTTTTGGTGTCTTTATCTGAGAAAGGATGTCCTTGGTATAGATGGAGTACAGCAAAAGCTTTCTAGGCTGATTCCTGGGATGGCAGGTTAGGATTATATTCACTGGAATTTAGAAGAATGAGAGGGGATCTCATAGAAATTTGCAAAATTCTAACAGGGTTAGAAAGGGTAGATTCAAAAATTGTTCCCAATGGTGGGGGAGTCCAGAACTAGGGGTCATAGTTTGAGGATAAGAGCAAAACCTTTTAGAATGTAGGTGAAGAAAAATTTCTTCACTCAGAGGATGGTGAATGTGTGGTAATTGAGGCCACAGATGTAATTGAGGCCAAAATGCTGTCTGAAGAAATTAGATACACCTCCAGCAGCTTAAGGGGTCAAGGGATATGAGTAGAAAGGGGAACAGGATATTGAATTTAGGGTCTTAGAGGTCATAGAAGTTTACCTGCATGGAAACAGGCCCTTCAGCCCAACTTATCCATGCAGCTTTTTTTTTAAACCCCTAAGCTAAAACCAATTGCCCACATTTGGCCCATATCCCTTTATACCCATCTTATCCATGTAACTGTCTAAATGCTTTTTAAAGACAAAATTGTACCTACCTCTATTACTACCTCTGGCAGCCTGTTCCAGACATTCACCACCTCTGTGTAAAAAAAAAATGCCCCTCTGGACACTTTCGTATTTCTCCTCTCTCACCTTAAACTTATGCCCTCTAGTTTTAGACTCCCCTACCTTTGGGAAAAGATATTGATTATCTAACTGATTTGTGTGCCCTTCATTATTTTATAGGCCTCTGTAAGATCACCCCTTAGCATTCTACACTCCAGAGGAAAAAGTGCCAGTCTATCCAGCCTCTCCTCATAATTAAAACTATCAAGTCCTGGTAGTATCCTAGTAAATCTTTTCTGCACTCTTTCTAGTTTGATAATATCCTTTCTATAATAGGGTGACCAGAACTGTACACAGTATTCCAAGTGTGGCCTTATCAATGTCTTGTACAACTTCAACAAGACATCCCAACTCCTGTATTCAACGCTCTAACCAATGAAACCAAGCATGTCAAATGCCTTCTTCACCACTCTGTCACCTGTGACTTCACTTTCAAAGTGCTATGAACACATACCCCTAGATTTCTTTGTTCTGTAACTCTTCCCAACGCTCTGCCATTAAATGAGTAAATCCCGGTCTGATTCAATCTACCAAAATGCATCACCTCGCATTTATCTAAATTAAACTTCACCTGCCATTCACCAGCTCACTGGCCTAATTGATCAAGATCCCATTGCAATCGGAGATTGCATTATCCACTATGTCACAATCTTGATGTCAGCTACAAACTTACTAACCATGCCTCCTATATTCTCATCCAAATTATTAATGTTAATTAATAACAGTGGATTTAGCACTGATCCCTGAGGCACACCGCTAGTCACAGGCCTCAAGTTTGAAAAACAACCCTCTATAACTACCCTCTAGTCCTGTCAAGAAGCCAATTTTGTATCCATTTAGATACCTTAGCCTGGATCCTGTGAGATTTAACCTTTTGCAACAATCTACCATGCGGAACTTTGTCAAAGTTTCATTTTGATCATCTATGTTCAAAATGAATGGTGGAGCAGGTTTTAAGGGCTGAATGGCCTAGTCCTACTTCTAGTTTCTATGAAACAGAATTTATGTGCATTTGGAGAGGCAGGAATGAATCAAGAACAGGAAACATGGTTTTGTTAAGGGAAGGTCATGTCTGACCAACTTGAGTGAATTTGAATTACCCTGCCATTCAAAATGATCATTATTGATTTATGCTGGCCTCAACTCCTTTTCTGCACCATTTCCCATGTTTCTTGATTTATCAAATATTAATCTCTACTTTAAATTCTTTTAATGATCCAGCTTCCATTACTCTTAGGGGCAGAGAATTCTAGCGATTCACCATCCTCTACAAAAAATATTCTCCACACTCAGTTTTAAATTACCTGCCCTTTATCTTGCAGCTATGTCCCCTTGTTCAAGTCTCTCAAGACTAGTGAAAACATCTCACCATCTACCCTGTCAAGACCCTTCAGTATCTTATATTTCTGAATTAATCTCTTCTCACTCTTTTAAACTCCAAGGAATACAGACCCGGACTACTTAGTCTCTCTCCCTGGGTGACGCTCTCATCCCTGGAATTAGCTTGGTCGATCTCTGGATTGCCCCCAATATTATTGTATCTTTTTTTAGGTAAGAGTACCAAAACTGTATGTAATTTTCCAGGTTTGCCTTCACCAAAACCTGTATGACTGCAACAAAATCTCCCTATTTTTAACTCCAACCTCTTTGTAATAAAGGCCAAAATACCTATTGCCTTCTTATCTATTTGTTGGAACTACCTGCTAGCTTTTTGTGATTCATGCACTGAACATCTCGATCTCTCTGTACTTCACTAACCTGCAGTCTCTCTCTATTTAGATAATAATTTGCATTTTGATTCCTCCTAACTAAGTGCATGACTTCACACTTTCCCACATAAAACTCCATTTGCCAAGTTTTTACCCAGTCACCCAATCTATCTATATCTTGTTGCAGAATCATAATCCTTCTCACAACATGCCCTTCCACCACCTTTGTATCATCACCAAATTTGGAAACTTTATATTCTGTTTCTCCCTCCAGGTGATTAATATAAATAGTGAACAATTGCTGGCCAAAAAATGATCTCTGTGGTACTCCACTAGTTATATCTTTCCACTCTGAAAAGGGCTCATTTATCCCAACGCTCTGTTTTCTATGTGACAGTCAGTTTTCAATCCACACTTCCTCTAATTTCAGGGGCTCTTACTTTATACACTGGTGTCTTATGTGGCAGCTTGTCAAGAACATTTTGGAAATCTAAATAGACTACATCTAGAGGTTCCCCTCTATTTACTCTCCCTGTTATTTCTTCAAAGAATTTGAGCAAATTTGTCAAATATGATTTACCTGTCATAAAAGCATGTTGACTAGGTTTGATTATATTCAGCTTTCTTAAATGATTAACTATTTCCTTTTTAATTATTGACTTTAGCATCTTACCAATAATAGAATTTAAACTAACAGGTCTTTAGTTCCCTGCCCTATGTCCTTCTCCCTTTCTGAACAAGGATGTCACATTGACTGTTTTCCAATCTTCTGGTAACTCTCAGAATTTAGTGAGTTACGAAAAATTTCAACTAATGAGTCTACTATCTCTGCAGCCATTTTCTTTAAAAACCTAGTATGCAGTTCATCGAATCCTGGCAATTTGTCCACCTTCAGCCCATTGAGGTTTTCCAATACTCTATTCCTTGTGATTGGAATTTTTGTAAATTCTACCATGTTATTTGAAATCAGCCCATCTGATATCATAGGGATGTTTGCCACATCCTCCACAGTGAAGACTGATGCAAAAAATATATTTAGCCTGTCTGCCATTTCTTTGTTTGTTGTTATCCATTCACCCACCTCATTCAGTGGAGGCCCCATATTTACCCTAGCTACCTGCTCCCTATTTACATTCTGTTTTTATGCTGCATACAAGTTTTCTCTCAAAATTCATTTTCTCCCTTCTTATGAGTTTTTTAGTCTTTTGTTGCCAGATCATAAAAACTTTCCAGTCCTCTAGTCTATCGCTTGCCATTTGGACATCTTGCTTTTCAATTTAATATTATCCTCCATCTCCTTTGTTAACCATGGATTTTGCTCTTTCTCATGGAATCCCTCTCTTTGATTGGAATAAACTCCTGCTGAGCATTTTGAGATAGCTATAGGTGTTTGAATATCTGTCACTGCTCATCTACTAATCTGTATCTTAGCTTGTTTACCTAATTCAGCTTAGACAGCTCTTCCTTCATATCATTATAATTCCCTCTATAATTATGTCATTATAATTGCATTCACCCTCAAATGTAGCTGAAATTCTATCCTATTTTGATCATAACCCCTTAGAAGATACTTAACCATAAAATCCCTTATTAATCCTTCTTCATTATACAAATCCAAATCTAAAATAGCCCATTCCTGGCTAGGTTCCACAATGTATTGCTCTAAAAAGCAATCCCTGATGCACTCCACAAGTTCTTCTTCTATGCTGCAAAAAGCCTAAGATCTTGAACCACTTAACCTTTTGTAAATCAACATTTTAAGTTGACCATAAAAATTAGAGAGGCTGAGCTGTCAGTCAAGTAATATTTTCTCTAAAGCACAGCTGTTTCAACTTGAGTAACAGTTATTTAGGCTCTGACCTATTGTCACCACAATATTTATATGACTTGTACTATTAAGTTTCTGATCAATAAAAACTGCAGGGAGTCATTGGTGGAAATTAAAATGCTATTGAATGTCAAGGGTGGGTGGTTCAATTTTGCCTGTTGGAGAGTATCTGGCACTTTGTCGCCTGAACGTCACTCGTCACTTTTTCTGGCAGATACTCATTACATGTACATTATTAACACTCCAAATGTATCAATTTCAGTGTTGAATTTTTAAAAATCTTTCATGATATACTCATTTTTCTACACAAACATGCACATGCACCACACACATGCACACACATGAGATATTGTTCACTAATGGGAATGGTAGGGACACTGAACAAAGTAAGCCATGGTAAAACTGAAGAGAAAATTGTAATAGTATTGTTCATAGAACATAGAACATTACAGTGCAGTACAGGCCCTTCGGCCCTCGATGTTGCGCCGGCCAGTGGACCCTCTAACCTAAACTATTCCAATATCATCCATATGCCTATCCACCGACCATTTGAATGCCCCCAAAGTAGGCGAGTCCACAACTGCTGCAGGCAGGGCATTCCACGCCCTCACCACCCTCTGTGTAAAGAACCTGCCTCTGACATCCGTCCTATAACTACCACCTCTTAATTTAAAGTTATGTCCCCTTGTGTTGGTCATCACCATCCGAGGATGGTGATAAATCCGAGTTCAAGAAGCTTTTGATAAAATTCCTCAGGTCATAGTTCAGATAAAACTTCAAAAACCACAGGAAATCAAGATGGAACATAAAGCTGGATAAATAATTATTTAAGATATAATATAAGGGTAATTTTGTGCTTCCAGGAGGACAGAACACTCACAAAATAGAACATCCTGTGAAGTCATAAATACACAGCCTATGATTTTATGTCCATTAGCAAATAGCAGAATAATTGGAAAATCCGTAAAGCCAAAGTACTACAAGTAATTTACAAACAAATTTAAATTCGTTTGACAATTCAGTAGGCACATGAAAAATGAAATATTATTAAACAGGATGAAACAATTTGGAATATAAATATATAATGGATGAAAGGCTTAGAACCCAGGTTGCAAGGGAGGACTGGGGCTGTTGGAGAAAAAATCTAGAAATCATAGTTAACAAATAACTTTCAGTGCCAGGGTATGAAGTCAGAATAATCAAATGTGCACCTACCAAAATAATAGTAAAAGCAACATAACAAGGTATGATTAGACCATACTGATTGATTTTGGTTACTGCACTGTCATTAAAAACTTTCATTGGAAAGGGCATCTGAGATATCAACAAGATTGGTCCCAAGTTAAAAAAAAGCAGGAACTTTGAAGAGAAATTAAACAAATCTTAGTTTGCGGAATGGAAAGAAGGATAAGAGAGAATGAAATGGTATAATCTGTGTTAACTGTGATTATTACCTCAAAGTGACTGAATGATAAATGTTTGAAACAATCAACCAACCAAGTCAATAGAGGCAAAAACTTTGAGCTATTCAAAGAATAATCAGATGCATGACGAGAAATCTAATGTACTAAGTAATGCATTTTTGTGGGACAAATGAGACTTTTTCAGCCCTGACTTCTTATGGTTTACAAAGAATATCGCAAGACCCATTTATTGTAACCCCAACATTTCTTTATTACATTTTGGATTGACCTGTTGAGGAATTTGACATATTTTTAATCAAATTTGTGAGCATTGTCACCAAAAAAATGGCAGTGTGCTGGTTCTGACATAAAAACAGAGTGATTCCCATAGATGATGCCAGTGTTTTCAGACCGAATCTTACGCCTCATTCGTAATAATTTTTATTCCCATGAGAATCATGTCGCTCCTGCAACTTAACTGCTGCAAGCACTCGCGAGCTCCATATAAATGATTCCTCAAACATTTGTTCCACAACAACTGGAGGGGATGGCAGCCAAGAAAGCAGCAACATGCTTTTCAGAAGGTCCTCAGGATGGAGTGGAGCAGAGCCAGGACACACTCTATACCCTCTGCAGGAGACAGCCTTCCAGTAGAAATACTACCCCCACTGGGATGCAGCCCTGGTCACTGAAGAAGAGGATAGGCAGCGGTGTCGGAAGAAAATTAATGATCTACTTCGCTCAGCCAAGGTAAATAAACCATCTCCAGTCTTCCACTTGACCTGTTTACATACCCCTCGCACCCCGACCCCTTCTCTCACTTGTCCTTTGCCAACACCAGGCATCAGGTTCTCCCTTCATCCCACAATCAACATATTTCCCCAATAGCTGCTATGCTCCTTACACTCCAGCTCTCACCCAAGCCCACATGTATCACACCTCATCATCATCTTTAATGTCAACACTCCCACCTACACTTTCCCTATCTGGGTCATTGCAGAACAGACTCAACCACAACAGGCATGAGCTGGCACAGCCAGCTGGAGTCATGCACAAGTAAGAACTCTCATGCATTTTGAGGAGCGAGACCTTGAGCTGACAAGGGAAGAGGATGAATGTGCCTGTGCTGCTCGTGAAATGATGTCATTTCTCAAGTGAGTAATCAATGTTCCCCACATATCCCCTGTAATACACCAATTGTCCCTTTTCTCCCTTTCACGCTAAAGCACAGTAACAAGGCACTGCTGCTGGCATATGCTCCTCTGGAGCCCATTCCCCAACCCCCATCCATTGAAGAGTAAACCAATTATCCCCTTCATTAAAGCATACCTCTCTCACGTCTGATAGCGTTCTCTAGTGGTTATAAGGCAAAATGCTGTTGAGGTGCTGCTAGGCTGCCCTTGTCAGTTATAAGTTGGATATGAACATCAGGACATTTGACATGGGTGAAGCCTGTAGTAGCTGACTTTTGGAATCATGGAATTCCTACAGTGCAGGAAGAAGCCATTCAGCCTGTCAAGTCCACATTGACACTCCCACAGAGCATCCATCACAAGCTCTATCCCTGTAACCTCAGGAATTTACCCTAACATTTACATCTTGGGACAATTTAGCACGGCCAATCCATCCTACACATTTTTGGAATGTGGAGGAAATGGGAACACCCAGAAGAAATTAATGCAGACATGGGGGGAATATACAAATTCCACACAGTCACCTAAGGCCAGAATTGAACCCGGGTCCATGGCACAGTGAGGCAGCAGTGCTAACCACTGTGCCAACATGTTTCCCTGTCCTTCTGAGCTCTATGATAGGCCATTTGATGGCAAAATGTGTTGATGCATTAAGGTTTCTGTCAGGCAGGAGTTGGATGCATCACTAAGGATGGAGGAGCATCGTTTTGTCCTTTGCAATTCCTGCAGAATTGGGCCAATAGTATAGATTATAAAAGCAGGGAAGTCATGTTGGACTTGTATTGAACTTTGGTGAGGCCACAGCTAGAATACTGTGTGCAGTTCTGGTCACCACATTATAGGAAGGATGTGATTGCACTGGAAGGGGTGCAGTGGTGATTAATCAGGATGCTGTCTGGGATGGAACATTCATGAAGAGAGGTTGGATATGCTTGTGTTATTTTTGTTGTAGCAGAGAAGGCTGAGGGGTGACCTGATTCAAGTGTACAAGATTTTGGGGGGCATGAACAGAGTAAATAAGGAGCAGCTGTTCCCCTTAGTCAAACCTTACATCATTTCCTTACTTCACCCCTGGGGTAATATAAATGTGACACCCTGGTTGGAGATGGCTTGGGTGCGGAGTGGGGAGTTGCCCTGTGAGGGAATTTGGGTTCTGGAAGGGGATTGGAGGTCTTTGGAGGGATATGGGAGGTAGTGGATGGGTGTTGCAGGTGGTGGTTGAATTTGCTGGAACCATGCATCCTAATGGAATCAAATGCACCACTCGACAATGGACCAGATGGCATTGGGGACTTCATTATAGCAGGTTTTCACCTCAGTCTCAGGCCTCCATCTGCTGTGAACTTTGCGGGTAGCTGTTGTCTCCCATGAATCCAGGTTGATCCTTAAAGACTCTGGGGATGTCCATGCGCCCCAGGAAGTAACTATGATGCACCTTCCCCAGGAAACATGCACACACGTTTAGGATGTTGGCAAGGTAGTCGCAAATGATCTGTACGTTAAGGCAGCGGAAGGCCTTTCTGTTTAGAAAGGGCACTTGCTGATTCCATAGCACCTGCTGAGTGACGTGCATGCTGTCTATAACTCTCTGAACCTACAACATACTGCTGATGCAGCATTGGCAGTCAAGCCTTTAGCCTGGGCCTCTTGATGGGCTTGGCCCGGGTCATAATGTATATAGTGCCCTTCCTGAATGTTTAAGAATCCATCACCTCACATTTGCACCTGTGGGCTAGGACAATGAAAAACCACAGAGATCACCGCTCGAGCCCTGGAATGACTGGAAGATGAGAAGTTAAAGGCAGTAGTCACCTTAACTGCCAGTGGAATTCGGTGTCCTCCCCGCATATAGTTCCAGGTCTGTGCAGATCTGGAACAGATGTCTTATTGTCTCCATGTTTGGACAGAACCTTCCTGGCACATAGCATCCGGCTGCTCATGGAAGGACATTCGTGTCCTGTACATTTGAGGTCTCCTCCTCTGCCATTTTCTGTCCTCCCCCTCAGGCTCCCCTTCTGCTGATATGCGACTGGGCCTGACCCAGGCCAAGGGGCCCCCTGTTGTCTTCGTGCAGCCAACTGCCTGCTGGGCATGCCATTGGCAGTGAAACCATCACGGCAGTGATGACGATCTAAGACAAGATTCCTCTTTGCTCGGATGATTGGGAAGGGTGGTGGAGGGGGGACAGAGTGAGGGTATCCATTCAGAGCCCCTCAATCCCATCCTCTGAATGAAAAAATTGCCCTTTTGGACCCTTTTGTATCTCTCACCTTAAACTTATGCCCTCTCATTTTATACTCCTTTGGGAAAAGATGTTGATTGTCTATCTGTTTATGCCCCTCATTATTTTATAGGCCTCCATAATGTCACCCTGAAGCCTCCTATGCTCCAGGGAAAAAAAGTCCCAGTCTATCCAGTCTCTCCTTATAACGCAAACCATCAAATCCCTGGTAGCGTCCTAGTGAGTCTTTTCTGCACTCTTTCTAGTTTAATAATATCCTTTCAATAAAAGGGTGACCAGAATTATACAGAATATTCCAAGTATGACCTTACCAATACCTTGTACAATTTCAACAAAATATCCTAACTCTTATATTCAATGTTCTGACCAATAAAACCAAGCATGCTGAATGCCTTCTTCACTATCCTGTCCACCTGTGACTCCATTTTCAAGAAGCTATGAACCTGTACTCCTAGGTCCCTTTGTTCTATAATCTCACCAATGCCCTACTATTAACTGCATAGTTCCTGCTCTGATTCAATCTACCAAAATGCATCATCTCACACTTAGCTGAATTAAACTCCAACTGCCATTCATCAGCCCATTGGCCAATTGATCAAGATCCCTTTGCAATCCTTAATAACCTTCTTCATTGTCCACTGCGCTACCAATCTTGATTGTTGTATTAATATATAAGATAAAATAATATATATACCCATGCAAACCTGACAACACTTCCAACACCTGTTTGTACAAGAAAGCTATGGACCTACTCACTTATAATATATTACGTCTAATCACTTCTGCGCATGCCTTGAAACATTATCTGTGCACTATAGATGAAATGTAGAAGTATTGGAGGACAATTTGGTATCTGAGGCCCAGTTCAAGCAGCATGAATTGAGACAGAAACACTGGCCATCTGCACAAAACGTAGACAATTGGCAACAATGTTTAATACCTTGGTGATAGGTTAATTGTTTCTTGCACTTGGGTAATTACCATCTGCTTAAGCAATCAAAAACATTGGCTGGACTGGCTTCGCCTGAACACATTTCATGCAGAGCCAGAAGAATGTAAGCCAATTTCTCAGCATGTAGCTAAGAAGAAACTATTTTGAGGGCGGCATCTCTAACCTGTTTTTAAGCAAAGTAACTCAGTTCAAAATCATGCAGGTTTTACAAAGCTGGTAATCCACTGTGCCAGGTGGCCACTCAGGTGACAAAGCTGACCCCATACCTTTATTATTCTTTCAAGGGAGATTTTGTTCCTTATTCTAGTCAGTAATTAAAAGCTCAAAAACGTTGTTCCTACAATGTTTGTGTTATGTGAGTTATTGTTTCATTGTATGTGGTTCCAGAAGAAAACAAGAGCATTTTCTTTGCATAATTAGATTAATGATAGTTTATTAATGCTACTGTGATTCTTGAAGAAATTTCTTGAAAATTGTGTCATTATTTTGCTATACCAGTAGACAAATCTAAAGAAGTTGCTCAAGTATTCCTTTGGAAGAATGCCATTAAAAAGCAAAATGAGCTCTGGGAGTTGGAAGAATATTGTCATTGGAATTTGATGTCAATTGTGTTTGTTACTTTTTCTCAAGCTGCAATTATTTTATAAATTGTTAATATAATCAGCATTAATCAGGTATATTGAATGATATAAAAACATAAATTACTGAAAATGCTCAGCAAGTTATGCAGCATCAATGGAAAGAAACAGTTGCAGGCTGGACCTTGGTAGAGTCAGGATGACTCTGGAGATCTTTAAAAATGGTGAGCTGATCTAGATGCAGTAGTCCCGCTCCTAATCCTGACTGATATGATTTTCCCCAGTAGGGGAAAGGGAAGCGCATGAATTGCCTGAACATGAAACATAATCTGCTGGGTTATTTGAAAATAGTGCCCAGTTCTAGCAGACCCTATTTTTTGCTGTTCCAAGGGTTCTACTCTACAGGGCGGGAATCACAAATTCACAGAGGAAATACAAATGCTGTTCACAGATGGGTCAGGTCTATTTAATTGTTATGATCAGAAAATGTTTTAAAAAGGTTGCAACTGTTGATTAACAAAAAGCACCCACTGCTGGAGTGCATTGATTGGCAAGCCATCTACTGTAACTTAGAAAAATTCATCTATCTATTTCTGCAACATCTTCCAAGAGCGGTTATTATAGCTGGGTCCATCATAAATGCTTGGTTGAATTTCAATAGGTCCAAAACCATGCATCTCAATAGAGTGGGGTGGGTTAAGAAGAGTGAATGCTGGAGCTGAGTTTGCATTTGATTGACAATTTTAAGAGGCTATTAAAGGATTAGCTATTTTCAATGGGTTACTTAATAGAGATTGTATGTTTTTATAATAGATTGACCACTTTTTCTATATCAAGTGTGTACGCTTGTGTGCTCTGTTAGATCATTAGAAATTTTTTTTCATCTCTACATGGTTCTGGAGACCTGCCATAGTGGATATTAAGTGAGTGACATGGAAGAAACATAAAGTGTGAAGTGGCATGGAGGAGGAATAGAGTTAGTTTGAGGGCTAGAGAGTCTAATGGCCTTTTATAAAAAGTCTCAAATAACTGACCAGACCTTCTAAACAGGTCACCTTAGAATTTATCCACCTCCATGGCTGTTTCCAAACTGCCTCCAGGGGCGACAGATCTGACTTGGTCATTGTATATGATGAGGTCATTTATATTGTGGAGGGAAAAATCCAAACTGGAGCCACTCACCTCAGTAGCAAAGTTTCAATCTAATATTTCACCTTGAGCTGACCTTTCATAACATGAAGGTATTTTGCTTTATTATGGAAGATGGCTGGGTGTAAGATACAAAGAAGTTGGGGAAGTTCAAATTGTTCCTAATTATATGTAAGAACATTCTGCAACTTTAAAGTTAAATTTTATTTACTATCTCAAGTAGGCTTACATTCATACTACAATGAAGTTACTGAGAAAATCTCCTAGTTGTCAGTTCAGGTACACTGAGGGAGAATTTAGTGTGGCCAATTCACCTAACTTGCACATTTTTGGAGTGTGGGAGAAAACCAGAGCACTTGGAGGAAACCGTCACAAACACAGGGAGAATGTGCAAACTTCACCTGACAGCTCAGGGACTATCGCTGTTGCTGTGCAGACACGTGAATTTGGGCCTGTGTCTGCGGGAGTTTGCGCGTTCTCCCCGTGGTTGCGTGGGTTTTCTCTGGGTGCTCTGGTTTCCTCCCACATCCCAAAAATGTGTTCTTAGGCTGATTGGGCAACAAATTGGTCCCTATATGTTATTAAGACGTTAGGACAGCAGCGCGGGCTCGTTGGGCCGAAGGGCCTGTTTCCGGTGCTGTGTTGTTCTTTGTTCTTTGTTCACACAGACAATGACCCAAGCCAGGAATCGAACATGGGTCCCTGGCACTGTGAGACAGTAATGTTAACCACTGTGTCATCCTGCCACCCATCATGTGAAACTTGTGTTTCTGGACAAGAATCAAATTTAAAAGAAAAGAAAATCATTAAAAAAAAACAAGAGGTAGAAAAGCTGACTCTAATTTAATGTTATTTCAATTCAATTGGACAGACAACATGCAAAATATCAGAAATAAACAAAAATTTCAAATTTACCAAATTGTTACTTCTCAATTGACTGATGAAATAGTGCAACAACAATAATCTGTCAATGGCAGTAAAATGAAGGAGATAGTCATTGATGTTAGGAAACATAGTGGACGACATGTCCCTGTCTACACTGTAAGAAGTCTCAACACCAGGTTAGAGTCCAACCAGTTTATTTGATGGTAATCTTACAAGCTTTCAGAAATGGTGTGCCTTTGCCAGGTGTGTGGAAGGTTCTAATCAGAGAAGGGCATATAAAGTCACACTCAGTTTACAGAATAATGATTAGAATGCAAGTCTTTACAGCTAAACTGCTATTCAAGTCTTAAAAGATGCAGACAATGTGGTAGCATTAGCATAGGTTAAAGAGATGTATATTGTCTCCAGACAGGACAGTAAGTGAGATTTTACAAGCCCAGGCAAGTCGTGGGGGTTACAGATAGTGTGACATGAACCCAAAATTCCGGTTGAGGCCGTTTTCATGTGTGCAAAACTTGGCTATCAGTCTCTGTTCAGCGACTCTGTGCTATCGTATATCGTGAAGGCTGCCTTAGAGAATGCTTACCTAAAGGCCAGAGACCAAATGCCCGTGACCACTGAAGTGTTTGTCCACAGGAAGGGAACAGTCTTGCCTGGTGATTGTCAAAGCGATGTTCATTCATCCATCGTTGTAGCTTCTGCATAGTTTCCCCAATGTACCATGCTTCCGGACATTCTTTCCTGCAATGCATTAGGTAGACAATGTTGGCCGAATTCCAAGAGTTTGTACCTGGTGGATGGTGTTTTCACGTGAGGTGATGTCATCCATGTCGATGATCCGGCATGTCTTACAGAGATTGCTGTGGCAGGGTTGTGTGGTGTTGTGGTCACTGTTCTCCTGAAGGTTGGGTAGTTTGCTGCAAACAACAGTCTGAGGTTGTGTGGTTGTTTAAAGGCAAGAAGGTGGGGTGTGACAACGGCCCTGGTAAGATTTTGTCTTCATCAATGATGTGTTGAAGACTCCGGAGAAGATTTCGTAGCTTCTCTGCTCCAGGGAAATACTGGATGATGAAGGATATTCTGTCCACCACGTCCCGTGTTCATCTTCTGAGGAAGTTGGTGCGGTTTTTTGCTGTAGCATGTCGGAACTGTCGATTAATGAGTTGAGCGCCATATCCTGTTCTTATGAGGGCATCTTTCAGCGTCTGGAGGTATCTGTTGTGATCCTCCTCATCTGAGCAGATCCTGTGTATATGGAGGGCTTGTCCATAGGGGATGGCTTCTTTAATGTGTTCAGGGAAGCTGGAGAAGTGGAGCATCATGACATTATCTGTGGGCTTGTGGCACAGTGAGGTGCTGAGGTGACCACCCTTGATGGAGATGCATGTGTCCAAGAATGCCACTGATTCCGGAGAATAGTCCATGATTAGTCTGATGGTGGGATGGAAATTTTTGATGTCATCATATAGTTGTTTCAGTGATTGTTCCCAATGAGTCCAAAGGAAGAAAATGTCATCGATGTATCTGGTGTATAGCATCGGTTGAAGGTCTTGTGTGGTGAAGAAGTCTTGTTCGAGCCTGTGCATGAAGATGTTGGCATATTGAGATGCGAATTTGGTCCCCATTGCTGTTTTGCGCGTCTGGATGAAAAACTGGCTATTGAAAGCGAACTCAGCAAAGTCTGGCAACACCAATTTTAAATCCAACCAATTTATTTGATAGTAAATCTGCGAGCTTTCGGCCTTTGTGGCCTTCGTCAGGCGAATGAGGTATTCTGGTCTCCAAAAGCACACGTATCAGCACAGTTTACAGATTGCTGATTAGAATGCGAATCCTTACACCTAACCTGCCATTCAAGTCTTAAAGTGGCTAACAGCAGAGGTTAGAGGGATGTGTATTGTCTCCAGACAGCACAGTAAGTGAGGTTTTTTGCTAACCCAGGCAAGTCATGGGGGTTACAGATAGTGTGACATGAAGCCAAGATGCCTGTTAAGACCGTCCTCATGTGTGTGGAACTTGGCTATCATAGCCAAGTTCCACACACATGAGGATGCTTAACAGGGATCTTGGCTTCATGTCACACTATCTGTAACCCCCATGACTTGCCTGGGTTAGCAAAAAACCCCACTTACTGTGCTGTCTGGAGACAATACACATCCCTCTAATCTCTGCTGTTAGCCACTTTAAGACTTGAATGGCAGGTTAGGTGTAAGGATTCGCATTCTAATCAGCAATCTGTAAACTGTCTGTGCTGATACGTGTGCTTTTGGAGACCAGAATACCTCATTCGCCTGATGAAGGCCACAAAGGCCGAAAACTCACAGATTTACTATCAAATAAATCGGTTGGATTTAAAATTGGTGTTGCCAGACTTTACTGAGTTTATCCCAGTCCAATGCCGGCATCTCTACACGTTGAAGGTGAAGACGTTGTGGTCCAGGGTGAAGCGGGTGAGTTGTAAAATCGCATCTGGAAACCGGCAGTTGCCGGTGTTGAGTGCTGAGGCAGTTGCAGCAATGCCATTGTCATGGGAGATGCTGGTGTAGAGTGCCGAGACATCCATTGTGATGAGGAGTGTCCCTGGTTCAACTGTTCCATGCGTGCTGAGTTTCTGTAGGAAATCCGTAGTGTCGCGACAAAAGCTGGGGGTTCTTTGTACAAAAGGTTTCAGGAGAGATTCTCACACAGGGTCCCATTGCCTGATATGATGGGATGGCTGGGTGTCTTTGCCTTGTGTATCTTTGGGAGGCAATAGAGATCTCCAATATGGGGAGTACATGGGATGAGAGCACAGAGGGTGCTCTGAAGGTTCGGATCAAAGGTCTTGATCAAAGTTTTGAGTTGACAGGTGTGTTCTTTGGTCGGATCTGCGGGCAACTGTCTGTAGTGTTCCTCGTTGTTTAGCTGTTGGTATAATTCTTTGCAGTAATCCATTCTGTTCAGGATGACGATGGCCTCTTATTTGTCTGCTGGTTTGATGACAATGTTGCGGTTGATCTTGAGAGCACGGATGGCATTATGTTATGCTAGGGTGATGTTTGGGACGGTCTTGTGAGTGCGGTTGATGAATCTGGTGTTGACGCACCTCCTGATGGCTTGGGCATACATGACCAGTCGAGGGCAGTGGCTTTCTGGAAGAGTCCAATTGGACTCTTTCCTCTTTGGTTGCTGCACTGTAGATTTCTCTGTCGGTTCATTGGCTGTCTCATTGCATTTGCTGTTGGCCTCTTGGGGTTTGTGAAAGAACTCCCGCAGCCTTATTCACCTGATGAATTCCTCTGTGTCCACTGCAAGATTGATGGGGTCCATTTTAGTACTGGGGCAGAAATTGAGCCCTCAGCTGAGAACTTCGATTTCACCTGGTTGAAGTGTGTAGTCTGACAAGTTGATGATAGACTTCCCTGCGGTGATACTGTTTCTTACTGTAGTGGTGGGGGAGGCTTGTTTGTTGCTGGTAGTGACACCAAGTTTCTCAAGTCTCCTGTTCTTGGTGTGCATGTAGATGGTGTAGTTTCTTTGTCTCATCTGCTTGGCAGAGTTTTGCAGCTGGTCTGTGTCCTCAGCGCAAGTTGAGAATATGTATTCTATCTTGGTTTCCAGGATGCGGTGTATGAGGTGGTTGAGGAGTGTGAGAGAAGTGCAACGGCAAAGTCTCTCAGCATAATCTGTGTTATACAGGTTGACCTGAGTGGGTTTGTGATCTGTAATCCTTTTGGTATCTTGTCTGCTTTCTTTCATCTTTGTAAAAATTTGATGCCTGTGTCGATGTGCATAATTTTCTTGGAGATCCTTTCCACTTGGATCTGGCAGTTTGTGGTATCAATGGTAGTCATGATGTAGAGATGATGGCATTAGACTGGGGTAAACACTGGCAGAACCTTCCATACACCTGACAAAAAATACGATTTCTGAAAGCTTGTAAGATTACTATCAAATAAACTGGTTGGACTCTGACCTGGTGTTGTGAGACTTTTTACTATGTTTATCCCAATCCAACGTTGGCATCTCTACATTCTGTCTACACCAACAGGGATGGAATAGAAATGGTCAAGAGTTTCTAGACATCCAAATCACCAACAAATTGTCATGGACCCTCCATGCCAACACTATAATTAAGAAAGCCCATCAATACCTCCACTTTCTCAAGAGGCTCAGGAAATTCAATATATCATCTATGACTCTCTCCACTTTTCACAGATGTACCAAAAAAAGCATCTTTCCAGATATATCACAACTTGGTCGATCTCCTGTTCTGACCAAGACTGCAAGAAACTATAAAGTTCTGTGAACATAGCCCAGTGCATCGTGCAAATCAGTCTCCCATACATTGACTCCGTCTATAATTCCTACTGCCAACATAATCAAGGACTTCATGCATCCTGAACATACTCTCTTCTGCCTGCTTCCATTGAACATAGAACACAGAACACTACAGCACAAACAGGCCCTTCGGCCCATGAGTTGCGCCAATCACATCTATATCTACTAATCCGCAGACCTATCTATAACTCCTATCCCATTCGTTCCCATATACTCATCCAGAAGTCTTTTAAAAGATCGCAGCGAGTTCGCCTCTACCACCTCCGACGGCAGCCGATTCCACTCACTCACCACCCTCTGAGTGAAAAACTTACCCCTAACATCCCCTCTGTATTTGCTTCCCTGCACCTTAAATCTGTGTCCTCTCGTACTGACCATTTCAGCTCGGGGAAATAGCCTCTGAGAATCCACCTTATCTATTCCCCTCAACATTTTATAAACCTCTATCAGGTCGCCTCTCAATCTACGTCTCTCCAGTGAGAAGAGTCCCAGCTCCCTCAACCTATCTTCATAAGGCCTGTCTCCCAATCCAGGCAGCATCCTTGTAAATCTCCTCTGCACACTTTCAATAGCCTCTACATCCTTCCTATAGCGAGACGACCAGAACTGCACACAATACTCCAAGTGGGGTTTGACAAGGGTCTTATAGAGCTGCATCATTACCTCCTGATTCCTAAACTCAATTCCTCGATTAATGAAAGCCAGTACACCATACGCCTTCTTGACCACTTCCTCCACCTGTGAGGCCGATTAAAGAGTCCTATGGACCCGGACCCCAAGATCCTTCTGCTCTTCAACACAGCTAAGACTCCTACCCCTGATATTGTAATCCTTCATCCCATTATTCCTGCCAAAACGGACCACTACACATTTATCCACGTTAAAGTCCATCTGCCACTTCTCCGCCCAGTCTTGCATCCTGTCTATGTCCCTCTTTCTATTGGGAGAAAGATATAAAAGTCTTAGAACACTATCAACTGACTTAACTGTTCTGAAGAAGTTAAGAACAGCTTCTTCTCTGCAGAGTTTTGAATTAAGTTGATCTTTCTCTACAGCTTGAGTGTAACACTATATTCTTCACCTCTCCTTTTTCCCTATCTACTCTACGAATGGTATGCTCTGTTGGTACAGTGCAAGAAACAATACTTTATATTGAGTATGAACACATGACAATAATAAATCAAATCAAATGTGGCACTGACTAGCACTAGCTTATCAATCTTTCTCAGACATGTCAGGAAAATTTGTGCCATAAGATATGGAAGTGCCAGTGAGAGACAACTGTGGGTATGTTTCTGAGATTGAGTTACCAAATATTGATGAAGCACTGTAGGGAGAACTTTGCCCTGCATTTAACTCACAACAAATGTCACTGGCTGTATTAAATGTTAACTCTGAATTCAAAAAGTTTAAAAATGTTTCAAGTTATATCCTAAATCAGCTTACAGAAAATTCACTGCAATTAAAGGTTACGTCCATTAGATGAAATGAAAAGATGAAAGTTGATAACCACAATACAGTCATCAAGAAAGAGTATTGAAGAAGTCCAGTCATTCAACAGATATAATTCATCAACATATTCAACCATAATCTGTATTTATGTAACAACTTTAGCATAGTAAATATATACCTAATCCCATACTGGCTAATCAAACAAAATATGACAGAAAGCCACATGAGGAGATATTAGAGCATTACACCAAAATCTTGGTCAAAGAGATATTTTTATTAAGTGACATAAAGGAAGAAAGAGACAGAGAGATGGAGTGGTTAAGAAGGGAATTTCAGCACTTAAATCTGGATTTAACTGGATAATGGTTACTAATGGAAGCAAATAAAATTAGGGATACGCAAGAGGCCAGAGTCCTCTACTAAGCATATCTTCCACAAATTATATATTGTTGGACAAAAATATAGAGAAACTTGCCCTGATGAAAATGGCCACAAAGTCAATGGAACAACAATTCCATGTGCCAGCCTGCACAGCTTAAGGACCAAATCAAATAAAAATGTCATAGGCAAGTTATGCATATAAAACACATATTCTACTGTAACTCGGATTAAGGGAAAGTGCAAAATCTGCCAGTCTACATGAAGCTGGCTGACAGGCCAGATCTGGGAAAAAAGGTGATACACTTCTTGTATCACTGCTGTCAGGTTCTCGAGGTCAAACTTCAGTAATTGAAATAAAAACAGAAAGCGCTGGAAACACTCAGCAGTTGTAGTATCATCTATGAAGAGAAAAAACAGAGTTAATATTTCGAGTACAAAATGACTCTTCTTTAGGATTGAGGAAGGGCAGATACGTGATGAGTTTTTTTACCATCAAAAGTAGGGAGGGGACGGCAGAATGAAAGGGAGGCTCTGGGATTGGGTACAGGCAGACAAAGATACCATGGAACAAAGGGCAAGGGGAATGGTAATGGTTGTAGTAAAGAGACATCATTTATCCAGAGGAAGTGTAAATTCCCGAATAATAAAAAGAAACTTGAAAAACAAAATTCAAACTGGCATACCATTAAAACAGAATCAAAATGGATGACAAAGTTCATGGTCCGAAATTGTTGAACTTAGGTTGAATCCAGAAGGCTGCAAGGTGACTAATTGGAAGATGAGGTGCAGTCCTTCAAGCTTATGTTGAGCTTCACTGGAACACTGCAGCAGGCCAAGGACAGAAATGTTAGTGTGACAGCTAAGTGGTGAATTTAAATGGCAAGTTTGGGGTCATGCTTGCAAACTGAGCAAAGATGTTTAGCAAAGCAGTCACTCAATCTGCATTAGATCTCCTCAACATAGAAAAACAAATGCAGCAACTAAATTGATAGAATACAAATCTGCTTCCCAGAAGGAATGTTTGGGGCTTGCATAGTAAGGAGAAATGAAGTTAAAGGGCAGATGTTACACCTCCTGTGATTGCGTAACAAGGAAGGGGACCAGGTTGTTGAGGGTGATTGAGGAGTGGACCATATATCAAGGAGGGAATGATTCATTCAGAGTGCAGACAGGGATGGGAATTTACCTCCCAGGGCACTTGCTCACATTCCCTTCTAACTGTTCCTTAAGGGCCTCCTGCACCATCCCCATTCGCAATTCATGTCCCCTAATTTCTCCTCTTGTTTATTTCCATAACTAAGACCTCCAAGTTAGATGCCTTGTTTTTTCCCTGGTGCTCATTTGTACAACTCCCACATACAGCTTATGACAGTAGCCATCGTTCCCTTGAATGCAGTTTCCCTTTTAGAGAGCTAAAGTGCCTTTAAGAGGACCTGGCTGGCTGCAGCATTGGCTATCCAGCCCTGTTAAGTATCGAAGCCCTGTTAAGTACTCATACAATAAGAAGTCTCACAACACCAGGTTAAAGTCCAACAAGTGTATTTGATAGTAACCTACAAGCTTTCGAAGCTGTTCCTTCGTCAGGTGAGTGGAAAGTTCTGATCAGGGCATATAAAGACACACACAGTTTACAGAATACTGATTAGAATGTGAGTCTTTATAGCTAATCTGCTATTCAAGTCTTAAAGGTGCAGACAATATGAGTAGAGAAAGCATTAAACATAGTTTAAAGAGATGTGTATTGTCTCCAGGCAAGACAATAAGTGAGATGTTACAAGTTCAGACAAGTCATGGAGGTTACAGATAGTGTGACATGAACCCAAGAATCCAATGGAGGCAGTCCTCAGATATGCGGAACTTGGCTTTCAGTCTCTGCTCAGCGACTCTGCACTGTTGTGTGTCATGAAGGCCACTTTGGAGAATGCTTATCTGGTGATCAGAAGCTTAATGCCCGTGACTGCTGAAGTGTATGTCAACATGAAGGAATAGTCGTGCCTGGTGACTGTCGAGCAGTGTTCATTCATCCATTGTTGTAGTATCTGCATAGTCTCCCCAAGGTACCATGCTTTGGGAAATCCCTTCCTGCAGCATATCAGGTAGACAATGTTGGCCGAGTTGCAAGAGTATGTGTTGTGTACCTGGTGGATGGTGTTTTCACGTGAGATGATGCCATCCATGTCGATGATCCGACATATCTTGCAGAGATTGCTGTGGCAGGATTATATAGTGTTGTGGCTACTGTTCTCCTGAAGGCTGGGTAGTTTGCTGTGAACAATGGTCTGTTTGAGATTGTGCTGTTGTTTGAAGACAAGATGTGGGGGTGTGGGAATGGCCCTGGCAAGATGATCGTCTTCATCAATGACATGTTGAAGACCCCAGAGAAGATGTCATATTTTCTCTGTTCCAGGGAAGTACTGGACGACGAAGGATACTCTGTCCACCATGTTCCGTATTTGTCTTCTGAGAAGGTCGATGCAGTTTTTCGCTGTGGCGTGTCAGAATTGTCGACCAATGAGTCAAGCACCATATCCTATTCTTATAAGGGCATCTTTCTGCGTCTGGAGGTGTCTGTTGTGATCTTCCTGATCTGAGCAGATCCTGTGTATATGGTGGGCTTGTCTGTAGGGGACGGCTTCTTTAACGTGTTTAGGGTGGAAGCTGGAGAAGTGGAGCATCATGAGGTTATCTGTGGGCTTGTGGTACAGTGAGGTGCTGAGGTGATTGTCCTTGATGGAGATGTGTGTGTCCAAGAATGCAACTGATTCTGAAGATCCATGGTGAGTCTGATGATGGAATGTAACTTGTTGATGTCATCATATAGTTGTTTCAGTGATTTTTCCCCATGAGTGCAAAGGAAGAAAATGTCATCGATGTATCTAGTGTATAGCATTGGTTGCAGGTCCTGTGTGGTGAAGAAGTCTTGTTTGTGCCTGTGCATATTGAGGTGTGAATTTGGTCCCCATGGCTATTCCATGTGTCTGGATGAAGAACTGGTCGTTGAAGGTGAAGACATTGTGATCCAGGATGAAACGGATGAGTTGTAAAATTGCATCTGGAAACTGACAGTTGTCGGCGTTGAGTACTGAGGCAGTTACAGCATTACAGCATTGTGGAGGATGTTGGTGCAGAGCACCGAGACATCCATTATAATGAAGAGAGTCCCTGGTTCAACTGCTCCATGTGTGCTGAGTTTCTGTAAGAAGTCCATAGCGTCATGACAAAAGCTGGGGGTTCTTTGTACAATGGTTTCAGGATGCTCTCAGCATAGCTGGTGAGGTTCTCACACAGGGTCCCATTTCCCCAATACGATGGGACGGCCGGGTGTGTTTGCCTTGTGTATCTTTGGGATGGAGTAGAGATCTCCAACGCGGGGAGTATGTGGGATGAGAGCACGGAGGGTTTTCTGAAGGTCCAGATCAAAGGTCTTGATCAGAGTGTTGAGTTGACAGGCGTGTTCTTTGATCAGATCTGCGCATAACTGACTGTAGCGTTCCTCATTGCTCAGTTGTCGGTACACTTCTTTGCAATAATCCGTTCTGTTCAGTATGACAATGGCCCCTCCTTTGTCTGCTGGTTTGATGACAATGGATGGTGTTGCATTGTGCTTGCGTGATGTTTGGGGCTGTCTTGAGAGTGCAGTTGATGAATCTGGTGTTGACGACCTTCTGATGGCTTGGGCATACATGTTTAATTGAGGGCAGTGGCCTACCGGAGGAGTCCAATTGGACTCTTTCCTCTTTGGTTGCTGCACTGCAGATCTCTCTGTCAGCTGCTCCGGTTCATTGGCTGTCTCATTGTGTTTGCTGTTGGCCTCTTGGGGTTTGTGGAAGAACTCCCACAGCCTAATTTGCCTGATGAATTCCTCTGTGTCCGCTGCAAGATTGATGGATCCATTTTGGTGGTGGGGCAGAATTGAGCCCAAGTGCTCATATAGCCAGCGGCGCATGGCCCACTTGGGTCAACTCTAAAATCAAGTAAATCACTTCCAAATTTGCACACTGACTACCTCCACACAACAGTTGCAAATCATGACCCCCATGCCAAACGAAGGTACGCTCCAATTTTTAGCTCTCTGTGAAGCATGTTCAATTGGAATTTGTCATCCTCAATTTGAATTCAAAATATTCAGAGCACTGTATTTTAAAGAAATGTGATTGAAGATAAATCCAGTACTCGCTGATTTAATTGATTAATCATGATAAGGGAAAATTTGCTTTATTAAATCTATAATGTTAGGGTGGTAAAATTTTATCTGTTTTTTAAGATTTGGTGTTTTACATGTGCAACGTAGTTGCTGTTTGGGCAGAACCTTGTCAATTTTGAACTGAAATTAGTTATATTTTAAATATTGATAGAGTTGGGAGAAGAGTAATATTTAAAGATGAATTGGGAAGAACAGTTACGAGCTCACTTTATCCTTTTCTTCATGAGGGTATTGACTTATAGTAAAGTGCAGGTCCAAGGCCACAGATTCTAATTTACATTGAAATTTGATCTGCAAGAGCTCAAGGGTTTGGATACTTAAATGGGCATTAAAACTAGCCAAATTTAATGTCGTGGAAAGCCAGTCCCAATTCTCCAACTTCTGCATTTCACCCGATACATTAGTTTATTTTCTTACCTGCTAGTGGGAAAAAGATTTATTCGGAATTCTTCAGCTGAGAGCTTATTATAGAGAGTTTATAACCCTCTACCTTTGAAGATTTGTTCCAATATATCAGCATGGATTCAATATGCTGGCTTAGTTTGGACTCAGATGAAGGCCAAGATGATGAGCAATTGTACCTGCAGTACAGTGGTCACAGACCTGTAGCTGCACACCAGAGAAGGGGACAGCAGTCAGATGACCAGCAAAGAGACAACAAAGACACGGAGCCAGAGAGGGCACATTTCCAACAATACAAAGTTTACTGGCAGAAGGTCAGTTTCTTTGAAATATATGACAACTAGCGTGCAAGAAGTATAGGATGTCACGTCAGGTGTTGACAGACATTGGCAGCCTCCTAGATGACCTATTGCCTGCTGGGTCCAATCGATTTTCATAAATTTTCAGTGTCTGTAACTTTTCTGCTCCTGGATTTTTATATGGCTCTGAACATAGAACACTACAGCACAAACAGGCCCTTTGGCCCACAAGTTGTGCCGATCATACCCATACCTACTAGGCCTTAGAACAATCTGTAACTCCCAATCCCATTTAATTCCATGTACTCAGAAGTCTTTTAAAAGACCCCAGCGATTTCGCCTCCACCACCACCGATGGCGGCCGATTCCATTTAGTTACCACTCTCTGAGTGAAAAACTTACCCCTAACATCTCCTCTGTACTTGCTGCCGAGCACCTTAAACTTGTATCCTCTCGTAGCGACCATTTCAGCTCTGGGAAATAGTCTCCGTGAATCCACCCTATCTATTCAATGCAGATAAATGTGTAGTGGTCCATTTTGGCAAGAATAATGGGATGAAGAAGTACAATATAAGGGGTAGGAGTCTTAGCTGTGTTGTAG
Source organism: Sphyrna mokarran (assembly GCA_024679065.1). Taxonomy (NCBI): domain Eukaryota; kingdom Metazoa; phylum Chordata; class Chondrichthyes; order Carcharhiniformes; family Carcharhinidae; genus Sphyrna; species Sphyrna mokarran. Next base: position 30,649,008 of record JAGIQG010000006.1, on the reverse strand, counting down.
AGCAGAAGGATCTCGGGGTCCGGGTTCATAGGACTCTTAAATCGGCCTCGCAGGTGGAGGAAGTGGTCAAGAAGGCGTACGGTGTACTGGCCTTCATTAATCGAGGAATAGAGTTTAGGAGTCAGGAGGTAATGATGCAGCTCTATAAGACTCCTGTCAGACCCCACTTGGAGTATTGTGCGCAGTCCTGGTCGCCTCATTATAGGAAGGATGTAGAGGCTATTGAGAGGGTTCAGAGGAGATTTACAAGGATGCTGCCTGGATTGGGAGGCAGGCCTTATAAAGATAGGTTGAGGGAGCTGGGACTCTTCTCACTGGAGAGACGTAGGTTGAGAGGCGACCTGATAGAGGTTTATAAAACGTTGAGAGGAATAGATAGGGTTGACTCTCAGAGACTATTTCCCCGAGCTGAAATGGTCACTACGAGAGGACACAGATTTAAGGTGCAGGGAAGCAAATACAAAGGAGATGTCAGGGGTAGGTTTTTCACTCAGAGAGTGGTGAGTGAATGGAACCGACTGCCGTCGGAGGTTGTTGAGGCAAACTCACTGGGGTCTTTTAAGAGACTTCTGGATGAGTATATGGAAACGAATAGGATAGGGGGTTATAGATAGGTCTGTGGATTGGTAAATGTGATCGGCGCAACTCGTGGGCCGAAGGGCCTGTTTGTGCTGTATTGTTCTATGTTCTATTCCTCTCAACATTTATAAACCTAATATGTCTGCTTCAGACATATTCAAAATCTCTATGTCAACCATTCACAAATGTAAAAGTTAGACCATTGATGGATTTGTTTGCCAGAGATGGCCATTTTATCAAGTTTTCCTGTGACAGCATCTGTCAAAATGAGTGGGTGATTGGTTCTGTGGATCTCATTGGCTTCTCACAGATGCACAATTGACTGCAAAATCACAGGTGTGTGCAAGATTCCAGAGTAGCTGCCATGAAATTTTCTTCCTGTGACAATCTACGTTTCCAGTGAAGCCTAGATTGCAAGCATGTAACCAGAAAATGCAATGGCGACTCGCCTTCCTCTAATCTAGTACCATGTCACTGAACGAAGTAATCCTGCAACCACCACATCTTGAGCATTCTCCATTGAATCCTCATCAAGTTATGTTTTCATATTCATTATCAATCATGAAAAAGAATAAACTAAATAAAGAACAAAAATATATCAAAACAATATTATCACAGAAATCCATCTTTCCTCCCTTGTGCAAATACTAAGCCTTACTTTTTCTTTTTCTACATATCCTATTAGTGAAATCTGACTTTAATGGAGGTAAAGGTAAACTGCTTAGATTCCTTCTCTGACTGCTGAGATACTCATGACTAACCAACTTTAGATTATGAAGCCCAGGAGGTTCCACTCAAAGACTGCTTCATCTGCACCAGTGTAAACTTGGCCATCATGAGACAAGGTGCAATGTGGACTACTGATTGAGAGGTAAGCTGTGGATGAGAAGTTGAAAGGCTCAAGATGTGGTGGTTGCAGGATTACTTTGTTCAGTGACATGGTACTAGATTAGAGGAAGGCGAGTCGCCATTGCATTTTCTGGTTATATGCTTGCAATCTAGGCTTCACTGGAAACGTAGATTGTCACAGGAAGAAAATTTCATGGCAGCTACTCTGGAATCTTGCACACACCTGTGTGCACTTACATGCCTTCTTTAGCTATCAACACTCTTATAGCTCAGATACAACACTTCTTCTGTGATAGAGAGCCATTACTTTAGTGCAGATAAGTGCAGCCGTACTAAGGTATCAGTCAATCTATCTAAGATGACAAATATGCTGGCAGACTGGGTGATGTTGAGCTTCTTGCATGTTTTTTGAGCTGCACGCATCCAGACCAGTGGAGAGCATTCTGTGTACTCTTGAGTTGTGACTTCTAGATGGTAGATAAGCTTTGAAGAGTCAAGAAGTAAGCTACTGTTTGCAGAATTCCCATCCTCTGACCTATTCTTATAACCAATGTTCAGATGATTGGTCCAGTTCAGTTTCAATGATAAATCCCATTGACAGTGGAAAATTCAGTGATGGTAAAACATTCAATGTCACTGGGCAATGGTTAAATTGTCTCCTGTTGGAAATGGTCATTACCTGTCATTTGTGTGGTCTGAATGTTACTTGCAACTTATCACCCAAAGCTTGAATGGTGTCATTAATTGGCCAATTAACAGCCTCAATTGGTGAAAGGGAGAGAAGGTTGACCATGAACCATCTGTCCAAAATTTAATTCTGGCTGAAATGGAAAGGGGGTAGGGTTCAGGTACACCACCATTCCATTGAATTAAATGTACTTCCTACTTCCAAGCTCATTACCACAGAGCAGAAGATGCTGGCCCAGGAATGAGAATCTCTTTTTCTCTTATCAAGCTGAGAGATGCTGAAGCCAATTGTAGCACTCACTTTACCAATTAATAGAGGTTAGGCAGAGAAGTAACAAATATGTGAGCTCAATTCCCTTATCTGGGAGAAGGATAACATGCCAGGAATTCCCAGAGATGCTATAATTATGACCATCTTCAAAGCAAGTCTGACTGCAATAACTACAAAGGAAATTCCCTGCTGTTGGACACAGGGAAGGTCATTGCAAGACTCCTCATTGATCACCTGAATAGATCCTCCCGAGTTCCAATGCAGATTCTGCCCACTAAAGGGCACAAACAGACACAATCTCCATCATGCCACAACTACATGAGAAATGTAGGGAACAGTATTACATAGTACATAGTCTTGTACATAGTCTTTTTGACTTTATAAAGGCTTTTGATACTGACAACCGCAAGTGGTTATGGGGCGTTCTCCTCCATTTTGGCTGCTCCAAAAAGTCTGTCACCATCCTCTCTCTGCTTGTATCATGACGACATGCAAGCTATGGTGCTGACCAATGGAACAACAATAGACCAGCTTATGTTTGAACTGTGATCAAGGGTGGCTGTATCATCAGTGCTGTCTCTGCAAAATCATGCAAATCTATTGCCAGGATAAGCACACCAATGGCAATGTTCTTGCTCAAGCCAATATCCTTAGCATCGAAGCATTGACCACGCTTACTCAGCTCTACTAGGCTATCTTCAACATCCACATATCTGACATGAGATTCCCAAAACAAACATTCTATTTGGAGCTTTGACACAGCAAACAAGTCCCAGGGGGGGCAGAAGAAATGCTTCAAAGACATCCTCAAAGCTTCCTTGAAAAATGCAATATTCCTCCGATACCTAAGAATCCCTGGTCCAAGGTTGCCTGAAGTGGAGGTAAAATGTCTGGGAAAGAGCTAAGAGCAAGCTGAAGCCAAGCACTGATAGTAAAAAGGAATGCGTGGCAATTCAGGCATCCCACCCACTTGTTCCTTCAACCAACAGTCCGCACCACCCTTGACTGAGACTAGAGGTCATGCATTGGACTGCTCAGTCACCTGAGGACTCATTTTTATTGAGGAAGCATGTCATCCTCAACTTCAAGGGATTGTAAAGAAGAGAGCAGATATATTTAAAAATTCTTTATAATCATAAAATCGGTAATTCTCAATAGAAAAAACTTGTGTATATCATTAACAAAAGAAAGGCAAAGACATGCATTCATAAAAATAGATGTCTATCGAATAGTGAAAATATGTTGTCCTCCTTCATTTAATGAATGAGGCCAAGCTTATTTGTTTTCCCTAGACATTCCTCCAAAAATCCCATCTAATGTAGCTAATATTTATATTAGAATTCATCCAAGAGTTATTTAGGTCCTTATTCATTTCTAGGAATTGTTTAGAACTGCCCTCTGGTTGACTTGAACTGAAAAATGTCTTAGATTTCTCGTAACAGAGTGGGAACAGCTCTGTGGAAAGTTACGGCAGTATTTTGATTTCTTTGTACTCTTGACAGATCTCCTATTCCAAGCTCAACTAATTGCAAAGTCACAATATGAGGAATCATTTCTGCAAATCAGAGTCTGCTAAATAACTATTTTAAACTATTTCTATAGATCAGAAACTTTGGATTGGATTTTGCTGGGAGCTTCAGCATCTTGTTTGTAGGATCAAATGGGGTCACAATCCTGCACTTGCTAACATGGAGACATATTGAGAATGGCAGGCAGGTTCTCTGAGCCCAATCTGAATATCAGCAACTCTGAAGCCTTGGGAGAAAGGAAGGCAGTGGCATAATAGCATTGTCACTAGACCAGACTAGAAACCCAGGGCGAGATCTGGGTTTGTGAACAGAACTCTCACTTACCTGATGAAGGGACAGTGCTCTGAAAGCTAGTGGTCTGTGCTACCAAATAGACCTGTTGGACTTTAACCTAGTGTTGTAAGACTTCTTACTACAAGATCTGGGGACCAGGGTTCAAATGCCACCATGGAAGTTGGTGGAATTTGAATTCAATAAATTAAAAATTGGAAATAAAAGTATAATGATGACCATGAAATCATTATCAATTGTCAAATCATGAATGTCCTGCAGGAAAGGAAATGGGCTGGCTGTGCCTGGTCAAGCCTAGCCTACATGTGAGTCCAGATCCATATTAATATGGTAGACTCTCAAATGCCCACTGAAATGGAAGGCAGTTAAGGATGGGATACTCACATTCTATAAATGATTTTTTGAAAAACACCATCAGGAAAGATGAATGTTGCTGAAGAAGGTCTGGTACCCTGAGACCATATCAATATGATTGACAAATATATTAGCATGGTGTAGGTGTTCTTCTGCTGGCTTGGGATCAAAGAACAAAGAACAAAACAGCATGGGAAACAAACCCTTTGGCCTAATGAGCCCATGCCGCCACCCCGATGTTCCCACTTCTACCCGTGATCCCTGTCTATGTTTATAGATCTATGCATTGAAACCAAATTTGAGACAATTTAGGAAGAATTTGTTTTGCCAATCAGCCTAAGAGCACATCTTTGGGATGTGGGAGGAAACTGGAGCACCCGGAGAAAACCCATGCAAGCCCGGGGAGAATGCGCAAACTCTCACAGACACAGGCCCAAATCCATGTATCTGCACAGCACAGCGATAGTCACTGATAGTCTTGCCCATCAATGGGCCATGGAGTTTCTAGCTCCAATGGCTCCCAATCTACTGCAAAGAGTCCATACTTGATTGAACTGGTGTCCTCTGCAACAGCTTGATATGGCTCCTGCTCTGTCCAAGACTGCAAGAAACTACAAAAGATTGTGAATTTTGATTTGATTTGATTTATTATTGTTACATGTATTAACATACAGTGAAAAGTATTGTTTCTTGTGCGCGGTACAAAAAAAAATGTTCATAGAGAAGGAAATGAGAGAATGCAGCAGGTAGTGTCATAGTCATAGCTAGGGTGTAGAGAAAGATCAACTTAATGCAAGGTAAGTCTATTCAAAAGCCTGACAGCAGTAGGGAAGAAGCTGTTCGAGTCTGTTGGTATGTAATCTCAGACGCAGAAGAGAGAATGTCCAGGATATGCAAGGCCCTTAATTATGCTAGTTGCTTTGCCAAGGCAGCAAGAAGGGTTGTCAGAGTCAGTGGATGGGAGACTGGTTAGCATGATGGATTGGGCTACATTCATGATTTTTTTGTAGTTCCTTGTGGTCTTGGGCAGAACAGGAGCCATACCAAGCTGTGATACAACCAGAAAGAATGCTTTCTATGATGCATCTGTAAAAGCTAATGAGAGTCATAGCTGACATACCAAATTTCCTGAGTCTTCTGAGAAAGTAGAGCTGTTGGTGTAGTCCAATCCATCACATAAACAAGCCTCCCATCCATTGGTTCTGTCTACACTTCCCGCTACCTCAGCAAAGCAGCCAGCATAATTAAGGACTCTACACAATTCGAACATTCTCCCTTCCACCTTCTTCTGTTGGGAAAAAGATACAGGAGCCTGAGGTTTCATACCAACCAACTCAAGAACAGCTTCTTCCCTGCTGCCATCAGAATTCTGAATGTACCTACCTTGCATTAAGTTGACCTTTCCCTATACCCTAGCTATGACTGTAACACTACATTTTGCACTCTCTTGTTTCCTTCTCTATGGATGGTATGCTTTGTATAGTACACAAGAAACTCTACGACAATAATAAATCAAATCAAATGAAAAAGTATTAAGGCAGCCCATTCCATTGGCAGTAAAATCCTGGCCAGGTCACAAAAACACCCTTAACTGGGGCCACCAGCTCAATTGAGGGTGGACTCCTTGCAACAGACTGGGAATCATTGAAGCCAGTCACTTCATGATTCACTGATGCCAAACTAGCGAAGGAACATCTTCAACATGATGATGTACTCGTCGTTCATGTTGATATGGTCTTAAGGTACCAGGCCTTTTTCAGCAGCACCCACCTCTCCTACATAAATAGCCCGACCTACGACTTACTTAAAATTTTTCCCTTAGACTTCCTTCTTTCCGTGGAAATTGACTTACTATCTTAAGTCTGACCTTATAATGACAGTTTTCCATCTCTGCACAAGATAGCATCACAACAGTAATTGAAAATCAAGAAGGAAAAGCAAGGGAAGGAACTTAAAACAATGACTACCATTAGAGAAAAAGCAATAAATAGGATTACTAATGGGATTTAAGACTAATAAGTACCTTGGACAGGATGGCCTCCACCTTAGGTCTTAAAATAAGTGTCTGAGATAGTGGATGCATTGTTTGTATTATTCCAAACGCCCCTAGATTCTAGAGAGGTCTCAACAGATTGGAAAAACACAAATGTAATGCCTCTGTTAAAGAAAGGAAGGAGACAGAAAGCAGGAATTATAGGCCAGTTAGCCTAAAGTCCATCATTAGAAAAATTCCAGAATCCATTATTAAGAACAAAGAACAAAGAACAAACAGCATGGGAAACAGGCCCTTCAGCCCAACAAGCCCGCACCACCATCCCACCTCTACCCGCGATCCCTGTCCATGTTTATAGATCTATGGATTAGAAACCAAATTTGAGACAATTTAGGGAGAATTTGTTTTGCCAATTAGCCTAAGAGCACATCTTTGGGATGTGGGACGAAACTGGAGCGCCCGGAGAAAACCCACGCAAGTACAGGGGAGAATGCGCAAACTCCCACAGACACAGGCCCAAATCCATGTATCTGCACAGCACAGCGATAGTCACTGAGCTGTCGTGTTGCCCATCAAATGGTCCAGGTCAAGCGTACACTAACGACGTGAAGCACTAGGATACTCTCAAAAAAATCCAAGAGCAGCCCTCTCACGACCCATCGCGTGTATGCCCCTCATTAGACAACAAGGTTGACCAAAGCACCTGTAGGATAAAAACAAGTACATCAATATCATCATCTATTTACACACTTCCCAGGGACTCCCAAGGCTCATGATCCCTATTTTAAATCAGTTTCTATACCCCTCCATTCCCATTCTGTTCATGTGCCCATCTAAGTATTTCTTAAATAACTCCAGAGTACCTGCCTCCACCACTTTACTTGTCAGCGCATTCCATACCCCCACCACCCTCTGTGTGAAAAAACTCCCTCTAGCATTCAAATTATACCTTACCCCCCTCACCCTAAGCCCGTGACCCCTCGTGCTATTTGAGTCCATCCTAGGAAAAAGCTTAGCCCTGTTTACTCTATCTATCCCCTTCAAAATCTTGTACACCTCTATCAGATCTCCTCTAAGTCTACGTCTTTCTAAGGAAAACAGTCCCATTTTGCCTAATCTCTCCTCGTAACTCAGACCTTCCATACCAGGCAGCATCCTGGTAAACCTCCTCTGCACTCTCTCCAGAGTCTCCACGCCCTTCTGGTAGTAAGGCGACCAGAACTGGACGCAGTATTCCAAATGAGGTCTAACCAACGTTTTACACAACTGCAACATTAAAGGCCAGCTCTTGTACTCTATACCCCTTCCTATAAAGGCTAGCATACTATATGCTTTCTTCACAACCTTCTCCACTTGCTGTGCCACCTTCAGAGACTTGTTCACCTGCACCCCCAGGTCCCTCTGCGTTTCTATACTCTTAATAGGTCTACCCTTTATCATATACCTCCCCCTTACATTCTTTCTCCCGAAATGCATCACCTCACATTTATCAGGATTGAATTCCATCTGCCATCTATCTGCCAAGCTACCAGCCTATCTGTGTCCTGCTGCATCGCCTGACAATGCTCCTCACTATCCGCAAGTCCAGCCATCTTTGTATCGTCTGCAAACTTGCTGATCACTCCACTTACTCCCTCTTCCAAGTCATTTATATATATTACAAAAAGAAGAGGTCCCAGTACTGAGCTCTGCGGCACACCACTAGTGACCGACCTCCAGCTAGAGAAACACCCTTCCACTATTACTCTCTGTCTTCTATTACCAAGCCAGTTACTTATCCATCTAGCTACCTGTCCTTGTATCCCATCAGCCTGGACCTTCTCATCTAACCTTCCATGAGGGACTTCGTCAAACGCCTTACTAAAATCCATATAGATGACATCAACGGCTCACTCTTCGTCCACCATTTTCGTCACCTCCTCAAAAAATTCTACCAGATTTGTAAGGCATGACCTCCCCTTGACAAATCCATGCTGCGTATCCCTAATCAGATCGCAACGCTCTAAGTGCCTATACATCCTATCTCTACATAGGTTGTAATAGAACATTTAGAAAACCATAACACGATCAGGCAGAGTCAATTGTTTTTGTAACAAGGAAACCATGTTTGACAATTTATTATAGTTCTTTGAGGATTTAAGAAATAGTCTGGATAAGGGAGAATCAGTGGATGAAACATACTTGGATTTTCAAAGGACATTCAATAAGGTGTCATACAAAAGATTCCTAGATAAGATGAGAATATATAGGCAGGAATTCTCCAGCCGTTCATGCTGGTGGGATTCCCTGGTCTCCCATCTGCTGGCGTGGGATGATGTCAATGGGAATTCCTATTGACACGGTGAGACCAGAGAATCTTGCCACCAGCAAACAATGCGTCACCTCCTGCCAGTGGGAAACACATAGCTGGGAGGCCGAGAATCTCACCTATTATAGTTGGGAGCGATAGATTAGCATGGATTTGGGTAGGCTAGCTAACAAGATTCAGAGAATCATGATAATTGGATAATTTTAAGCATGGCAAACTGTAATCATGGAGTGCAACAGCATTAAGTGCTTGGGCCTCTTATGATCTATATAAATGGCTTCATTTAACCATGGGGCTATATGGTTAGCACTGTTGTTCAAAGTGCCAGGAGCCTGGGTTCCATTCCCAGCTTGGGTCAACGACAGACAATGCACATTGTTCCTACGTCTGTGTGGGTTTCCTCCAGGTGCTCCAGTTTCCGTATTCTGAAATATGTGTTGGTTAGGTGCATCGACCCGAACAGACACAGGACTATGATGACTAGGAGAATTTCACAGTAACTTAATTGCAGTGTTAATGTAAGCATTGTGACTAGTAAATAAACTTGAACTTGACTTCACTTGAATGAAGGGAACAACTCATGATATGAAGAGGATACAAGTAGTCTATAGAGATTTAGAGTTAAGAGTGGGCAAAAATTGGCAGATAAATACGCTTTAGAAAAATGTGAACTTATACACATAGTAGGAAGAATGGAAAGAGAGAGAGAGACTGCAGAATGCTGCATTACAGAAATACCTGGATGCCTCTGAACATGAATTACAAAACTACATCATGAAGGAACAGCAATTAAGAAGGCAAACAGAACCTTGACCTTTACTATAAGGGAGTTGGAGTATAAAAGTTTTGCTAGAAACAGGCCATTGGTGTTACTTAGAGTACTGTTGCAGTTTTGGTTATGTTATTAAGCAGAGATATGCCTACACTGGAACTAATTCAGAGAAGATTCATCAAGCAGATTTCTGGGAGGAAGGGGTTGTCTTACGAAGAAAGGTTGAATAGGTTGGGCCTATATTCATTGGAGTACAAAAAATGAAGGGTGATATTATTGAAATAGATTAAATTTTGATAGTGTCTGGCAAAATCGAAGCTGAGAGGATGTTTCCCATCATTAGGGAATCATGGGCGTGGTTTCAAAATAAGAAGAAGTTTATTTCTAAGAGAGTCATGAGCGTTTGGCATTCTCTCCTCCAGAGAGCAATGGAGGCTAGGTCATTGGATATATTCAAGACAAAGTTATGTATCTTTTGATTAACAAGGGAGTCAAGGATTAGGGGGAATAGGTAGAAAGGTGGATTACATCACCATGATCTTATTGGCTGGCACAGTAATTTTGATGGGTTGAATGGTCTGCTCCTAACAATTATGTTCTTAACTGTTTTTTAGCATCAGATTGGGGTGTGGTGAAATGCCATTTTGTTTCTGATCTCAGCCACCATGAAAAATCTTCCAATTTAGGAATATTTTAGATGCTTGAGGACTCAACCTGTGTGCTGAGGATTTGTAACATCTACAAAAGAATTGGCATTAACATTTCCATCTTTAGTATATATTCTGACACAGTTGGAATTAACAGGATTTAAACAAAATCAATTCACTCAAAAGTGCTGTACATATATTTTATAGACATTAATTTCTCAATTCCCCTTTCATAATCAATGATCATAATGCACTCCCACATTAATGCAACGAATGATTTTCATCTACATATAAAGTTGACATCTTGGAGATAGAAGTGATTTCTACAGAACTTCTGTTAATGTTGAATCCTTCATTGTGTTGAAAAATGGACTGCTCCACTGTTGTCATAAGTCTTAAAACCTCCAGTGCTTATCATGATTACTCAGGATTGTTGTGAAACTCATTATACAATTGGGAACACTTTATTGAAGCACCACTTAATCAAATTGCTTGGTTAACAATAAGCTGAAATTTCTACTATGTTTTATGACTCCCTGACCAAAATCAGCTCTCAAAAATACATTTGGTTGCAACAGCCTGAGTTTTTTTTCATGTAAAAGTTATCCCTTCATCTCTTTTGTTTACTCTTTAGTGTGAAGCATTTTCTTGATGGATTCTCCATCTTTCTTGGAAAGATTCCTGATCTACATCCCTCTCTCCCACCTAGCATGGAGTTAATTTCCATATTTCAATTTAAAGAAAAAGAACAATACAGCATAGGAACAGGCCCTTCTGTCCACCATCAGGCTGCACTGATCACCTCCTGTATCCCTCTACTCCTTTCCTGTTCATATGTCTCTCCAGATAAGTCTTAAATGTCACTAACATGTCTGTCTCAATCACCTCACTTGGCAGTGTATTCCAGGCTCTCACCACCCTCTCTGTAAAAAACTTCCCCCCGCACATCTCTACTGAACCTTTCCCCCCTTACCTTGAACTTGTGCCCCTGTAATTGTTATTTCTGCCCAACTTCCAACTGTTCACCTTATGTATGCTCCTCATAATTTTATAAACTTCTATCAGGTTGTCCTTTCAGCCTCCGTCTTTCCAGGGAGAACAATCCCTGGCCAAGCTCACAATGTGATGCCAGCCTTTTTAAGGATTCCATCAATTGAGCAATGGTTTTACCTCCCACTTGATTCCTTCAGTGGAACCTGAACTTTTCCATGATGATCAGTGGTTTTGGAGACTTATATTGTTTAAGAATCTCTGTCAAGTCATAGTAAGTTTTAGTTGCTGGTTTTGCTGGATGAACCAAGTTCTGGAGCAAATTGAAGGTTTTTTTTCCTATTGCACTGAAAAAGCTGGTATAAGCAGTTCACTTGCAATTTTATTCATATCTACAAAGCACCAAAAATGCTTTGCATAGGAGCTCCATGATCCATTTTCTTCACTGAAAGGGCCCACACTCCTAACTGACCTATCATTTCTCTTGCAGGCACGATTGATTCAAAACTGCTCATTATTTTTTTTTAACAGTTTTTCCAGTACTCCCTTTTTCCCTGAAGACCACTGACTTGATGTATTCTTTTTCCAAATGGCCCCAGCCATAAAGCAAAACATTTCTTTTTTAAAATATGCCAGATAATGCACATTGTGACATGCACATGCACATGCACCTCACACATTGTGAGGTAATGCACTTTGGCAGGAACAATAAATGTGTAGAGTATAGGGCTAATGGTAGGGCTCTTAATAGTGTTGAGGACAGAAGGATCTTGGTGTATGTGTCAATAGATCCCTGAAAGTAGGCAGTCAAGTGGATAAAGTTGTTAAGAAGGCTTATGGAGTCTTAGCTTTTATTGGTAGGGGGATTGAATTTAGGAGCCGCAGCATCATGTTGCAGCTGTACAAAACTCTAGTGCGGCCGCACTTGGAGTATTGTGTGCATTTCTGGTCGCCACATTATAAGAAAGATGTGGAGGCATTGGAGAGGGTACAGAGGAGGTTTACCAGGATGTTGCCTGGTATGGAGGGCAGGTCCTATGAAGAGAGGTTGAAGGATTGAGGTTGTTTTCGTTAGAAAGGAGGCGGCTAAGAGGGGATCTTATTGAAGCATATAAGATGATTAGAGGTTTAGATAGGGTGGACAGTGATAGCCTTTTTCCTAGGATGGAGAAAGCTAGCACGAGGGACACAGCTTTAAATTAAGGGGTATGAGTTATAGGACGGATATCAGAGGTAGGTTCTTTACTCAAAGAGTGATTAGGGAGTGGAATGCCCTGCCTGCAGCTGTTGTAGATGCGCCAAGTTTGGTGGCGTTTAAGAGGTTAATTGATACGTATATGGAAGAGAAGGGAATGGTTTAGTTTGGAGGGGCATTGCTTTTTATTTTGGTCAGCACAACATCGAAGGCCGAAGGGCCTGTTCTGTGCTGTATTGTTCTATGTTCTATGTTCTATACTGCCTGGAATCTCACCCATCTTTGATTTTAAAAAGCTGTCTTTTAAAATCACAGAGTATTTTTCTTACTTGGTCTTCCTGCACTAGTATTTCAATCTTTAATTGTGCTGTTGATTTTTCCTAGCCTTTTTATATTTGAAGTTTAAGAGCCTCCAATTCTTTTTATAAATAGGATCTTATCTCAGTACTCTCAATGAAACAAAATCCCAACTTGTTGCCAATTTTCTTTTTGTAATGTCTTAATTTTAAGGCTATGGGTTTTAAACAGAAAGAAAACACGTGGTTTCACATGTAGATTCCAACTAACAACAACAGATTTATTCTTCCACAGAGTATAAACTGAAACTAAACAACAGCTTGTATAACAGCCAAATGAGATCATCATCAAATCAGGTGACCAGCTCTTAAAGCAGTCATGCAACTACATAAAAAATTTATAACATTTTACAACTCTTCCCCCAACTAATCCTGTGTTGTCAGATATTAACTTCTAGGTTAATAACAACTTCTTCCAGTTCATAATAAGATGAAACCCATTTATTGTCTTTGTACCACATCATAATCTCCATTATTTTTAGGCTGGCTCCATCACTCTCCTTTGCCAATCTCTCGAATTGGTCACATTGAAATTATATTTTATCCTGGAATAACTCTTTTGCTCTGTAAGTTATTCTGTATTTTCAGCTCTGCATGAATGTTAACTTCCATCCCAACTCAGCCCCTCACTTGTTGAAGCTATTATATGATAGTTGCTACTTCAATGCCTTTCTCAGACTGTCCATTCTCTTCATTCATAAGCTCAAAACACTGACATTCCTCCTGAAATATAACACATTTATTCTTCACCTTCACCTGTTATTCACTCATTCTCCCTTAATAAAGCTGAAGGTTATCTTCCTACCATCTTGCTCTCCTCCATGGCCTGCAAGACACTTTAACTCTATAGCCTCACTTGAATATAGTTCTCCTTTCATTCCATGCAATCCTGGGAACAAATTTTAAATTAAAGGTCCTTTACAAATTCAAGTTTTTGCTGCTCTAAAACTCTAAAGCTCTAAAAATAGGCCTGAGGTACATCATTAGTCATACAATAACACCTTTCGTTGTCTCTGGTCTCTTCACATTGATATTTCTCCACTCTTCCTCTTTTATACCTTTTTTCTAATTGATAATTTAATACTGGTTAGATAATTAGTTGATTTCAATATACAACTGCTTTTATAAAAAATTGAACTAACATGAAGATGAGAAATGACATCAGCATTAAACTAATGTAGCAGATCACCTAACATTAAGGTCGGTGGCAGACACAGGTGGATGGCAAGACTTTCTCAGCAATTTTATGAGGAAGAGCCAATAATGGGCCAGCACAAGGGAGAGAAGGCCAATTAAGGGTGCATTGACATGCCATTTTTTAAAGAGAATGTGCATTATTCAGGTAGACTGCAATTTCATGTCAGAAAGGAGGCGATCTATACCAATGGAGGCAATCAAAGAATAGCTTCAGCACTAGAAAGTATCATGGCACAATTCAGCAACGCCTTCTTGGAGGTACTGCTTCAGGCTATAAGACAGGAGAGACGTCTTGTTTCCAAAAGGCCAACGATGAGGGCATAAAGCCTAACAAACAAAGTAAGGCTGGAGGTGGCAGACATAGTGAGGTTTTTTGCAAAAATCTGGTTCCAGTGCAGTAAGAGATTTAATAACCTGATATAGCCTGTAAAAGTTAGAATTTAGAACTGGAAGCTGGAAGCCGAGCATTCAATATATTTAAGGTTGAGATGAACAGATTTTTGATCTACAAAGATCTACAGGGCAGCACGCTGGCACAGTGGTTAGCACTACTACCTCACAGGATCAGGATCCAGTTTTGAAACTGGCTTCAGGTGACTGTGTGTGTTTGCATATCCTCATTGTGTCTGCGTGGGTTTCCTCCGGCTGCTCTGGTTTCCTCTCACAGTCCAGTGAAATGCAGGTTGGCAAATTTACCATGTTAAATTAAATTGTTCCAAGGTGTCTCAAAATATGCAAATTAGGTAGATTGGCAATGATTAATATGTGGGGTTATAGGAATAGGACTAGGGAATGAGCCTAGGTTGATATAATTTGATTTATTATCATCACATATATTGGCATACAATGAAAAGTATTGATTCTTGTGCACTATACAGACAAAGCACACCATTCATAGGAGGAGGAAAAGAGAGGGTGAAGAATGTGGTGTTACAATCATAGCTCGGGTGTAGAGAAAGATCAACTTCATATAAGGTAGGTTCATTCAGAAGTATGACGGTAGCAGAGAAGAAGCTGTTCTTGAGTCGTTTGGCATGTGACTTCAGACTTTTGTATCATTTCTCCCGATGGAAGATGAAAGAGACTGTATTCGGGTGCGTGGGGTCCTTGGTAATGCTGGCTACTTTTCCAAGAAAGCGGTAAGTGTAAACAGAATTGATGGATGGGAGGCTGATCTGCATGATGGACTGTTCACGGCCCTTCATATTTTCTTGAGATCCTAGTCAGAGCAGGAGCTACACCAAGTTGTAATACATCTGGAAAGGATGCTTTCTAATGGTGCATCTGTAAAACTGGATGAGAGCTGTAGTGGACATACTGATTTTCCTTCCCTTTCTGTAGTAAAAGAATGCTTCGCACTAGATTCTCACCTGCACTGAGAGGGTGGTTTGGTCTTACTATGGATAAATGTTCCTTCCAGTTTTTTGCACATGCCTCCACTCCTCTTAAACACGTCCTCAGCACCTTCAAGTAGTCTGACTTGACAGTCAAGAGAAACAAAATATACAAAAAGTGAGAAGCACACTAATCCTTTTCACCCATACTCTGGGTGTATTACATTATATTATTATGTTCCGAACATGCAATTTAATCTAAATTAGTGTCAGAGAACTTTATGAAAAAGTACATATTAAACAACAGTGATTTCCATGCTCCTGAAGGCTTTGGCCAACCCTACAGCATGCATAAAAATGCAGTGGCAAAATACCACCAATTGTGCCTTTACAAACTCCTCCAGGCGTAAAAAATGCAGTCCACTAAGAGTCCTTTCCTAAGCCAACATGCCAATCATGAAGGCACTAATCACTCAAAAGTCTGTTGATCATATTTATGCCTGACGCTGAAGCAACTGTTCTCATTGTAAAAGTTAAAGTTTATTTATTAATCACAAGTAAAACTTACATTAAACTGCAATGAATTTATTGTGAAACTCCCCTAGTTGCCTCACTCCAGTGCCTGTTGTAATTAATCAATAGATCAGATTACTTTCTAGATGGTATGAAGTCTAAAATAGATGTCCAAGGAGACTTGGGGGTTCAGGTCCATAGATCTTTAAAATGCCATGTATGGGTACAGAAGAAAATCAAAAAAAGGCTGATGGAATACTGGCCTTCACATCCAGAGGACTGGAACATAAGGACACAAAAGTTATGCTGCAGCTACAGGATGATTAGACTCCACTTTGATTTTTGATTTGATTTATTATTCTTATATGTATTAGTATGCAGTGAAAAGTATTGTTTCTCGAGTGCTATACAGACAAAGCATACCGTTTATAGAGAAGGAAACAAAACAGTGCAGAATGTAGTGTTACAGACATAACTAGAGTGTAAAGATCAACTTAATGCAAGGTAGGTCCATTCAAAAGATTGATGACAGCATAAAAGAAACTGTTCTTGAGTCATTGGTACATGACTTCAGACTTTTGAACTTTTTTTCTGACAGAAAAAAATGGAAGAGAGAATGTCCTGAGTGCATGGGGTCCTTAATTATGCTGGTTGCTGGTACTAGGAAGTGTAGACAGAGTCAATGAATGGTAGCCTGGTAATGGATTGGGCAACATTCATCATTTTTGTGGCTTCTTGGGCAGAGCAGGAGCCATATCAAGCCGTGATACAATCAGAAAAAATGTTTTCTATGGTGCATCTATGAAGATTGGTGAGAGTCGTAGCTGACATGCCAAATTTCCTTAGTCTTCTGAGAAAATAGAGACGTTGGTGGGTTTTCTTAATTATAGTTTTGGCATGGGGAGATGGAGGAGAACCAGGGCAGCTTGTTGGTGATCTGAACACCTAAAAACATAAAGCTCTCGACCATTTCTACTTCATCCCCATTAATATACAGGGGTATGTTGTCCACTACTCTTCTTGAAGTCAATGATAATGTCCTTCGTTTTGTTGACATTGAGGGAGAGATTATTGTCACTGGACCAGTTCACCAGATTCTCTATCTCATTCTTGTACTCTGTCTCATCATTGTTTGAGATCTACTCACCATGATGGTGTCGTCAGCCACACAGTCATAGGTGTATAAGGGGTAAAGCAGAGTACTTGAAATACTATGGGCACACCTGGGCACCACACCTTAGCAAGGGTATATTGGCCTTGGAGGGAATACAGGGTAAATTTACAAGAATAATAGGTGGACTCCAGGGTCTAATTATGAGGAGAGATTATACAAATCAGACCTGTTTTCTCGAGAATTTAGAAGGTGAATAGTGAAAGTCTTCAAGATAGTAACAGGAAACTTCAGGATAGATAAACTATTTCCACTGATTGAAGATCCTAGAACTAGAACTAGGAAGCACAGTCTAAAATTAGGCCAGGCTGTTCAGGAGAGTTACTAAGTACTTCTACAGACAAGGGATGGTATTGTTGGAACTCTCTTCCACAAGTGGCAGTTGATGCCAGATCAGGTGCTATCTTTAAAATTGAGTTAGATAAATTTTTGTTAAGCAAAGGTATCAAGGGATAGAAGTCAAAGGTTGATAAATGGAGTTCAGCCACAGATCAGCCATGATCTCATTAATTGGCAGAATAGGTCCAATGAGCTGAATGGTCCATTCCTGTTCCTATGTTTAATTACAGCAGAGAACGTCTGGAGGATAGTGAAATCACTTTAGGCCTCAAAGCATTGCCACCAACAAAGGGAGGTATCTGGCTTGACTAAAATAAAAGAACTACAAAAAATGCAGAAGGAGACCATTTGGCCCATTGAGCATGTGGTGACAACAATCTCACCTAGGCCCATAACCCCACATATTTACCTAACTAATTCCCTTGACACTAAGGAACAATTTAACATGGCCAATCCACCTAACTTGCCTGTGGGAGTTGGACTGTGGAAGAAAACCAGAGCAGCCACAGAAAACTCACGGGGAGAATGTGCAGACTCCACACAGTCTGTGTGGTTGGCATCGAACCCAGGTCCCTAGCGCTGAGAGGCAGCAGAGCTAACCACTGTGCAGAAAGCACCAGAGCCATTCAGAGACTTTGGAAACAAGCAGAGCTGAAGTTGAGTCATCAAAGGCAGAGCACAAACCTCCAAACAACCCAAGCTCTTTGAGCACCATCTGCCCCAGGATGTGGCAGAGGTTGTAGGACTTTGGATATATCAACTACCTCAAACCCATGGAACCTGAGCTGCTACATTAAAAACAAAATGCAACCCAGTGAACATCAGAAAACAAAAATAAAAATAGGAAGTGTGTGTGTTTTTTTGGACGAAAAACATTAAAAAAACACACACTTCCTATTTTTATACTTGTTTTCTGATGTTCACTGGGAGAAAAACATTAAACATTTAATCGGAAAATAGTCAACAAATCACACTAAGCAGCTGTCAAGACGCAGCACACTCCTAACAATAACTGATGAGGTAAGATGCAAAAACAGGCAAGTTATTTGGAAATCCGAGAAAACTCAAAACCATCACCACCCCTCCCCATCAGCACTCCTCCCGAGGCTGACCCGGAAACAAGGCTCTTTCACCTGTGACACGGAAGTTGTAGGTGACAGCTTTCACACAGACCTTCCGTAAAAAAATGAAAACGTCCGGAGTAAAGAGGAGGCTAGAAACTCGGTGAGTCTCCTCAAAAACCGCGGGAGAAGAAAAGAGAGAGAGAGAGAGACCCTGAGCCGGTTAAAAGCGGGAGAGGAGAGAGAGGGGGCCCGCCTCTCACTCACTGGCCGAATGGTTGCTCTCCCCGCGGGCAGTCAAGATCTTTGTGTGTATATATTTTTGAAATATTCGCCTTGTGCAGGCGCATAAGAGACACACTGACTTACTGGGCCAGTGCCGTCGTCCTGTTGTGGGTGGATTAAACTCACCGGAGCTGGAGACAGAGATGGAGAGGATCCGAAATGTGGCCCCAGCAACCGTTAACGGCTCCAATTCCGCTGCGCGCAGCTGAGAGTCCGCTTCTGACTCCCACTCCCGACCCCCCCCGGCGTCGCCCGCCTACCGCCCCCCGTATCCCCCTGATGGTAAAGGCGACGGTCCTCCCCTTTATTCCCGTTGTGGGTGTGACGATTCCTTTCAGGTTTGTGACCCCCCCCCCACCGACTCTGTCTGTTCTCGCCCCCACCTCACCATCCTCTCTTCTCTTCCCCTTGCCCCCACAGACTGCCAAACTAGGCAAAACGAAAAAAGTTTTCATTTTTTACTTCATGTGTAGCCTTCTGCACTGGAATAGTAACTATTAATAAAAAGCGAAGCAAACTAAATGCGAACTATTGACTCCCAGTACCTCCGGTCATTGAATTAGCAATCAAAATAAAATGAATACTTTCTGTCATTAGATATCGTGATAGTTAAGCTATTTTAATTTGAAATAGAAATGACTAGAAGTATTTTTGAGGAATGTGAAAATTTTTTTTTCAACTTCCCTTTTTTCCTCCTGGAATAAAAGCTGAATTTAATGTTTCAGGTTGTTGTAATAGTGAAGATTTGGCAACAATTTGCATTTCTCTGTTGTCTCCTGCTACAGGCCAGGTGCAATGTTCCAATAACGTTTGCTGTTGCTCTGAAGTGAAGCAGCTATCTGTTTGTGCAATTAACAACTTTTGCTTGTGAGCCCTGACTTTCAGGTACAGCGCAGACTTAATTTTTAATAAAATTCAGTTTTGATACATCCATTTTTGTTTCACTTATGTTCAGCATGACATTGTATCATGTCAGGTTAAATAGATCAAAAGATTCGAGCAGCTTCCTGGAAATCAGCATCTATGAAAATTGTTGTTTCTGCCTTCTATTTCTAGGTACCAAAATTGTGGATTTTTTTTTGAGTTGCTGCTTGCTAACAGCTAAATTTACTGGTCTGAAGGTCGGGGACCAGTTTACGTGTTGATCTGTGAAATGTGAATGAAAACAAAAGCAACATAAAAGGAGATAAAGCAATTTTTCAAGGGACTGTTGTTAGAAGAGCCCCCTTTCTTGAGACGTTGAACTGAAGGGCTTCAAGTGCTGGTAAAGTTTCTTCAATAATCAAAGTGGAATGGGGAGCTATCCACTTGCCAACTTTAAGCAATGGTCCAATGAGTAGAGCAGCCACTTGGTATCTCACTTCTGAGCAGGAAGATCATGGGTTCAGGATCAAAAATTGAAAAAAAATTACAAAAATTCAGAATAGGCTGCATCCTTGGAGGGAAAAGAGAAGTTGATGATTCCTAAAGAGAAGTCTCATCTGAAATTTAATGTGCTTATTTCCTGCAGATATTGCCTAATCTTTTAAATGTTTCTAGCATTTACTGTTTTTGATTCTATTTCCAGCATGTGCCAATTTTAAGCTGAAACCATCATTTCGCTCATTGCGAATTGTCAAGTGTTATTTGGTCCCTCTGTCAACAGTGTCTTTAAGCATTTGTCTCAGTCTTTTGGCTTTTTCAGTGCATATAGGAGGATTGGTGGTGGTGGTTGTGGTTCCCATAATTTTGGTCCCACTCCAATGTGATTCACCCTTAACTGCTCACTAAAATGGCACAGCAAGCTATTGTGTTGTAACAAACTGCTTCCAACAGATCAAGAAGGCCTAACCATCCCTACTGCCACCAGCACACTTGTTGAATACGAAATGCCTGGTTTAACTCTGTGCATTGCTGTAGCCTTCATCTACTGGATGTCTGCCATAAGTTTCCAGTGATCAGCTGAGATTAATATCAAATATAATTTTAGCAGTGAATGAGTTAATTGAGCAGCTGAGGAATATTTATTCTCTAGCCCCAAATTATGACATGTTTATAACTGGTTCTATTTTAAGATCAGCAACCCATATGGGACATTATTAAAAAATAGATCTCTCTGAAGTGACTGTTTCTTTTTTTCATTTGCAGATTAAGGGAGTCAGTAGCAGTGTCAGGGTTTAGTCACAGTCATTGCTGTGCTGAAACAAAGCCATCAGGGCACCTCACTTCAGAGCAATCTGACCAGTTTCATTTCCCTATTCTGTCCCCGTAGCCCTGGAAGTTTATTTCTCTCATGCTCATTCAATTTTCTTTTAACATTGCTGATTTATCCCCTCTTCCACCATCCTCAAAGTTTGTGAATTCCACTTGCTTTAAAAAGTTCTTTCTTGCATCCACCCTATATTTTCATAAAATCATAGAATTCTACAGTGTAGGAGGAGGTCATTTGGCCCATCAAGTCTATACCGACCACAGTCTCACCCAGACCTTATTCCTATGACAAAGAACAAAGAGCAAAACAGCACGGGAAACAGGCCCTTCGGCCCAACGAGCCCGCGCTGCCACCCCGATGTTCCCATGTCTACCCGCGATCCCTGTCCATGTTTATAGATCAGTGGATTTAAAACCATGCATTATCCCTGTATGCTAGCCCCCTAACATTAAGGGGCAATTTAGCATGGCCAGTCCACCTGACCCGCACATCTTTGGATTGGGGAAAAAACTGGGGCATCCAGAGGAAACTCGCATACATGCGGGGGAACGTGCAGACTATGCACAAACAGTGACCTGAGTTGGGAATCAAACTTTGGTCCCTGGTGCTGTGAGGCAGCAATGTTAACCACTGTGCCACTGAAATCTTAAATTTGTGTCCCCAAATTCCAGTACCAATAGCTGATGGGAACAGCTTTTTCTTTTTTTTTAATCATATATAAGAGCATAAGAAATAGGAGCAGGAGTAGGGCATACAGCCCCTCAAGCCTGCCCTGCCATTCAGTAAGATCATGGCTGATCTGTAGTGGTTCAGTACCACTTCCCCACTTTCTCCCCATAACCCTTAATTCCCTTGTCAATCAAAAACCTATCCACTCTTGACTTGAACATATTTAGTGAGGAAGTCTCCACCACCTCATCAGGCAGAGAATTCCAAAAATTCACCGCCCTTTGTGTGAAGAAACCCCTCTGCAACTCTGATCTGGACGCCACACACACACACACACCCCGCCCCCCCCATCTTGAGGCTGTGTCTTCTAGTCCTGCTATTTTTGCCGAGCGGGAAGAGTCTCTCAACCTCTACTCTATCCATCCTCTTCATTCTCTTATACGTCTCTATAAGATCCCCTCTCAGCCTTCTAAACTCCAAAGAGTACAAACCTAGCCTATTCATTCTCTCCTTGTAATCCAATGCCCTCATCTCCGGTATCAGCCTAGTAAACCTTCTCTGCACCCCCTTCAAGGCCAATATATTCTTCCTCGAATGCGGCGACCAAAACTGCACACAGCATTCCAGCTGCGGCCTCACTAGCAGCCTATACAGCTGCAACAGAACCTCCCTACTTTTATATTCTATCCCCTAGCTATAAAGGTCAACATTGCATTCGCTTTCTTAATCACCTGCTGCACCTGCATACTCTGTTTTTGTGACTCGTGCACAATGACCCCCAGGTCCCCCTGCACCGTTGCATGCTGCAGCTTTTCTCCATTTAAATAGTAATCCTTCCTACCATTATTCTTACCAAAGTGGATAATCTCACACTTGCTAACATTATACTCCATCTGCCAGGTCCTCGCCCACTCACTCAACCTATCCAGATCCCTCTGCAGGCTTTCCACACCTTCCACGCAATTTGCTTTTCTACTCATCTTTGTGTCATCAGCAAATTTCGTCACTCTGCACTCAGCCCCTTCCTCCAGATCGTCTATGTAAATGGTAAATAGTTGAGGCCCCAGCACCGAACCCTGGGGCACTCCACTAGTCACCAGCTGCCAATCAGAATAGCACCCATTAATACCTACTCTCTGCTTCCTATTAGACAACCAATCCTCTATCCAATCGAACACCCTACTCCTGACTCCCTGCACCTTAACCTTCTGCAGTAATCTTTAGTGAGGCACCTTATCAAACGCTTTTTGGAAATCCAAAAACACCACATCTACTGGTTCCCCTCTATCTACCGCACTAGTCACTTCCTTATAGAACTTCAATAAATTCGTCAAGCACGACTTCCCTTTAATGAATCCGTGCTGTGTCCGCGTGATCAAACAGTTCGTATCCAGGTACCTCGTTATTTCTGCTTTGACTACAGATTCAAGCATTTTTCCTACTACAGATGTTAAACTAACCAGTCTATAATTCCCTGCCTTCTGTCTGCTACCTTTTTTAAACAGCGGCGTAACATAAGCCAATCTTCCAGCACTTTTCCAGAGTCCAGTGCATTCTGAAAGATAATTATCAGGGCATCTGCTATCACCTCTGCCATTTCCTTGAGGACTCTGGGATGCATTCCATCCAGTCCTGAGGACTTGTCTGCCCTCAGCCGCATTAGCTTATCAAATACCAGCTCTCTAGTTACTGTAATCTTATCAAGAACCTCATCTCCTACCACCCTTCTATTCCTACGTTCAGGCAAGCTATTTATGTCCTCCTCCGTAAAGACTGACACAAAAAACTTATTCAAGGTCTCTGCCATATCCCTGTCATCCACCATTAAACCACCCCCCTCGTCCTCCAAGGGTCCTACGTTAACTCTGGCCATCCTCCTATTCTTTATATACTTATAAAAACTCTTACTGTCCTTTTTGATGTTTCAAGCTAGTTTAGCCTCATATTGCATCTTTCCTTTATTAATCACCTTTTTAGTCACTCTTTGCTGTTATTTAAAACTTTTCCAATCATGTATAAACATGTCATGATCCTGTACACTGCTTTAAAATCTCCCTTCAATCTCCTTTGTTCCAAAGTGAATAACCTCAGCTTCCTCAAAGGAACCTTGTAGTTAAAATCCCTCAAACATGGAGTTGTTTTGATGAGAATCTTCACATCTTATGTGCTGACCAAAACTATGGCCTGACCAAAATTTTATAAAAATTTGGTGTAATTTCCCTGTTTTTGTACTCTACCACAAGCTTTGTTCAATGCTTGATCAATATATTTTGCTGCCCACAGAGAGGGTAAAGCCTGAGATCTGTGTCTCTGCACACTCTTTTTTAGAATTGTGCCATTAAGTCTTTCTGCCTCTCTCGTTCGGGTCTAAAATCTGACATGTCCTTAGGACCTTATTGCCTATCTCCTAGGATTCTAAAAAGGATAGCTGCAGGGATAGAGAATGGGCTTGCTATAATTTCCCAACATTTGTTGGATTCCAAAATGATCTCACAAATTAGAAGTTGGCTGACTGGCAAATTTTAACACCATTTTAAAGAAAGGAGGGAAAGAGAAACAGGGAACTGCAGACCAGTTAATCAGACATCAGTCATTGGGTAAAAGTTGGAATCTATTATTAAGGAAGTCTTAACAATACGCCTGAAAAATATTGTCTTGTTCCAATCATACTATGTTTTATAAAGGAATAATTATGTTTGAGAATGTACTAAGTAGATAAAGGAGAACCAGAAAATGTTGTATACTTAGATTTCCAAAACACATTTAATAAGGTGTCATTCAAAACATTAATAGGTAAGATAGGAGTAATATATTAGCATGGATGAAGGAGTGGTTAACAGAAAATAGAGTAGGCATAAACGAGACATGTTCAGGTTGACAGGCTTTGACTAGTGGAGTACTAAAGGATCAGTGCTGGGACCTCAGCTGTATGCAATCTATATTAATGACTTGGATGAATAGGCGAAGAGTAATGTATCAAATTTTGTTGTTGATACAACCTAGGTGGAAAGGTTATTTGTGGGGAAAACACAGGCTGCAAAGACTTATAGACAGATTAGCTGAGTAAACAAGATGGCAGAGTATAATACAAAATTGTAGTTATTCACTTTGATCATAAGAATAGAAAAGCAGAAAATTTTTTAAAAGGTGAGCAACATTTACATGTTCAGAGAGAGTTGGTCGTGCTCATACAAGGAATGCAGAAAATTAGCATGTAGATACAGCAAGCAATCAGGTACAAATGTGAGGTCACGTACCAACCAACTCAAGAACAGCTTCTTACCTGCTGCCATCAGACTTTTGAATTAATGTACCTCACATTAAATTGATTCTTTATACCTTAGCTATGATTGCAACACTACATTCTGCCCTCTCTTTTTTTCCGTCTCTATGCACAATATGTTTTGTCTATACAGTGTGCAAAAAGCAATACTTTTCACTGTATACCAATGCATGTGACAAAAATAAATCAAATCAATTAGGAAGGTAAATGGCACAGCCTTTATTACAAGGGGATTAGAGTACAGCATTAAATAAGTCTAACTACAACTGTCCAGGGTTTTGGTAAGTCTACATCTGGATTATTGTGTGCAGTTTTGGTATCCACATTTAATAAAATATATACTTGCATTGGAGGTGGTACAGTGAAAGTTTACCAAATTAATCCCTAGAATGAGGGAATTGATAGGCTGAGTAAACAGAGCTTATATTCAAGTTTAAAAGAATGACAGGCAACCTCATTGAGACCTACAAAATTCCGAAGAGACTTGATAGGGTGAGAGGTGAGAGATTGCTTCTGCTGGTTGGGGAATTTAAAACATGAGGGCACGGTCTCAGGATAAGGGGCTGAACATTTAGGAATGAAATGCAGTGTAATTACTTCACTCAAAAAGTTGTGAACCTTTGGCATGCAGAACATTGTGGATGCTCCTTCGTTGAATACATTTAAGGTCAGAATAGACTGATAGATATTAGTGAACTCAGTAAAGTTTGACAACACCAATTTTAAATCCAACTGACTTATTTGATAGTAAATCCATGAGCTTTCGGCTTTTGTGGCCTTCGTCAGGCGAATGAAGTGTTCTGGTCTCCAAAAGCACACATATCAGCACAGACAGTTTACAGATTGCTGATTAGAATGCGAATCCTTACATCTAACCTGCTATTCAAGTCTTAAAGTGGCTAACAGCAGAGGTTAGAGAGGTGTGTATTGTCTGCAGACAGCACAGTAAGGTTTTTTTGCTAACCCAGGCAAGTCATGGGGGTTACAGATAGTGTGACATGAAGCCAAGATCCCTGTTAAGACTGTCCTCATGTGTGTGGAACTTGGCTATCAGTCTCTGCTCAGCGACTCTGCGCTGTCGTGTGTTGTGAAGGCCCCCTTGAAGAACATTTACCTGAAGGTCGGAGGCCGAATGCCCGTGACTGCTGAAGTGTTCGCCCACAGGAAGGGAACTGTTTTGCCTGGTGATTGTTGAGCGATGTTCAATACTCACCGTGGACTATTCTCCAGAATCAGTTGCATTCTTGGACACATGCATCTCCATCAAGGATGGTCACCTCAGCACCTCACTGTACCGCAAGCCGACAGACAACCTCACAATGCTCCACTTCTCCAGCTTCCATCCTAGACACATTAAAGAAGCCATTCCCTATGGACACACCCTCCGTATACACAGAATTTGCTCAGATGAGGAGGATCGTGACAGACACCTCCAGACGCTGAAAGATGCCCTTGTGAGAACAGGATATGGCGCTCAACTGATTAATCGACAGTTCTGACGTGCCACAGCGATAAACTGCACTGACCTCCTCAGAAGACGAACACAGGACACGGTGGACAGAGTACCCTTTGTTGTCCAGTGCTTCCCCGGAGCGGAGAAGCTACCACATCTTCTCCGGAGTCTTCAACATATCATTGATGATGATGAACATCTCGCTACGGCCATCCCCACTTCTTGCTTTCAGACAACCGCGCAACCTCAAACAGATCATTGTTCGCAGCAAACTACCCAACCTTCAGGAGAACAGGGACCACAATACCACACAACCCTGCCACAGCAACCTCTGCAAGACATGCTGGATCATTGACATGAACGACATCGTCAAACATGAGAATACCATTCACCAGGTACACAGTACATACCCTTGCAACTCAGCCAACGTTGTCTACCTAATACGTTGCAAGAAAGGATGTCCCTAAGCATGGTACATTGGGGAGACTATGCAGACACTACGACAGCGGATGAATGAACATCGCTCAACAATCACCAGGCAAAACAGTTCCCTTCCTGTGGATGAACACTTCAGCAGTCACGGGCATTTGGCCTCCGACCTTTGGGTAAATGTTCTTCAAGGGGGCCTTCACAACACTCGACAGCGCAGAGTCGCTGAGCAGAGACTGATAGCCAAGTTCTGCACACATGAGGACGGTCTTAACAGGGATCTTGGCTTCATGTCACACTATCTGTAACCCCCATGACTTGCCTGGGTTAGCAAAAAAAACCTCATTTACTGTGCTGTCTGGAGACAATACACACCTCTCTAACCTCTGCTGTTAGCCACTTTAAGACTTGAATAGCAGGTTAGGTGTAAGGATTTGCATTCTAATCAGCAATCTGCAAACTGTCTGTGCTGATATGTGTGCTTTTGGAGACCAGAACACCTCATTCGCCTGACGAAGGCCACAAAGGCCGAAAGCTCGTGGATTTATTATCAAATAAATCGGTTGGATTTAAAATTGGTGTTGTCAAACTTTACTGAGTTTACCCCAGTCTAACGCCAGCATCTCTACATCATGACTACTCAGATATTAGTGAACCAGACTAGTTTTTCCAACAATCAATGATAGTTCCATGGTTACCATTACTGGGACTAGCTTTGATTCTGGGTTATTAATTGAATTTAAATTCTACCAGCTGCCATGGTAGAATTTGGAAACTATTGCCCCAGAGCATTATCCTGAGTCTCCAGATTACTAATCCAGTGGCATTACCATTACATCACCATCTCTTCTTAAATCATTACTTTAAACCTCCAAATAATTAGCCTGGTAGACAAACATAACAATGCTACTACTCCTATCAATATTATTGACTTGCGATTTATTATTTCTCCTCAACCTCTCTGCCATTGATAATGTTGGCCATTTCATTCTCTGCAACCTGTCCTCTATGGTATTGCTTTCTCTTCTCTCTTTCTGTCCTCAGGCAATAACTGACATCAAATTTCCATAGTGTGTTGCTAATCTAAAGTTGTCTTTTTTGGCTCATGTCAGCACTGACATGCTTTTGGCTGCAACTTCCAAGCTGAGGCTGCAATTAGTGGTGTGACCATTATATTTGATTCTTGAGTCAGTCACGTACCTAGTTTATCACCTGTGTTTGCAGCTTTGTATCTACAGAATATTGTCACGTCCCTGATTCCTGTACCCTCACTTTTCCCCATTGCTGCTCAAGCCTTTTAAAATTTTTACTCCTTTCTTAAAGTTTCAAATCCAATATGCAGAGGCACAGGGTTAAACCTTAATCCATCCTGTTGTTTGCTCCAAAAACAAATTCAAGTTGGCCCCCACAAGAAAGATGTACAAGATCCAAACTGCCAAGAAAAGGCATGGCACTTGATCTTAGCCAAAAGGTCGAGAAGCAATTATTTAACTAGCTTGATGAATTATTTCTCAAATGCTCTTAACTCCGCCATTTCTGACAAACCATATCTCATCTACACTCCTGAAGTCTGAGACTTCAGAATCATAGAACCCCTATAGTGATTCAGTCCATCGAGTCTGCACTGAAAACTATCTCAACCAGGCAGTATCCCTGTAATGACACCTACTTACCCTGACACTAGGGGACAATTTAGCATGGACAGTCAATCCCTAACTTGCACATCTTTGGAATGTGGGAGAAAATCCATGCAGACATGGGGTTGCACAAACAATCAACTGGGGCCAGAATTGAACTCGGATCCCTGGCGCCGTGAGATAGTAGTGCTAATCATTGTGCCACCCATCATTGAATCTGTACAGTACAGAAGGACACCGTTTGGCCCATTGAGTCTGCACGGATTCTTCGACAGAAGATCCCATGCAGTCCCTTTCCCATAACAACACAAATTTACCCTGCTAATCCTCTTGGGATACTAAGGGACAATTTAGCGTGGACAATCTAGCTAGCCTGCACATCTTTGGACTGCAGGAGGAGACTGCTCAATCAGAGGAAACCCATGTAGCATGGAAAGAATGGGTGACTCTGAGTGGAGTTGGCACAATATTGGAATTGAACCTAGGTCCCTGATGCCGTGAGGCAGCAGTGCTAACCATTGTGCTCCTGTACTGCTACTGTACATCAATTGCCAGTTTCCTTTCAACATTCATCTTTCTCTTTATCCCAAAAAATCATTTTAAATTTCAGCATTTGTCTCCAGGTTTTAATCCCATTCCACTTTTCAGCTTAAATTTTTAATTAATTTAACTGTACGTTATTATGAGCTTCCTGCTAGTTATGTTTGGCTATAATGATGATTCTTTTATACCTGTAGAATGCTAACTAAATGACTGCTTGCAGTCTCTCTTTCCTGTTTCAAAAACCTTCAAGAATCCTTCTCTTTTTTATGGTATTTTGTTTTTTCTCTCTCTTTTGACCTGCTCTCAAAATGTGTCTCATTTGTTTGGCACATTAATTGTTTCAACAAAATTGTTCAGGGGCTATAGCTTTGCTATATGTTCAGCCATTTTAGTAAATATGGCTTGTACAAATGATTTTCATTTTGTGTATCCCATCTAGGTGAAGGATTAAATGTTCACGTCAAGTAAAGGAGAGCATGTTCCCTAACTCTCCAAATGTGGGTCGTCCACCCTTCTCTCCTGCTGTTCTCTCACAGCAACAGATCATCAATGCTCTCAATTTCAGGAATGCAACGTGAGTGCAACAAGATTCCAATGATGGATCTTCTCATGTTTTAATACCTGTATACATATTTATTTTATTGGATTTATATTTTGCAGTTACAAAATATTTCTCAGGTTTATCTAAATATCGAATTATTTAGTATATTGTCAACATTTATTATGGGAATCAAAATGATAAAGGTAACCAACATGAATAAAAAATGGAATGATGAGTTGCATTATACATTGTACAAATGCTTGAAATATAACTTGTATTCTGATAGAATTGTGAGTCATTCAAGTTACGTTTTTTGATTGTACATCCTTCAGATGTACAATTTAGAAACTAATCCTCTTGTTTGTTTATTGCAGGCATTGTGCAGAATAGAATCTGACAGGACAGTGTTATCTAGTGGCATTAGATTATCTAGTCTCCTTAATTGAAATGATAACATACCAAAAAATCCTCTTATACTCTTAACTGATCTCCCCATGTGTACAATTTGGAAATACAGTAATTTATGAGAGACTGAAGTTAATTTTATTTGATGCAGTAACATTGAAAACAATATAGATTAAAGCAGTTAGGTTTCCAGCTCCCATTGTACTTCATGGGGATGCTAGGGGTAAGTTTTTCACTCAGAGGGTGGTGAGTGAATGGAATCGGCTGCCGTCGGTGGTGGTCGAGGCGAACTCGCTGGGGTCTTTTAAAAGACTTCTGGATGAGTATATGGGATCCAATGGGATTGGGGGTTATAGATAGGTCTATGGCTGGGTAGGTTTTGATGTGTTCGGCACAACTTGTGGGCCGAAGGGCCTGTTTGTGCTGTAGTGTTCTATGTTCATTTCAGTAAAAACTTTAGCTGAGAGTTGAGTTTTTAGAGATTTCTATTTTCTGGTAATTTTATAGATTCCATACTGAGTACTCATTTGATGTGAAGGACATTGTAACATAAATGCTAGAACATATCAAGAAAATAACACTAGTTGTGGCCATGTATGTTAAGCTTGGAATCTGTCAGTTGGAAACTATTTGTACTAAATATGTTCTTTTTTAAATAGACATTTGGTACTAGATGCATACATTAGTCTTATTTAAACGAACTGAGTAAGATTTTCACATTTTGTTCATATGGCCCTAAAACAATCTTAAGCAAATACTCAAAAATAAGAAAAAGAATTAGTAAAAAATTGTCGACCAGATACTTTGCTTGCATCAACTGCAACATCCTGATTTAATTTTGTACATCTATTTTTTAAAATTTAGCTTCCTCTGCAAGTTCCTCAGACCAGGCATGTAACCTTTCTGATGTTCTTTTTTACTTTAATTCAACAGAAAGGAAGTGCATACTGATATTCCCTCTGCATTTTGTTCTGTGTTGTGAGAGCATAAATCTGTCTACTTTCCAATCAATTCATTAATAACAGTAAAAGTGCTGGATGGCTTATTCCCTAGAATCTAGCATTGCTGCTATAACATGGCTATTGGGAGGTGCACAATAATGAAATGTGGAGAGTGTAGAGTATTGCTATAGAGAAAATGGAGAATTGAAATCTCTATTGCAAAATTCTGTACCATAGTCTTAATTTGTTACTCAACAAAAGTCTAACCACCCACATGTGTGCACAAAGACATATTTGAGATATTATACATGTTTGACTGCAGAATGTTGCTGATGGAATTAACATTCTCTGCCAAGAAATTGAGAATGTAAATAGCACATTACATTTTATCACTGGTAGTGCACAAAAGATCCATGTCCCTTTGCTGTTTCACAAATTTTAGAATCTAAATCATGTGAATAATTTTGATCTGATGAATTTTGTTTAATGTTGATCACTTATTTGCAGCCTTTCTGGTACCATCTTGACAGGAGTAATTACTCCACAACCATCAATTGTATGGCCCTTCAGTAGTGCCTGCTCTACATATTCACCAGGTCTGCCCAACAGTCTTGGAAGGAAGTAAGTCCTATTTCGCTTGTTCCTCCTGAATTTTTTTTTTGAAAAAGGTTTTAAAGTTTACTTATTACTTACAAGTAAGGCTTACATTAACACTGCAATGAAGATGCTGTGAAATTCCCCAAGTCTGGCTCTGTTCGGCTCAATGCACCTAACTTGATGGGAGAGAGAATGTGTGGGGTTCTTAATTATGTTGGCTGTTTTGCTGAAACAGCGGGAAGTGTAGACAGAGTCAGTGGCTGGAAGGCTGGTTTGGGCTATGTTAACAACCTTTATAAGTTTTTTGTGGCCTTGGGCAAAGCAGGAGCCATACCAAGCTGTGATACGACCAGAAAGAGTGCTTTCTATGGTGCACCTGTAAAAATTGGTGAGAGTCGTAGATGACATGCCGAATTTTCTTAGACTTCTGAGAAACTAGAGGCATTGGTGGGCTTTCCATGGTGTCTCATAGTGTCAGCAAGGGGGGACCAGGACAGGTTGTTGGTGACCTGGACACCTAAAAACTTGAACTGTCAACCCTTTCTAGTTTGTCCCCACTGCTGTTTTATCCAACTCAATATTTTGTTCCTAATTTAGTCAATAAATGATGTATTAGCATCTTGAAAATTAATACTTACTGGAAAGAGCTGTTCTACTGCAAAAAGCCAGGTATGAAGGACAGAATTTTAGCGAATCTTTAACATGCACCTCTTTTCATGCTAAATCCTCAGTGAATCCACAATTAATGCCCACCACCTACGTATAACCTAATGCAAGATATACATTTAACCAAAGGAAGTGATTGAAAGATTTTGGCATGCCCTCTAATGATTATTCTGAACACAATAACATGTATGCTGTGAATATAATGATGGTAACAGTTATTAACAAATACATAATGTGACTCAAACTAATTTTCAGTGGCGACAGAAGGACGTCGTATATACATTTTTCATCTATACTCTCTTGTATACATTTCTAAAATGTGTTTTTAAATTTTGAATGTTCAATTTGAATTTGTCTGTTTGTACTAGCTTGCGATAAATGTGGTGGAGCACCACCATCAAACATTGGTTTCAAATTTAATTTTATCACATCTAAATATTTATAGTTTCTGGCCTTTATCAATGAAAATTTGAATTTTGGATTAATAATCACTGAGTTTAATTTTAAATGTCAACTTTAATAATCTGATGCACAGAAATCTCATCTGTTTTGCAGACGAAGAAGTGATGAACGAACTAGTCCTTATGAAGTCAAGCGCCAGCGATTTCAGTCACCACCTTCTCGACCATCTGGCAGTTCAGTGCCTTTTGTTGTTGATCGCAGGTATTCAGTCCCTTCACCTGGAATTTCATCTCTGCTTCCACTTACGGATCACCCACAAAATACACTCCAAGTGGCCAGGGATAAGGTATTGATTCACCACTAAATATTTTAGTAATGTGTAATTGATGCTGAACATCAGTGCTGAAGGTCTATTTTTAACACATTCAACTGAAAAATATAGGAAGGATTTGGGTAATAGGGAGGCCAAATAAAAGGGAGTGCATTCTGCAGTTTAATGTATGTGAAATATTTGCATAGGCAATGGACTGTATTCTGTAGGTTGCAGGTTAAAGTAAGCTCCCTTCCGCTAAATGAACAAAGGATCATGTTTAGAACAGATTCATGTGTTGAAAGGTGCAGCTTACTCAACTTTAAGCTGCAATTTCTATTCAATTTTAAGTTGGCTATATTTATGATTGGACTGAATATTTAAAATTAATGGAAGGAGGTACTTAAGTTTCATATAGCCAATTGCATTTTTGGGACAGTTTGCAGTTCTTTGGACCAAATCAGTTATATTTGAAGTGCAGTCATTGTTCTAGACAAGATCAACAAGTGAATAAATGCAAAAGACAATATGTTTTACATATATATGTGTGTGTGTGTGAGGTTTCTTTTCTTTACCTGATTTTTTTTTTTACTTGCATACAGGTTTACTTTGCTTAGGGTGTAGGAAGAGGTTGTATCACATCAATAGACATTCCGTTAATCAATTTGCATTCCCTAAACATATAGCGGATTTTCGGTCATTGCATCACTGTTATGGAGTATGTCCTGTCCCTAGGGCACAGTGTATAGAGTAAGGAGAGAGTAGTCCTGAAGCCCTCAACATTGATTCCCAACACCAAGTCATCAGGTCAAACATGGAAGATTCTTCTTGTTGAGTACCTAGCATCCTCCTTCAGCTGATGAACCAGTACTTCAGCATATTGCACACTGTTTGGGAAAAGCACTGAGGATAGCAGGGGCACAGAATGTACTCATGGTGAGGTCATCAATGTCCATCATTGAGTGACTGGGTAGCATCTTTCCTAATTGAGCTAACCGAGTCCTAAAAAAGCATAGCTATTAGACCAGATTCGTGGCAAATGGTGAAGGAGCCATGTTGATGTCACCCTTCTCAATCTACCTGTCACAGGTACACTTGCTTATAGTGTTGGTAGGAACGACTGCTGCAAAATTGCAGTGGAGACAAAGGCCCATCTTCACATTAAGGATATCTTTTGTTGTGCTATGTGGCATTATTGTTGTGGTAAATGAGTGAGATTCTGAACAGATCTAGCAACTCAACTTGACATGCAACTTTGCTTTCTGAAGCAAAGTTGCATTGAATCACAATCTCTCAAGTCAGGGCACCAATTGCATTTCAGTGGGGCGTTATAGGAGAGCAGTTTAGGAGCAGCACCAGACATATTCATTAGAGGCAGGAGTACGCCATTGAACCTTTGAGCCTGCTCTGCCATTCATTTTGATCATGTTCAATATCCTGATCTCCCCTACCCCACTCTCAAGAAAAACCATTGATTCCTTTAACTCCAAGAATTGCATTTAAATTCTCCTTGAAATCAGACAACGCTTTGGCCTCAGCTGCTTTCTATAGTAGTGAATTGCACACATTCACCACCTTCTGGGTGAAGAAATTTCTTCTCACCATTCTAAAAGGTTTACTTCTTATCCTCAA
This sequence comes from Sphyrna mokarran, assembly GCA_024679065.1. NCBI lineage: Eukaryota > Metazoa > Chordata > Chondrichthyes > Carcharhiniformes > Carcharhinidae > Sphyrna > Sphyrna mokarran. The sequence continues at coordinate 30,614,588 of JAGIQG010000006.1, read as the reverse complement.
ACTATGATCCCTAGTTCTGGACTCTCCCACCACTGAGACATTCTTTCTGAATCTAACCTGTCTAACCACGTTAGAATTTTATAAGTTTGTATGAGATCCCATCTCACTCTTCTGAACTCCAGTGAATACCATCCTAACCGATTTAGTCTCTCGTCATATGATAGACATGCCATCCCAAGAATCAGCCTGCAAAACCCTTGTTGCATTCCCTCTGTACCAAGGACACCCTTTCTTAAATAAGGAGACCAAAGCTGCACATAATACTCCAGACGTAGCCTCACCAACACCTTGTAGAATTGCAACAAAACATCTCCATCTCTATACTCGAATCCCATTTCTGACTGCATGAGGACTATATTCGTTTTTGTCAAGTTTCTTCTCTTTACATACCTATAGAAACTTTTACAGTCAGTTTTTATGTTCCCCGCTATCTAGCTTTCATATTCTATTTTTACCTTCTTAATCATGGCTTGGTCCTCCTTTGCTGAATTTTAAACTGCTCCCAATCCTCAGGGGCCTGTTGCTTTTCCTTGCCAATTTGTATGCCTCTTCCTTGAATCTGATATAACCTCTAATTTCCCTCAAGCCATGGGTTGACCACAATTCCCACTCTTGACCAAACAGGAATATCCCATATGAGTTGCCAATCCAGTTAAGTTACAAAACAGGACCACAAACGTATAAAATAGTAGAAACAGTGTGTAATAGAGAACAAAATGAATTCAAAACATAATCTGATCATTGCTGTTCTGTTGTGAATCCAGCTTGAATGCTAGTGGAGAATTAAACAACAGGACTAGGAGACCCTATAAACATACCCAAGCTCTTTGATGGGAAAGCCTAGCAGGTTAATGCAAAAAAGCTGCAAATGTTTCAGCCTGTCTTCAGCCAGAAGAGTTGAGTGAATTGATCTATCTTGGTCTCCTCTTGAGGTCTGCAGCATTATCAGTCATCAGCCGTTCAATTCAAATTCCGTGTGATATCCAGAAATAGCTGAAGGGAAGGCCTGCAGCAAAGGCGTTAGACTTTGACAACATGCCAGAAATGGTCCTGAAGACTTGTGCTCCAGAATGAGACTTGCCAAGTTGTTCCAGTACATCTGCTATACTGCCATCTAACCAACAATGTGGAAAATTGACTATGTATGTCCTGTCCACAAAGAACATGATAACTACAATCTAGTCAATCATTGCCTGTTAGTCTACCCTCGATCATCAGTTAAGTGGTAGATAGGGACCTTTACAGCCCTATCAAGCAGTACTTAAAGTAACTTGTTCACTGATATATAGCATTGGTTTTGCTAGGGCATTCATCTCCTGACCTCATTACAAACGCGGACAAAAAGGCTGAACTTGAGGTGAGTATGACCGTCCTTGACATCCAGGCTACATTTGATCAATGTGTCGCATCAAAGTTCTTTGATAAGACTTGAAACAATGGGAATTAGAGGAAAGTACTTCATTCAGTGGAGTTGCAGCCAAACACAAAGGAAGATTGCTGTGATTGTTTGAGGTTAGTCATTTTGTGTCCAGCAAAGATTGCTGGAGGAGTTCTTTTGGGTAATGTCCTTGGCCAGATTTATCAATGACATTCCCTACATCACAAGATCAGAAATGTGGATATTGGCATAGATTGTATTGTGTTCAGTTCCAGATGTGACTGTGCATGCAGCAATACCTGGTCCACATTCATGCTTAGGCTGATATGTGGCAAGTAACATTCACATAAATACCAAGCAATGACCATCTCCAACAGAAGAGAATGTACCCATCTCCTCAAGATGGTCAACAGCATTACAATCTTTGACTCTCTTACCTTCAACGTTCTGTGGCTTACCATTGACCAGAAGCTGAACTGGACCAGCTATTAAATACTGTAGCTACAAGAGCAGATCAGAGAGTAAGAATTCTGCAAAAGGCAGCTCACCTCATGATATCCCAAGATGTTCACTATCTGCTAGGCACAAGTCAGGAACTTAATGGCATACTCTCCATTTGTCTTGTTGAATACAGTTCTGATAACATTTGAGAAGCTTGATTTGGGAAGCCCTGGATGAACCTTTATCTGGGATTACCATTGCAGATGTGAGAGTGCTTTCTTGAAGGTCAACCCAAGGAAAATGATTGGCCTGGATAGGTACCTGGACAGACACTCCGATCCTGTGCGGATCAGCTGGTGGGGATATTAACAAACATCTCAGTCTCTCTTTACAACAATCTGAGGTCCCCATCTGCTTCAAGAAAACGACCATCATCCCAGTACCTAAGAAAAATCAAGCAGCATGCCTTAATGACTGTTGGCTGGTGGCTCTGACATCTATCAGGATGAAGAAGTTTGAAAGGCTAGTCATAGCACGAATCAATTCTAGCCACCTGGATATCTGGATTCACTACAGTTTGCCTACTGCCACAATAGGTCTGCAGCAAACGCTATCTCCCTGGCCTTGCACTCAACTCTGCAACACCTAGATAACAAGGACACCTATGTCAGACTCCTATTTATGAAGAACAGCTCAGCCTTCAACACCATTACTCCCACGAAACTCATCTCCAAACTCCATGGTCTGGGCCTCTGCATCTCCCTCTGCGACGGGATCCTGAACTTCCTAACTCACAGACCACATCAGTGAGGACGGGTAACAACATCTCCTCCACGATCATCCTCTCACCTATGCCCCACAAGGCTGTGTTCTCAGCCCCCTACTACACTCTTTATGACTTGTGGCCAAATTCTCCTCCAATTTGATTTTCTAGCTTTCTGACGATACCATGCAGTGTGTCAGATCTCAAACAATGACGAGGCAGAGTACAGGTATGAGAGAGAAAATCTCATTCAGTGGTGAACTGGTGCGGCAACAATAATCTCCCTCTCAATGTCAACAAAACGAAGGAGACTGTTATTGATATCAGGAAGCGTAAAGGAGAACATGCTCCTGTCTACATCAACAGGGATGTCGCAGAAAGGGTTGAGAGCTTCAAGTTTTTAGATGTCCAGATCAACAACAACCAGCCCTGATGTGTGCAAGCCCACCAACGCCTCTACTTTCTCAGAAGACTAAGGAAATTTGGCATGTCAGCTACGACTCTTGCCAACTTTTACAGATGCATTATAGAAAATATTCTTTCTGGTTGTATCACAGCTTGGTATGGCTTTTACTTTGTCCAAGACAGCAAGGAACTACAAAAGGTTGTGAATGTAGCCCAATCCATCATGCAAACCAACTGCCACCTATTGACTCTCTCTACACTTCCCGCTGCTTTGGCAAAGCAGCTAGCATAATTAAGGACCCCATGCACCTTGGACATTCTCTCTTCCACCTTCTACCTATGAGGAAAAGATACAAAAGTCTAAGATCACATACCAACCGACTCAAGAACAGCTTCTTTCCTGCTGCTGTCAGACTTTTGAATGAATTTACCTTGCATTAAGTTGACTTTCTCTATATCCTAGCTATGACTATAACACTACACTCTGCACTCTCTCACTTCCTTCTCTGAATGGTATGCTTTGTCTGTATAGCATGCAAGAAACAATAGTTTTCACTATGTTAATACGTATGACAATAAATCAAATCAAATAACATTATTCTGAACTCTGTCATTTTCTTCTCCCCACGTACTCTAAGAGCAGTATGTTTTGTCTGTATAGCATGCAAGAAACAATACTTTTCACTGTATGCTAATACATGTGACAATAATAAATAGCATCCAGAATTAGACCGGGCATCTGATCAGCATCCCTTTGACCACCTCTAATATTCACTTGTTCCACCACAGATGCACAAAAGCAACTATGTGTACCATTTACAAGGTGGCATTTGCTAAGCTGCCTTTGCCAGCACCTTGCATACCCACAATATCCATTGAGGACAAGGACAGCAGACCTGTGGGAACATCCCACTCGCAAGTTTCCTCTTGGAATTTTATTGTCATTCCGTCACAGTTGCCTAGTCAAATTCTTGGAACATTAATAGCACTTGGCTTTATCTATACCAGTTGGACTGCAAAGATGGTGACTCAGCACCTTTTCCAATGACAATTTGGGATGGGTATCAAAATCTGACTGTAGCAGCATTCACAACATTTGAACCAAAAAGAAATCAAGTATTAATTCTCTCTCAAGTCAGGCTGAGATAGATTGGCTACTTTTCACTTTAAATGTACGTACCTATTTTTCCAGGTCCCAATGGGAAATGTCTTGGATTTAATGTTCACTTAACAGTTCAAGTTATCACTGGTGAATGCAGTTTCCATACTCTGCTTATTAATAGTGATGGTCTTTTGAGAGCTGTTGAAATCTGATTGGAGAAATTTAAAACAGCTGCTTCAGGAGCCAAGGGATTTGAATCAGTTTCACTGAAGGGATGAGAATCATTGCTTGAAGCTAATATCCTTTGTATCTACAGATTGAACTTCTTTCTAAGAATAATTCATACTTGTACAGTGTCCTTGCTGTGCTCACCAAAAGATTTTTTAGTTGAAACGAAAGTAAAATCTAAAACTTCTCTCTTTATTCTATGTTACATAATTGGTTTTCAAAATAAAGGAATTGTTATAATAAAGCTTTGTATTTGATAGATTTCAGGTTTTTTTTTTAAGGTGGATGATGTTAAAAAATTATTCCGGCTTCCTTCCTATTACTCTAATTGGCCCAAATATACAATAACATGAACAGTTTAAACATATTTTTAAAAAAATCATAATCCATAACTTCACTGAAGGTATGTTATTATATCGCTTTATTTACAGCTGAGTCAACAAATTTTGGACCTCTTCTGTAACTGCCAACAACAGTCGATTGATCTAGAAAAGAAGGATTTATGCCGCACACAGATTCAGAGAGAAATCCAACGAATATTCCCACGTAAGTTACATTGTTGGCCTCTGATTCATTGACTGCATTTCAGCTCTGATTTAGAGATGAAGTGGTTGTGAGTGGGAGAGGAGGAGGCTGTTGAAAATAGGGGTTTCACAAACTGCAGAACATTGTTTTTTTTTTGCAGGTTTCCTGCTTGTTCCCATCTTTGATAGTTTAGAACACATACACACATTGCGCCTGTTTCCATTAAACATTCGCTGGTTTATTCTCCAGGGCAATACTTGAATCAGACTCAAGCTGCCTGATTTAAATTTTAAAACAATTTTTGGCAGTTAACTGCCAGTCACCATAACTACATTCTCCATGTCAACTTCTTTACCAATCAGAGTCTATTTGTGAACCAGTCAGCACTGTCGTCTTATACTGTATATAGTTATTATTTCCCTGACATTGACACTGTCCTGCTGAGGGCCACACAAAAAATTTTGACAAAGTGTCTTTTTTTTCAGCAATACTCAAGTATATGTGATTGGCCAGTAGTTTCATGTGAACAGATTGGTTCCCTTCCATTTGTCTTGATTCCTTTAAAATCAAACAGTTTTATTTGGAATCAGGAGCTTTCAGAGCACCGCTCCTAATGAAGGAGCGGTGATTCCATATAAACCTGTTGCACTTTAACCTGGTGTTGTGAGACTCCTTACTGTGTCCACCCCAGTCCAATGCTTATAACTCCACATCCTTTAAAATCAGAAGTAGGCGGTCTTCTGGCAGGTTGATTCCTTCCTGCATCTCTTTTATTTAAAACGCTGATCCAATTCCAACCCACCCATTTATGGGACATAACAATTATTCCATTGACTGGTAAGTGTCACACTAGACTTCAATATTCATAACATTTTTCCTGCTCATAGTTTCTCTTAACATACTACAGTGATTTTTATTATTTTACAAAAGAGGAAATCAGAAGATGAAGTTACCCCAATAAATTTTGAAGCAACATAATTAATTACATGGCTATAACCACTTAACTATGCCCTGAACAGTATCTCTTTGGTATCAAATGACGACCAATTAACTACTTTTTTTTACAAAATTTGCTTTCAGCCGGGCACTAAACATACCATGTGAATGTTGGTTGAGATATTACTTGCAATCCAGATTACTTTAATAGTTTTGTCACTTTGTTATAGTTCTGCTTTCTTGGAATTTTATGGAGTTCGTTATACAAAGAGATGTCTTGTTCCTTAAAAATAAAACATGATTGCTTTCTCAAAATTAAATAGCTTTAAATACCATTGAATATTGACCCACTTCGAAAGGCTCTATATATCTATCTGATTAGCAAGGGAATGCAGGGTGGGCAGGAAAGGACTTGTTTCAAATATGGACAAGAAAGCTGAAAGCTGGAGATGAAGTGGGTGTGACTGCCCTTGACATAAAGGCAGCATTTGATTGAGTATGGCATCAAGTAGCCCTGGCTAAACTGGAGTAAATGTGAATCAGCGGAAATACTGTCTGCTGGTTGGAGTCATACCTGGCACAAAGGAAGATGCTATACAGGTTGGAGGTCAGTCATTTCAACTCTAGGATATCAATGCATGAGTTCCACAGATTGTCCTTAGTGTCCTAAGCCAACCATCTTCAGTTGCTTCCCCAGTGACCTTCTTTCCACCATAAGGCCAAAAATGGGGATGTTAGCTGATGAATGTTCAGCGACATTCATGACTCTTCAGGTACTGAAGCAGTTCATGTCCAAATGCAGCAAGACCTGGACAATGTCCAGGCCTGGGCTGACAAGTGGCAAGTAACATTCATATCACACAAGTGTCAGGCAATGACCATCTCCAACAAAAGAGAATCTAACCATCACATCTTGATATTCAATGGCATTACCATCATGGAATCGCCACTGTCAGTGTCCGGGGGTTACCACCGACCAGAAACTGAAATGGATTTAGCAATACAACCACTGTGGCTACCAGAGCAGGATAAGAATTCTGTGGTGAGTATCTCTCCTCCTGACCCAACTGACCTCCAAAGCCTGTCCATCATCTAGAAGGCACAAGTCAAGATCTTAATGGAGTAATCTCCGCTTGCTTGGATGAGTGCAGTTCCAATAACACTCAAAAAGCTCGACACCATCAGTACAAAGCAGGCCATTTCTTTGCTACCCCTTCCTTAAACATTCAATCCCTCCACACCAACAAACAGTGGCGGCTGTGTGTACCATCTACAAGATACACTGCTGGAACTCATCAAGATTCCTTAAGCAGCACCTTCCAGATCCATGACCACCACCATCCGGAAGGACAAGAGAGTGGATTCTTGGGAACATCACTACCTAGAAATTCCCTTCCAATTCATTCACCATCCTGACTCAGAATTATATTGCTGTTTCTTCCCTGTCACTGGGTCAGCATCCTGGACCTCCCTCCCTGCCAGCAATGTGGTGTAGCTACACCCAAGGGACTGCAGTGGTTCAAGGGGCAGCTCACCACCAGCTGATGGGTAATAAATAGGCCTAGTCAGTGATACCCACATGGCATAAATGATTTTTTTTTTAAGAAAGTGGAGCTAAGGCCACAATTGGATCTGCTGTGATTTCATTGAATAATGGCAGACTATGTTCAAAGGACCAAATGGCTTACGATTCACACTTTAAAGAATCACAAAAACAAAATACTGCTGATATTGAAATTCTGAAATAAATTGGAATATTGAGGAGGTCAGGCAGCATCTGTGGTGAGAACAGAGCAGTTGATGGTTCAAGTTTCAATCACTTCATTAATCATGAGTTCTGATATAACTAAAGAGAAATGCATGGTACGCTCACCTCTTCAACCTCTTCTCATGAGATGACCCTTTCATCACAATTGTAAGTCTAGTGAATCTTCTCTGAATTTTTTCCAATGCCAGTATATCCCTTAGGGAGACCAAAACTGTACACAGTACTCCAGGTGGGGTCTCTCATCAATGTCTGTACAGTTGTAACAAGTCTTCCCTACTTGCATGCTCTGTCCCCCTTGCAATCAAGGCTAACATTCCACTTGCCTCCCTTACTTATTGTACCTGTATACCAGGTTTTTGTGATTCATGTTCAAGGTCAACCAGATTCCTGCAATATTCTGCAGTCTCTCTCCATTTGAATGATATTCTGCTTTTCTATTTTTCCTATCAAAGTAGACAGCCTCTGACTTTTCCACATTATGCTCCATCTGCCAATTTTTTGCCCACTCAACTAATATCTGTATCTCTTTGCAGACTATTTATATTCTCACAACTAGCTTTAATATCAAATTTGGCTACAATACAGCTGGTCCCTTCATCCAAATCAATTAATTTAAATCTTAAATAGCTGGACTCCACTGATTTTGGTGACATCCCACTAGTTTACAGTTTGTGAACCTGAAAATGACCCATTTGTTCTGACTCTTTGTTTCCTGTTCTTAGACAATTCTATATCCGTGCTAATGTATCAGACTCAATATCGTGCACTGTTATCTTGTGCAGTATGGGGAGGTGATGGTCTAGTACTATTATTGCTAGACTATTAATCCAAGAGCTCGGCTAATGTTTTGGGGAGCTGGGTTTGAATCCCACCACGGCAGATGGTGCAATTTGAATTCAATTTAATAAAACACATCTGAAATTAAGAGTTTGCTGATGACCATGAAACCATTATCAATTATCAGGAAAAATCCCACCTGGTTCACTAATGTCCTTTAGGGAAGGAAATCTGCAGTCTTCATCTGGTCTGGCCTACATGGGAGTCCAGAGCCACAGCAATGTGGTTGACTCTCAACTGTCCTTCAAGGGCAATTCAGGATGGATAACAAATGTTGGCCAGCCAATGACGCCCATGTCCCAAGAATGAATTTTTAAAAATCTTTTACGTAGCACCCCTAAGAAATCCAAATAGATTGTACCTACTAGTTCCTCTTTTGCCACCTTAAAACTATACACCCTGATTATCAGCCCTTCAAGCATTGGAAGCAGTTTTTCCTTACGTATCGTAACCCTTCAAAATTTAAAATCCTTATGTTTAATCTTTAATCCTTAACGCACAGAAGCAAGAAGACAATCAACCTGGAGAATGCAGGTTCCAAAGCCTATCACATTGCTTGTGTTTATTCAGAGTTGAATGTGTCTTTTCCAAGTTGACTAGGTGGTGTTATGATGAATTTTCTACTATTGGGGTATCCCTAAGATCACACAGCCAGATACCAAGGAACACAGGTCTTTATTGAAGGTCTTGCTTGTTCCACACACCAAATTAAACTGGACAGCCCCAAGCATATCACCCCACAATTAGGCTCATGTGATCTGTTCCCTTAAAGGAATTTTGACCCAATGTAATGGGTTACATCTCCAGAGCTAACAAAATGGTTGTTATTAACATTACAGCTTACTAATTTATTTTGGTGAACTTTGGAATTTGCAGCATCACCACCTTAATGCTTGTAGTTTTCCTTGTAATTAGGGAATTAGGCTGGAACTGCCTGCGGAACTTTTTATCAGTATGTTATACCTGACATTGTGCCAATTTGTCTGTTTTATAGAATCCCTGCAGTGCAGAAGGCCATTCGGCCCATCGAGTTGGCACTGACCACGATCTCATTCAGGCTCTATCCCCATAACCCCATGCATTTACCCTAGCTAGTTTCCCTGACATTGAGGGGCAACTTAATCACCAATCCACCTGACCTGCACATCTTTGGACTTGGGAGGAAATCCACGCAGACATGGGGAGAACATGCAAACTCCACACAGATCATGATCAATTCCCTGGCGCTGTGAGACAGCAGTGCTAACCACTGTGTTGCCCAGTGTTTGTTTGTATCCACGTTTTCTGCCAAGGTCATTAACATATGCTAGATTGCAAAAGCAAGTGAAAATCAACAGAATCCCAAAGAAAGTGGGAAATCACAACACACTTAAGTATGAAATATTCAAATATGAAAATAAAGTTTAAAATCTTATAATCAGCATTCATGTGTATTAGTCATAACACAAGAATATGTGGAAGCTTTTTAATTTTCAATGTGACTATTAGCATGAAACATATTTGCAACACTTCCATTTAAGTTTCTGCGATCTCTTATTCTAGGTAGTCTCAAAAAGATCAATTAGTCTTTTAATGTAAATATACTGGAGATTGAAATTGGGAGTGCTCGGAGGCCAGAATTTGATGAGCCAGAGATCTCAGAAGTGGTGGGTCTGGAGAAGGTTACAGAAATAAGGAGGGATGTGGCTATTGAGGGATTTTAAAGTTGAAAATTTTAAACAAAAACGGAAAATTGGAATATCTCAACATGTCTGATAGCATCTTTGGAGACAGAATGGAGTCAGTGTTTCTAGTCTGGAACAAGACTCAAAACGTTGGCCCTGTTCTTTCTGTAGCAATCTACTTTTATGAACGTTTTTTAAATCAAGGAATCACTTAACTGCAAGCCAGTATAGGTCAGTGTGCATAAGGTGATAGCTAATTGGATCTTGTTGCAAGGAAGGAAGGCAGCATGGTGGCACAGTGGTTAGCACTGCTCGCAGCACCAGGGACCTAGGTTCAATTCCCAACTTGGGTCACTGTCTGAGTGGAGTCTGCACATTCTCCCTGTGTCTGCATGGGTTTCCTCCGGATGCTCCAGTTTCCTCCCGCAATCTGAAAGACATGCTGGTTAGATGCATGAGTCTTATTAGATTCTCCTTCAGCGTACTGGAGTGCGGCGACTGGAAATTTTCACAGTAACTTCATGGCGATGTAAATGTAAGCTTGCTTGTGACACAAATAAATAAACTTAAGATGTAGTCAGCAGAGATTGGATAACCTGTAATTTATAGAGGGTAGAATATGGGAGGTCAGCAGTGAGTGTGTTGGAATAGTCAAGTCCAAGGTTTAAGAGGCATGGTTGAGTGTCCTTGCCTCTGCTCATCTGCTGCTGAAACAATGTTATGAAGGTGGAAGTAAGAAAGAATAACAGTTCAGCGGTAATATTTTTAGAAGGAACAAAGAATTGTACGTTTTGCCATTCCATTGTGGTTCAATGATTTCAGTAAACGTGGGGGGTGGTGAGGTTTGCCAATTAATAGCCACTGCAACAGATTTTGGATGTTTTTTAAATGGCAGTAGAAACAATTGTTCTTACTGTAAATATGTAAGATTCACTAATCACTTTGATTTTTACTGTAAATAGCATTACTGTTTAAGTTTGATCCTGAGTCATAATGGGACTGATGGTAAGACTGAAAAGAAAACTGCAGTACGTAAAACTAAAGCAAGTTATTTAGCAGGTGAGTGTAGAATTGAAAACATTTTAGTGTATTTCTACTTTTTCTTCTCGCCCTAGAGACAAAGTTATACTTGGTTGGTTCTTCATTGAATGGCTTCGGCACTCGTTACAGCGATGCAGACCTGTGTCTGGTATTGAAAGAAGAGCCGGTATGTTTAGTTTTAATGTTAAATTTAGCTTTTTTGCCAACTATTACTATATGTAGAAAATTGCTGTATTTAAAGACAGTTTTTTAATGCTCTTGCAGATCAATCAAAGAAGTGAAGCATGTCACATACTCAGTTTAGTTCAACAACTTTTCTACAGACTATGTAAGTCATTCTTCAAAGTTATTATGCTGTTAGTGTTATAATGTGTAGAAGCTTGGTGGTGTACAAGAAAAGCAAATAAAGGGATACTGCAATGAGATAAGCATTTGCCCATATGAAAATACCTATGTGGACTGAACTGCTTGGACTGAATATCCCATTTCTATGGGTTTAAACCCATGTCCCCAAAGCATTAACCCTGAGCCTCTGGATCACTGGTCCAGTGTTGCCCTGATGTGGAGATGCCAGCGTTGGACTGAGGTAAAACACAAATCCCACAACACCAGTTTAAAGTCCAAACAGATTTATTTGAGGCTTTTGCTACAAATAAACCTGTTTGGAATTTAAACTGGTGTTATGGCATTTCCCAGTGTTGCTCACTAGAGAGTTTGTGGATGATGTGCATGATCCCAAAAAGGGATCATATCTGGGAGCTGCTGGGGAAAGTGCAGTTAGACAGTAGTTAAAAATATTTTCTGAAGATAGATTCAATTTTAAATATTCATATTTTGGATATGAAGGCAAATTTTGTACCCAGTATGAACTTTTACCAATTTAGTATTTTCCCCTTTAATTAATCAGTTGGGTTGGGAAAGATTTAATGGATTGCAATGTCCTTTTGTACTGTAAATGTCTATGAATATAGACGGTTGGTACAAGAAGGGAAAATAAGCAAAAAAACCCTTCCACATATTACTGAATACGTAGCAGAATTTGGCCAAGGAACTAGTCACCACTACTACCACCATCACATTGCATTTAAACAAAAATAATTTCATGCAATGTGACATTGCTGGCAAGCCACCATTTCTTCCCCCATCTCTGATTGCCCTAGAACCGAATGGCCTGCTAGGCCACTTTAGAGGTCAGTTAAATGTCAACCCCCTTGTCAATCAGGAGTCACGTAGGCCAGACCAGGTAAGGATGGCAGATCGGTGAGCTTGATTGGGTTTTTACGACAATCGCTGATCCCCATAACTCAGACTAGTCTACAGTTGTCGTGATGGGGCTTGAATTCATGTCCCCAGAACATTAATCCTGAGCCTGTGCATCACTGGTCCAGTGTTGCCCACTGTTGTTCGTGGATGATGTGCTTGATCCCAAAAAGGGATCATATCTGGGAGCTGTTGGAGAAAGTGCAACTAGACAGTAGTTAAAAATATTTTCTGAAGATAGATTCAGTTTTTAAACTTTATTTGCAGCTTACATTGACAGACCTCAACTGATCCGAGCAAAAGTGCCAATAGTAAAATTCAGGGATAAAGTCAGGTAGGTGATTGAGTTTTTTTCTGAGAGCCATTCCATTGTCGTAGTGATGCTGATCTTTGCCTTCTAAATTTGCACTCCAGCTGCCATGATAAACTATTGTATTTAACTCTGGAACTAATTCATTGCTGTCATTTTTAAAACTGTTTTTATAATTATTTGCCAGGTTTGTTAAATTGGCTTGAACAAGACTTTTTTTTTTAAGATAACATTGTTTATTTGTGTTTTTTTTTGTAATGTTAATAATTTGATAGAACTTGCTTAATTTTGAAATAGAGTTTTCATTTTATTCACTGTTCTATACTCCTGAATGAGATGCTCCAAGAGTTGATAACTGATTTAGATGACGGAAATCTGGATTTACACTTAAATTCTACAGAACATTAGAAAAAAAAATGATCATTTTTGGGCTGAAGGCTAAAATGTAATTGTGGAACTGAAGTGTTGATTTAAGCTGAAACCACAGCCTTCAAAAACGAGGTTGAACCTGAGTGACTAATAAATTGCATTGGAATGCTTTACAGCATTCTCTGGTTCATACTTCATCCATCATCTTAAACAGTATTTGGTCTTTTTAGTGGACCTATTACAGCATTGCTGATAAATCCTTCCTCCTCCTTTTGACCTCTAACTGAAATATCCCTAACATCCATGGGAAAACATCCAAGAGTACTTCTCTCAGGATGTTTGCTAAGTTTTTTTTCTCATACCCGTACGATAAACCTTTTTTTCTATTGTTGATATCAATTGGAACAGGAAACTGTAGTTAATGTAAAAAATTTGCATTTCTTTAAAGTAATTGAATCAAAATTCAAATTGGCCCATCTTTAATGGAAGGCACATTTACATTTCAGCTTGAAAAATTAACTTCCAGTGACTAGTCCTAGTTTAATAGATCATTTGACCCCTTGTTTTTGTGATTACTCATTCCTAGAGTAATGATAACCTTATCTTACTACTCTGCACTGTAGTAATATTTTTTTCTCTGCTGCAAATGTTTATTCTCTTTTTCTTTAGAAAAAATGAAAATGCCTCAATCTCAGTCACCTCCTTGTTCAAAGCTTTTCTTAATCTAATCGAGCTTAAAGCATGACTCCTAATCTTATCCTTATTAAAGCTTTCTGAAGTTCTGTGTATACCCTTTGTATTTAAAATAACAGGAGAGTCTTTTAAATATAGGTTTTTTCCCTGTCATATCTTAAGTTATGTTTTTCCAAATATTTATTAGTAAAGTCTCAAAACAACTACAGATTTCCCATAGAGCTGGTATTCTTAACTATTGAGTAATTTTCTGAGCATTTATAAAGTACAATTATGGATTTGCTTAAACTATATTTAAGTCATCAGTAATCTCTTGAACCAAGTATTTTCAAAAGTAAAGTAGAAGTTTAATTGTCAGTTTTTTTTTTGCATTTTCAGTGGTGTGGAATTTGACTTGAATGTAAATAATGTTGTGGGAATAAGAAATACATTCCTGCTGAGAAGCTATGCATATAGTAAGTACTTGACCTATTAATCTATATCATGCCATCCTCTTGCTATCAAAGCACCAAACCTTCGTTAAATTACGAGAAGTATTCCAAAAGAACACGCTATCTTTTTTTCTTGGTATCCTTATGATGCTTTTAGAATACCGAACAAAATAGACCAAAATAGTTACTGTTTTTCCCTCAAATTAAAATATTACTCACCACTGAAATACAATTGGAACGTTCAATTAAAACTATGAAAACTTAGTTTGCACAGTCATTTTGGTGGTTTGAGGTGTTTATACAAGTTAGAGATTTATTAATCTGGATAAATTTTACGTCTTATTTAAGAGTTATAAGCATCTTGTAGGTGTGACGCACTGTAATGTTGGTCTCTCTTCCTCCTCAAAACTACAGATACAGCATTCTCACAGCAGAAAAAAAGAGATTTATTGGTAATACCTTTTTTGATTGCAGAATATTCCACAAACTGCAATTTGATAATAACCAGACATTCTGGTTTGTGATGTTGATTGTGTTATAAATATTGGCCAGGACAAGAGGAATAGCAATAAGACAAAATCTGCCTGGAAACCATGTCATAAGTCAAAACGTTTTAAACTTGAACTGATTCTCCATAAGAACAGTATTGAAAATATGGATCCATGGGTCAAGGCATTATTTTACGGCAAATTGCAGCCTTGATAGGAGGGAGATTGAAAGTGGCAAAGGAACTTATCGGGTGGTGGACGTAGGCCAACCAGATGGGAAGTCGGGGTTGGAGGTGAGGTGAGGAGATGGTCTGGGGATTGCAGGCCTAGGGGTTTATCACTGATTGGAAGCCGTGATGAGGCATAGATCAGGGGAGGTTCAGGTTTATTTGGGGATGTTCTTATTGGATGCCATATGGACTCTGTGGGGGTTGCATGGGGGTATAGTGATGGGAGGGTGTCTTTGGGCAACACGGTGGCACACTGGGTAACACTGCCTCACAACGTCAGGGACCAAGGTTCAATCCCTGGCTTGGATCACTGTCTGTGCAGAGTATGCATGTTTTTCCCATGTCTGCATGAGTTTCCTCTAAATGCTCTGGTTTCCTCTCTCAGTCCAAAAAATGTGTTGGTAAAGTGCATTGGCCATACTAAATTCTTCCTCAGTATACCCAAATAGGATCCGGAATATGGTGACTAGGGAATTTTCATAGTAACTTCATTGCACTGTGAACGTAAGCCTACTTGTGACACTAATAAATAAATGTTAAAACTTTAAACTTTATGTGATGGTGGTTTTTCAGGCAGCTATATGGATCAGGGGCGTGAAGACACTTAGCCCCTGAAACTGCAATTCCTCTTGCAACCACTTTTTGCAGAACCTTGCTGTGCATTATTTGGCTTCAATATTTCGCTGCACTGTAAATATATTTGCAGTTCAAAAGTAATAATCTTGGAAAAATGGCTAAGTTACTGAATAAATGACAGTTCTTTTAATGGTAATAATTTCTCTTTGTTTTGAATGATTTGGTTAAATGTTATGAGGAAATGACTTTTTTGAAACTGAAATACAGTTGATAAACACTAAGGTGGTGAGGGTTGATTCCCTATGAACTTATTTTTCATGCACCACGATATTTTGTATTCCAAATATCTCTGAACATAAGCCATTTGTGAAGTGGGCTATTTACACTGTTGTTGTAAGTTAGTACAGTTGCAAGTTTTCAACTTTTATTCGAACGTTCAGCTAATTTATGCAACATTTAAATTCTGTTGAGCAACTTTGAATTCAATCCTTGGGTTTGCTAAAACTGCTTCTAATGAAATCCTTTATACCTCCGAATAGTAATATAGTTTTCAGCTATGATAATGTGTAATATTATTTTGATAAAACATTATTTGGTAAGAAGAACAGTTTCTGGTATTTTCAATTCCTATTTGTTAGTGTTGTCCACTAGAGGACAGTGTTGACCCCTTGAACAAATTTTCATGCCAGGTAACTGCAGTTAACTTCCATTATACCCAATCTATGCTAGTATACATAGAACGTAGAACATTACAGTGCAGTACAACCCTCTGGCCCTCTGTTGCGCCGACCAGTGGAATGAATCTAACGACCCTCTAACCTAAACTATTCCAATGTTATCCATATGCCTATCCAATGACCATTTGAATGCCCTTAAAGTTGGCGAGTCCATAACTGCTGCAGGCAGGGCATTCCACACACTTTCTACCCTCTGAGTAAAGAACCTACCTCTGACATCCGTCCTATAATTATCATCCCTCAATTTAAAGCTACGTCCTCTCATGTTAGCTATCTTCTGCATATATTTCTGTCTCATCGTGAATAACCACTTAACGCTACAAATATTTTTGAAATACTCTGTACTCATGTTTTTGACTTTAATATGAAATCCCATTCAAAATAAACAGCAACAATACCATCAAAAATTGACACATACAAATGAAGCAGTTTGCTGCTGGTCTGCTTTCAATTTTGCACACCAAACATCAGCCACAAGGCTTTGCCTCTACAGGCATATATTTAACTCGAGTGATTCTGTATTAATTTAAAATGAGGTATTTTTGAATGGTTTTTTTTAACTGTGCTAGTAGACATAGGTTCAGAATATTCTGACAGTATTTAAGATGGTTTGGATTGTTAATTGGAAGTTACCATATCTCTAAATGTTCTTTTAATTGGTGATGCTTTGGATAATTAATTGAAATTGGAACTTTTCCAAATAATTCTCAGGAGTTTATGTAGTATTTACTGCCAGATTGTACAGTCCAACAGGTCCATTTATTGTTTGACTAAAATCTAAATGACAAATTATGTTTTGGAAATTGCATATAACTGATTTTAAGATGTGGCTCATGAGGAATGGGTAACTTTGCACCAAGGTTTTCCACTCTTGGTGGTGTTCTAACTTGGCCAGAATTCTTCCATCCATCCTGCCCGCATCTAGAATTTTAGCAGGTGGGTTGCAGAGAATGTGAAACGCCATTGACAGTCGGGTGGGAATTTCTGGCTTTTAAATCAGCAAAGCCAGAGAATTCCACCCATTGTGTCAGGGTCTGTTGTGAATTAATTGATATGAATTGATTACAATGATCAGTTGATGACTCTGCTATTGTATGTAATTGCCAGGATAATGTAAAATAAGATAGGTGGACTTTTCATATTTTTTTTTGTCCAGTAGTAATTGTGCTACTATGTAGGATTAATAAAAGAATTATATTTGCATGTTTAGAAAGATTTAGAGATAATTAAAACTACTTGGATAGTTAACTTGTCATCCATGCCTTAAAAATTCCAATATTCTCTCAAGTAAATCCTCCTGAAGTCGTTATTATTTTTTTATGCAGTTGAGAGTCGTGTTCGTCCCCTTGTGCTGGTTGTGAAAAAGTGGGCACGTTACCATGGAATAAATGATGCTAGCCGTGGCACATTGAGTAGTTACTCTTTGGTGCTGATGGTATTGCACTATCTACAAAGTAAGTGTATCTTTGTGATATCTATATAATTTTATAATTTACAGGCCCTTCATGATGCAATGCATGTGTGTGTCAACATCTGCTTGGAGTTTTCCTAGTCAGTCTTTAGTGACATTGAGAAAATACAGTGGAAATTTTAAAATCTTGAAATGAAATCTTTAGGCTTGACTCTATATCTGAAGGCTGACAATATAGATTTTCATGGTGATGTCGTGGCCAGGCATTTCTTTATTACTTGAACCTAGAATAAGCAATTTCCAAATCCATGCCCTTAGAACTTGAAACTATTTTATTCTATATTTGTTTTTGTCTTATAACTGCCCTATAGGTTGAAGCGGTTGCTTTAGTCATGGACTATACAGTTTAAATCCCACATAATGCTAAAGGCTAGAGATTCTGATTCTTGTCCATATTAATTGTTTGAAATCATGCAGGAGAATTCCTAACCTAAATTAGACCCAGTATTGGGAGCTCAGATCTCTGGCCTAGAAATTGCTGCTAAGTTTGAATGAGGGCTCCGAGAAGGAATCCAGTCACCCAAACTATGTCTTAGGCTAATTTTATGAGTTTTGCCTTGCATAGAAGTTGCAACACTGAAATAGGACATTCGGTCCAACTGGTTGACAGACATAATATGTGGAACAGCTGATTTTCTGTATGAGCAAATAGTTCCAATCTCATTTACTCACCGTATCTCCACTTGACTCTGACTCTGAATTTTGTGCGCTCAATGAACATTAGGGGGCCTAATGTTCAATCTAGGCTGACACTTCACTATATTAGATGCAGTGCTAGATTGTTGCAGGCGCAGTCTTTCAGAAGAAATGTTGAAGTGTCTTTTTCAATAGGCTGGTTAACTTGATCCTTTGCAAAGACAGCTAGGACATTTTTTTCATTTCCTGACTAACATATTCCTCCACCACTCTCTTTGTGGAACATTGCTCTGTGCTGTTACCACCAACAGCCCTTCAGAAAAAATTGCAATGAATTGGTTATGGACAGTTTAATCTATGGATGTTAGTTGCTGGATAAATTTTCTCCTTTCTTACAACTGAAGAGAAAGATTTCATGTTGAAGCAATTTTTTGCAGCGTGGTCTTAAATTAGTGGATGTTGAGTGTTGTTTGGGATGATGAAAATGGCTTGGTTTTGATGGCCTGTGATGAAATGACAGCACTCACTGCTTCCCTTGAAGAAACTGTGACATGGATTTCCCCTTTCTTGACACCAGCCTGAATCAGCACCTATTCAGGAGAACTGCCCAGAATGCAGCAACAGTGATGACATCAAGCAGAGTAAACACGCAGTCACATCAAAGTATTCTCACAGACAGCAAGCCAGTAAGGAAAATGCATTGACTACCCTTCGCTTTGAATTTTACAAAGAACAGAATAAGTGTTTGGGTCATATAAATGTCATTAAATTAGAAGCTGAAATAGTGTTAACCTTTCAGAAAAGTTTTTTGAAAAATACGTGGCCTTTTTTTATCATAATGAAAGAACTTGATATTCCATAAATATAAAATTAGTTTTCACAACTGGAAAGATTTTCAACAATAGCAATAAATTTATACAGTTCCTAAAAACACCTATCACAAAATTGTGCAACTTTTTTCAATGGTTTTACAGCAACTAATAGCATTTAAAAAAACTCAGGTCAGTTCAATGATTTCTAAACGTTTGCAATCTGGACTTGCTTGCTCAACACCCTATGGAGAAAGGACAGAATCATTAATGGCCATTTCTACATTTAGCTGCGGATATGTGAACTCCTGGCAGTTATTTACTGCTAACAGTCATTAATACAATACAGAATACCCAGTATAGACTGAATTTTGGTATTGGAACAACACTCAGTAGTTTCACAAGAAATAAAAGCTGGAATAGGCCACCAGGTTCTTCAAGCCTGCTCCGCCATTCAGTAGGATCATGACTAATCTGTGCCAACTTCAACTCCTTTTCTCTACCATTTCCCCATTGCCTTCTATTCCTCAATCTATCAAATATTTATCCACGTCCACTTTAAATACTTCTAATGATCCAACCTCCACTACTCTTTGGGGCAGGGAATTCCAGAGCTTCAGCACCTCAGTTTTAAATGACTGGCCCTTTTATCTTGTAACTACTTCCCCTTGTTCAAGACTCTCCCACTAATGAAAACATCTCACCGTGTACCCTGGCAAGCCCCCTCAAGATCTTATGTGTTTGAATATGGTCACCACTCACTCATTTAAACTCCAAGGAATAGAGACCCAGACTATTTAGTCTCTCTGGATAGAACAATCCACTCATCCCAAGAATTAGCCTGGTGAATCTCCTTTGGACAATCTGCAATGTTACAGTATACTTTTTTTTAAGATAAGGGGACTGAAACCATAGGCAGTATTCTCGGTAAGACCTCATCAACACCATGTATAATTGCAATAGAGTCTCCCTATTTTTAAACTCAAACCTGTTTGCAGTAAAGGCCAAAATGCTGTTTGCCTTCTTAACTACTTATTGGACATGCCTGCTAGTTTTTTGTGATTCATACTCTTGGATATCTAGGTCCCTCTGTACTTCACCTACCTACAGTCACTCTCCATTTAGATAATAATCTGATTTTTGATTCCTCCTCATCAAGTGCATGACCTCGCCCTTCTCAATGATGGATATTAAGCTAACTGTCCGATAGCTTCCCACTTTCGATCTCCATCCTTTTTTGAAAAGAAGTGTTGCATATGATGGGATCTTTTCAGAATCTAGCAAAGCTTAGAAGATTACAATCAATATGTCCACTACCTCAGTAGTTACTTCCTTTCAGACCTAAGGATATAGGTCTTCAAGTCTGGGGACTTGTCAGCCTTTACTCCCATTAATTTTCTGAGTGCTTTTTGTCTAGTAAATAATGATTGTTTTAAGTTACTTGCTCATTTTTGTTGCTTGATTTTCCATCATTGTTTTTGAGATTTTTTAATGTCCCCTAACAAGATAGAAAATACTTGATGAAATCCTTTGCCATTTTGTTACTTTCCCAATTTCAGAGACCAAGGCTCACTTTAGGTCCTTTTCCTTTTTATATACTTGGAGAAACTCTCACTATCTTTTATATTTCTAGCTGGTTTACTCTGATGTTCTAATTTCACCATCCTTTACTGATTTCTAAAATTTTCCCAATCTTCTAGTCTACTACAAATCTTTAATGCATTGTACGTCTTTTCTTCCAATTTGATATAATTCTTAATTCCCCTGACTTAGTCATGGCTGGTGCATCCTTTGGTATGAATCTTTCTTTCTTGATGGAATATATCTTTATTGAGAGTTATAAAATATGTCCTTTCATGTCTGCTGCAGCTTCCCTATTGTGGCTAAGATAAATGTCTTGGGGATAAGAGGAATTATCACGGAGATTGAGAAAGAAGCAGAGACGTTAAATAAATATTTGATTTGTTTTTCACAGTTGAAGTCCCAAGTTCCTACCAGAAATAGAGGATAGACAAAGAGCTAATAAAATGGAGAAGACTTTAAACAACAGGCAAATTTTATAATCTATTATTATACAAATTTTAACAATGCATGGAGAAAGACATTATCATGATCCAACATGATCAGACAAAGTTGATGTGCTTTTAGGAAAAGAGGGGAATAGTTTTTGCAAATTTATTAGTTTTTTTTGAAGATGTAACTTAGTGAGGTAGATAAAGAGGAACCAGGAAATATGATATGCTTTGATATGATGCACATAGGAGCAAGATAGTGATCATGGAGTCAGGGATACTATAAAATTAAAGTATTTATTTGAAACTTGGACTATGGCTAGATATTGCTGCAAACCATTTGAGAGAGATTTTAGTTACATTTGTTTGTTGTTTCCAGGATTTCTTGGCATGCAGTCTGTATCATGAGTTAAAGAGTATTATATTTTATTCTGTGAAGATTAGCTTCTTTAAAAGACTGGAAGAATGCTTAAGATTAAAGTTCTAAGCTGTTATTGTGATGAATTTATGTAAAATACTATAACTTTTTCTGCTTACCACCTGAAAATAGCAAGCATTTGTTTGTGAAAATAGACATGTTTTATGAGAAACGGCATTATAAATAACAACAGCTGTTTGTGGTTTCTTGTTGCTAGTTTAAAAAATGAAACTTTCCAGAACATTTTAAAGTCAGTTGCTTTTGGTTAAACAACCTATCCTGAAGTTTAGACAGGTTTTTAATATAAACACTTGAGAACTTAGTTTTAATTATTTTTGGTTGATGAATATTTACCACAGATTATGATGTTGCTGGCAAGGCACACTGCACTTATCAGAAGATGGAATTCCCCGAGCCCATGATTTTCTGTCCATTAATTTCCACCAAGAAATAAAAAAATGTTCTGTGGATATGTATCATGGTGGGATATTTAGAGGATGAAAGAAGCCAACTTCAGTCTAAGTTGCGTTTTCCATGTTAATTGTGTCCAAGTCTGTTAACTCTTATTCTGCCATATTTTACATATTGGGAGATGGTGACGTGGCTTATTGCATTCCTGTTAACAAAATTGATTCTAACAAAATTCACTAAGAAACACGTGCAAAGAGGACCAAATTATCTGGGTACTGTGGCTTAAATAGATAGGGGTAGAAGATTAAGTGTGCCCCCAAGCCAGAGTTGGCATATCTTTTCTTAAAAGGACCAATATGAATTTTAATACAGCAGCTCCTATTTACTGAATATATTAAATCTTTACCAATAAAAATACTTGCATTCGGCATAAGTAACAAGTGGTAATGTCACTGGATTACTAATTCAGAGGCCTGACCGCCTGCTTTGCTTCTGGCCTCCTTCTCCTCCTCCTAGTTCTTATGTTCTTAATGTAATCATTTGTTTGTTTTGCAGCTCTACCTGAACCAGTCATTCCATCTCTTCAGAAAGAACATCCAGTAAGTAATATTCTTCATTCAACAACGAAAATGATGTTAATACTAAAGGGTTTTGAAAGCAATTTTTAATCCAAGCAGTTAAATTTTACACAAACGTAAGTTTGAATGGTAATTTCCACCTAGCTTTGTATAGTGCAAATTGCGAACATGTGAAACATGGTCATAGTTGGCAGACCTTTAGTTAGATTCAAAACTTGAACAATTTGTTGAAATCAACCATTCTCTAATGTTTTCCTTTTAAAATTTTGAATGATTTTAGATGACAAATGCATGACAAGTTAATCATGCTCTGTTATGAAATGGGCTATGGTGAGCTGGTTCAAATTACATTGAATCAACTAGAATTTTGCACGACTGTAGCAACATGAATACAAATTTGCTTGTTAAGAAAATGGCTGATGAATGCAATATCTATTGTTCTTTGTTACTTATGCCGAATGCAAGTATTTTTATTGGTAAAGATTTAATATATTCAGTAAATAGGAGCTGCTGTGTTAAAATTCATATTGGTCCTTTTAAGAAAAGATATGCCAACTCTGGCTTGGGGGCACACTTAATCTTCCACCCCTGTCTATTTAAGCCACAATACCCAGGTAATTTGGTCCTCTTTGCATGTGTTTCTTAGTCAGTGAATTTTGTTAGAATCAATTTTGTTAACAGGAATGGCTGATTTTCAGATGGCACCAAGTTGTGCAGATGGGATCAGGAAGTTAAAAAGGGGCTGTTAAGTACGTGGCCAAAAGGGGTAATTGGAAGTTCAGCACGGGGAAGTGTAAAATAATTAAGATCCAAAAAATACAAATGAGAATATTTTATTGCAGGGAGACAATGAAATGTAGAAAAGCAAAGGGACATGAGTGCCATGGACAAATAACTGAAATAATGTCCAAAGCAGTCATTTTTACCAAAAAATTCAGTGTTATTGCCATGTTTGGATCAAAACTGTATTCATGTCTGGAGTTGCATGTAGAATCAAAACTGAACATACGGCTTCCAAGTACATAGTAGATATTCTATTTAATATTACCATGGTCCTCTGATAAGATTTGTTTGTTGTGCTTTTAACAGTAAAGAGGATATATCTTCTTTGAGTCATGTCCCACTGTAGTTCATGAAAAAGATGTTCCAATATAATTTATTGGTATTTAACAACATATACAGAAGTAGAAAGAACACTTGTCTTTTCTCTGATGGCTTGTGGATATTGCATTGACCTGGCCTGAGGAATAGCTGATGTTCTAGGAAGATTTATCACTGCACTAGCACTTAATTTTACATGACCTCAGGAAGTGTCTATTTAGACTATTTCCTCCTGGGATACATCCAAGCAGTAGGCTTGAAGGGATCTGCCATTTTAGCAGTTAAGTATACAGACCTGGACTACCTATAAGCAATAGGAGGTAATTTACCCAAATCTAGGTTTCTAAATTGAACCCACAGTTCGAAAAGTTTAATAGAACCAGTTTACTCTAACCACAAAAAAAATTATGATCTTCCATTAGAAATGCAAAGAGAAAAGGCAGGTAGAATGCTTTAAGCTTGCTTGAGTTTCCTTTTTATCTAATGGAAGCACAAAAAATACTTTGGTTTCTTTTACTGATCGCTGAGACAGGATAACTTCCAGATAATGCAAAAGAAAAAATGTCTAAGGAATGCAAAATGGGATGCATGCAAGGAAACACTACAGCTTAATGTTTAATATTAACGTTGCAAAAGAATCCCCATGTGCAAGTGCCTTGCATTTTTGTAGTTTGTTGCCTTTGTGGAAATGTTGTACTCGGTACTCTAGAAATATATCTCTCATATGGTGAAACTTTATTTGAATGTTTTTAGGAGTGCTTTGAGCCCACTATGCAGCTGCAGTTTGTGCACCGAAGAGGAAATAACATTAGTCCATACCTCTCATTAAATAGCTCAAATCTGGGAGACCTACTTGTGGGGTTTCTGCGATACTATGCTACAGAATTTGAGTAAGTAGTTTATTTTAAGACTGAATGTATATTGGTTGTATATTTGAAAGTAACTGGAAAGTTTGCTTTAAGACTGAGTCTTTTTGGGGCAGCACTGCTGCCTCACAATGCCACAGGCTCAGGTTTGATTCCCAGTTTGAAGGACTGTCGGTGCAGAATCTGCATGTTTTCCCTGTGTTTGCGTAGGTTTTCTGAGTGCTCCAGTTTCCTCCCACAATCTGAAAGACATGCTGGTTAGGTGCATTGACCATGCTAAATTCTCCTTCAGTATATTTTCACAGTAATTAGTAGTGTTAGTATGAGCCTACTTGTGACACTAATAAATAAATAAACTTTTTTATTCTCCAACTAATACCTCCACAACATGACTGCTTTCCATCCTTGCCTTAGCCCATCTGTCAAGGTCAACATTAGCCCAAGGTTTCATTCACACTTTTGTCACGTTGAGACTCAACTGTTCCAAAATACTCTTTGCCCAGCCTCTACATACTCCATCCTTGCTGACTTATGTTGGGTATCAACACTTTAATTAAAACTTTACATTCTACTGTTCAGATTCCTCATGGTTTTATCCCTCTCCATTCTCTTTGCATTTCTAATGTAACCTCCTGCAGCACTGTAACCTTCTTGCAGCCACCCCAAATATCCATTGTTTTACTGGTCTTCTGTTCACCACCTCTACCCTTCCACCCTCTGGAATTTATTTTCCTCCTCAGAAACTCCTCCCATTCCCACCCTACAAGTATTATAAAATCAGTGTTTTTTAGGTTGTGCTTTTATTTTTGGGTGATGCTATTGATATCTACCTTTTTTGTGTTAGTATGCCTTTTTTTATTTCACTTCTTATAATCCTCTATGTAAATGTAAATTATTGATGATTGTATTACATTATTTGCTTTTAAGTTTCTGGAACCAATGCATGGAATAGAATTAAGATTCCCCTCCAGAAATATTTAATTTCAAACACCATGCTTAATTGCAGTTGATGTAAGTTTGTTAGATTATAGATTTAACAAGTATGACAGCTAAAGAATATTTCCAATCATTTCTTTGTAGCAACTTTTTATTTTTATTATTATAAATAAAAGGTTGCTTCACAACCTGGAACTAGTATTGGTGAAAGAGGGAATTGTTGCAGCAGGCCAGGCTCAAGTAAACCTCGGAGGAATCCAGTGTCCTGGTAAATTGAGTAACTTGAACAATAGACCGGGCTAGGGAAAGGTTCTGGAGAGAATAATGAAAATGCAGCGAAGAGATTGTCAGTGGATGTGAGCATAACAGCTGATTGGATAAAATAAAGCAGAGTGAGGCAAGAAGTGACAATGAAAGTAACAAAGGTGTTGGTGCATGAGTGGCTAAAATTATGTCAGGGAAAATTAGAAAAAAGTCAAAACTTCATTATGCCTGAATGCAAGAAAGTAAGCATTCATAACATTAGGTGCATTAACTACACTGATACAAATTAATAGTTTGGATTATGCAAAGTGATACATAAACAGAAAACGTTGGAAAATCATTTTTCAACCAGGTCTGACAGCATCAGGGCGGCACGGTGGTACAATGGTTAGCACTGCTGTCCCTCAGCACCAGGGACCCTTGTTTAACTCTGGGCTTGGGTAACTCTCTGTGGAGTTTACACATTCTCCCCATGTCTGCACAGGTTTCCTCCAGGTGTTCCAGTTACCCTTCACAATTCAAACATTAAGTGTTTGCGGATTAAGTGGATTGGCCATGCTAAATTGCCGTTTAGTGTCAGGGATAGCAGGTAAATATGTGCAGTTACAGGGGTGGGACCTGGGTGGGATCGTTCTTGGTGAAGGCTTGATGGACTAAGTGGCCTCCTTCTGCATTGTAGGAAATGTTTTGAATCAGGATCTAGAAATGACGAAAGCGTCCAAATCAAGAGAGCATTATCTTAAAGTTAGACCTAAGAATGAAATCAAGGAACAATCTGCAGCGTGATGGATAGAGGAAATCTGAATACCCCCTTCCTTAAAAGGGTACAAAGCCAAGTCCTTTGCTGAGTACAATACGTTCAGCCTCAGAAAGCAGAAGGTCAGCGGATATGGTGAATTTACGACAAGGCCCGGGATTGGGGGGTGGGATGTATGGAATGGGAAGATGGTCCTGGATGCATGTTGGTATTGAAGAGTTGCTAGAGCTTGCATTCCTTAACACCTTAAAGGAAAAGAAAACATTTCTTGTTAGGGTATGAGACGAGACAAAGAATGAAATGGAATTTATGATAAGAACAATTTTGAGATAGAATTGGTGCTGCTGGAGAGAGATATCAAGTATGTGCATATTGCAGCGCATGGCTGTGAGTGTGGATCTCAGGGTATGGCGAGAATAGTAGTCTCAGGAGTATTGTATGTCCTGGAGATACTTGTAATCCTGCAGTCTAGCTCACCTGAAAGAGCATGTTGCCTTATGAGGAAAGGTTAGACAAGTATCTGTTGATGTTTAGAAGAGTAAGAGGAGACTTGATTAACACATGATCCTGAGGGGTCTTGACAGGATAAATGTAGATAGCATGTTTCCTCTTGTGGGCAAATGGAGAACCAGGACCACTGTTTTAAAAATAAGGGTTCGCTCATTGAAGACACAGGTGAGAAATGTTTTCTTTGAAGGTTGAGAATTTTTGGAACTCTGCTTCCGTTGCCTTTTGAGGAAAAGAGTCTTTGAATGTTTGTAAGGCAAAGTTACATAAATTCTTGATGAGCAAGGGGTTCAAAGGTTATCGAGAGTAGGTGGGAACTTGGAGTTGAGGTTACTATCAGATAAGCCATGATCTCATTGAATAGCGGAGCAAGCTTGAGGAGCCAAGTGGCCTACTCTTTCTAATTCATACGTTAAGACTATATTTTTAGGGATCATTTTTATAGTTTCTTACTTGAGAAATATGTATTAAATTGTCTGGTCTCTAATTCATATGTTCAGATGAATGGTGGAATGGGCTTGAAAGGCCAAATGGCCTATTTCTTAAATTTTTATGTTTATTTGTCAGCTTGTAAGTTGCTTTCTGTCAGCTGTTTCCAAAGTTAGCATACAGAAAAGATAGTCAAATTTAACTTGCTAAATAATAATAACCTCAGTCCTTGTTTCTTCATCATGGAGATTGCTGAAATTTGGATCAAATGAACCCATGAATGTTGGTTGCTGCAATAGCGTCAGTAATTTCAAGAAGATGAAATTTTATTTGTATTTATATTGCTGCTGGAAAGTGAAAGTAACAATGTGTTGTAAATGGCTTG
Organism: Sphyrna mokarran; assembly: GCA_024679065.1. Lineage (NCBI taxonomy): Eukaryota > Metazoa > Chordata > Chondrichthyes > Carcharhiniformes > Carcharhinidae > Sphyrna > Sphyrna mokarran. Next base: position 30,586,826 of record JAGIQG010000006.1, on the reverse strand, counting down.
CTGCAAGTTTCCATGGAAAATGCCACAATCATATTCTCACCTTGAGCTTACATTGGAAAATGCAGCTCCTGGAGCTTGTTCTGTATTTTGTTGTACACTGGACAATCCAATTACGCATCTTGTACCATATTATTTAATTATGTTGTACATCAAAAATCAGTCCTGACGTTTTAAATTGGCTGAACATCCACGGCCTTTTAAGGAAGAAAGTAGTCAGATTTCTTCTATCCGTTATGCGGCAGAATGTTCCTTGATTTCATTCTTAGGTCTAATTTTAAGATTATGCTCTCTTGATCTGGATGCTTTCAAGATTGAAAACCATTTTCTCTCCTATCAAATCCTTTCATTGTTTTTAACGAAAAGTAAATTACCTCTCAAACTTCTAAACTGAATAGAATACAGTCTGTTCTCATAATTTAATATTTAATGAACAATATCATTGAGGTGAATCTGGTTGGTACAATCTTCAAGATTATACACTTTTTCTGGGGTCTGATGTTCTTAAACACTGTATTAGGTGGCAACCGACCAATGTGTGACTGGTTTATCACTTCATCTTTTAGAATTCCAATCTCCATGATATAATCTCCAAAATCAATTAGCATTTTAATCAGTTCTTTGTATTTGTGCACTAGTTTTTCATGATTTGCGTTCATGGGTGCCTAATTGCCTTGCTCTTGAACATCTCTTTGCATTGCTAGCTTATTTTGATCTTCCCTTGACATGAGGAACTTAACTGTGTACACAATTGCTTTAGTGTTGCTCCGTAATTTCCCTAGTAATAATACAGCAAATTCTAGAGCTTTGGCACTGAGGAACTACAACATACCTGATGTATGTAGTTAGAGGGAGTGAATTCCACAGTGGCAGTTATTTGTTGATGGAGGCAGGGTAAGGGAGCACCAAAGACTGAAGGTTAAGGAATGGAATGTTTGCAAAGAATATAGAGTACTAGGACGTTGTGGATATATGGTGGGAGTGGAGGGGTGGGGGAGGGAAATGTCATGGAAGATAACTGCTCATTTTAAATTTGAGAATTTGGAAGACAGGCATCTATTGTAGGACAAGGGTGGTGCGCCAGATGGGTTACTGTGGATGGGGCAAGATCTGTGCAGCAGAATTTTGGGCAGGATAATTACAGAGCATAAAAGTTGGGGGCTCAACAAATTGTAGACAAGGCTGAAGGTGAAAAGGGTATGTATAATAGTGAAAGAATGATGGCAGTCAATGTTACTGTTTCATAATATGGTCTAGATAGGATCTAAAACTAAATTTTGACAGGGCTAAAGATTATCTTGCATTAAACTAGCAGCTTCTTTGCAGTCCTATAATGATTTTCAGGAAATAATTAACTGTAACTTGATAAATATCAGTGAAACCCAATTTGTCAAACCATTCAAAATCTGCTGTAACTTCTAAGTTAAACAGAGTGAGAATTCAGATAAAAATAGTGGAATTCAACTCCCAAACTAAAATAGTAATGGCTGTGATCGAATAATTTTTTTTGTCTTCCAAATTTCCAAGAAACAGTATTTGAATTTTATTGTAAAGCAGCATACACAGCCAATTTACAGTCTTCGTCTAAATGAAAACTGAATATACTTGGTGGGTACATCTTGCTCTGTCAATTCTCTAGGTTCTGATTTCACAAAAATGAATGAAGGCAGCAGGTGGGATTTAGACATGGAGGCCTTGGAAACAGATGGATGTTGGAGCCAGAAGTGCAGCTTTTAATGTTCAGCTGTTTTTACAGGGACAGTATATGAATGCTTGTAGGAGGGAGAAATACGTCACTGGCATAAGTTACAGCCTGTATTACACATGTACTGACTGCCAATGGGGATTTGTAATTTTTATGGACTGAGTGCACAATGTACATTTTGAGTCTGTAACCATAATTTCTATTTCAATCATTGCACATGAATTTCTATTGCATGCATTGATTATGTTTCATTATGGGTGGGCCAGTTGCTCGGTGGTTAGCACTGCTGCCTCACAGTGCCAAGAACCTAGGTTCAATTCGGACCTTGGGTAATACCCTATGGGGATTTTGCATGTTCTGCCAGTTTCTGAGTTGATTTCTTCAGATGCACCAGTTTCCTTCCACACTTCAAAGATGTGCAGGCTAAATGGACTGGCTGTGCTAAGTTGCCCTTTAGTATCCAGAAATGTGTAAGTTAGGTGGAATTAGCCATGGTGAATGTTTTGGGTTAAAGGGATGGGATTGTTGGGTCAGCCTGAGTATGATGCTGTTTCAGAGTGTCAGTGTAGATTCGATTGGCCAAATGGCTGCCTCCTGTATTGTAGGGATTCTATGATTCTAGAAATTAAGCTGAACAATACCAAAAACATATTGTAAAAGCTATAGGCCCTGAGAACATTACACCAGTAGTACTGAAGATTTCTGTTCCAGAACTAGCCATGCCACAGCCAAGTTATTCCAGTATAACTAAAACGTGAAGCTATAGGACAATATTGAAATATGTCCTATCCACAAAAAGCAGGATGAATCAAACCTGGCCAATTACTGCCGCATCATTGTAGTTTCCATCATCAAAGTAATGGAAACTGTTATTGACAGTGCTATCAACTGACACTTATTTGAATTATAACCTGCTCACTGATACTCAATTTGCATTCCACCGGGACTTCTCAACTCATTATGCCCTTGGTCTGTATAGAGACAAAAGATGTGAACTGGTGGGGTGACAGTGACTGCTCTTGACGTTGAGACGGCATTTGGCAGGATGTGTCATAAAGGAGCATTAAGAAAACTCACATCAATGCAAATTGGGGGCTATCTCTCCAGGGAGGGGCTGAGACCGATAGCTCGGTAGAGAGCGAGATGGGAGATACAGTAAGCTTGGATAAGAAGAAATACACTAGGGAGAAGGAGGTTCTGAGTAGGCTTGGAGGTCTGGAGTGTGTCTGTTTGAATGCGAGGAGCGTAACAGGAAAAACGGATGAACTTAGGGCCTTGCGAGGAACTTGGATGTGGTTGCAGTGACGGAGACGTGATTAAAGGAAGGGGAGCAGTGGCAGCTGAATATTCCTGGGTGTAAGTGTTTCAGGTGTGACAGAGGAGGATCCAGAAGAGGTGGGGGAGTGGCGTTGTTAGTTAGGGAGAGCATCACAGCGGTGCAGAGGGAGGACAATCCAGAGGAGTTAGGAGTGGAGTCGCTGTGGGTGGAGTTGAGGAATAGGAAGGGGGCCATTACTATGCTAGGGGTATATTATAGGCCACCCAACAGCCTGCGGATAATTGAAGAAGGCATATGTAAAGACATTTTGGATAGGTGCAGAAAGAAGAGAGTTGCTATAGTGGGAGATTTTAATCTCCCTAGGGTGGATTGGAAGGTACCTAGAGCTGGGGGTTTGGATGGTGAGGAATTTGTAAAATGTGTACTGGAAGGATCGTTGGAGCAGTATGTGGCTAGCCCGACTAGAGAGGGGGCTATATTAGATTTAGTTCTGAGTAATGAACCAGGGCAGGTGGTTGAGGTTGTGGCAGGGGAACATATGGCTAACAGTGACCACAATTCTGTCTACTTTAGGATACAGTTGGAAAAGGATGCTTGTTGCTCTAGGGGCAGGGTGCTGAAATGGGGGAAGGGTAACTATGGTCGGATTAGGCAGGAACTTATGGAAACTGATTAGGAACGGTTGTTCGAGGATAAGTCCACGCTAGGCATGTGGGAGTCTTTCAAGGAAATACTGAAAATGTTGCAAGAAAGATATGTGCCAGCTAAGAGGAAGGATTGGAAAAGTAGGATTAAAGAGTCGTGGATTATTAGGGATATTGAGGACTTGCTTAGGAAGAAAAGAGAAGCATATCATAGGTCAAAGCAGCTGGGAATGGAGACAGTGTTGGAGGAATACAGAGAGAGCAGGAGGGACTCAAACGGGGAGTTAGAAGGGCAAAAAGGGAGCATGAAATGGCTTTGACAGATAGGATTAAGGAAAAGCCAAAGGCTTTTTACTCCTATGTTAGGAATAAAAGGGTGGTTAGAGGAAAAATCAGACCTCTTAGGGACAGAGAGGGGAACTGTGCTTAGAGCCCGAGGGAATGGGGGAGACTCTGAATGAATTACTTTGCATCGATATTCACAAACGAGAGGAGCTTGTTGACCGCTCCAGTCTCTGAGGAGCTGTGGACCAGTTGAAGGAAATATCCATACTGAGAGAGGAAATGTTAGAGCTTCTAGGTAGCATTAAAACTGATAAATCTCTGGGGCCTGATGGCATTTATCCCAGGCTGCTTAGAGAGGTGTGAGGTGAAATTGTTGGGCCTCTGACGCAAATCTTTGTCTCTTCTTTGGACACAGGTGAAGTCCCAGAGGACTGGAGGATAGCTAATGTTGTACCGTTGTTTAAAAAGGGTAGTAGGGATAACCCTGGAAATTATAGGCCGGTGAGTTTGACCTCAGTGGTAGGGAAGCTGTTGGAGGGGATCCTTAGAGATAGGATGTATAGGCACTTAGAGCATTGCGATCTGATTAGGGATACGCAGCATGGCTTTGTTAAGGGGAGGTCGTGCCTTAGAAATCTGGTAGAATTTTTTGAGAAGGTGATGAAAACGGTCGACGAAGGGTGAAGTCCCTCATGGGAGGTTAGTTTAAAAGGTCAAGGCTCATGGGATACAAGGACAAGTAGCTAGATGGATAAGTAACTGGCTTAGTAATAGGAGACAGAGAGTAATAGTGGAAGGGTGTTTCTTTAGCTGGAAGTCGGTCACTAGTGGTGTGCCGCAGGGCTTGGTATTGGGACCTCTTCTATTTGTAATATATATAAATGACTTGGAAGAGGGAGTAAGTGGAGTGATCAGCAAGTTTGCAGACGATACAAAGATGGCTGGACTTGCGGATGGTGAGGAGCATTGTCAGGCGATGCAGCAGGACATAGATAGGCTGGTAGCTTGGGCAGACAGATGGCAGATGGAATTCAATCCTGATAAATGTGAGGTGATGCATTTCGGGAGAAAGAATGTAGGGGGGAGGTATATGATAAAGGGTAGACCTATTAAGAGTATAGAAACGCAGAGGGACCTGGGAGTGCAGGTGCACAAGTCTCTGAAGGTGGCAGAGCAAGTGGAGAAGGTTGTGAAGAAAGCATATAGTATGCTAGCCTTTATAGGAAGGGGTATAGAGTACAAGAGCTGGCCTTTAATGTTGCAGTTGTATAAAACGTTAGTTAGACCTCATTTGGAATACTGCGTCCAGTTCTGGTCGCCTTACTACCGGAAGGACGTGGAGACTCTGGAGAGAGTGCAGAGGAGGTTTACCAGGATGCTGCCTGGTATGGAAGGTCTGAGTTACGAGGAGAGGTTAGGCAAATTGGGGCTGTTTTCCTTAGAAAGACATAGACTTAGAGGAGATCTAATCGAGGTGTACAAGATTATGAGGGGTATAGATAGAGTAAACAGGGTTAAGCTTTTTCCTAGGATGGACTCAAATAGCACGAGGGGTCACGGGCTTATGATGGAGTAAGGTATAATTTGGATGCTAGAGGGAGTTTTTTTCATACAGAGGGTGGTGGGCGTATGGAACGTGCTGCCAAGTGGTGGAGGCAGGCACTTTGGAGTTATTTAAGAAATACTTAGATGGGCACATGAACAGAATGGGAATGGAGGGGTATAGAAAACTGATTTAAAATAGGGATCATGAACCTTGGGAGTCCCTGGGAAGTTTGTAAATAGAGATGATATTGATGTATTTGTTTTTATCCTACAGGTGCTTTGGTCCTACACGCGAAGGGTTGTGAGAGGGCTGCTCTTGGATTTTGAAAGTATCCTAGTGCTTCACGTCATTAGTGTACGCTTGACCTGGACCATTTGATGGGCAACACGACAGTTCAGTGACTATCGCTGTACTGTGCAGATACATGGATTTGGGCCTGTGTCTGTGGGAGTTTGCGCATTCTCCCGTGCTTGTGTGGGTTTTCTCCAGGTGCTCCGGTTTCCTCCCACATCCGAAAAATGTGCTCTTAGGCTAATTGACAAAACAAATTCTTCCTAAATTGTGTCAAATTTGGTTTTTAATCCACAGATCTATCAACATAGGGATCACGGGTAGAGGTGGGAACATCGAGATGCGGCGTGGGCTCGTTGAGCCGAAGGGCCTGCTTCCCTTGCTGTTTTGTTCTTTGTTCTTTGATTGGAGTCATGTCTAATACAAAAGGTGGTGGTTGTGGTTGTTGAAGGTCAGTTATCTCAGTCCCAGGATATCATGCAGGAGTTCCTTAGGATAGTGGCCTCAGTCTAAACATCTTCAGTTGCTTCATCATTGACCCACCCTCCATTTCAAGTTCAGACGTTATGATATTCATTGATGATTGCACAATGATCAGTACCATTTGCAACTTCTCCAATACTGAAGCAGTCCATATCCATGTATGGCAAGATCTTGACAACAATCAGGCTTGGGGCTAATAATTGACAAATTATCATTGCACTATACAACTGTCAAACTATGACTGTCTCCAACAGGAGAAAATCTAACTGTTTCCCCTTGACATGACTTTGAATTACATTACAACCACTGGTTTCCCCCTGGGATTACTATTGACTAGAAAGTGAAGTGGACCAGCCATATAAATACTGTAGCTACAAGAGCATTTCAGAGGCTACAATTCTGTGGCAAGTAATCTATCTTCTGACTCCCCAAAGCCTGTCAACCATCTACAAGGCACAAGTCAGGAGAGTGATGGAATACAGTGGATGAGTGCAGCTCCAATATCATTGAAGATATTTGGCACGATCCAGGATTGGCAGTCCACTTGGTTGGCACCACATCTACTATCACTAACATGCAATCGCAACAATAGGCTACAGTGCATGTGCACAATGTACTGCAGCAACTCATCAAGCTCCCTTTGATAGCACTTTGCAAACCTACACCTTCTACCACCCAAAAACAATGATAGCAGATGCATGGGATGCCATTACCTGGAAGTACTCTTCCCAGCCTTGGACCATCCTGACTTGGAAGTATATTCCTGTTTTTCATTATTACTGAGGCAAAATCCTGGAACTTCTTTCCTAACGCCAGTATGGATGTACCTACATCATATGGACTACATCGGTTCAAGAAGGCAGTTCACCACCATCCTTTCTAGCCAGCAAAATGCTCCATGAAACAATAATGAAATACATTTTCACAAGGAGGGTTGTATGACGCCTCATAAAAATAAGTGTGCTTCTTCAAGAGTCAGAAACATCCAAGAAAAATCATGCTTGGAAGTTAACAAATCTACAAGTTCCAGAAGTGATTCCAAACTAAAAAGATTATTCTGCTCTATTTCATTTCTGTGTTAAGTGCCAGTGGCAAAACCATTGCTTTGGCTGCTTTTTAATTGTCATTCACCTGGGTTATTATCCAGCTGAGCTGTAATTTTAAAGCAGCACTGAAGGGATCACTTGCAACACAACCTGAGTTTAATCTGCCATGTAGTACTTATGCATGAATTGCATTGTGACAAAGATTTCAGACTTTAAAAGTGAAATTTGTGTTGTATCACTACATGCTTGCAGATCCTTTACACAATTGGCTCCAGAGTGGTTCAAATTATAATCATAGACATTAATACATGTTTGTTCTCACTTTCACCCCTCAGTTGGAGTAATTCAATAATTTCAATTCGTGAAGCCAAAGTGATTCCAAAAACCAATGAAATGGAATGGAAAAATAAATATATTTGTGTTGAAGGTATGTAACAAGCATGACTAACATGTTGTTTCTCTGCTTGGCTAATCGTTTCTGGTGTCCTTTGTAAAACAGAAAATATTTAAGTTGCTTTATCTTTTCTTCTTCCATTAAGTGACCATGACTTTCTGCATTATAATTAGGTATTTATAATTGATCATCTCTTAGTCATGTTTCTGTTTCCCATCCCCCACCCCCAAAAAAGATACTCCAAGATCATCTAGGTCATTTCCCAACAGAAATGGATGTTTGAACGTAGATGCAGGCATCTACTCTATTTTGATCCTTTGTTCTGCAGCCTTGACAATTTTGAACTGAAATAGTTGTTTTGTTGAACATGATTTAAACTAAAACTTTGCCAGCTTTTAGGAAAAAAGGTAGAATAGTTTGCTGACATTCTTGTGACTGATCTGTGACAAATGAAGTCAGTTCCATGAAATTCACCAAATACTCTTGCTGCTGTAGATACAGAATGTAAAGCATAAGCATACTGTACATCACAACCAGCTCCACTCAGTTTCTGAAGCGTGCTCATAGAGTTTGGGATGGTTTCAGCTCTGTTCAAGATCATAAGAAATTATAAAGAGTTGTGTAGCCAAATCCATCATGCAAACTAGCCTCCCATCCATTGACTCTGTTTACACTTACCGTTGCCTCAGAAAAGCAACCAGCATAATCAAGGACCCCACACGCCCTGGACATACTCTCTTGCACCTTTTCGGTCGGGAAAAAGATACAAAAGTCTGAGGACATGTACCAACCAAATCGAGAACAGCTTCTTCCCTGCTGCCATCAGACTTCTGAATGGATCTACTTTATATTAAGTTCCTATTTCTCTTCACCCTAGCTATGATTGTAATACTACATCCGCACCCTCTTCTTTCCTTTTCTATGAATGGTATGCTTTATCTGTAGAGTGTGCAAAAAACAATACTTTTCACTGTATGCTAATACATGGCCATAATAAATCAAATCAAAAAACCATAAGGAGTGGTGTCAAAGTTTGCACAAGATACCAGAATAGGAAGTATTGTTAAAGCTTTAGCAGATCAAAGGAAGAATATCTTGGTTTTGACATATTTCTTTGGTCTTTGCTTGTCTTCTAAATTAAGCTTTTTAAAAGAAATTTTGAAAGGAAGTCAGAAAGAGAAAATTATCTTTGCAGAGATATTTTTTAAAGCAAAAATCCCCTTTTAGAGGAGCTTGCGCATATTTGTTTATAGTTACGATCATCTGAGAAAAGAAAACATATCTCTGCTACCACGCTAAAGTTGTCATGCAATAGTCTGTTTTCTCCTTACAAACTCAACCAAATGATATCATACCTAGTATTAACTAGGCCTATTTAGTAAGAGATTAAATGAGTACACATGCAAGTCATGGAACAAAGTCCCAATCCTAAAGGAGTTTCCTTATTAAACACTTGCGTTCTGCTGCAAGTAGTGGGAATTATTTTCTGTAAACAAACAGGCAACTAGAGTGCATTAATGAGTGACTGGCAACACCTGAACCCCAGTAGATACCTGTCCAGACCTGACTTCGTAATAACAATTTGAATATATTTAACATCTTTAATGTAGTAAAACGTCCCAAGGCACTTCACATGAGAGCAATCAGACAAAAATTAATAGTTGCAGAAGAGGATATGTTATTAGGACGAGTGACTAAAAGCTTGCTTAAAGACAAGTTTCTCTAATAACATCTTCTATTTATATAGTGTCTTCACTAATAATAAGCCAGACCAAGGTGCTTCAGAGAGTTTGATAGCAAGCCACAAAAGGCAATATTAGGGCAGGTTTAGTTAAATAAATAAGCTTTAAGATCCTTCTTAAAGGAGGAGAAGTAGCAGGTTTTAGTGAAGGAAATGTAAATATTAAGACCTTCGTAGTTGAAGGTAATGACATCAATAGAGGCACAATTAAAATTAGTGATGCTTAAAAAATGTACGTATTTCAGAGGCATGTGGGGCTGGAGGGGATTAAAGTGCCATTAAGGAATTTGAAAATGAGGATATGAATTTTAGAACCAAGTCTTACTTGACTGGGAGCCAATATAGGTTGTGATATTTAATGCAAGTCTCTTTATAACAGCCATTTGTTTCATAAGTCGATGGTTTGCACTGTGTTGGTCAACATGTTATGCTTAGATGCCCCACTCTGGTGTGCCAGTTTCTGTTGCATTTATTGAGAGGAAGACGATTAACTGAGAGGGTGTGCGATTCATTGGTCTTGCTTTTCCACTCATCTTCGTGTCACCCTGCACTCAGCCCCTTCCTCCAGATCATCTATGTAAATGGTAAATAGTTGAGGCCCCAGCACCGATCCCTGGGGCACTCCACTAGTCACCAGCTGCTAACCCATTAATACCTACTCTCTGCTTCCTATTAGACAACCAATCTTCTATCCAGTCTAATAATCTACCCCCAACTCCTTGCACCCTAATCTTCTGCAGCAATCTTTTGCGAGGCACCTTATCAAATACTTTTTGGAAATCCAAAAACACATCCACCGGTTCCCCTCTATCTATCGTGCTAGTCACTTCTTCATAGAACTCTAATAAATTTGCCAAGCACGACTTCCCCTTCACGAATCTGTGCTGCGTCTGTTTGATCAAACAGTTCATATCCAGGTGCCTCATTATTTCTGCTTTGATGACAGATTCAAACATTTTTCCAACTACAGACGTTAAACTAACTGGTCTATAATTCCCTGCCTTCTGCCAGATACCTTTTTTAAACAGCAGCGTAACATTAGCCATTTTCTAATCTTCCGGCACTTTCCAGGAGTCCAGCAAATTCTGAAAGATAATCACTAGGGCATTCGCTATCACGTCTACCATTTCCTTGAGAACCTTGGAATGCATTCCATCCGGTCCCAGGGACTTATCTGCTCTCAGTCCTGTTGGTCTATCAAGCACCACCTCTCTAGTGACTGTAATCTCATCAAGGACCTCATCTCCTACCACCCTCCTGTCCTTAATTTCAGGCAAGCTATTTACGTCTTCCTCCGTAAAGACCGACACAAAAAACTTATTCAAGGTCTCCATAATATCCTTATCATCCACCACTAAATCCCCCTTCTCATTCTCCAAGGGTTACACAAAGTTCATGATAGCAGCAAAGCTCAACTCACCTCTAGCTATTCTGTTTTATCTTTCCAAGGACTTGAGGACCTTGATTCATGGTCTGTGGCCATTTTTCTGCTGAAACCCCCCCAGTATGTTCTAAATTACATAGTCTGCTGAACTCTTTTCATGTATGGTCTGAAAGGGGCATTAAAAGTTTGATGAAAGTTCATCAAACTGAAGCACTAATTCTCTCTCCACAGTTGCTGATGGACCTGTTAAGTGTTTAGCAGTTTCTGTTTTTATTTCTGATTTCTGCCATCCTATCTTTTGATAAATGTGGGACTTTCAGTCCTAAGTAGAATAATGATATTTGCATGTGGATCAGAGTGAATGTGCTGAGAATAACTTTTCTGCTACAACTGCTCAAGCAAAATTCATTAAGTGTTTGCACTTGTTAGCAGCTTAAATATGTTATATATTTTGGTTTAATAATACAATTGATTTTCCAAGATTTACCATTCAGTATGTACTAAGAAAAGTCTGCATTTCAGAGGAGTAAGAGCATTGTTCTTTGCCTTTCTATACCAAAGTATTTCTGTAAAATAATGAAAATCAGCATTGTGGTTAACTCGATGTCTATATTTTTGATATTGCAGAACCTTTTGACAGAACAAACACAGCACGAGCTGTACATGAAAAATGCAAGTTTGACATGATCAAAAAGGAGTTTGTCCAGGTAAAACCTAGAAAGCTTGAGAATTTTTTTGATGTACATTATATTCAAACAGTTTAATTTTAAGGTTAAAATGAACATGATGGTTTGTCTTCGTGAAATATGTTTACGGTATTTGAATTCTGAAACCAGTTATTATGAAGAATAAATTCTTCTGTACAGAGCACACCATGATATAATCAATCTTATTCAAAATCAGAGATAAGGAGTTTTGGAGAAATTAAAAACTTGGTTTTATATAGCACTTTTAATGATCACCGGATGTCAAAGAACAAAACAGCATGGGAAACAGGCCCTTTGGCCCAACGAGCCCATGCCACCACCTCGATGCTCCCACCTCCACACGCGATCCCTGTCCATGTTTATAGATCTATGGATTAAAAACCATGTCTGAATGAACTAAATCCTAATACACAGTAAATGAGCAGCTATAAATAAAATAAAGTCAGTGGCTGCTTCCACTTATATTATAACCAATCCACACACTTCCATCAAATTCATCTTCTTTTACCCAAAGAATACTCATGACTATCTTCAGGGTATTATCTCTCTGAACAAGAACAGTTTTGTAGTGATAATTTTTTATTGTAGAAAAAGATTTCAAATTACTTTGCTTAGCGTTTTTTGGGTTGGGCAAAACAGAAGTTGGAGTGAAGGAATTGAAACAAACCCAGGAGGCATATACCTGTTATTCCTTGGAGAATAAGGAAATTAGCACCACAACAGAAAATGCTCAGCAGGTTTGGCAGCATTTGCAGAGAGAGAAATGTTTAGAGTCAGTATGATTCTTCAGAAAGATTTGGGATTGGGCAATACAATCAAAGATGGAAGAAAAAAGATAAAGGGATAAAAATTTTTGAAGCCACTTTTAGAAGAACTGAAATTCATTGCCTTCTCCTGAAGGTATATTGCCAGATTGATGAGGAAGTTTCCTTAGCTCAGCAATCTGGGAATCAGGGTGTATTTTAGAATGCAGGCCCAAATCTTCCCATCGGGAACTGAAACATTATTTATTATTATTATTAATTTATTAGTGTTATAAATAGGCTTGCATTAACACTGCAATGAAGTTACTGTGAAAATGCCTTATTAAATTGCTAAACAGCTATAAGCAGAAGGGGATTGAAAGATGTTCTGTTAATTTTTTTTTTACTGCTATTCATACTTTTATATCAATCTAATGATTTTGCTTAATGTGTTTAAATAGAGCAGGTGAAAATTCAGGATTTCAAGTATGAGATAAGCAAGTAATAGTGAATGCAAAAATAGTAGTCATGTAGAAACCCATAAAGTGCTTATTTTAAATAACATAATTTAACTTAATGAATTTTGAGCTGAACTGAAAAATTGGTGCAGTTAGGTGCTTTGTAACATATCTCTGTGGGACTAGAATTTCTTTCTGCAGTCTTGCTGAACTAACACTCATCCCTTCTTTATCTGACTCCGTACCCCTGCGCCTGAACTCACGGTCCCACTAAATCAAATTTGAAAAAGCAAAATTGTTGCCATAGTTTTACACAGGTAATTTTACAAAATGTCAAGAGCTAAACGAAAAAATCTGGACAATAGAGCACTTTCCCCAAAAATAGATTATTTTAAGTTGTTACTGTTAATGTTCTGATGGTATTTAAGGAGCCAGATTGTGATTGTGGTTTGTAACTGTGTGATTAGTTTCAGTGGCAAAGTGTACTTGTTATTTTAATCATGCATTTTAAAATATGACTTACTTCATAGAATGGTTGCAGCAAGGAGGCCATTCAGCACTTGTGCCCATGCTACTTTCTGCAAGAACAGCACAGCTAGTCCCACTCACCTGCCCTTTTTCTGTAGCCTTTTAAATATTTTTTCCTCTGATGCTGCTAAACTTCCTTTTAATGATTAAACAATTAAACCTGCTTTCACCACCTTCTATAGTGGTGTAGATCCTAATCATTTGCTACGTAAGAATGATTTTCCTTGTGTTGTGTTCCTTCCTTGCCAATCCCAAATTGACATTCTCTGATTCTTGACCCTTTTGCCGATGGCAACAGTTTTGCCCTTTTTTATTGAGACCTGTTGTGGTTTTTGAAAAACATCCATCAAATTTTCCCTCAAAGAGTAAGCTCCCAGCTTCTCTAATCTACCCGTACTAGTCCCTCATCCCTGGAATAATTCCCCACAAATCTTTCCTGTGCCTCCTCTAAAGCCTTCACATCCTTCCTTAAGATGTTCTCAATTGATTCACGGTTTGTAATAAATCTCCAACTGTGAATTAAATCAGGTTCTACAAGACTTACCATCTGGCAAGAATGAAATGGGAAATTCAAAAGATCTTTTAATCATTAAAAGGTAAAAAAATTAGAAAGCCAAAAAGCAGAGTTTTAATTAACAGTAAGAGGAAAAAGTTGAACAATTAAATAGACTTCTTGCTACTTTCGTTGGTAGATCAGGCCACATCAAAATGTGGATAACATATTAACAAAAATGACCTCTCAAAACTTTATTTTATACTTGCATTCCTCAGTAGGTGTGGGATATGATGAAGTCACTAATCACTGTTAGTTGCCCACTTCGCAAAGATGTTGGAAATAGCTAATTGGTCTATAATTTGTCAGTAATGAGATGAGCTAACCCTATTGGTTCTAGCTTATTTCTGCACCTCAGACACATTGTCTTAGCTTAAAGGAAGGCATTGGTTTAAGATTATGTCTCTTCTCGGGAGTTAGTCAACAAGATGTACTGCAGCAATTCACTAAAGATCCTTAGACAGTGCCTTCCAAAACCACAACCCCATCCATCTAGGAGAGCAAGAGCAGCAGATACATGAGAACACCACTCACCTGCAAGCTCCCCTCCAAGCCATTCACCATCCTGACTTGGAAATATATAGCCTTTCCTTTACAGGCTGAGTCAAAATCCTGGAATTCCTTCCCTAATGCCATTATAAGTCAACCCACAGCACCATGGACTGCAGTGATTCAAGAAAACAGCTCACCACTACCTTCTCAAGGGCAGCTATAGATGGACAATAAATGCCGGCCAGCTTGCAATGCCCACGTCCCATGAATGAATAAAAAAACTACAGACTTTATATTGTAAATCATATTACCAGCCTTTCTAATACATAAAATCAGTGCAGAAGGAAGCCATTTGGCCTACTGAATCTGCACTGACGACAACCCCAGCCACGCCCTATCTGCATCACCCCATATATTTATCTTGCTAATCCCTCTAATTTATGTATCCAGAGACACTAAGGGGAAATTTAGCGTGGCCAATCGACCTAACCCGCAAATCTTTGGAGTGTGGGAGGAAACCGGAGTACTGAGGAAACTCACGCAGACACTAGGAGAACATACAAACTCCACACAGACAGTAACCCAAGCCAGAATTGAACCCAGGTTCCTGGAGCTGTGAGGCAGCAGTGCGAACCACTGTGCCATGTACATAAATTGATTACTTTTTTTAAATTACTGACAGTTAAGTCACTTTTTATTTGACTAATCTGATTGGTTTCCAACAACATTGCATCTGGTTTAGTTTTTTAAATATCATCTAGATTACAAACAGTTCTCAGGCTGTAAATTGAGATGGATAGAAAACTGGTTAGCAGATAGGAAACAAAGAGTTGGCATCAATGGGTCTTTTTCTGATTGGCAGTCAGTGACTAATGGGGTTCCACAAGAATCTGTACAAAGACCCCAACTGTTCACATTATATATTAATAATCTGGAAGAGGGAACTAAATATATTCTCTCCAAATTTGCAGATGATGCAAAGTTGGATGGGAGGGTGAGCTGTGAGGAGGATGCAAAGATGCTTCAGCGTGATTCGGACGGGGGGGGTAGGGGGTGTGTGTGTATGGGCATAAGCTTAACAGATACAGTATAATGTGGATAAACATGAAGTTATTCACTTTGGTAGCAATAACAGGAAGACAAATTATTACATGAAGGAGTATAAATTGAGAAAGTGAGACATTGTGTCCTCATGCATCAGTTGCTGAATGTAAGTGTGCAAGTACAGCAGGCATTAAAGAAGGCAAATGGTATGTTGCCCTTCATAGCAAGAGGATTTGAGTACAGGGATAGGAATATTTTACTGCAATTATATAGGGCATTAGTGAGGCTACGCCTGGAGTATCATCTGCAGTTTTGGCCACGCTAAATTCTTCCCCGCTGTACAGTCGCTGCAATGTGGTGACTAGGAAATTTTCACAATAACTTTATTGCAGTAGTAATAAAAGCCTACTTGTGACACTAATAAATAAACTTCAAATGTTGTAAGTTGAAACCAATTTCCCCATAAGAACAAGGTTATAAATAAAGAACAAAGAACAACACAGCATGGGAAACAGGCCCTTCGGCCCAACAAGCCCACGCTGCCGTCCCAACATCTTAATGACATGTCCTTGACTTTAGGCTATGCCTATTGCTGAAGATTCCCATATAGGGGCCAATATAGGAACAATTTGTTACCCAGTCAGCCTAGGAGCACATTTTTGGGATGTGGGAGGAAACTGGAGCACCCGGAGGAAACCCACGCAACCACGGGGAGAACGCGCAAACTCCCGCGGACACAGGCCCAAATCCATGTGTCTGCACAGCAACAGCGATAGTCTCTGAGCTGTCACGTTGCCCATCAGATGGTCCAGTTTAAGCATACGCTAACAACGTGAAGCACTAGGCAACTCCTGAAGCAACCTCCAAGAGCAGCTCTCGCACGACATGCTGCATGCATGCCCCTTGTTGTTCAACAAGGTGGACCGAATTGCCTGCGGAAACAAATCAGACTTAATTAAACATGCTAAAAAACTAAGACATTCCCGAGACGAAACTAAAAGATAGTCTAATACTATTTGGTCCTCCCGATATTCAAACAGTCCTGTTAAATCTCTCTATCTGCAGACCGCTCATGTGGCTGTCCAAGAGACCCTTAAACAACCCTAGCGTGCCTGCTCCCACCACCTTACTCGGCAGTGCATTCCACACCCCCACCACCCTTTGTGTGAAAAACTGGTCTCTAATATTCGTCTTATACATAGCCCCTCTCACCCTGAGCCCGTGACCCCTTGTTCTATCCATTTCTAATGGTGGAAAAAGCTTACCACCATTTACTCTATCTATACCCCTCATAATTTTATATACCTCTAAAAGATCCCCTCTCAGACGACGTCTTTCAAGGGAAAAGGGAAATATAGGATTTGTTTCTGATCCATGGCCAAAAGCACTTACAGGCCACCTGAAACAGCTCAAAGCTCTCAAATCTTGCCCTGTCAACTCTCTGAGTCAACTGTTGATGCCTCATGCTTTAACACAAGCTGTTTGGTTTGTGTGGGGAAGGTTTAATTAAGCCATTGATCAATATCTGTTGTCTGTTTAACCTTGAACAATCTGAGTGCATATAAATGCATTAAAATTATGTTTATGCCAAAAAATTAACATAATAAAACACTTTGTTTCCAACCTAAGGCTCAACTTGTCCAGTTATATGGATGGGCAGCACAGAATGTCAGTATGCAAATATGAACGTGTTGGCATAGTGTCCTAAAGTCAAAACTGACTCTCTAAAGCCTAAATCGGGTGTCAACTTGTAACCATCATAACTTGAATATCATAAAGCTGAGGACTGTCTGTAGTTCAAAATGTCTTCCGATCATTTTTGTTTACTATGCTAAATGATATATCTATTCTGACTATAAAAATGGTCGTAGCACTTAAAATATTAATTTTTGAAACTTCCAACAATGTGTGCCCTTGAGTTGAGACCAAAGCAGTGTTTTATAATCGTTTGTCATAACCATTTAACATTTTTCGATACTCTGCCTTAGTTTATAAATTGCAAGGTCCTGTTTGCCTTATTAGCTGCTTTCTCAACTTCTCTTCTTTTAATGATTGGTACATGTATATCTTCAGGTCTTCTGTTCCTGTACTCCCTTTATTCCCTTTATTTTACATTGACTCTATCTATTCTTCCTACCAAAATGCATTGTTTCGCACTTCATTTGTTACATGTTTGCACATGCCACCAGCCTGTGTCCTCTTCAAATCTATCACGATCCTCTGTGGTTTACAATATTTCCAGTTTTGTGATATTTACATTTTGAAATACTGCTTTGCAGACCAAGCCTAGGGATTAATGGTTATCAAGAAGGCAGTAATCTAATGCAGACCTTTGGAGAACTGCATAGTGACTTTCCTTTAAGCAGAAATGCAATCTTTCACAGTTTGTTACTCAGCCAACTTCGTATCCATGCTGCCACTATCCCTTCTACTTCAGGGCTTCGAAAAATCCAATTATGTAACATGTTATAAAAAACCTTTTGAGACTCGATGTGAAACTCATCAACCCCTCTTGTCACCCCATCACAAAACTCAATCAAATAAGTTAAACATGATTTTCTCTTAGCAATTCCTTGTTGTCTCTTATTTGATCCACACTTTTTCCCCGAATTATGATTTCGTAAAGCTTTTTCACCATCAAGGTTAAACTGATTTGCCTATGGTTATTTGGCTTTATCCTTCTAAATTTTTGAACAGGGGTGTAACATTTACAATTCTCCAATTCTGGCTCCACCCTCTATATCTAAAATGGATTGGAAGATTATGGCAGTACAGCCAGCCTTTCTAATATCTCTGTTTTTTAGCCGAGTCAGCATTTCAACTACCTCATTTTGACTCTGATTTTAATTGCATCTGCCTTTACCAAAGAAGAATATGCTGAGTATCAATTTAGTGTCTCTGAGCTTGAATTTCCTTTTTCATCCCTAATTGGCTGCAACACTTCTATTACTATCCTTGACTATTTTACGCCTATAAAAGACCTTTGGATTCTCTTTTTTTTTGTTAGCTGCCAATCTCTTCTTAAACTCACTTTTTACCCCTCATTTTCTTTTTCACATCTCCCCTGAACTTTCTATATTTATTCTTGTTCCCCATTGGATTATGAGCCTGAAATCTGTCATAGGCACCATTTTTTCTGCTTCATTTACCAAGGATCATTGGCTTTGGTTGCTCTTCTTTTCCACCTTGTGGTAGTGAGTGTACGTCATTTGTATGCGAATTATCAGTTTACAGATGACCAGCAAATTGTTCCTTTAGAGAAATGCCTGTTTAGAAAACTGGCAAATGTCTTAATTAAATCTTCATAATGTATGGTGCAGGAAGGGGTTAAGATTTTAGTGCATTCTATTTCGATTCTTACCTTTCAGGCAAAATAATCCTAAAATACACAATCCAGAATTTACACATGTAAGGCATGGAAAATAAATGGAGGAGAATATCAATATCAAAAACATAAGCCATTTTCTGGTACCATATGTGGTAGAAAGTTTTCAATTTTCACATTTTATTTGATGAATATTTTGGTATTCTGGTATTTTGAACTCCACTGTAATTGTGCCTAATGGAGGAGTGAACAGTATGTAAATCCAGATTGTGGGAGTACAGTTCTGGCCCAACACCACCAGCACAGATAGTTAGTTTTGAGCTGCCAGATCTGTTAATCTCTGCCATTGAGCTTGGCACAGTAGCAGACATTTTCAGGTTCTCCTCCATGTAGAGATGTGATGATCAGTTCTATTTATGCTTTCTTGGATAAGTGCAATACAGATAGATTAGTGACATTGATGTTCTCATAGGCTGCCGCAAACCCAATCTAACGACTAACCAATTTAAAACTTGGTTTGTTGTATACCTACCAGGTTACTCTTGGTGACTGAAATTCCCAATACAGTACTTTCTTGTGTCTTTCCTACCCTTGATGTTTCCTCTGACTTCAACTGATATTCAATATGGAGAACTAATTCAGCAGTGAATGGTAATCAGCAAGTATTCTTACTAATGATAGGTTGGCTTTAGAACCAACGGTTAATTATTTATAGGGTCACTCAGCATCTCAAATGGCAGGGCTAGGGTTAAGGATTGGCCTGAGGTTTCCAGAAATTGAAGATCAATCTCCAGGACACTGCTGTGTATAACACTGGAGAAAAATTGTCAGATCATCAAAAGTAGGTTATTTTTGTCTTTCTCTTTACCCAGTATAAAAATATTGAAAATTTGGGGTGGGGGTTATTTAGTTGACAGTCAAGTATTATCCAATTAAATAATAAGTTTTTGTGTATTCTAAATGGTGTAGGAAGGCAGTGGATACGCAAATGAATGTGTTTTTGACTCGTGGCAAGAATGTGGGGGCAAGTCATGTGATTAAACCTCCAAAATATGTTTAATCACAGTTGCCAACCATCTAGGAGTGGGAGCCATTTTGCCCCACGTCATGGTCTCTGTTGTCTGGATGGAATAAAATATGCCATGGTTGCTGATTGAGAGAATAGGGCATTAGTTGATGGATATAATTCTGAGAGTATGATTTATCAGATTGGTGCTTAACTTGTCTGTGTGATACTCCTCCCAGCTTTGGCAATAGTTCCCTAATGATAAGGAAGGATCAACTGAGCTGGTTGTGCATTTTTTGTCTGATGGTTTGATGCAGCCAAGTGGCTTATTAAGTGATTTCATGGGACAATTAAATGTTTGTCATATTGTTGAGGGTCTGGAAATTAAATATAGGCTGAAACAGGTAAGGATGGGAAATTTTCTTCCTTGAAACTGATCCATGAATCAGTTACACTTTTATGTTAACCCATTAACTTGCAACTGGGTTTGTGGCAGCCTATGAGAACATCAATGTCACTAATCTATCTGTGTTGCACTTTTCCAAGAAAGCATCCATGAAAATATAAGTAGAAGTGATCATCATATCTCCACACTGAGGACATCTTGAAATATCTACTACTGCACCAAGCTCAAAGGGATAGATTAACAGATCTGGCAGCTCAAAACTAGTTATCTGGGCCAGAAGTGTACTCCCACAATCTGAATTTACATACTGTTCACTCCTCCATAACTATCAAATATTTTGGCTGAAAAGACAAAACTACAAAATAATCAAGAGCCATACACAAACAATTGGGCTTTCAAACAACTAATTTAGCAAAATATATCAGAAGAGTAATAGAATACTTGATTTCTGGTTTGTATTTGAAACCATTTTTCAAATGATTTTCAAAAGTGTGGCATAATGCCAGCTTTGGCATTAGTTCCCTGATGATGAGGAAGGATTAACTGAGCTGGTTGTGCACTTTTTGTCAGATGGTTTGATGCAGCCAAGTGGCTTAATAAGTGATTTCATAGGATAGTTAAATGTTCGTCATATTGTTGAAGGTCTGGAAATTAAATCTGGGCTGAAGCAGGTAAGGATGGGAAATTTCCTTCACTAAAAGACATTCATGAATCAGTTACACTTTTATGTTAACCCAGTAACTTACGAAGTGTTTACCAATGTAACATGGTTTGTCTCGGCGGATTTCAATTCGTATCACGTTTCTGTTTAATATTTAATGAATTCTGTTTTTGTGTAGGGTCCATTATCTGATGCGAAAATGAACCAATTGAGTTTTTGCAACAAACTCACGATTTTTGCAGTGGCTTTTTCTAGCCATTATTCATAATTTAACAGAATTTTATGTTTCAATTTCACAACTTGCTAGGAGGCAGGTACTCTGGAGTTATTTAAGAAATACTTACAGGCACATGAACAGAATGGGAATGGAGGAATATAGAAAACTGATTTAAAATAGGGATCATGAGCCTTGGGAGTCCCTGGGAAGTGTGTAAATAGATGATGATATTGATGTACTTGTTTTTATCCTACAAGTGCTTTGGTCCTCCTTGTTGCCTAACAAGGGGCATACATGTGATGGGGTCGTGAGAGGGCTGCTCTTGGATTTTTTCGAGAGTATCCTTGTGCTTCACGTCGTTAGTGTACGCTTGACCTGGACCATTTGATGGGCAATACGACAGCTCAGTGACTATTGCTGTGCTGTGCAGATACATGGATTTGGGCCTGTGTCTGTGAGAGTTTGCGCATTCTCCCCGTGCTTGCGTGGGTTTCCTCCGGGAGCTCCGGTTTCCTCCCACATCCCAAAGATGTGCTCTTAGGCTAGTTGGCAAAACAAATTGTCCCTAAATTGTCTCAAATTTGGTTTTTAATCCATAGATCTATAAACAAGAACAAGGATCACAGGTAGAGGTGGGAGCATCGGGGTGGTGGCGCAGGCTCATTGGGCTGAAGGGTCTGTTTCTCGTGCTGTTTTGTTCTTTGTCTGTAACTGTACTATTGTGTGTAAGTTGGTCATGTACATAGCTGTGTTTTTAATAACAGCATAGAATATATGTAAGGTGCAGTGATTCAGTTTTGATTTCTTTTGTTTTAGTCATGGCACAGGCTTAAAGATAACAGAGACTTGTTCAGCATCCTACCAGCAGCAGCGGCGACAGAGTGTGGGGGAAGATGACGGACTGTCTACTTGCAGGTGCTGTCTTGAAGAAAAGCGAAAATTCTATTGCAAACAAACACTGATGTTTCCACTAATGGAAGGATTTTGTCTGGCAGTGATGATTTCATTTAAAATGATTTATAAAGTTTTTTTTTGTCTTTTATGTGGCAACAAAAACTATGGATTTTTTTGTCTTTTTTGTTTCCTACATTTGTCGTAACAAGCTGGCAATGAAGCATACATAATAAGAACACTGAAAAATAGAATCCTAGAATTAAGGACAGATGATTATTAAAACAAGGTCTTCTTTTGAAAGATACTTCTGAATCCTCAAAGGTAAAACATTTACTTAAGTGATTTTAATGGATTTGCTGCAAAGTTCGGTCTGTGCAATTTGGTAAGGGATAAGGAAGTGGGAAGAATACAAGAAATGGGAAATAATGGAATGTTTAGCAAATACTCCCATCTCAATTGCACTATATTGAATGGTGGCAGGGCTATCATTTGCAGTGTTATAACTGTACTAAACTTTCACTTTTGTGTTGAAAGATGTCCTGCTCCATTCGAACAATAATTGCTGCCTCCTTTTGCAGAATGAAAATATATATTTATCCATTTTCCCCATCATCGTGACTTGATATAACATCATTGTGACTTGATGCAAATATGTTTTCATATTTCAGTCCTTTGTTCTTAGACACCAAATAAAATTTAATTCCAGCCATCTAAATCATCCTATATTACTGTAAATAAAAAATTAGAAAATACATCTTGTAGGATGCTAAGTAAAATGTTGGTGAAAGATGAGATTTTTTTCAGTTTATTTATTAAACCATTCTAGAGGCCAAATTCAAAAAGTGCTGTCGTTTTAAGTAATGAACTTGTTACTTTTTATGTTTATTGTTGTCTAAGTTTATTGTATAAAGTACAGAAATCAGTTTTTGCTATGTTCTATATATCATTTTTCTTTTGAAATTCCCTTTTGTATTTTGTATATTGTCTAAATTTAAATAAAGTTCGCATATGGAAAAAAACTTTACTGAATGAAGCATTTACAGTGAAATATTGTATACTTTTACATAGTTATTGATTCAATCGCCAACCTGCTGTAATTGGAAACTGATGATAGCATTTTTGAACTTGGTGCTTGCATGTACTTTGGTTCAATATCATGAGACAACTGCATCATGTCATGAATGGGGGAAAAAAAAGGAAGTTCAGGGTCCCACATGGAATAATCTGCATTATTAATTATATTTGCACAGTCACAGACTCAATTATTTTGCTGCAGAATAGATTGAAATCAGTGTTGTACTGGTTTACTTGATAACATTGCAGTAGAAGCTTTATGCAGTTTACATGGCCTCACCTAATTCAAAAAGCTTTCCAGTTTGATTCAACATTAAATTTATAACTGCTTTATAAATGGAACTAAAAGTTTTATACTATTTCAGGATCATGTTACCACTTCAGATTTCTATCCTTAAAAATATTTTGTGATTAAATTATTTTTATTTTTTACAGAAGAATGCAAGCAAAGAGAAGCCAAATCATCCGCACAATTGATTCAAGCCAAGACCATAATAAGTTAACAAGGTTGCAATTACCTTTACATGCTTATGCAAAGGATGACTAATGAAGGTTAGGCAATGAATATAATGTTGGCAAAATCACTTCTAATTGAAGATAATAGAGCATGTAAAGATAATGAAGGAAAAGTTTAAATTCGTCACTGATCAGTTGAAATTCCTTGAGTCAGTGTAATAAGTAATTTTAAAAATAATCTCAAATCATTGACTTAAGTAGTTTTAAGTCTAACATTCTAAAAACATAAGTATAATATATGAAAACCAAACTTTGTGAATGTTCTCATGTTTGTTTATTATAGAATATATACTGTCTGGTTAGCAAAGCACATTTTTGCACAATTATTTGGCCTCAGTTGGTATAGAAGTCATTCAGGGGTAAGAGAGATTAATTAGTAGGTTTATTGTTGCAGTCATTCCTTATTAACTTGTCTGGACCAAGTGATTTCCATAAAATGGTATGAATTACACTTTAAATAAATAAATATTTCTGATACACTGTTCTACTGTTGTTAATTGCAAGTTTTACTTTCTTTTTCTTAAGGGAGTGTACTTCCCAATAGTTTTTACTGACCCAAAGCCAGCTTCTATAGATCAACGCAGACTTCATTTGAACCACAACTTGATCAAATGTGATTAGTATGTTATGTGGCTGGGCAAGCAACAAGCCTTTTTATTGTTAGCATGTATACTGGAAAGAGTATCGCTTATTCCCATACCTTCCTAACTCTCTATAATCAAGAGCCATACACTCAATAACTGGACTTTCAAACAATTAATTTAGCAAAATATATCAGAAGAGTGATAGAATACTCGATTTCTGATTTACATTTTGAAACTATTTTTAAAATAATTTTCAAAAGTGTGGCATATTCTGCAGTAAGTTTTATTCTTTCATGGGATGTAAGTATCACAGACAAGGTCACCATTTTGTGGTTCATCCCTAATTGAGTTGGAGAAGATAGTGGTGAACAGCTTTCTTGAAATGCTGCACTTCATCTGGTGTAGATACATCCACAATAAGCAAAGGAAAGGGAGTTCCAAAATTTTGATGCAGCAATAGCAATATAATTCCAAGTCAAGGGAGTATGTGACTTGAAGAGGAACTTGCGTGTACTGATGTTCCAATGTATCTGTAGTTTGTGTGTGTTTAGGTGGTAGAGGTCATGGGTTTAAAACTGCTGCCATAGAAACTTGGGTGAGTTGCTGCAAATATATCTTGTATGCAGGGCACACAGCTGCCATTATGCATCACTGGTGGTGAAAATGAATTTTTAAGGTGGTGATGGGGTGCCAATCAAACAGTCTGAATTGTCCTGGTTAGTATTGAGCTTCTTGACTGTTGTTAGAGCTGCTTACCTCTAGGTAAGTGGCAAATATTCCATCATACTTCCGACTTGTGCTTTGTAAATGATGGACAGGCTTAGGTAGATTTCCAATGCAGAATTTCTTGTCTCTGATCTTTTGTAGCTACAGTATTTTTATGGCTAATCCAGTTCAGTTTCTGATCAAAGGAACGCGTTGATTTTGGAGGTTCAATGATTGTAAAGTTGTTGAATGTTATGGGAAAATGGTTCTGTTCTCTTGTTGGAGATGAGCATCGCGCAGCACTTGTCTGGCATGATTGTTACTTGCCATTTATCAGCTCCAGCCTGAACAAAATTCATGTCCATATGCAGCAAAATCTGGATAGCTTCAGTTATCTGAGAAGGTACAAATGGTGCTAAGCAATTATCAGCATACGTCTCCATTCTGACCCTGTGATGGAGATGGAGTCATTAATGGAGCAGTGGAATGCTTGGGGCATTGGATATTACTCTCATAAACTCTAGCAATGTCCTGGGGCTGAGAACATTGACCACAACCATTTTCCTTGGTGTTAATTTTGATCATTTAGTGGACAGTTTTTCTCAATTCCTACCGACTTCAGTTTTCTAGGGCTCTTTGATACCACAGTTGGTCAGATGTTGACCTGATCTCAAGTGTAGACACTCACCATTCTTCAAATTTGCTCTTTTGCCCAGTTTGGACTATAACTAATGAGTTCAGGAGCTGAGTAGCTGTGGTAAAATCCAAATCAGACACTGATAAACAGTTTATTATTGTATAAGTGATGCTTGATACCACTATCAATGACACCTTGCATCATTTTAATCAAGTGTAGACTGACTAGATGGTAATTCATCAGATTAGAATTGTCCTTCTTTTGTTCGTGACATTCCAGGGCAATTTTCCACATTGTTCAGTAGATGTGTTTTTAAGCTTAAAGTTTTTTTATTAGTGTCACAAAGTAGGCTTACGCTAACACTGCAATTAAGTTACTGTGAAAATCCCCTAGATGCCACACTCCGGCACCTGTTCAAGTGCACTGTGGGAGAATTTAGCAAGGCCAATGCACCTAACCAGCATGTCTTTTGGACTATGGGAGGAAACCAAAGCATCTGGAGGAAACTCATGCAGACACAGGGAGAATGTGCAGACACCGCACAGACAATGACCCAAGATGGGAAGCAAACCTGGGTCACTAGAACTGTGAGGCAGCAGTCCTAACCACTGTGCCACCGAGCTGCTTCATGTGACCATATGTTAAGTGCTTTGGAACAATTTTCAAATAGTGCCTGAAATGGAACTGCTGCTTGCTGATCTGTTGGAACAATTTTGAATCCTGAACCTCATTCCTAAGTGCCAAGTAGGATGCTGATGCAGCTTGCTGGTTTGAGATGAGCTGAATGAGGAGGAATCCCTTGAAGATTGGAATGTGTATTTTTTTTTGTGTTCCCATGAAGCTTTGGAACTAGCTTGCTAGCATTGGCAAGTTTGACAATGTCTTTTGCTTCAAGAAGAGCCTTGTTTTCCCTTTTTTTTCCCTGCCCAAGAGGGAACGACATGTAAAGGATCCATTCCTGAAACATGAACTGTGCTTTTCAGTACATGTTGATGCTTCATTGGAAAAAAAATGAAGTTTTAATGGCAGATGAAGACATCCATCAAGTTCTATGAGAAAGAAGCATTCAAGGATGCTGAGAGATCCCACAGGCATGAGAGAAGGGCATGGCGATAGTGAAGATGTCTGGCTATACCTGAGGGTAGGTGCCAGAATTGGCAATATTTGAAATGAGTGAACCTGAAAAATAGCAACATAGCAAAGAGAGACAGAATTCCTTGCGTTTTCGGGTATTGACTGGAGAAGGTTCCAGGGTTAAAGGTTCCAAGATGGATTTTCAGGTACTTTGAATTGAATAGTGCCTGTTAAAATTCATTTCCAGTGTCGGCGTATCTCAAAATAAGGATCCCATTTAATTTTTGCAATTAGAAGTAGTTTAATTTCAATGTTGGTGAGTTGTGAAATATTGTGGTGCTCCAAGTTGCACCACACCTCTCATTCTGCCGTCAGTTCCAGACACCAACAAAATTAGATATTTAAAAACTGGAAACCGGACCGAGAAGAGCTGAGCCCCACCCTAAGGGATTTGAGACAGTACCCTCAACCTGGCAATGAAACTTCTGAGATAGGCAGGGTTGGCAAGACTGGAGAAAAAAGTTAACCCACAATATGGCTTCAAACTATGAAAGTAGAAATCAATAATAGTTATAGAATTGATATCAGGAAATTATTTCACAATGATCAATGTAAGAAATAAATCTAGCTAAAGCAAGTGGAAGCACAAATCCCTGAATCGTTTATAAAAAGGGGAGACTTACTTTTCGTGCGGGACGTCCCAAGGTGCTTGATAGCCAATACAAATACGTACTTTTTTTTCGCAATGAAGAAAACGCCCATGTAGTCAATGCCAGCAGTTCGGAGTCGCTGCTGCAATGGAGGAGGTGGACGATAATGTTAGAATGTCTGGATGGATGAACTAAGATGTGCACTGGAATTATCTTTATATGATCCACATCGGCTTTAGGACCCAGGGGACAGTTAGGTCCGGGAGGTAAAGGGAAGTCCCTATTTGTTGGCGCAGCCATTTCTATTTAAAGAGCGCCCTGACTCAGGAAACCTGGGCTCCTAATGACCGGGCTTCGAGAATCTCTCCGTTAAACCGGCAGTGTGAAAAGAAATAGCAGCGGGAATGGAAAACTTGGAAGCTTGTTTTCCTGCAGAAACCGCAGATAAAATTGAGCCAGAAATCTCCTTCACGCTGGAGGATGAAACGTGTGAAGGTGGAGCGTTGGAAACGGAGGAGGAGGAGGAGGAACTTGGAGAAAGGTAATGCGATTTAGCGGGGAAACAGCTTTAGCAATGGAACAATTTGGAGCTTAATTTGCCATCGGGTTGGTGCTGGGAAAGGTTGTATCAAATGCAATTGTGTGGCGATCAAATTAATTTTGTTCAGGCTTCTCGCCTGCACTTTGGCAGTGACAGTGTTTGCACTGCTGGCTATTTAAAGTGACTATGACACCAGATACGATCGCAGCTCTGCCCCTCCTACTAGCTGTCTGCAAAACTAAAATAATTTTGCATTTAATGGAACGTCCCTCTGGAATGATACTTTGGCTGGGCAAGAATAAAAGCAAAGATAGGCTCTCTTTTCCTTGTAGCGCTTTATGGGATTGGAGAAGTTGTCGAACTACAAGTTAGCTTAATCTGGAGTTGCCAACTGTGATCAAATGTATTCCTGGAGATTTCATCACACGACTTGCCCCTGGCTCCAGCCATTAGTATCCAACACATCCATCCTGGTGAGGTGTTAAATAAAGGCAAAATATTGTGGATGCTGGAATCTGAAGCAAAAACAGAAAATGCTGGAGAACCTCGGCTGGTCTGATAGCATCTGTGGAGCCAACATTGGATCTGTCCTCTCTCCACAATTGCTGTTAGATCTGAGATTTTCCACCATTTTCTATTTTTATTGTTGATGAGATATTGCCTTTATTCACCAGTTGGAAAGTAAAAAGACTCATTACCCAGATGGATGATGCTTGACTTTCAGCCAAATGGCACATTGCACAGTGGTTAGCACTGCTGCCTCACAGAACCAGGGACCCAGCCTTGGATGACTGTGTGGAGTTTGCACGATAACCCCGTGTCTGCGCAGATTTCCTCTGGGTGCTCCAGTTTACTCCCATGCTCTAAAGATATTCAGGTTAGGTGGACTAAATTATTCCTTAATGTCAGGGGGATTAGCGGGGTAAATACATGGGGTTGCGGGGATACGGTCTGTGTGGGGTCGTTGTCAGTGCAGACTCAATGGGCCGAATGGTCTCCTTCTGCGCTGTGGGGTTTCTGTAGTTCTGTGAATCATCTCCCCAACACCAGCATTTTCTATATCTGGTAAAGAGAAACATTCAAAGAAAATGTTGAAACTTTTTTTTTTGAATCTCCCCATGATTTTTCTCCGGGCTTGCAGACAACAATGTCCTGGAGATCGATCTTGCATTCCAGGCCAATCCTCTAGGATTGACAACTTTAGCCCACTCAGTGATGTGGTTGCATCATAAGAACTGAAGCCTCTGGCAACTGACTTAAATTGAAGTGTTATTCATGGTCTGATATATGACACAATTCGTTTCTTTAGCCCGTTATATTCCAGTTTCTCGTGCTGTTCTCCTTGAAGAAGAGAAGATTGAGAGGGATTTGATAGAAGTATTCAAAATTATGAGGGGGCTAGGCAGAGTAGGAAAGAAACTGTGGGGGAAGGAATGAGAAAAAAACACTGATTTAAAGAGTTTGGTAAAATAATTGATGGTCACAGGAGGGAAAATAGTCTTATCACAGCAAACGATTAGGACCTGGAATGTAGTACTGGAGAGTATGATGGAAAACAGGATTAGATAAACACTGAAAGAGGAAATATTTGCTGATCTATCAGGAAAAGGCAGGGGAGTGCAATTTAGTTGAGTTGCTCTTACAGAGGGCCAGCATAAGCACTACAGGCCAAAGGGCCTCCTTCTGTGGTGTAATCATCTAATGATTCTACAAACGTGCCTTTGGCAGCAATGCGAACATACACTGTAATTAAACTGAATACATCAAATTTTGACCTCAGTGCCATGATTTATTATTAACTTTACAACACAGGGCAAAAAAATGTCTCCCAAACAAAATCCACAAAGGACAGCCACGATAATGAAAGTGGGAGTTCCAGCATTTGGCACACTGGCTCCGGATCATGGGGATAAAGATAAGAGAGAAAGTGAAGATTGGAAAAATGTAATTAAAACAGGAATTGCTAGAAATGCACGTCAGCGTGATTAGCATCTATAAATGAAAGATATGCCAACAACAGGCCTGACCCTTCATCAGGATTAATCTGGTCCAGCAGTTTCTGCTTTCATACTAGATTGCTACCAGGACTTGATGGTTTGAACATAAGAACATAAGAAATAGGAGCAGGAGTAGACCATCTAGCCCCTCGAGGCTGCCCCACAATTCAGTAAGATTATAGCTGATCTGAAGTGAATCAGTTCCACTTCCCTGCTTTCTCCTCATAACCCTTAATTCCCCTGTCTATCAGAAACCTATCTACCCGTGACTTAAATATATTCAGCAAGGTAGTCTCCACCACTTCAACAGGCAGAGAATTCCAAAGATTCACCACCCTTTGAGTGAAGAAGTTCCTTCACAACTCTGATCTAAACCACGCCCCCTCCCCCCCTCCTTATTTTGAGGCTGTGCCCTCTAGTTTACGTTATAAGGAGAGGCTGGATAGACTAAGAGTTTTTTCCCCAGAGTGTAGGAGGCTTAGGGGTAATCTTATACAGTCTATAAAATAATGAGGACATAGATGAGCTAGATAGTCACCCTCTTTTCCCAAATGTAGGAGAGTCTAAAACTAGAGGGTTTAAGATGAGGGAGAAGAGATACAAAAGGATTAGAGGGGCAATTTTTTCACAGAGTGCTGAGTATTTGGAAAATGCTGCCAGAGGCAGTAGTAGAGGTGGGTACAATTTTGTCTTTAAAAAGCATTTAGACAGTTACGTTGATAAGATTGGTATAGAGGGATATGGGCTAAACATTGGGACTATCTTAGTGGTTGAAAGAAAAGGGCAACATGGACAATTTGGCCAAATGGCCTGTTTCCATTCTGTAAATCTCTGTAACTCTATGGTATTCCCTGCCTTGATTCTCATAGTAAGAAGTCTCACAACACCAGGTTAAAGTCCAACAGGTTTATTTGGTAGTAAAGGCCACTAGTGAAGTGAGACTTCTTACTGTGTTTACCCCAGTCCAATGCTGGCATCTCCATATCCTGATTCTCATAGCCAGCAAGCTGAATCTTGATATCACTATACTTGTGAACGAAATGGTTCTCGTTATGGGAATAGCAGAATTTTCCCATTAGTTCTTTGCTTTTGCAAAATCCCCCCCAAAATTGGTGATGACTTGTGTGCAACTGTTAAATGTAACCATCTTCCCTATAGTATAATTCCACTTACTAAAGAATAATTGCAGACAGTTGCAAATTAAGATGAGCATGACAGTTGAGCATCAAACAAGTTAAATGGCATTATTTGTGGGATTTCTTTCACAAAGCATGGTGATTGTCACATATATCTCAAGTCCATTTGCCAAATGTTTCTGTTGACTTCTTTGCAACACTTTCCTATTAATCTGTTGACTCCAAAACATGGGTTTCGCAGGAGATTTATAGACTTTATTTGTGTGATTGTTGGCTAAAGATTTCCTTTCTGAATGAATATCACATTTCCTTTATTTTTGTGTTACCCTTAAAATGTTTCTTGGTCCCAATATTAGTCTTTTCCTATGCTATGTTGCCTGTATACATTTCATCTGATATGTGAACACGTTGCGTTTGAGCTGTGCCTATAAAGCTGTCCTTCACACCTGTTTTGCTGGCGCATTGAATCATTCCATTCCATTTCACCACTCAATTTTCATTAAAAATCATATATGCTTTATTTTGCTGGATTCTTCCTTAGCTGTTTTGTATGTCAATCATAAACACTGTAAAGTATGGCAGCTACTTAACAGTTCAGGGAGTAACTCTGCATATTTCATAAAACCATAAGATATAAGAGCAGAAGTAGGCCATTCAGCCCATTGAGTCTGC
Organism: Sphyrna mokarran; assembly: GCA_024679065.1. Lineage (NCBI taxonomy): Eukaryota > Metazoa > Chordata > Chondrichthyes > Carcharhiniformes > Carcharhinidae > Sphyrna > Sphyrna mokarran. The sequence goes on along the minus strand of JAGIQG010000006.1, from coordinate 30,555,411 downwards.
TCTGCCATTCAAACATTGGCTGATACATTTCTCAACCCCATTCACCCACCTTTTTCCTGCAACATTTGGTTCCCATTGATTCCCATCAAGAACCTATCTATCACTGTCTTAAATACAGTTAATGACTTGGCCTCCATAGCCTTCTGTGGCAACAAATTCCAAAGATTTACCATCCACTAGCTGAAGAAATTCCTCCTCGTCTCATAGAATCATAAAATCCCTATAGTGTAGGAGAATGCCATTTGGCCCATTGAGCCTCTCTGACAACAATTTCACCCAGGCCCTATCCTCATAGCCCCACATATTTATCCCACCAATCCCCCTGACACTCCTAAAGAGGAAATTTAGCATGCCACTCAATGTAACCTGCACATCTTTGGACTGTGAGAGGAAACTGGAGCACTCGATGGTTCTAAAGGCATCTTGGTTCTAAAGGGTTGCCCCTTTACTCCGAGGCCTGGTTCCTCGTCTCTCCTACTAATGGAAATATCTTCTCCATGTCCAGGCATTTCAGTATTCTGTAAGTTTTAATGAGACCTGCACTTTAGCTTTAGATTGCATTCATTTAAAATGTGACTGCCAAAAGGGCAAATGTGGCAGTATTAGTTCTTTGTTGCAATGTTAAATTTCATATCCAACTATTTATTACGACCAAGTGGATTGTTCACATTATGAAATTAACCAAACTTTGTGCCTCTTGCCTCGGGTCTTTGTTGCAATAGTTCATTTTTGGTATATCCTGGAATTGTGTTTTCAGTGCAAAATAGTTGACTTGACTAATGACGCCAAGCCCAGAGTGACCCAGAAGTTGAAGCAAACAGCTCATAAAGAGAGCTCGGCAGGCTTTGCATCTGAGCTGATCAATAGCAAAGGAAGCAGAGTGTAGGTGAATGGGAGTAAAAATGTAAAACAGGTGTATTCCACGCAGGGGTAGAAGATGCAAAAGGAAGAAAGGCTATTACTGCTGATTGTTCAACATATTTAAACAGTGTGAGGCAGCAGGCAAGCTGGATACCAGGCCAACAGCAAAGCACAGCAGATGCTGAAAATCTGAAATACAAATAGGAAGTTCTGGACACGCTCAGCAGACAAGACAAAGAAGCAGAGTTAATGTATGTAATCTACTGACACTTTAGCCGTGTGTTTGGAGATAGGAGGGCACTGGATAGAACCATCACCTCCTGCCTCCACTCTGATTATATTTGGAATGGGAAAACCCATGTTTAGCCATCCCAAGCTACCACCTAATGACCCCTTGGGCTGCTGCTAGCATTAATCTAATTACAGACAGTCCCATCGCTATATAGGGAAGCTTGCCAAGTAAACTTGTTGTTCCTCAGGGTGGTGGGGGGTGGGGATGATGTATATTGGAGGGAATTGGCACCAGGAAGAGGTGGCCTATTGAGACTCACCCGCTGCCCTTGCTGCTGACTCCCTTACACACTCTCAACCTCAAATTCCACCCCATAAAAGCCACCAACTTGCGCCAGCTTTTACAAATGCACCATAGAAAGCATTCTTTCTAGTTACATCACAGCTTGGTATGGCTCCTGCTCTGACCAAGATTGCAAGGAACTACAAAAGATCGTGAATGTAGCCCAAACCAGCCTCCCATCCATTGACTAACTTCTAACTTCTCACTGCCATCTAACTTCTCACTGCCTCAGTAAAGCAGCCAGCATAATTAAGGACCTCATGTACCTTGGATGTTCTCTCTTCCACCTTCTTCCAACAGGAAAATGATACAGAAGTCTGAGGTCACGTACCAACTGACTCAAGAACAGTTTCTTCCCTGCTACTGTCAGACGTTTGAATGGACTTACCTTGCATTAAGTTGATCTTTCTCTACACCATAGCTATGACTGTAACACTACATTCTGCACTCTCTCGTTTCCTTCTCTATGAATGGTTTGTTTTGTCTATATAGAGTGCAAGAAACAACACTTTTCACTGTTTGTTAATACATATGACAAATCAAATCAAGTCAAAATCATAAACTTATCTGTGGCCTGGAATGCTTAATGATTCTGGGCCTCCAGTAGATGTTGCTTTGGCAGCAGCCACCACTTCCCTGGTGACGCTGCTGAGCAAAAGAGCCTCCAGCCTTCGATTAGCCGGTAGCTCTGAGTAGGCAGAACCTCCAATCCTGGGATCCTGGTCCTGGGAATAAAGTCACTGGTGGCCTCTCAACTCCTTGATTGGCTTGTGCTTCAGTGGATCTTCCATTGAAAGGAGGCAATGTGAGTTTCTCAGTGACCCTCCAGCTAGTAAATACGACGCTCATTGCCCCAAGATCCTGACCGGTGTTTCAGGCTGGTGACATTGTGTCAGGTCTAGAGATTGTTATAGGTACAGAGACAGCAAACATGACAAGGAAAGAACGAAAGGATGAGTCCGTGATAGGGTGGAAAGCAGGAAAGATTAAATGAACAGAAGATCGACAACTTCTTTCTGAGAAAAGTAGTAGCAGTGTTATAAGAAGTCAAATAATTTCACACAGCTGATCAGGGTCAGTGAATGTACCTTGGAATTGTAGAATCCCCACAGTGCAGAAGGAGACCACAATCTTATCCCCATAAGGAGACCCTATCCCCATAACTCCATTCATTTACCCTAACTAATCCCCCTGACACTAAGGGACAATTTAGCATGGTCAATCCACCTAACCCGCATATTTTTGGACTGTGAGAGGAAACCGGAGCATCTGGAGGAAAACTGTGCAGACACGGGGTGAATGTACAAACTCTACACAGACAGTCATTCAAGCTGGGAATCAAGCCTGAGTCCCTGGCATTGTGAGGAAGCAGTGCCAACCTCTGTGCTGCCCCAAAGTCACATGACATCTACCCATTACAGTACAGTGCTCAGCGAACCACATGGTACTGCACACAGCAGCACTCCCTGGAACTCAGGATTCATGCCTAATATCCAGAAATTCCACTTTCACAATACTGCCAACATCACAATCACCTCTCACTGCCTCCAGTTACCCCATCAGTTAGAAAGCCAAGGGTAAGCCCTGGAAGCCACAACCACATTTTATAGTCACCAGGAAATTAGTTGCCTGATGTCTTGGCTTTTATTCTCATGAGGGAAAATGTCCCACCTCCAAGACCTGCCAACAATTGTGCAATCTGAAACTGTCCCTAGGAGAGTGGGCACCTCCTGCACCTCTGCAGCTAGACCCCAAGGAGAATTGTCAGTGAAGGCCAGTGTTCAAGGTAAATGGGGCAGTCAGATAAGCTCCAACGAGGCAGTGACAATGGGGGAGAGTGGAGATGCTGGGGCAGTTGGCCATCTGGAGACCAGGAATGGGAGGAGGTGGGTGTTTCAAGCAAGAGCAGATCTTTCCGTGGAGTTGTAACAAAGAGTGCCTGAACAGAGGGGTTTCTGCTAAACTGGTGAGCATTCCCTTAGCCTGGAATTGGGAATTAAGGGAATTGCCTGGTGAGCATTCCCTTAGCTGGCAAAATGACACAGTTGATGGAAAGAGGCCCTTATGTGGCCATTAATTGGCCCATAAGCGGGTGGGCTGCCCGATACTACACTGCTTCTGGTAAAGTACTGGCAGGTAGGTGACCAACCGCCATACCTCGTTTTATGGATCCCCTTCCCCTATCTGCTAGCCCACCTCTGAGGATTTGCGGAGGGGTGGGGGTGGGAGCTGAGGGAGAGTAAAACTCAGACCAGTAAAATAGAGCAGAATGTAACTGGCAGGGGACAGAAGAACCTGCATCTCCTGAACTTAGAGAGGAACTGACTCTTCACAACATGAGCTAACGACAGGCTGTGACAGAATCTGTATAATTGAACATTGTTGAGAACTGCTTGATAGTATGCTCCTTTTCAACTTCCAACATACTGCTCATCCTGTTATTTGGCATGATGAGCAAGCGGCTGATGGTGTGACAATGCACCTCTTGCTTTCCACATCATCTCTTTCTCCCCCACACGCATCTTCTTCTGATTTCCCGTTTTTAGACATTCAGGAAATGCCATCTATCCAGGGAGAAAGTGAGACAGCAACAGTACATCACTGATGAAGAGACCATGTCATTTGATCTGACATTTACAGTCACCAATACAGATATGTCAATGCAGTTACCTTGAAGGCTAAGCTAGAGTTGTGGGTGAGTCACCTGCGTGCAATATAGTGCAGCCAAACAGAAGTAAAGGATATGCCAATTCACCAAGGGCAAGATTGCAGGCAGCTGAAAGAGATCAGGATGTCAATTAGTGACATGCAGGCAAGCACTGATGGGGATGCACAAAGAGCTGATGGGTAATTGAGTGACCTGCTGGACAGCCTCCTGTCACCTCAAAGGAACATGGAGGAACCCTAGCTCCATGTTAACAGAGGTTACGATGCAGAGGTTGCCCTCGCCACAGTCTCTGCTGTATCTCCATGTCATGCTGCAGACCCAGAGACATTGCCATTGTTGCCCCCTCCCCTGATGCAGCCTTTGTGTGCACAAGAACATGTATCCCTCTGCGCTCCCTGTGAGGATGCTGCAGCCCTTGTTGGAAAACTCAGGAATCACCACGACACCTCCAGAAACAATTCAGAGGATGTCTTGAGACTTTAACTTCTTCTAAATTACTTTAGCTATAATTAGAGAACCTGGCACTTTACAGAACACCAGAGCAGCGTCCATCTTGCAGCTTAGCACTTGTTGCTGAGTGATGCACAAATTTGCTGCTTGAATCTGCATGATCCAGACTAAATATCCTGCTATTGATCGGCCAGTAGTGTTCTGAGATTGTGTGTTCTCTCATGAAGAGGTCTAGAGACTTGTATAGTTGAGCAGTAACTGCTTATTGATAACACATAACTCTGTATGTACTTGGAGGATACAGTCCTGTCTAAGTGCTATCTTCATGCTGACGTCTACCTGTCACAGCATCACACTTCACTATTGCCACTTAACTCTCTACATTGTAATGTGGGCGGTACTGTTTCCCCAGTGCCACATTAACCCCTACAGTTACGAACACCCTCAAGCCACAGGTTATGGGCTTATGAGGGTAGGCCTGTGGTCGGTACTGACTCAATGGGTCGAATGGATTTTATGATTCTGTGGACAGCGTGAGGTCAGATTGAAGCTTCTACACAACTTTCTGTCAGCCCTCTCTGATACATTTATGGAAGCTCTTCTCAGGAGGGCATACATACCATGCATGCTATGCTAGAAATTCCTGCGGCATGGCACGTTCTTGCAAAATGATGTTAGGTTCATGTAGGGTCTACGGAGATTAAATTCATGCCCATTATCTTCAAACATTTCAGAAAAGCAGATCACAAAGGCATGAGTTCAGAGTTGTGTTGGGCAAATTTGGAACAGATATTGGAACGTATTTGTTTACACCCAGGATGATTGACAATGGGAATGGATTATTAATCCCAGGGTCATCTCTCTTGAAAAGTTAATTAGCATTGCAAAATATGATTATGAGAGATCATTGCAAAGGGGGAACCGAGAAAAGCCACTTAACTCATTCAGTTTTTCAAAATAATGCATTCAAGAGATATCGGTGTAGCTGGCAACGGTCGTATTTATTACTTACTCCATCCAGAATATTGTAAATTCTTCTTTCTCACCTCTATCTTGATCGTAGATCTTCTCTTTACTTGAAGGAACCTGAATTTTGTTTTTCTATTTCCTCTGAAAAATAGGAAATAAAACAGTGATGTTAAATCCCTATAATCTTCACTTTCTCCTTCTCAATAGATATTGACCCAGGTCCCATCGAAAGATTGATTTGAAAACAAATTGAACATTCTACTTCAGATAAAATAGAGATATTATTAAAATAGGGTTTCAGGAAAAATGGCCAGAATGGTTTCAGTCGTCTAAGTTGTGAAGAAATAGTCATAAAACTAAGTTCATTTTTTCAATCTTTTCAAAGTTTTCAAAACTGAGTTTAAGTTTATTTATTAGTGTTACAAGTAGGCTTATATTAACTCTGCAATGAAGTTAAAGCAAAAATTCCCTAGTCCCCAACTCTGGTCCTGTTCAGCTACATTGAGGGAGAACTTAGCATGGCTAATACATCTAACCAGTACATCTTTCAGACTGTGGGAGGAAACCGGAGCACCCAGAGGAAACCTATGCAAACATAGTTAGAATCCACACAGACAGTGACCCAAGCCGGGAATCGAATTAGGGTTCCTGGTGCTGTGAGGCAGCAAAGCTAACCATTGTGCCAACATGCCGCTAATGTCACCATGCCACCAGATGAGGAACATTCTGCCTCTAAAGAATCCGCTCACCTGATGAAGGAGCAATGCTCCGAAAGCTTATACTACCAAAAAAATCTGTTGGTCTTTAACCTGGTGTTGTGAGACTTCTTACTATGCTGTTATAGTCACAATATTTATATGGCTGGTCCGGTTAGTTTTTAGTCAATGATAACCTACAGCATGTTGTGGGAAGCGCAGTGATGAATCTCCATAAAGAGATAATGCGTAGGATTTTCCAAACATCTTGACCAAACTATCATGGTATTGGTGATTCAATGTAATAACCAGCAATAGAATCAGCTGTGCTGCGATTTCTTGGCTAACACACCAACTCATCTTTTCAAAGGTTTCAATATCTCTTCCAGGAGTTACTTGTATATAATTATAGGATAGATCAGCCATGATCCGTTTGAATGATGAAAAATTTTCACAGGCTGAGTATTTCTGCTCCTAATTCATATGTTGGTATATGTAGTCTAAGTTGTTAGCTGTTCTTGGGTAATTGTTTTTAAAATGACTCTGTCATTGCCCGTATTTGCCTTTCTCATCACCTCTCATATAGAGTTCATCAATGGAGCATTGAAGCTTTCACCTGGGACTTGGTTTGTGTTCTGCACTTTTGAGCTGGAATTTTGCCTTTTCCACTGGTGGAATCTTCCGGTCCAACTGACAACAAACTCTTTCCTCTGGGTTTTTTGGCATCGGAGGGTGCATAAAATGGGTAACCCCAGCAGACTGCCTCTGTCACTATGAAACACACGGTGGAAAGCACAGAAAATCCCACCCTCGGTCTATCCTAGTTGAAACTTAAGTACCTAGCCCACATGATTCAGTTACAGCCAACAGCCTTTATCCTAGTGCAGATCAATCTGCTGTCTTCAGTCTACATTGCCATAGCCAACTGTTCAGCAAGACTTATACATTCCTCACCTGCTGTGCATTCTGTCTAAGCTATGACAGGCACAATCATTGTTGCAGAGGCTTCACTTCAGCTAGTTCTAATATTTCTGATTAGCTGGAAGTGCCAAAACAATTTGATATATATCCTTGCTCCTCCTATATTGTCTGAAATTAACACTCCTGTAAATTCTACTATCATATGTAGGGGCATATTTGGAGGGGCATTGCTTTTTATTTTGGTCGGCACAACATCGAAGGCCGAAGGGCCTGTTCTGTGCTGTAATGTTCTATGTTCTATGTTCTATGTAAGGATGCACAGATTAGAGTTATATAAAGTTGAAGCTCAGGAATCAGACACTATCTCTTATACATACTTTTCCATTCACCCCCTGTTCTTCATTTATGGTGATGCACAGTCCTCTTGTTTAGTGACCTAGCAGCTTACCTAGCACATAGCTTCAAGAGGGACGTAAGATAAGTATATAAAAAGGGAGATTATAATTCTTTACACAGAGGATAGTTTGGAAGTGAAATAAACTGGCTCAAACCATTACTGAAGCAAAGATCACAAGCTATTTTAAGAGGTAATTAGCTAGTTGATAAAAGAAGGGAATATTAAAGGTTGTTGGCAAGTCATGTTGCAGCTTTATAGAACCTATATAGTTAGGCTGCACTTGAAATATGGTCTTCAATTCTGGTTGCCACACTACCAGAAGGATGTGGAGGCTTTGAAGAGAGTACGGAAAAGATTTACCAGCATGTTGCCTGTTTAAGAGGGCATTAATATAAGAAAAGATTGGAGAAACTTGGTTTGTTCTCATTGGATCGACGGAGATTGAGGGGAGACCTATAGAAGTCTACAAGATTATGAGGGGCATGGGGAGAGTGGATGGTCAAAAGCTTTTTCCCAGGGTGGAAGAGTCAATCACTAGGGGGCATTGGTTTAAAGTGCAAGGGGCAAGGTTTAAAGGAGATGTATGAGGCAAGTTTTTTGCCCAGAGGATGGTGGTGCTTGGAACTCACTACAGGGGGAAGTAGTGGAAGCAGATATGATAGTGAATTTTGAGAAGTGTCTTGACAAATACATGATAGGGAATAGAGGGATATGCTCCTGGGAAAGTAAAGGGTTTTCGTTCAGTCGGACAGCATGGTTGGTGTGGGTTTGGAGGGCCATAGGGCCTGTTCACGTGTTATAACTTCTTTGTTCTTTGATATGTTAATTTTTGTTCTGTGTTAGCTGGGGTTCAGTTGATAGCATTCCTGTGTCTTGAGTCACATGGTTGTAGGTTCAAGTCCTACTCCAGGGCTTAAGTACAAAATTTAGGCTAACACTCAGCTAATACTAAGGGGATGGTTTCTTTTGGAACAGATATTAAACGGTCTACCTCCTCAGCTGGGTCATAGAGTCTTAGATGTTAACAGAATGCAAACAGGTCCCTCAGTCCAACTTGTCCATGCCTTACTTTATTTTTAAACCCCTAAAATAATCCCAATTGCCCGCATTTGGCCCATATCCCTCAATACCTATTTTACCCATATAAGTGTCTAAATGCTTTTTAAAAGACAAAATTGTGCCAACCTAATATCTTTGGGAGCTTGTTCCAGACACTCGCCCATATAGGAATTCCCATGGCATTATTCTAAAGATGATGGAGAAGTTTTCCCCAATGATCTGGCTAATATTTATCCTTCAATCTTATTAGAGAAATGGATTATCTAGTCATTATCACATTTGCTGCAGACAAATTAGCTCCTTTGTTTCCTACTTTACCACAGTGACAACAGTTCCAAAGTACTTAGTCAGTTAGAAATCTCTTTGGAATGTCTAGTGATCATGAGCAGTGCTACATAAATGCAAATTTTATTTTAAGTTGAATATAAACCCGAGAATTGAATTAGACTAGTGAACTTGTAGAAAAAATACTGTGGTCACCTAGAGGGCTGAATGGCCTATTTCTACACTGCTACATTTGGGAATACTCTAGTACTTTGTTTTCACAAGGAACTGAAAAAATAGTCTTGTAAGTATTAATTATTGCAAATGTCAGTCTCAGGTTGGTAATAGATAGTACTTATTCCTGAGTCAGAAACTTCTGTGTTGAAGTTCCTCTTCTGCATATAACTTAGGGGCCATATTTGATGGGAAGAGGATTGTGGGTGGCTGTTCATGCCACAAGCTGTGCATTGCCCCTGCCTCCCCCATAAAATAGCCCCCAGGCTGATATTTTAATGCAGTATCATTGAATAAGATGCTAAACCAAATCTTCTCTCGCAAGTAGAGTTAAAAGACCCCTATTTGAAGAATAGGGAGTTATCCCAGTGGTCTTGCCAGAATTTGGTTCGCAATCAACTCCACTAAAATAACAACATCTTTTCTGTTGGTGGGATCTTGCTGAGCACAGATTTGCAGCTGTTTTTAAAGACGTTACAGCAGTGCTTTGCACTCCACTGGCTGTGAAGCATTTAGTGACAGCCTGAAGATATGAAAAATACTATAAAATTGCAAGTTCCTTCTGTTAATAAAGCTATGAAATTAAGTGATAGGATATATTGTGTTCATATACTGGCAATAGACACTTATATGCTCAGAATTATATGACATATGTGACTTCTCCATTCTGACTGTACTAAAATTCCAACTCCAGCTATCATTCTCCAATTTCTATTTAAAGGACGTTTAGCTCATGATTTGTTTACGTAAATCAAACATACTCTATGTCTCCCCATGTGAGTGTCTTGGCTACTGCCCTGGCCACTTACTTCCTCATCTCTTTTATCATCCTCCTTGACCCCTTGCAACCCTTCTGTCACCCCCACCCACCCTATCTGGCAAATGGCAGCAGGGAATTGAGTTTAGTTCCAGTCTTGATTGATTGTTTGTGAGGAGTTTGCACACATTCGCTTCGTGTCAGCCTGAGTTTTCTCCGGGTGCTCTAGTTTACAGCCACAATCCAAAGATGCGCGGGTAAGGGAGCTAAAATGCCCCTTAGTATCCAAGATGTGTGGGTTTACGGAGATAGAGCAGGGTAGAGGGCAGACTCAATGGGCCGAATGGCCTCTTCTGCACTGTAAGCATTCAATTAAACCTCTTCTCAAGCTGCAAATCTCAGCTGTTTCTCTCTCTGCTTTGATAGCGTCTCCCTCTCTTTTCATACTGAGAAAGCTAATTTTTGTCCCACTGTCATCTTAAGCTCAATGTTTCCTCATCACCATCAGCCTTTTTTTCTTTTGAGGTCTCAAGTGTGTCATTGCCATCTAATTCTGCATTCTTAGCCACTCCATATGCAAGATCCTCCAGTCTAGTTTCTATAGTAACAAGACCATTCTGTCAACAATTGCATCCTGTCAGATTGTAACAATCTGCTGCTATGAAAGCTCAGACAGACAGCTGTCACCTTGGCTCAGTTAAAAGGAGCTTCCAGATTATCAGCCTGATCAAGCATTCTATTCTCTAGAAGTGTACTAGGAAAACTGAGGCATCGTCCCAAGAGAGAAACCTGTTGCCCTCTCTCTGGAAGACTGCATGTTTCCAGCCCAGCCAGCCACTCTGCCAACCCCAGACTGCTGCAGCCCAGGTCAGGTTGGTGACTTCCAGGCCCAGAGGTGCTCAAGGTTGTCCTCCAAGAACATCCACAGAGTGTGCTTAACTAAATCGCTATGCCCTTCTGTCTTCCAAGCTGCAGCCTTGAGGGAAAAACCCTGCAGGACAATCAGGACACAACACTGAATGAGGGCATATGACCCGTTGTGCCTGTGCATCATAGAATCACAGAACGTGCAGAAGTGGCCATTTGGCCCATCAAGTCCGCACCAACCACAATTCCTCCCAGTCCCTATCTCTGTAATGCCACGATTTTACCCAGCTAGTCCCCCGACACTAAGTGGCAACTTAGCATGGCCAATCAACCTAACCCTATCTTTGGACTGTGGGAGAAGACCAGAGCACCCGGAGGAAACCAACACGGGGAGAGTGTGAAAACTCCACACAGACAGTGAGCCAAGCTGAGAATCAAACTCAGGTCCTTGGCACTGTGAGGCAGCAGCATTAACCACTGTGCCATTGTGTCACCCATGGTGAACAAGCTATCCAATTAGCCCATTCTCTTTTACCATTACCATGCAAATTTTACTCATTTAAGTATTTACTCATTTAAATTATGAAAATTACTCTTGAATCTGCTTCTACCAGCCTTTCAGGCAATGCTTCCTTGATCATGATAACTTGCTGCGTAAATTCTTTTTCTCCTTAACTGGTTCTTTTGCCAATCACCTTAAGAAGAATACCTTTATGGGGATCATAGTCAACGTATCCTGTCATTTGTTTTGAAGCGTGCTGCTGACTGATTTAACTGAGTGGCCCTCTGAAATGTATTCTGCAGCTGGTAACTCAGAGAGGGCAACTGTTGTGTGGACTGTGCACAAATGTTTAGGTTGTTGCCATGTGGCCAAGCAACTAGAGCAAACACTGATCACGGGCAAAGCAACAAGAGATATAGCCAACTAAAATGGTAAGCCCTACTTCCTGTAAAGGCTAAGACTATTTATTTGATAAATTTGGTTTGGAATTTGGATTAGTTATTCATAGAATCATAGCATCCCTATAGTGCAGAAGAAAGCCATTTTTCCCATTGAGTCTGCACCAGCTCTCTTTGACAGGGTATGTTACCCAGGCCCTTTCCTGCATCTTATCCCCATAACCGCACACATTTACCATGGCTAATCCATCTAATCTAAATATCTTTTGAACATTAAAGGGCAATTCAGCATGGACAATCCACCTAATCTCCACACCTTTGGGCAGTGGGAGGAAACTGGAAATAACAGGAGGAAACTCACACAGACACGTGGAGAATGTGCAAACTCCACACAGACAGTGACCCAAAGCTGGAATTGAACCTGGGTCGTTGATGAAGTGAGGCAACAATGCTAACCACTGTGCTGCTGAATAGCCCTTAGAATGTATATTTGTACCGATGGAAAGAGAGATAAGCACAGAGTGAAGCAAGCTGATGGAGGTTTACGTGTAGCTCTTGGTGAATGCAGAATGGGGATTTTGCTTTATTTGTTCATGTATTGTGAGAGTCAATAGCAACACTATCAATTCCTCCCCATCCCCAATTGCCCTTAGGACAGTAAGCTCCTTCTTGAATGATTGCAGTCCAACGGTGTAGGTGCTCTTAGAGAGAGAGTTCTTGGGTTTTGAACTAGTGACTACAATGGCAAGGCAATATAATTGCAAGTCTAATGGTATGTGACTTGGAATGGAACTTGCAATATGGTGGTATTTTTATGCATCTGCTGATCTTCCGCCTTCTCAATGGCAGAGGGCGCAGTTTTAAAAGGTGCGAATGGAGGAGTAAGTTGTTGTATTCCCATCTGGTCGATAATACACATTGCTGCCAATGAGATGCTGGATGAGGTGGCAGTCAAATGGACTGTTTTGTCTTGGATGATTTCAAGCTTCTTCAGTATTATTGGAGCTGCCCTGGTTCAAGCAAGTAAAGAGCCATAATCATAGGGTCATATAGCCCTTTTGCCCATTGTGTCAGTGCTGGCCATCAAACACCTATTGATTCTAATCCCATTTTCCAGCACTTAGTCCATAGCCTTGAATGCTATGGCATTTCAAGTACTTAAATGTTGTGAAGGTTTTACCGCCCTTTCACATTGTGAATTTAGGATTTCTGCCACCCTCTGGGTGAAAAGGTTTTTCTTCAAATTCTGTCCCATCTCCTTAAATCTATGGCCCCTTGTATTTGACCCCTCTGCTAAAGGGAAAAGATTCTATCTACCCTATCCGTGTCCTTCACAATTAGGTCCTCTTAGCATAGAACCACAGAATCCCTACAGTGCAGAAGAATGCCATTTGGCCCATTGCATCTGCACTGACTGTCCAAAGAGCATCTAATCCAGGCCTTTCCCTCCACCCTACCTCTGTAACCTTGCATATTTCCTATGACTAATCAACATAACCTACACATTTTTGGACACTAAGGTGCAATATAGCCTGGCTAATGCCCCTCACCGGGGTGACTATGTGGAAAGTGTAAATTCTACTGTAGTTAGGTGCATTGGCCATGCTAAATTCTCCCTCACTCCATCCGAACAGGAAATGGAGTGTGGCGACTCGGGGAATTTTGCAATAACTTCACTGCAGTGTAAGCCTACTTGTGACACTAATAAAATAAAGAAACCCAAGGCCATCATCAAACCTGAGTCCCCAGCGCTGTGAGGCAGTGGTGCTAACCACTGTTGCTACCGTACCATCCTTTCTCTGCTCTAAGGAAAACAACCCCAGTCTCAACAGCCTCTTTTCATAGCTGAAATGCTGCAATGCAGGCAATATGCTGGTGAATCTCCTCTGCACACCTTCTAGTGCAATCACATCCTTCCTATAGTTTGGCGACCAGAGCTGTGGAACAGTGGAATCTTGGCTCTCATTGTAGGCCTCCTGTGCAGTTGCAGATGACTTCCTAACTGAAATCAGGAATCATGTCAGGAGCAGTGACTTGATAGAAATGTACAAAATTATGAAGAGATAAAATGGAGAGGATTGAATTGTGTCCCCTAGTAGAGAATTCTAGGACCAGGGAACATTGATTCAAGATAAGTAGCAGCAGGTGTCGAGATATAAAGATGAATTTTCTCATGAAGAAGGGCCCTTCCCCTAATTTTTGTGGCTATGACTCATCTTTCATTCCCTCACCCTACAGTATAAATATCTCCCATTTTCCTGCCTTTTAGCTTTGTCAAAGGGTCAACTGGTCTCGAAACGTCAGCTCATTTTTCTCTTTACAGATGCTGCCAGGTCTGCTGAGATTTTCCAGCATTTTCTCTTTGGTTTCAGATTCCAGTATCCACAGTAATTTGCTTTTATTTATGCAGAGCATGATGGGTGTCTGGATATCAGTGTCTTCTTTTAAAAGGGCCTGGGTCTGCACCTTGAGTGTTGAAGCTACAGGGCTATGGGCTGGGTGCAGAAGGGTGGGATTAAAGAGGGTACTTGAATGTCCTCAGATTGACATGGACAAGTTGGGCTGAGTGGTCTCCTTCTGTGCTGTAACTTTTCTGTGATTCTATGGGATAACACGTGTCCCCAACAGGCAGGCTTTTACCTTGAAATCTTAATTGGAATGAAAGTGTGTGCCAATGACTAGCAGAGAATGGAAGAGTTGACACATCAGGCACTATCCTGCATGATGTGCTGCTGTGGTGATAATTTAACTGAACGTTAATGGAATGGATTTCCAGGCTGCTGATTGTGGAGCATGCAAGTAAACATGGGTGAGGTGAATGGCATGTGGCTCTATGGAGACACCTGCCACGTGAGGAGAACCTTGTGGTCTCTCATTCAGTTTTTCTCTATCATTAAGGAAAGAGATGCAAATTAGAGAAAGGCCTAGATATAATTGCATACTGTGAAATGATGCTAGTGTCAACTATTGTGGTGTGGAAGTTGTCTGTGGTGTATTGAGTAAGATGATAATGTTGACAGCTGCAGGGAGTGCTGTGTGAGTCTGGCTTCATCTGCTCTTATAGCTGTAGCGGCTGACGTAGCTTGCTAACAACCTCCTTGATGCAGGGAAGGTGAATCGTATATTTTTCATCAGTGAATTGCATGAGAAGAATTGTTTCTTGAATCCTCTGTGGAATTGGTCTCTGGGGTGAGAGCTCTTCCTCTCCTCCTACGCCCTCTTCTGGTGGTTTATTACCAATGTGGTGGACAACTTGGTGTTGCCAACAAAACTTTATATCCAGAGATCAAATTTACCAGTCCACACATGTAGACAATCAGTGAGACAAACAATAGCATTGCAAAAAGCAGTCAAACCTCCCTATCCATCAAGTCTGAATTCAGTGTGACAGAACACTGCAGAATATATCTAGAAGCCTAAGGAGGGGCAACCCAGCAACTAACCTATAAATCATAAAATCCATAGAATTCCTACAGTGCAGCAGGAGGCCATTTGGCCCATGAAGTCTGCATTGACCATAATCTCACACAGGGTATATCCCCATAGCCCCATGCATTTACCTTAGTTAGTCCTCCTGACACTAAGGGTCAATTTAGCATGGCCAAAGCACCTAACCCGCACATCCTTGGACCGTGGGAGGAATCCGGAGCATCCGGAGAAAACCCACGCAGACATGGGGAGAATATGCAAACTCCACACAGACAGTGACCCAAGTCAGAAATCGAATCTGGGTTCCTGGCACTGTAAGGCAGCAGTGCTATCCACTATGCCATCAAGTCATCCTATTGCATGCTCCCTTTAAACATGGATGATGAGGTGCGGGTTAATATCCCATCGGGTTTGAGCAAGGTCAGCACTTGGTAGCCAGTTAGCTGGAGTTTTTCCGAAATGATTAGTGTCCATCACACAGCAGATGTCCAAGCTAACCTCACATAAATGTTACTTCCTACACTAAAATAATTCTAAAGTTTAAAATTTATTTATTAGTGTCACTAAGGGTTTACTTTATCTCTTCAATGAAGTCATTATGAAAATTTTGAACAGTATTAATTGTATTTTTTTTCAGAAAATGTTTATTATCTGTTCAAGTGACAAATTCATAAAAATTCACATCATACGAGCAAGTGTATTAAAAAGAAAAGCTTGCATTTATAGTGTTTTTCACATCCACCAGAGATTTCCAAGTGCTCCATCAGCCAGTGAAATACTTTGTTTTTGAGGTGTTTTCATTGTTGCACTTTAGGCAGTAGGGTAGCCATCTTGGTGTACAGCAACATGATAATAGACAATATGACCAAAAAATCTGTTGTTTGGGACATTGGTTGAAGGACAAACATTGACCAGGACATCTGGGATAATCCCCCTAAATTGTTCTTCTAAATAGTGTCATAGGAATCTTCAACATCCACTCAAAGAGGCATTTGGGCCTTCAGCTTAATGCCTCAACTAAAAGACATGCCTCTGACAGTGCAGCACCCCCTCAATACTGCACTGGAGCATTAGCCCCATTTTCTTTTTGTGCTGATGCCCTGAAATAGAACCTGATGCCAGAATCTTAAGAGGAGAGTGCCATTCACAGGAACCAGAACTGACATTTTTACTCAGATATTTATAATCTTTTTTAACATGCCTTACTTTTGGGCATGTGAATGATGTTGGATATGAATAAGTTCATTTTTAAATATATTTATTTATTTGGAAATGTGTACTACAGCTTGAGCTTAAAAACTTTGTTTCTTTCCTGACAGCTTAAAGAATGTCATTAGAGACCAGTCAGTGAAACCCAAGGTGAATTACATTATGTCAAGTTCGTCCTTCTCCATGCTAACAGTTCAAAGTGAGGACAGTGGAATTATATGGGAGACCGTGTCAAGTAGCCGTAGTTCCACGCCATGGGCTTCCGAAAGCACAGCCTCTGACGTTTACAGCGTGGATGGTAATCCAACAAGCGCTCCGCCTGGAAAAGTAATATTCATAATGGACGAATTGCCTCAAACTCCATATGCAAATGGACGTCAAGGTAGTAAAACTGAAAAGCGCCATATTGAGGTAACTGACCTTAAGACAGGAGAATTCAAAGATGCCCTGAGGAAACCTAGAAATAATGCATGTGTTTTGAGAGCACAACCTGCAAAAAGTGAACCGACTCTGTTATTCAATCCTGAACCAGAGAGAGTGGCAAAGTCAAAGCCGGTGCAGGATTCTAACAAAACCGAGCCAGATCCTCAGTTACCCATTGAGCACAGTCCAACAGTATCAAAAATAGCAGGAGAATCCAATAGGAATGTGAATGAAGTGTGTGAAGTATTTTCCTCTGTTCCAGAGAGTGTGCAACAACATACCCCAGTGCATTGTCAGCAGAAACTTAATAAAAAGCCAACTGAATTGAATAAGCAACACCTGATTGTGAAAAATCACAGTTTGAACAATTTGCATTCAACGCCACCTGAACAACAAATAAGTACCTCTTCCATACTACTGAGGGGAAAGGGAGAGTCAGAAACTGCTTTGAAGCATCTCTCAGAGGAAAGAATTAATTCAACTTTACCCGAAAATCAAGAAGACTCACGGCTGTCTGAAACAATTATTTCAGAGCCCACCATAGTTTCACAAGAGTCTTGGAGAGACACAGATTTTATTTCGGCAGACAAGGACATAACAATGAATGGAGCAACTCACACAGGCACAAATGGCTTGAAAAAGACTGTGGCTGCTGGTTCAGATAACCATCAGTCCCCATCCCATGAAACATTTATTTTAGACTTTAAAAGCTTAGCACTTGACTTGGATCCAATACCTGGTCCATTAATGGATAATTCTTCCTTAAATGAAAGTCCAGCTGATAAAATATTTGTAAAAGAGGATCAATCCTATTCAGAGGACAAACATCCAAGTACCTTTGTAACTAGCAGTTCAGAGCTCAGCAACCCCCTGACAAGTTTATCATCAGTGGTAACTTGTAAAGAAACAGATAAGTCCATTTTAACAATTGGAGACAAAGGCATGGAAAGTATGGATGCAGGTTTGAAAAATCTGTCCTGCACTTCAGCTGGTAGAACGTCTGCTGATACGACATTACCTTATTGGCCAGAAAAGCAAGAAGTCACAATAAGGGAAAACCCATTGTGCCCAAGGACAAATCCCGAACCTTCAGGAGGGATAGATGTAGAGCTGAACGGTTCCTTGTTCAGCGCAACGTGTACAACTCCTGAAGATGCCTCCCAATCACAGGTGGTGGAGCTGCCAAGAACAGTCGATGAACTGAGCCAAAAAGAAGAGACAGAAAACCAGAGAGCTATTTTCAACATTGTGGCAGAAGGCTCTGAGATATTAAACATTGTTGCTCCAGCACAAGTTTGCTCTGTGGATCAAGAGGCATGTAGCAAAATGCAGGATAACTTAATCTATTTGCAAACGAGTCCTGTAATGAAAAGAAGATATGCTGAGAACAATTTAAATGGAGAGGGTGATAAACAGCAAACAACTAAACACAGTGAGTTGGAACAAAGTGCAAATCCTTCCAATTCATGGATCCCTAATCCTTTCATTGTGGACAAGTCACAACCATTCTCTGTGATACATTCCAATCCTTCTTGCATAATTGCATCCAATCCCTCCCATTCAGCTGGATCTAATCCCTTTCATCCAGCCGGATCCAATCCCTCCCAAGCAGCTGGATCCAATCCCTCCTATGTGGCCGGATCCAATCCTCCTACAGCCGAGACATCTAATCCTTTTGTTGCAAGATCTAATCCCAGTTCTACTGAACAATCTTCTGCAGTTCCTGCAAGTAAAGGTGGACGTAGGGATGAGGACTATTTTGAGAAATACACTTTGGTGGATGAACAAGTCCCTGCTGATCTGGAAACAGTTGAACCAAAATCACAGGAAATGCCGATCCCTGAGGAGGACAACCCAATGGAGTCAAAGCTGGAAAGCATGTCATTTTCTGAAGATCCAGAAGTTTTTAATTTTGATGTGTTTGAGGTATCAGGAAATCCTGGATCCCTTGATGATGCAGCAGGATATTCTGTACTAGCGCCTGTCTCTGAACTGCACAATGATGGAAAGCAAGAGGATAATAAAAATGTTACAGATGTACTAAACCAAAAAGAGACGGGCTCATTGTTATTTAGCACAGATGAAGGAGTCCTGTCACGTTGCTATAATTTTCCGATATCAACCAAATTGGTCGATCTTGCACTTCTGGAGGAACCACCTGCATTAGCATTTTATTATAAAGACCTTTACGAGGAAGCTAAGGGACGGAAAGAACAAAACAGTGAACAGTCAGATGAAGACAGCAGTAATCCTGAACTTTCATTCCCTTGTCAATCATCTGATACAGACGATGGAAATGGATTATACTTTGAAAAATATGTTTTGAGGGATGATGTTCTTGAATCTTCAAGAGAAGCAGTACCAAAGGAATTATCTTACAAACTGGAAGCAGAATCACAAAGTGGTGTGGTTGGTGCAGGAAGGGCTGTACTGTTTTCAGAAAGTGAGGGCCAGTTTCCTGAGTTATTCATGAACAGGGCTGAAATTCTGACACAAAAGGTTGATTCTGGAGGAGTTTCAGAGGCACAAAAAGAACACGAAGAAAAATCTGAGACCGGTGAGAATACTGATGAGGGCCGTGGCATTTTGTCAGAGATTCCCTCTGTCAAACACGAGGAAGTGTCAGAAAAACCAAGTAAGGAGATTGAGCTAACGGAAGAGCACATTAACGAGTTGGTGAGTGAAGAAATGCCGAGCAGACATGTGGCATCTTTTGATGAATTGCTGCATGTCGAAGATGTAGAGCAGCCTGCCTTTAATGTTGAAAAACACTTGGACACCGGACAGCTTGAGAATATAAGTGACTCATTTGGACAATATGGAAACCCCCCAAGTGAGGCAGGATTAGAAACAGTGAACATTACCTTGGCCTCAGTGAAAATGCAAGATACCGAGAAAGTTGTATTGAATGAGAAAAAATCCGTTGAGCAGATCAAGGCTGATGTATTAGAACAGGAGCAATCTGCTGAACAGGAAGAACTTGAATGTGGGCCTGAGATTGGATACCCTCCTGTTGAATTAGGTGAAGAAACAAAACACGAAGGATCTGGAGAGCCAGTAAAGGCTGAAAATAAGTTGCATGAGCACATATGTAACATTGAGCCTATTGTAGAGGTTGAAGAGGTGGTCCCACAGATTGTAATTGAAGAATATGAGGAAGTAGATCACACTGTGAAAATGGAGGAAGAAGCGAGTGGGGAAGGAATCCCGGATTATGTTGACCAACAATTACATTTAGAATTAGCAGAGAGTCCTCGAATCAGTGATGAGTTGGAAATGTTAAGTGCTGAAACAACATATCCACCAAGTACTGAATGTGTCGCTAAGGAAGAGATCAACCTTGCCAATCAAAGTCAAGAGAGGACTGGTGAAGCCAGTCCTCAAATAATGAATGACATAGCTATATCAGGCTCTGATAATTATGAAGCTGTTCTGGGTCATGCTAAAGAAACACAGGAACGATATTGCCTCACTGAGGACATTGTGCAAAACCTACAAAGTGAATGTGAACCTTTGGAAGTAGTAACGCAGGGAGCACTTAATGATATAATGATGTATGACCGAGATTCAATGCCTATCCCTGATGATTTTCAAACAGAGTATAAGACAGAAACTGAGGAAGATTTCCAAACTCAGAGAAAAGTCATTGAACCAACAGATAGTCCACAGCAACATTACCCACAGGAAATTGTCCCCAGTCGGGCCGATGAAGCAGATCTTTACGAAAGCCCGGAGAATTTATTTGGGAAAGCTATTGAAGAATCCAGGGATTTGTTAGCAGATGTGAAGAGTATAGATGATGCTGACGCATTTGAAATGTGTGATGGCAGTCTGGATGTTGAGGTTAAAGAATTGCAGGAACTTGCTGAAGATAAAACGGAAGGTACGCACGTCAAGGCAAGGGAAGGAGAAGAAGATGTGAATGTATTAATCTCACCAAAACCACTGAAACCTCCAGATACCTTTTGTGTTACCTGTGGAGTACCAATTTTTGCAATTGATAAGCTCTTTGGAGAACATCAAGATCATGATGTCATGGCAATAGATACAGCAGTGGTAAAAGTAAAGGTAGGACTTTCATTTTAAATAAAACATGCATTAACATTGTCTTCCACACTGAGCAATTTGTGCCAAATCTTTGTCTTCTAGCTAGACATGTCCTGTTTGAAAACGTATGCATCACCTACCAAATGAGTGTGAAAGGAAATTATAAATTATTATAGCACATTTGCTGTGTTTTCATCATCTTTCTACAAAATTAATTAATGGAAACTTAGCAAACTTACATTACTGACATTATCATTTTTGGGTCTACACTGGATACATGAATGATCTTATCAAAAGGAACACATGATCCTGCCTGAAAGTTTTGCTGAGCTAAGTGTGAATCATCCACCTGTATGAATAGGTAGATTTGTATATGGAATGGATTTTAATTTACAACCACCTTCCATCTTTCAAAGAACAAAGAACAAAGAACAAAAAACAACACAGCACGGGAAACAGGCCCTTCGGCCCAACGAGCCCGCACCGCCGTCCTAACGTCTTAATGACATATAGAGACCATTATAGGGACAATTTGTTACCCAATCAGCCTAAGAGCACATTTTTGGGATGTGGGAGGAAACCGGAGCACCCGGAGAAAACCCACGCAACCACGGGGAGAACGCGCAAACTCCCGCAGACACAGGCCCAAATCCGTGTGTCTGCACAGCAACAGCAATAGTCTCTGAGCTGTCATGTTGCCCATCTGATGGTCCAGTTTAAGCATACACTAACGACGTGAAGCACTAGGCCACTCCTGAAGTAACATCCAAGAGCAGCCCTCGCACGACCTGCCGAATGCATGCACCTTGTTGGTCAACAAGGTGGACCGATTAGCCTGTGGAAACAAATAAAGTATTTAAACAGTCCTCCTATATCCCTCTATCTGCAGACCGCTCATGTGGCTGTCCAAGAGACCCTTAAACAACCCTAGCGTGCCTGCTCCCACCACCTTACTCGGTAGTGCATTCCACACCCCCACTACCTTTGTGTGAAAAAATGCCCTCTAATATTCGCCTTATACATAGCCCCCCTCACCCTAAGGCCGTGACCCCTCGTTCTATCCGATTCTGATGGTGGAAAAAGCTTACCACCATTTTCTCTATCTATACCCCTCATAATCTTATATACCTCTAATAGATCCCCTCTCAGCCGATTTCCTGAAATCTACAATGACAGTAGAAGACTTGAAGGGAGTAAGGGTGATTGAACAACTTTGAGCTCCTATTTCCTGAATCTTTTTCCTTTGTTTATGAATGTACATGTTGCAAACAGCTAGAGAGGCTGACTTAATTCCATAATAAGTGAGAATAGAAGCATAAGGCAAATCAGAGGCAAATGGTTGAGAATGGAACAGACAAGAGTAGCATGTAACAACAAAAAAAAACTTCACAATATATACCTTAATTAAATTCTTTCCCTACAGATATTGTCAGACCTGCTGAGATTTTGCAGCTTTTTCTGTTTTTGCTTCAGATTCAGCATTCACAGTATTTTACTCTTATAACATCCTTCCTATGGTGTGCTGCCCAGAACTATACACAGAAGTCCAACTGAGATCTAACTAGTATCTTGTATAAGTTCAGCATTATCTTCTTGCTCTTGTACTCTATGCCCGTATTCATAAAGCTCAGAATAATATATGCTCTATTAACTGCTCTCACTATCTGTCCAATCAGCTTCAATGATCTGTGCACAAAAACACCCAGGTCCTTCTGCTCTTGCTCACCTTTAAGAATTTTACCCTTTATTTTATACTCTCACTCTATGTTCTTCCTATCAAAATGCATCATCTTATAATTCTCCACACTGAACAACATCTGCCACCTATCTGCCCACTCAACCAACTTGTCTATGTGCTTTTGAAATTCTACACTGTCCTCTTCGCAGTTTACAATATTTGCAACATTTGTGCCATCTACAAACTTTGAAATTGTTCCCTGCACACCAAGATTTAGATCCTCTATATATATGTATTATATCAGGAAAAGCAAAGGTCCCAATACTGACCCCTGGACAATACCACTACAACCTTCCTCCAGCCCTAAAAAATTTCCACAGATCATTACTCTCAGCTTCCTATTATTCAGCAAATCGTCTATCCTCATTGTTACTGTTATCTTTTTCTCCATGAGCTATATCTTGATCCACAAGTTTATAATGTGATGTTGTATCGAATGCCTCCTGAAAGTCCATGTATACCACATCAACATTACCCTCATTGACTCTTTCTGTTACCTCCTCAAAAAACTCCAGCAAGTTAAAGTTTTTTTAAGTTCAATGTTTATTTATTAGTGTCACAAGTAGGCTTACATTAACACTGCAATGACATGATGGCTCTTCCTAAACAATCTACATTTTTCTATGTGACTACTAATTCTATCTTGAATAATTGTTTCTAGAAGCTTTCTCTGATGTCGAACTGACTAGCGTAGGATTGTGTGGGTTATCCTTATGACTTTTTTTTAGATAATGCAGCATTCTAGATAGACTGAATATGTTACATTTTACAGTTAATTAATCTGCATATCAGAAATGAATATGAATAAAATAGCTGGTCTAGCAATAGCTTTTTTAAAAAGCTGAAAAAAAGAACTCTTCCACAGGAATTAAACTCTATAACTGTCCCATCATTCAGGTCTATAAAGCAACCAACCAAAATGATTGCTTAATGTTATCTATAAAATAATGAAAGGCATAGATCAGTTAGATAGTCAATATATTTTCCCAAATGTAGGGGAGTCTAAAACTAGAGGGCATAGATTTAAGGTGAGAAGGGAGAGATACAAAAGGATCTGAAGGGGCAACTTTTTCGCACAGAGGATGGTGAGTGTCTGGAACGAGCTGCCAGAGATAGTAGTAGAGGAGGGTACAATTTTGTTTTTTAAAAAGTGTTTAGATAGTTGCAAGGATAAGATCGGTATAGAGGGATATGAGTCAAATGTGGGCAATTGGGACTAACTTAGGGTTTTTTAAGAAAAGGCAGCATGGACAAGTTGAGCTGAAGGGCCTGTTTCCATACTGTAAACCACTATGACTTTATGATAATGAGTAACACCAAATGATTGCTTGATAAAATGTTTCTACTTGCTGGACATTTTCAGGAATGTCAGTTCTTGCCTCTGTGAGCCATTTTAATTCAGGCACTGTAGTGACTCATGTGAGATCCGTTTCAACAGGTGTAAATTGGATTGGAGGCCAGAAGGGATTAGCTGTGTAAATCTTCAAATCTTATATCATTTTGTTTTATTTATCCTACTGAATATTTTGGGAATCTTCAACCTAGTTTCAGAAGAAAACTCTCAAATTTGTTGAAACTTAGGTGAATTCGAGTTATAGATAGAGATAAGACAAAAAGTACAATTTTAGGCAGTTGACACAATGGGCCTTTGCTGTCTTTTATTGCGATTGTTTCCTTGCTTGGAAGCTGAGACAAGGGAAGTGAGTCCACAGCAAATGCTGAAAAACTCGCAAGAGGTCAGGCATCATCAATGAAAACAGAAACCTGAATTAATTTTCATCTCAATGTTTGTTCATCATTGAGTTTTGGAAGATCGTTGACCTGAAAGAACTCTTGTTTCTGCTGAAAAACGCTGCGTGACCTCCTGAGGCTTTCCCAAATTTTCAACTTTGACTTTCGGCCATTTACACCCTCCTGCCATTGCCAGTGAGGCCGGAAAATTTTGGCGTTAGCCAAATCTCTGTTCACTGCAACGGAACTGGAGAATCCCAGCTGCGGGTGAGATCAGAGAATCAGGCCCAACATTTCCAGGATCCAGAGAACTCTGTGCTAATATAGAAGCAAAATGCTGCTGGTGTTAGAGATCTGAAATAAAAACAGGAAAGTGCTGGACAAACTCAGCAGGTCTGACTGCACTTGTAGCGTGAGGAACAGAATTAATATCTCAAGTCCAGTATGACTCTTCGTCAGAACCTCTGAGTTCCACTGAATTCTGCTCTGCAAATAATTGCAACCCTTGCTCTCATAGGTGTCTGTGGGATGTAGGTATTGCTAGCATTTGTCTTTGAACTGGGTGCAAGAATTGTTAGGCCATTTCAGAGAGCAGTTATGAGTCAACCACGTGCTCTAGAGTCACACATAGGCCAGACCAGATAAGGTAGCAGATTTCCTTCCCGAAAGGATTTTTTTAATATATACACAATATATATATATTAGTTTATGATATGTGGTTGTCGCTGGCTGGGCCAGCATTTGTTGCTCATCTTTGAGGGCAGCTAAGTATCAACCACATTGCTGTGGATCTGGAGTCACACGTAGGCCAGACCGGTTAAGGATGCAGATTTCCTTCCGTAAAGGAGTTCATCAGTGAATCAGAAAGGTTTTTCCGACAACCGACAATTAGACTTTTAATCCTAGATTTTTATTGAATCGAAATTTCACCATCTGCCATGATGTGATTTGAACCTGGATCCCCACAGTATTAGCCTGCATCTCTGGATTACTAATTCAGTGACAACACCACTTTGCCACTGCCTCCCCTTAAGGGAATCAGATGGCTCTTAGGACAATTGATGATAGTGACCATTACTGAGATTAGCTTTACATTCTAGATTTTATTAATTGAATTTAAGTTCCACCAGCTGCCTTGGCAGGATTTGAACCAAGCATTAACCTGGGCCTCTGGATTAGTATTCCAGTGACATTACCATTACACCACCATCTGCCCTTTTTATCTCTTCTCATTGCTAAGGTCCATATTGAAGATGAGTGTGTTCCTCTGTCTCTGGCCTGGTGCTGCCCATTTCCTTCAATTTCCTTTGGTGTCAGGAATAATCCTTTCTTTCCACCTGCTGATATCGTCTGTTGGGAGATAATATTTATTTATAATGAAATGTCCCATCCACTCTTCTAATTAATGAAATCCTTAAACATTAAAGTTAATGTTGAGAATGTATTAAGCACTCACATAAGCAATAGTATCATTCTGTTAGCAGGTAATACATAAACCACACGTGGGCCCGTACGTATTAGGAATTTGCAGGTGATAAATTTTCAAACTTGGTACATAAGATGATCAAACCTTTCATACATTCACCATATCTCTACAAAGCTACACGTTTGGCAGAAGATAGTTTTTTGCCCATTAAATCGCTGAGAGAAAATGATTCCAATGCAAATCAAGAACTGACTGATTTTTGACTTGAAAATTGTTTGTTGGAGATTTTTTAAAATTTTTATTAATTTTCCAATTGCCTTGGTTTTTTTTAAAAAAATGCTTTCCTTAACAGGAACAATTGGATGAGTGTGTGCAAGCAGCAGAAACAAGGACAAACAGAACTGAAGAAATTGTGACTGAATTAGAAGATGTTTTCAATATGGTCGAGGTGAGTTATTATGCATACAGTAGCAAGATTTTCCATTGTGAATTCAGTAATCACATAATATTGGGTAATATATAAATACAGATTTGTGACATTATGGGCTTGGTGCCTCTTCTGCAGGCGGCATACTCTAACTGTGGCCTAAACAGCAGTTGATATTAATACATCATCACTTTTCTATGATTCTATGATTCCTTACTGATTAAACCTAAATTCAGTTAGATTTTATGGCTTTATCCTCAATTTGGAGAGTCATATATTTGAACCATTAGCACTCAATGTTCATTCACAGAATCTTTCCATTGAATACATACTCCTGTTTCTTGTTTCTTCCTCCATACTTTTAGCCACATAGTGTGGGATTTTACTGCCTTGCTCGAACGAGACTGGAAATTCCTGCCCAAGTCAACAGAGATTTCCGTTGTCGGACCCTCGCCTGTGCTGATTCTGTGGCGATTAAGCTCTGGCCAGAGAATCATAGACAGGATTTTCCGATCACGCTTGCCCCAAGGCCAGAAAATCCCACCCGAGGTCAACAGAACTTTGCATGATCTGTGTCCTGCCCACTACGATTCCCATGGCAGGTGGAGCAGTAAAATCCCAGCCATAGATTCATACAGCATAAAAAGTCTCTTTAGTCCATCGAGTCTACACTGCCAATAATTACCACTTGTATTAATCCTACTTTCCTGCACTTGTCCCATATCCTTGAATTTTATGACACTTCAAGTGTGCATCCAAATATTTTCTAAAAATCATAAGGTTTCTGGCCTCCACTTTCTTCTGAGGCAGTGCATTCTAGATTCTCACAACCCTCTGCGTGAAAAAGTGCGTTCTCAAATCCTCTCTGAATCTTCTGCTCCTTACGTTAAATTTGGGCCACTGATTCAGGGTGGCACGGTGGCATAGCGGTTGCCTCGCAGCACCAGGAACCTGGGTTTGATTTTCGATTTGGGTCACTATCTGTGCAGAGTCTGCATGTTCTCCCCATATCTGTGTTGGTTCCTTTCGGGTGCTCCAGTTTCCTCCCACAGTTTGAAAGATGTGCTGGTTAGGTGCATTGGCCATGCTAAATTCTCCCTCACATTTGACAGAGTGTGGTGACCAGGGGATTTTCACAGTAACTTCATTACACTGTTAATGTAAGCCTACTTCTGATACTAATAAATAAACATTAATACACTTACCCTCCTTGATGACATGAGTACTGTTGGAGCTTGCGTCAAAGTCAGACTGATTTCGGGGAAGGGGGAATCCACACTATAGAGACTGCTATTTCCTTGTGGATTGTTCTGTACGATCAGTGCTGTACTTTCACTGCTGACTGCAGAAGTCAAGCCATGGACATGGCCTTCTCTGTGTTATGCATCATCCTTTTAGTGTCATCTAGAACTGGGGCTTGCTTCAGCTATATCTCAAGACTGGCTCCAGATCTTTCATGTTTTGTCAATTTGGGATCCCAAGTTTTTCTCCTGCTGTGGAACTTTAAGCAGATAACCCTGCACAAAGCTGAAATGATGCAGCTTAAATCTATTTCATTTCTTCTTCTTCCTTTACTTTGAACTGAGGTTGGCAAACCAATCTTGGTAAGGAAAGCTGATCCTTTTGGAGAACATAGCTGGCATGGTGGAACTGCAATCCATTTGGATTGGGGACAAACGTTATTGTAGACAACCAAAAGAGAAAATGCTGGAAAATCTCAGCAAGTCTGGCAACATCTGTAAGGAGAGAAAAGAGCAGATGTTTTAAGTGAGCCTTTGTCAACGAGTCATCTGGACTCAAAATGTCACCTCTTTTCTCTCCTTACAGACGTTGCCAGATTTTCCAGCATTTTCTCTTTTGATTTCAGATTGCAGCATCTGCAGTAATTGGCTTTTATTATTGTAGACAAGAAAGGAAGTTGGGCCAGCTTCATTGATAGTTATTTCTCTGGCAATATTAGGAAAATTGTACCAAGGAGGAAAAATTTCTGGAGGAGCAGCACGAGGAAGTAATGAAGTTGCTACTGTCACAGTACACAGAAATGTCACAGGTCCTGGAAGAGGAGAAGAAAGTGAAACTGGATCATCTGTATGACCAGATGGCACATTATCGAGGTGGAATTGAGTCTGCAAAACAAACTGTTGAGAAGACAAAGGAGTCTTTTCAGCTCGATGATATGACATTCTTAAAGGTATGTTTACAGAGATCTCTTCATATTGCTGATATGATAACATACAATACCAAGGCAAGGAAGCTTGCCTTGGAAACCTTGGAAACTTGATTTTAATTTTTAAAAAAATAAATCATGCAGAGCTAGAAACTTTGAATTTTCCTTACACAAAACATGCCACAAATAACAGTCAGAGAAAATATTAGAAATGTGTTGCATGCAGTGAATAAAGCGCGGTACTAGAAAAAGTTAACCGGAAGATGGTTTGAAGATTACTATGATTTATTCTGCCTTGAATTCACATTAGTCCTGACATATATTAATTGCCAACAGATGTATATCTACTTATTAATTATTGTTGTTGCATGACTGCATGCAC
The DNA here is from genome assembly GCA_024679065.1 of Sphyrna mokarran. NCBI lineage: Eukaryota > Metazoa > Chordata > Chondrichthyes > Carcharhiniformes > Carcharhinidae > Sphyrna > Sphyrna mokarran. Next base: position 30,526,816 of record JAGIQG010000006.1, on the reverse strand, counting down.
CAGAAGATTTGGATTTATGATTCATTAAGATTTTCTGACAAGTGGCAACATGTGTACCATTTTTGTTCACCCCCTGTCCAATCAGTAATGCAAGTAAAATATTGAGGTTTTAATAGCAATTTATTTATTAATGTCACTGTTGTAAACTCAGCGCATTTTGCATTTCAGTTAAGTTGCTTACAAAGCAAATTTTGCTGATCTGGCCCAGTTCACTGTTAAGCATGTAGACCATGACTTTACCTGATGTCTCTGGCATTGCCTTCTCTATCACTATTACAGATGAGCAGAGCAGCTGAGGCTGTGTGTCTGGGTCTGATCCAACTTGAACTCCTAAGCCGGTCAGATTCGAAGCTCGGTCAGGATACATGACCACAAGTCTCCGTTGAAATTAGAAGTAATAGTAGACCATTTGGTCATTTGAGCCTGCTCTGCCATTCATTATGATCATGGCTGATCATCACATTCAATATCCAGGTTCCTCCCTTCCTCCCATATCCCTTGATTCCTTGAACCTTAAGAGCTACATCTAATTTCTTCCTGAAATCTCACAACGTTTTGTCCCCACCTACTTTCTGTCATAGTGAATTCCAAATAAACCATTCTCTGGGTGAAGAAATTTCTCTTTTCTTCCATTCTAAAAGATTTACCTGTTATCCTCAAACTATGACTTCTAATTCTGGACTCCCCCACCATTGGGAGCATTCTTTCTGAATCTACCTTGTCTAACCCTGTTAGAATTTTACAAGTTTCTAGGACATTCTCTCTCGCTGTGCTAAAGTCCAGTGAAAATAATCCTAACTGATGTAGTCTCTCATCATATGATAGACCTGTCATATGCATACCTATATTTCTATCTCCATCTATATGTCTTTAAATAAAATAAACTTATTCATTATTAATCCTGACTGTAAGCTGTATAATACCATTATCACCATTTGACGTTTTCCACATGACGATTTTTACATTGAAATAAGGTGTGTAAAGTCTCACGCAGTTATCTTCACAGGAATATACAGGGCCAGGAGATAACGTTTGACGCCTGTAATGCTGATGCAGTTCCCACATTAAATGACACCTGGTATGTGTCACATAGACGTTGTATGGGAAAGTGTTTTCCATTTATTTATCCTTTAGTTCCAACAGGAGGGATCTGCTGCCAGTTGCTGCAGTGTTTGTTTGCAGGCATTTCTTGGCATATTTTGTATTTAATGCTGATTTGTTCAGCTCCATTTCCAGGTATGAACTTGATCAGTTTCTTAAAGCTAGACCTAATCTGTCACCATGCATTTTTGAGCTTTGCTCAAGTCCCACTCTAAAAGTAATCTGCCACTCTTCAATAGTCAGTGGTGCCAATATTCCCCCCCCTCCCCCACTCAGTGTATTATGTAAGAGAGAAAAGTCTTTCATTTGTATAACACTTTTGTTGACTACTGGGTATAAGCCAGTTAGGTACTTTTGAAGCATAGTCATTGTTGTAATGTGGACAATTTGTGCACACCACAAACAACATTGTAATAGGGCAGTACGGTGGCACAGTGGTTAGAACCACTGTCTCACAGCGCCAGGAATCCGAGTTCAATTCCTGGCTTGGGCCACTATCTGTGTGGAGGCTGCACATTTTCCCTGTATCTGTTTGGATTTCTTCCCACAGTCTGAAAAATGTGCTGGTTAGATGCATTGGCCATGTTAAATTCTCCCTCAGTGTATCCATGCTGGATTGTGGCGACTAGGGGATTTTCACAGTAATTTCATTGCAGTGTTAACGTAAGTCTACTTGTGATACTAATTAGTAAACCTAAAATTAAATTTTAATCTGCGCTTGTGCAATATTGCTAAGGGAGAAACATTGGCCAGTACCTCAGTTACTACTCATTTGTTCTGCAAATTGTGCGTAGAATCCTTTGCTTCCAGCTTGTCCAACTTTTTCACTTGGGGCCGGGGGTGGGGGGGCACATTTCCATCTTCTTCTCATTCAAAGTTCTGGTGAGAAAATTTCAGAAAAATAAAGTATGGCGCAACATTGAACATGAACTTCAAAATAATATTCAGGTTTTGAAGAAAAGATACAACTTGCTAAGTAAAACTAAGACAATATCAAAGCAATAAATTGATCAATTAAAAAAATTGAATAAAGACTGCCATTGGAGCATGAGAAGAATAGAGTCTGTTTATCTGGCTCATTTTCAAGATCAGCATTGTTACTTATCCTCACCCAGGGGATGCTGTGATTGTGTGTGAACTGAGGATGAGTGACAGTCATAATACTGAAAGTGGGCCACACACATACGTGCATCTCATTCACACACTCTCTCTGACACTCATACTCTCTCTCCCACACTCACACTCTTTCTCCAATACTCACATTCTCTGTTCCACACTCACTCCCTCTAACATTCACACACTCTCTTTCCCACACTCACACTCTCTCCCCCACACTCTCTCTCTCCCACACTCACACACTCTCTCTCCCACACTCACACACTCTCTCTCCCATACTCACACTCTCTCTCCCACACTTACACACTCTCTCTCCCAAACTCACACTCTCTCTCCCACACTTACACACTCTCTCTCCCAAACTCTCACTCTCTCTCCCACACTCACACACTCTCTCTCCCAAACTCACACTCTCTCTCCGACACTCACACACTCTCTCTCCCAAACTCAACTCTCTCTCACACTCACACACTCTCTCTCCCACACTCACACACTCTCTCTCCATACTCACACTCTCTCTCCCACATTAACACTCTCTCTCCCAAACTCACACTCTCTCTCCCACACTCATACACTCTCTTTCCCATACTCACTCTCTCTCCACACTCACTCTCTCCCACACTCACACACTCTCTCTCCCACACTCACACACTCTCTCTCCCCACACACACTCTCTCGCCCACACTCACACACTCTCTCTCCCACACTCACACACTCTCTCTCCCATACTCACACTCTCTCCCCACACTCACACTCTCTCTCCCACACTCACACACTCTCTCTCCCAAACTCACACTCTCTCTCCCACATCACACACTCTCTCTCCCAAATCACACTCTCTCTCCGACACTCACACACTCTCTCTCCCAAACTCACACTCTCTCTCCGACATCACACACACTCTCTCCCAAACTCACACTCCTCTCCCACACTACACACTCTCTTCCGACACTCACACACTCTCTCTCCCAAACTCACACTCTCTCTCGACACTCACACACACTCTCTCCCAAACTCACACTCTTCTCCCACACTCACACACTCTCTCTCCGACACTCACACACTCTCTCTCCCAAACTCACACTCTCTCTCCCACACTCATACACTCTCTTTCCCATTACTCACTCTCTCTCCCACACTCATTCTCTCTCCCACACTCACACACTCTCTCTCCCACACTCACACACTCTCTCTCCCACACTCACACACTCTCTCTCCCACACTCACTCTCTCTCCCACACTCACACACTCTCTCTCCCACACTCACACACACTCTCTCCCACACTCACACTCTCTCTCCCACACTCACTCTCTCTCTCGCACACACACTCTCTCTCCCACACTCACACACTCTCTCTCCCACACTCACACACACTCTCTCCCAAACTCACACTCTCTCTCCCACACTCACACACTCTCTCTCCTCCCACACTCACACACTCTCTCTCCCAACTCACACACTCTCTCCGACACTCACACACACTCTCTCCCACATCACACACTCTCTCTCCCACACTCACACACTCTCTCTCCATACTCACACTCTCTCTCCACACTTACACACTCTTCCCACACTCATACACTCTCTCTCCCATTACTCACTCTCTCTCCCACACTCATCTCTCTCCCACACTCCACACACTCTCTCTCCCACACTCACACACTCTCTCTCCCACACTCACACACTCTCTCTCCCACACTCACACACTCTCTCTCCCATACTCACACTCTCTCTCCCACACTCACACACTCTCTCTCCCAAACTCACACTCTCTCTCCCACACTCACACACTCTCTCTCCCAAACTCTCACTCTCTCTCCGACACTCACACACACTCTCTCCCAAACTCACACTCTCTCTCCCACACTCACACACTCTCTTCCCCATTACTCACTCTCCCTCCCACACTCACTCTCTCTCCCACACTCACACGCTCTCTCTCCCACACTCCCACACTCTCTCTCCCACACTCACACACTCTCTCTCCCACACTCACACACTCTCTCTCCCACACTCACTCTCTCTCCCACACTCACACACTCTCTCTCCCACACTCACACACACTCTCTCCCACACTCACACTCTCTCTCCCACACTCACTCTCTCTCCCACACACACTCTCTCTCCCACACTCACACTCTCTCTCCCACACTCACACACTCTCTTTCCCACACTCACTCTCTCTCCACACTCACTCTCTCTCCACACTCACACACTCTCTCTCCCACACTCACACACTCTCTCTCCACTCACACTCTCTCTCACACACTCTCTCTCCCACACTCACACACACTCTCTCTCTCCCACACTCCACACCTCTCTCTCCCACACTCACACACTCTCTCTCCCAACCACATCTCTCTCCACACACCCCCACACTCTCTCTCTCCCTCACACACACTCTCTCCCACTCACACTCTCTCACACACTCTCACACTCACACACTTCTCTCCCAACTCACACTCTCTCTCCACACTCACACACACTCTCTCCCACACTCACACTCTCTCTCCCACACTCACACACTCTCTCTCCACACTCACACACTCTCTCTCCCAAACTCACACTCTCTCTCCCACACTCACACACTCTCTCTCCCAACCACTCTCTCTCCCACACTCACTCTCTCTCCCACACTCACACACTCTCTCTCCCAACTCTCTCTCCCACACTCACACACACTCTCTCTCCCACACTCACACACTCTTCCCACACTCCACTCTCTCTCCCACACTCACACACTCTCTCTCCCACACTCACACACCTCTCTCCCACACTCACACACACTCTCTCCCACATCACACCTCTCTCTCACACACACACTCTCTCTCCCACACTCACACACTCTCTCTCCCACACTCACACACACTCTCTCCCACACTCACACTCTCTCTCCCACACTCACACACTCTCTCTCCCACACTCACACACTCTCTCTCCCACACTCACACACTCTCTCCGACACTCACACACACTCTCTCCCACCTCACACACTCTCTCTCCCACACTCACACACTCTCTCTCCCTCACACTCTCTCTCCCACACACACACTCTCTCCCACACCACACTCCCCCAACTCACTCTCTCTCCCCACTCACCTCTCTCCCACACTCACACACTCTCTCTCCCACACTCACACACTCTCTCTCCCACACTCACACACTCTCTCCCACACTCACACACTCTCTCTCACACCACACTCTCTCTCACTCACACACTCTCTCTCCCACACTCACACTCTCTCTCCACACTCACACACTCTCTCTCCCACACTCACACTCTCTCTCCCCCCACACTCACACACACTCTCTCCACTCACACTCTCTCTCCCACACCACACACTCTCTCCCCCACACTCACTCTCCTCCCACACTCACTCCTCTCCCCACACTCACACACTCTCTCTCCACACTCACACACTCTCTCTCCCACACTCACACACTCTCTCTCCACACTCACACACTCTCTCTCCACACTCACTCTCTCTCCCACACTCACTCTCTCTCCCACACTCCACTCTCTCTCTCCCACACTCACACACTCTCTCTCCACACTCACACTCTCTCTCCACCACTCTCTCTCCCACACTCACACTCTCTCTCCACACTCACACACTCTCTCTCCCACACTCACACACTCTCTCTCCCACACTCACACACTCTCTCCAACCATCTCTCTCCCACACTCACACACTCCTCTCCCACACTCAACACACTCTCTCCCACACTCACACTCTCTCCCACACACTCCTCTCCCACACTCACACACTCTCTTCCCACACTCACACTCTCTCTCCACCCCCACACACTCTCCCACACTCACCTCTCTCTCCACACTCACACACTCTCTCCCCACACTCAACTTCTCTCCACACCACTCTCTCTCCCACTCAACTCTCTCTCCCCCACACTCACACTCTCTCCCACACTCACACACTCTCTCTCCCACACTCACACACTCACACACTCTCTTTCCCACACTCACACTCTCTCTCCCACACTCACACACACTCTCTCCCACACTCACACGCTCTCTCTCCGACACTCACACACTCTCTCCCACACTCTCTCCCACACTCACACGCTCTCTCTCCGACACACACACTCTCTCTCCCACACTCACACACTCTCTCTCCCACACTCACACACACTCTCTACCACACTCACACTCTCTTTCCCACACTCACACTCTCTCTCCCACACTCACTCTCTCTCCCACACTCACACTCTCTCTCCCACACTCACACTCTCTCTCTCCCACACTCACACTCACTCTTTCCCACACTCACACTCTCTCTCACACTCATACTTCCTGCCCCTCATTCACACAATCTCTCCCACTCACACTCTGTCTCTCCCACACTCAGACACTCTCTCTTGCACACTCACACACTCTCCCACACTCACCTTCTCTCTCCTAAAATACAGAAGCAGACCATCACCCCATGTTTTCCTTTGTTCTTCTTTTCCTCACCCCCCCCTACCTACATCTCTCTTCTGCCACATGGCAATAACCCCCATGCACCACCTCACACAAAAAAAACTAACACAAATCATAAGATATAATTTTTAAGAAATAAAAGGCCCAGGGGGCAGGAAGACAACAAGCCACAAGATAAGACAAGGCAACACAGGGAGCAACAAGAGTTGGACGTGAGCCAAAAGAAATGTGGTAGAGCATGAAAAGAAGGGGACATGCCCTCTCTCTGTCCGACCCCAAAAATCTCTGTCCCACACACACATTCTCTCTGTCCCACACTCTCAGCCAGCCACTGAAATCTCAGGGGTGTCATTGCGCAATCTCTTAATACACCAATTTCACCGACAAATCAGTGCTGGTAACATTGTGAGAGGCAAGAAACTTGATGCAAATCCAATTTTTCGCCACTCACCCGATCTTACCAGCTCACCATGCCGATCGACTGGTGGAATGAGTCGGTGAGACACCCTATGTGTGCAGTGTGTGTTCTGAGACAGCTGGAAGTGAGACTGACTACAACGAACAGCTTTCTGTTCACTGCAAGGATTGCTTTTGAAGACAGCGTACATCGGTAACTAGCATTGTGTTTTTGTAGAGACTGCATGGGTAACTAGCACTGTATTTTTGTAGATAATGTACATGGGTAACTAGCATTATATTTTTGTAGACAGTGTACATGGGTAAGTAGCATTGTGTTTTGTAGATAATGTACATGGGTAACTAGCACATTGTTTGTGTAGACACTGTATATGGGCAACTTGCAGTATGTTTTTGTAGATAGTATATATGTTTAACTAGCACTATGTTTTTGTAGATAGTGTACATTAGTAACTAGCACTATACTTTTGTAGACAGTGTACATGGGTAACTAGCACTGTTTTTTTGTAGACAGTGTACATGTGTAACTAGCACTGTACTTTTGCAGACAGTATACATCTGTAACTAGCACTGTGTTTTTTTGTAGACAGTGTACATTGGTAGTTAGCACTGTGTTTTTGTAGACAGTATACATGCGTAACTAGCATTGTTTTTGTAGACAATGTACATAGATAACTGGCCCTGTGTTTTTGTAGGTAGTGTACATGGGTAACTAGCATTGTGTTTTTGTAGATAATGTATATTAGTAACGAGCCCTGTGTTTTTGTAGATAGTGTACATGGACAACTACCACTGTTTGTTGTAGACAGTGTACATTGATAATTAGCACTGTGTTTTTGTAGACAGTGTACAAGGGTAACTAGGGCTATGTTTTTGTAGATAGTGTACATGAGTAACTAGCACTGTGTTTTTGTAAACAGTGTACATGGGGAACTAGCACTGTGGTTTTGTAGACAATGTATGTATAACTAGTACTGTGTTTTTGTACAGAGCGTAATGGATAAATAGCATTGTGATTTTGCATACAGTGTACATGGGTAACTAGCACTGTTTTTTTGTAGACAGTGTACATGTGTAACTAGCACTGTACTTTTGCAGACAGTATACATCTGTAACTAGCACTGTGTTTTTTTGTAGACAGTGTACATTGGTAGTTAGCACTGTGTTTTTGTAGACAGTATACATGCGTAACTAGCATTGTTTTTGTAGACAATGTACATAGATAACTGGCCCTGTGTTTTTGTAGGTAGTGTACATGGGTAACTAGCATTGTGTTTTTGTAGATAATGTATATTAGTAACGAGCCCTGTGTTTTTGTAGATAGTGTACATGGACAACTACCACTGTTTGTTGTAGACAGTGTACATTGATAATTAGCACTGTGTTTTTGTAGACAGTGTACAAGGGTAACTAGGGCTATGTTTTTGTAGATAGTGTACATGAGTAACTAGCACTGTGTTTTTGTAAACAGTGTACATGGGGAACTAGCACTGTGGTTTTGTAGACAATGTATGTATAACTAGTACTGTGTTTTTGTACAGAGCGTAATGGATAAATAGCATTGTGATTTTGCATACAGTGTACATGGGTAACTAGCACTGTGTTTTTGTAAACAGTGTACATGGGTAATTAACACCATGTTATTATAGACAGTGTGCATGGATAACTAGTGGGCTTACAGTTGGAAATTGCATCTCAAGTTAAGTTTACGCATGCTGACAGCAGAATGAGGCCCTGAAGATATGAACTGCATAGCTGGTTTTATTGTTGTGTCTTTGGCCAGCTTTCTATTTGAAATAGATATGATTTGGGTAGGAAATGGCTGTTAGCCATCCAGACTAGAAAGATTAGCTCTGTTCACTTTCCACAGATGTTGTCAATCCTGGTGAAATTTTCCAGCACTTTCTGTTTTTGCAAATTTCCTTTTGGAACTGGGAGTAGCACCTATGCTGCAAATGGCTTCTTCTAAAAGGGCATCAATTTTATGGAAAACCGCAGCGACTTATTCACTCAAACCAGAGCTAAAATTGCACATGGCACCAATGGTATCATCAGATCCATATATCTTTCACTGGGTGTCGGTGCCCCCAGTCCAAGGTGATGGTAAAAATTCTAAACATTGAGATCCAGGCAAGATATTGGACAACTGATACTCTCACCAATGAAACTTTAGCCACTATATTAGTTCTAGTATAATAATTACAGTGATAGAATGGTAGTGCCACTTTTATGATCTGGAATGCAGTACCTGCAGTGGCATTAAAATTTAATTCAATAGAAACTTTCAAAAGCAGATTGGATATGTACTTGAAAAGGAACAAAGTTCAGGGCTATGAGGAAAGAATGGGGGAATAGAACTAATTGGATTGTTCTTTCAAAGGGTCAGCACAGGCACATGGATCAAATGGCCTTTTTCTGTACTGTGAGATTGTAATCTGAAATCATCATCCTCTTATTTCCATCCCTTCATTGTCTCAGCTTCACGAGTATCTCTGATATCTCTGCCAGTTTAATAATACCCTCCCTTCGAGCACTTTATTTTTTGACTCTAGTCTTTATGGGCACCACACTCTCATCACCTTGTGGAGAAAGTGAGAATCATAGGACCGAACATTACAGCAGGATTCTGCAATCCCGTAACTCCCCTGCTCTTCTTCAGGTCAATACAATCAGATATTATACATCCGCCTGAAAGTGGGAAGGGTCACAATTAACTCTTCATCTGAAATCCATTACAGCAATTCCTCACAACTGCACTGATATATTAGCCTAGATCAAGTTCTCACTGAATTGGGCTTTGAAACCAGAACCACCTCCTCTAACAAGACAACTTTGACTGAGCAAAGGCCGATCCCATCTTAGACCTCAAAACTTGCAAATATAGGAATGATAAGCCTGATATCTGTGCATTTTGCTGTTTCTCTGCTTCCCTTTGAATGCGGATAACAAACATTCAATTTCTTTACTTTCCTCTGTCTAATTTTTGACTAATTGAAATGTTTATGCTCATATTAATTTAATTGAAAGCAATTAGGTGCATAAAATGTCAGTCACTAAAATAAAACTGGGTTAATTTCAAGTTAATTTCATTCCCTGTAAAGTCTGTGTCAGTTTAATTAAGACATCTTTTTGCCAGGTACTTAATCCCTATTGCAGTTCACAGCTGAGAAATTTGAGTATTCTTGAGGAACGTCTTTGTCTGTAATTGACAGCATGAAGATACGTTTTCTCTTCATGTAATCTCTCTCTTCTCTTTATCTACAGTCCTTCAGAATGATCAATGACAGGTACTTCTGGATGAATCAATCTATGCTGTCCTTAATCAAGAGTGGTTTTCATACTAACATTATATTGAGGAGTGCCATTACAGTGAAAAACATAGTAGCCTCAAAGTTCCTGATTAACTCACATTGCATATTTTTAGCACCATACTAACCCCTGCTTGGGCTGTGGAAATGCACCAGCACAATGCAAAATAAAACCAGGAATTAATTTTTATAATTTCATGTGTGTGCTTTTCTTCCAAGTTCGTAATCAGTGTAGGGACAACATAGACAACAAGATTAAACAAAGTGCATTGTTCCAAATACAAAAATAAATTGATAAATTTTTGCTGATAACAATCTGTGTTCCCCCTGCCACATTGCTATGGCAATCTCCTCTGGATATGAGAACACAAAATTATAGAAAATAGGAGCAGGAGTAGATCATTTGTCCCTTAGAGCCTATCCCACCATTCAGTATGATCACGGCTGATCCTCTATCTCAACGCCATATTCCTGCACTAACCACATACTTCTTGATGCCTTTAGATTTTAGAAATCTTTGTATTTCCTTCATAAATACATTCAATGACTTGGCCTTACATGTTAGAGAATTCCACAGGTTTGCCACCCTCTGAGTGAAGATATTTCTCCTCAACTCAGTCCTAAATGGCTACCCTGTATTCTGAGACCATAACGCCTTCTAGGACACACCTCTCCCCACTTCCCCCACAAAGCCAGAGGAAACAACATCTCTGCATCCAGCCTGTCTTTGGCCTGATGACTCTTCAAATCATCCAAACTTGTAATGTTCTCTCCCTGCAGATTCTGTCAGGCTGGCTGAGGTTTTCCAGCATTTTCTGTTTTTGTTTCAGATTCCAGCGTCCGCAATAATTTGCTTTTATCTGCCATGTTGTCTATAGCCAATTGGCTTGAATTTTGCCGTGTGCCCTATTACATTATCTTTAATAACAGTTTCTCACATTTTCCCTATGACAGATGTTAGGCTAACCAATTTGTCATTTGCTGCTTTCTGTCTCCCTTTTTGAGTCAAGCATGGTCTGCATGATTGCCACAAATGCTTCCATTAACAAAAGGAATCAATAACTTGCTAGCTTCATGTTGGCCTTGTGTAAATTAGAAGGTCATGAGATGAGCCCTTCTTTATTCTTTCATCCTGAGAGATTTTAAAATTTTTCAAATTCACCATCAGTTAAAGTTTGAAGGTTTAACTTCGACAGCTCTCCCTGGAATTACTCATGATGTGGCCAATCAGATTGATAGTCCACATGCTAATTCTCCTATCACACCCATGTCAGTTTTAAAGTTTATTTGTGTCACAAATAGGCTTACATTCACAGTGTAATTAAGTTACTGTTTAAATCTCCTACTGTTGCCACACTCAGGCGCCTGTTCACGTACACTGAGGGAGAATTTAGCATGGCCAGTGCAGACACCCAGCACATCTTTTGGACTGTGAGTAGAAACCAGAGCTCTTGGAGGAAACCCATGCAGACACGGGGAGAACGTGCAGCCTCTGCACAGACAGTGACCCAAGCCAGGAATTGAACCAGTTCCCTGGCGCTGAGGGGTAGCAGTGTAACTATTGTGCCACCCATGGGAGGCAGTAAGAGCAGGAGAGATTCCTGATTATCTTTATTGATGCAGAATAGTTCCGCTTGTAAGCACTCGTCTCTCTCTAACAGAAGAGAGATGCCTATGGTCCCTTGCTGAACTTGACTGTTTATGGATGGACCCTTCCTGGAAATTTACTCTACATGTGGCTCACTCATATTTATATAATGAAGAATTTTTTGATATTAATTGTAAAGTTTGAACCTATGTCCCACTGTCTCACCCTCTGCTGAAAGCATCTTAGAAAATGACTAATCTTTCATCCCCAACACTGGATTATTTTGGGAAGAAATGCCAGTGGCTCCTACCAGCCTAATGGTTTTGCTGAACTGCATCTCCAAAACTTTACAAGATTCCTCACAATTTGCCTAAATGATTTACCTTCCAAATTACTTTCTCTTGATCTGAAGAGTTTTACTTGTGGAAGGTTCTCTGAAGACAAATTCTTTTCATAATCTACCTTGGATAAATCAAGCCTTTAAATGACAATGAAAGAGTCTTCGATAAAATGGAGTTTCTTAGTCTTTGGTATATTGCCTGATTGAGCTTGTTATACTCTTCTTCCCACTAACCAACTCTAATGGTATCTTTATTTGAAATGTTTTTGGGCACTCAATCTCTTTTATTCATATTGCCTTGGCTGTTGAAATTGTTCTGGAAAAGAAACAATGCGACCTGTTTTTCAGTCCACCATACCTTTTTGCTAATATAAGTTCCTATTCGGGCAAAGTAGGGATATTGGCAGCTTGGTGATGCAGCTCGCTAATGTAAATATGTTGCTTCACAGGGTACTAGGCAATATGTCTGCTGTCAGCAGCGCTCTACACATTTTGTCATCTTGTTTTCGGCTGGGTAACTCAGGAGGGGGAAATGAGGCACTTGCCTTGTGGTAGAAATATTTGGAAGGTGAAATACACTTATTCATACACTTCCTTGTGATGGATTCAAGAACAGGGCAAATGGTGGCACAATGGTTAACACTGCTGCTTCAGGGACCCAGCCTTGGGTAATTGTCTGTGTGGAGTTTGTACATTCTCCTCGTGGTTGTGTATGTTTCCTCTGGGTGCTCCTGTTTCCTCCCACAGTCCAAAGATGTGCAGGTTTAGATGATCAGCCAAGATAAATTGACCCTTAGTGTGGGGGATTAACTAGGGTAAGTATGTGGGTTACAGGAATAGGACCTGGGTGGGATTGTGGTCATTGCAGACTCGACGGGCCAAATGGTCTCCTTCTGCATTAAAGTGATCCTGTGACTTCAAGTAGAGGTCTGATTATTGTCCTTGTCCCTGTAGGCAGCAAATAAGATGAGATATTGGGGAGCTGGAAAGATGGAAAAATATTTTTACTTCGGGTTGGTGACGAAGGGAACATGGTACAATGGGGAAACAACAAAGGGGATTCTACCAGGTTAGGATGTTTCATTAAACTGACTGGATTATCTGTGAACAGGAAGATCAGTATCCTCTGTGGTGTCCATACCATTGAAAGTGATATGTGCAATCTGGACCTTTTTATTTTCCACTAAAGAAGAAGGGGGGAAGTTTTCGGCTGTTCACACTGGCAGGATTTTCTGCTCCTGCTGCAATGAATTGAAATTTGACTGAGCGCCAAATTCTCTGTCCTCCCTTGCAGTGCCAGTGGGGTGTGGAACGGCTGGAAAATTCCAGCAATATTCTTTTATGGTTGAGGGAAGCAAATCATCAGAAAAAAAAAACTTGCTTTGTTTTCAGTCCTATTGCTAATGACCAACTTATTCAAATTGTTTAATAGGAATTAGAATGACTAACTGATTAGTCAACATCTGTTTACACAGTGTGATTACTGCCTTGGAGGTCGCAATCTCGATGGATTTAAAGCCAAGTTGGTGCTCCTCTTTCGAAGATCTCGCTGTCAAATCTGCAAGACCCGGATTTGAGTCGCTTAAAAATTTGCCTGGTACGATCATCATTTTCAATGACAGTTTAGAATTTATTCTTTCACAGGATGAAAGTGTCGCCGGCTGGGCCAGCATTTGTTACCCATCCCTCAGTACCCTTAGTGGCTTGCTAGACTGTTTCAGAGGGAACTTAAAGAGTCACTCACATTGCTGTTGAATCTGGAGTCATGTGTAGGCCAGACCAGGTAAAGATGGCATATTTCCTTCCCTAAAGTGAACTGGATGAGTTCTTATGGCAAAGATTTAATGACCACCATAGCAACCTAGAAAATAGGAGCAGGAGTAGGTTATTTGTATCCTTGAGTCCGCTCTACTATTCAATATGATCTCTGATGTTCTTGTATCTCAATACCAGACTCCTGCTCTTTCCCGTACTCTGTGACACCTTTACTGTCTAGAAATCTATTTCTTTCTTAATTATATTCAGTGACTTGGCCTCTGCAGCCTTCTGTGGTAGAGAATTCAGGGGTTCACTACCCTCCGAGTAAAGAAATTTCTCCTCGTCTCTGTCCTAAGTGTCCTCCTGAGTATCCTGAGACTGTGGCCCTTTGCTCTGGAGCCCCGTGCTCAGGGGAAACTTCACTCTACATTCAGCCTGTCCAGTCTGGGCAGAATTTTTGTACATTTCAATGAGATCCCCTTTCTTTCTTTTTTTAATTCCAGTAAACGCAAGCCCAGTTGATTCAATCCCTCCTCATATAACAATCCTGCCATCCCTGGAATCAATCTGGTGAACCCTTGCTGCGCTCCCCCCATCGTAAGTATATCCTTTTTTAGATAAGGAGACCAAAACAGCACACAATACTCCTGGTATGGCCTCACCAAGGTCGCATACAGATATTGTTGCTCCTAAATTCAAATCCTGTTGCAATGAAAGCCAACATACCATTTGCCTCCCTAACTGCTTGTGCATCTGCATGCTTGCTGTCAGTGACTGGTTTACAAGGACACCCAGATCCCTTTGTACATCAGCATTTGGCACTTAGCCAAATCTCTGTTCACTGCAGTGGGACCAGAGAATCCCATTGCAGTGGACAGTCAGAGAATCTCGCCAAAGGTTCCTGTGTTTATTTATGTTAAGAGTCTTTTCAGCAGCTGTTGCCCTTCAAAACTTGCCTCTCCTCAACCACCTCACCAATGGCTGAATTCCCGACGAGAGGCAGCTCCGATGTTCGAAGATTGCACAGAAATGTGGAATTTTGGCAGAGTCAGTGATCAGTACTTCAAGCAGCCGAACTTATCCTACTTCCTATCAGGCTAGATGACTTCCCGAAGGAGTGGGTACCAACCTGGCCTAATTTTTATCAATATCCACTCCGATTTTCGTAATAATGGAACGGAGGAGAAACCCAACCACATTCCCACCCCTTTAAATTTTAAAATGCATTATTCAGGGCACGGAATGAAAAGGCAGTCTTGATGGCAGCATCTGCAGGTTTAGCAGGAAGGATTTAGCAGGAAGCAAGGAAGAAAACTGAGCTGTGGGGTTCCTGGCAGCTGATCTGAGACTGCAGCTACCAGCACACCCAACGGTATGGAGCTCTTTCAGCACTCCTTGTGGAGCATGAGAAGCCGCCTTCTCGTCCAGGCTCTGACCCCATTAATATCAGCATCCACGTCAATGGCTTTAATATGAAACTTCAAACAAATGCAAACTGCACACCAAAGCTGCTGCGCTGGGAATTGAAATAGAGAAACGTGCATCTTCCGATGCTGAGAGTTTTGCCAAGGTAAATTCCGATGCCAATTTAGGCAATGTGGCACCCTTTTCAAGCACTTTGTCAGAGCTCGATTCAAGTCTGAGGAAAGTCCTTAAATGAGGTGCAACACTGGCCAACAAATGGTGGTAAACACTGCTTGAGTTTCTCTATCTTGCAGTTGCTTTTTATAGACTGTTGTTCATCATGCATTTACATCATCGCAGTTCACACATTCCTTTCTGAAGTGCAAGTGAAAGGAAAATATTTTTAACCCATTAGTGCCAGTGACATTTAAGGAAGTGATTGCTTTTGTTTTGCCAAGGTTGAAGATTTTCACAGCATATGTATTTTTTTAAATTTGCTTGCAGTTCCTCAGTCTCCAACAATTGTCCCTCAGGAGCCAAACACGGCAACAAGCACAACAATAACCGTCTACTGGACAGTTGGGAAGGATGATGTCATTGATTATTTCCAGGTGTACTGTATGGATGAGTCAGAAGGCAGCAGAGAGCAAAGCGGTAAGGTCGTAATATTAAAGTTTTAAAGTTTATTTATCAGTGTCACAAGCAGACTTACATTAACACTGCAATGAAGTTACTGTGAAAGCCCCCTAGTCGCCACACTCTGGCGTCTATTCAGATA
Organism: Sphyrna mokarran; assembly: GCA_024679065.1. NCBI lineage: Eukaryota > Metazoa > Chordata > Chondrichthyes > Carcharhiniformes > Carcharhinidae > Sphyrna > Sphyrna mokarran. The sequence continues at coordinate 30,510,564 of JAGIQG010000006.1, read as the reverse complement.
CACTGAGGGAGAATTTAGCTTGGTCAATGCACCTAACCAGCGCGTCTTTCGGACTGTGGGAGTGCCTGGAGGACACCCACGCAGACACAGGGAGAACATGCAGACTCCGCACAGACAGTGACCAAGCTGCGAATCAAACCTGGTGCCATGAGGCAGCAGTACTAACCACTATGCCACCATCAAAGTCTCCATTTTTGAGTGTTTTACTTCAATATGTTAATTTGCAAGAGTATAGTAAACAGTAACTATTAAGTTAAAAGATCAAAGCAAAAGACAGAAATGCTGACAAAGGGTCATTCTGACTCGAAACTTTGCCTCTATTCTCTCTCCACAAAGTCTGTCAGATTTGCTGAGATTTTTCAGCATTTTCCGTTTTAATAACTGGTTAAGTAATTGCTGTAATTCCATGAATAGTACATTCTTGAATTTGACAAGGAGCTATTCAATGAATGGCATGGCACTAGGAAGTTCTGTGGAACAAAGGGATCTCGGTTTGTTTGTACATAGATTGCTGAAGGTGGAAGGGCATGTTAATAGGATGGCATAGATTATAAAAGCAGGGAAGTCATGTTGGAGTTGTGTGGATTTTTGGTGAGGCCACAGCTAAAGTTCTGTGTGCAGTTCTGGTCGCCACATTATAGGGAGGATGTGATTGTATTTTGTTTATTTATTTATTAGTCACAAGTAGGGTTTACATTAACACTGCAGTAAAGTTACTGTGAAATTCCCCTAGTTGTCACACTCTGGCACCTGTTCGGGTCAATGCACCTAACTAGCTAGTCTTTGGACTGTGGGAGGAAACCGGAGTACCTGGAGGAAACCCCCGCAGACACAGGGAGAATGTCCAAACACCATATGGACAGTGACATAAGCCAGGAATTGAACCCAGGGCCCTGGCGTTGTCAGGCAACAATGCTAACCACTGTGCCACCATGCCACCCAATGTGTACTGGAGAGAGTGCAGAGGATATTCACTAAGATGCTGTCTGGGATGGAACATTTAAGTTATGAAGAGAGGTTGTATTTTCCTTGGAGCAAAGAAGACTGAATGGGTGACTGATTGAGGTGTACAAGATTGTGAGAGTCATGGACAGAATGGATAACGTTGAAGGGTCAGTCAGTCATGCAGGGACACAAGTTCAAGGTGAGGGGCAAAAAATTTAGGGCTCTAACACATAGTTTTTCCCTTCAGTTTTGACAAAAAGCCAAAGGACTCGAAACATTCACTCTCCTTACAGATGCTGCCAGACATAGAAACATGGAACAGTACAATATAGTACAGGCCCTTCGGCCCTCGGTTTTGTGCCGAGCTATGTCCAAACCTAAGATCAAGCTACCCCACTCGCTATCATTCTAGTGTGCTCCATGTGCCTATCCGATAACCGCTTGAAAGTTCCTAAAGTGTCTGGCTCCACTATCACAACAGGCAGTGCATTTCACAGACTAACCACTCTCTGAGTGCAGAATCTACCTCGGACATCCCTCTTACATTTCCCACCATGAACTTTATAGTTATGCTCCTTAGTAACAGCTACATCCACCCGAGGAAATAGTCTCTGTATGTCTACTCTATATATTCCCCTCATTGTCTTATAAACCTCTATTAAGTCACCTCTCATCCTCCTCCACTTTAAAGAGAAAAGCCCCAGCTCCCTCAACCTTTCTTTATAAGAGCTACCCTTCAAACTAGGCAACATCCTGGTAAATTTCCTCTGCACTTCTCCATTGCTTCCACATCCTTCTCATAATGAGGTAATCAGAACTGAACACAATATTCCAAATGTGATCTCACCAATGTCCAGTATAGTTGCAGTATAACCCCATGGCTCTTAAACTCTAACCCACCATTAATAAACGCTAACACACTATAAGCCTTCTTCATGGCTCTATCCACTTGAGTGGCAAACTTCAGAGATCTGTGGATATGAACCCCAAGATCTCTATTCCTCCACATTCCTCTGAACCCTGCCATTGACCCTGTAATCTGCATTCAAATTTGTCCTACCAATATGAATCACCTTATACTTATCAGGGTTAAACTCCGTTTGCCACTTTTTTGCCCAGGTCTACATCTTATCAATGTCTCTTTGCAGCCTACAGGAGCTCTCCACCTCATCCACTACTCCACCAATCTTGGTGTCATCAGCAAATTTACTAACTTACCCTTCAGCCCCCTCTTCAAGTCATTGATAAAAATCATAAATAGCAGACACCCAGCACTGACCCTGTAGTACACCGCTGGTAACTGGCTCCAGTCTGAAAATTTTCCCTCCACCACCATCGTCCTGTCTTCTATGAGACAGCCAATTACTTGTCCAATTGACCAAATTTCTTTCTATCCCACATCTTGTTACCTTCTTCTTGAGCCTACCATGGCGAACTTTATCAAACACAACCTGCTGTGTTTTTCCAGCATCTTCTGTTACAGTTTTTAATGCTCGTGTTTATATTTTTCTTGAGTATCTTATTACTGTGGAGCTATAGTACCTTGGCATTAGCCATGGGTTGGTTGGTAACATATTTATCTCTGATTTAGATGATTGTGGCTTCTACTGTCACCCAGGGATTGAACCAAAATTACAGATGGAGACTCCAGTATAGTATGAGCGCTGTATTGTCTAAGGTGCCACCTTTTATATTAAACTATCAGCTCTCTTAGGTGGATAAGAGATCCCATGGTACTATTTCAAACTGGAGTCCTGACTTATTTATCCCTGAAAGAGCATTACAAAAACAGGTGATGTGCATCGCTAACTGTGGGACCTTGCTGTGAACAAGTTGGCTGTCACATTCCCTACATTACAGTGACTGCACTTCAGAAGTATTTCACAGGTTGCTGAGTGGTCTGATTGTGTAAATGCAAGTCTTTCTTTCTTAGTTCATTATATTGTTCCCTGGTAATTAAATTGGATCTTTTTCTCTCTTTCTGGAATTTCAGACTGACTAGTTCCATTCCCAAAGTAATGGGTTCTCACTCGAGAGGCAACTAGGCCCTAGCTTAGGAGACAGCCAGGCCCTAGCTCAGGAGGCAGCTAGGCCCTAGCTCAGGAGGCAGCTAGGCCCTAGCTCAGGAGGCAGCTAGGCCCTAGCTCAGGAGGCATCTAGGCCCTAGCTCAGGAGGCATCTAGGCCCTAGCTCAGGAGGCATCTAGGCCCTAGCTCAGGAGGCATCTAGGCCCTAGCTCAGGAGGCAGCTAGGCCCAACTTGGGAAGCAGATAAGCCCTGTCAAAGGAGGCATCTGGGCCCCATCTTGGAAGGCAGCTAGACTTTAGCTCGTAGGCAGCTGGGTTCTATCTTGGGAGGCAGGCCCTTTATCAGGAGGCAAGCCCTATCTTGAGAGACAGGCTGCCTAATCTATATTTGTTTCCTTCAGAAGGAAGATTGTTATGCAATTAAGGCGTGAAAATAAAGTGGTATTGACAAGCAAATTAATCTCTGAAAGTTGAAAGTCAACCTTTTCTTTTCAACCTGCTAAAGTGAGTTTCTTTTAAACTTGCATAGCAGAACTGGAGAATTATAATGGAAATGGTGTAACTGTCTAATGACTCGGAGTGTTTACAATGTTTAATGTGGAGCCACGTTACTGGACATCTGACCCTAACTGATCAGAAACTGCTTTTGTATTTTAAAGGAAGTATAGCTGATGAATACAAGATGGCAGTGAAAGAAAGTTACTGTACATTGGACAATCTGGAACCGAACAGGTGTTACCTGGTCTGGGTGATGGCAGTGAACTTTGCAGGATGCAGTTTGCCCAGTGAGAAAGTTATAGTTCAGACTGGTAAGTCCATCCCAGACTGGATCCTCCACCTTACCCTAAAGGCATTGATCCAATTCTAGTCTTTGGACTTCCACTCCGATTAGATGAGCTACTCATCAGCTAAGTATGCTGAACCTTGGAGGAGGGAGCTGAAGTCTTGGAAAGCATTTGTATGGAATTTCTAAATATTACCAGCAGGATTTTCTGGCCACGTGTGCCCAAAGTCCGGAAATTCCCGCTCATGATCAACAGACCATTAAATGTCCCATTGGACTTTCTGTCCCACCTGCTATGATTCCTGCTGCGGGCAAGTTGGGAAGTTTCTGGCCTACATTATTCCAGAAATTCCATACAAATGGTTTCCATTTCAGTCCCCTCCTCCATGCTGAGCTGATGAGTATTTGATCCAATCTGTACAAAGGTTCAAACATAAGAATTGACATCAGCCTTTAGGTTGAGCTAAAGGGTCCAGTCTGGATCACTATTCAGTGATCTTTATTGAATATGTGTGTGCATGTGTGTGTGTGTGCGCGTGTGTGTGTGCGCGTGTGTGTGTGTGCGTGTGTGTGTGCGTGGGTGTGCGTGCGTGTGCGTGCGTGCGTGCGTGTGCGTGCGTGTGCGTGCGCGCGTGTGCGTGCGCGCGTGTGCGTGCGCGCGTGTGCGTGCGTGCGCGTGCGTGTGTGTGTGTGTATGTGCGTGTGTGTGTGCATGTGCGTGTGTGTGCGTGCGTGTGTGTGTGAGCATTGGGTCAGAAGAGGTTGGGTTCACATTCAGGCTTTGAGCTCTTGTCTGTCTACATGATTACAGCAATGACATTGGACTGGGATGGACAAGATGAGAGGTCACATGATATCAGGTTATAGTCCAACAGGTTTATTTGAAATCACAAGCTTTCAGAGCACTGTTCCTTTGTCAGGTGACATTTTGAATTACAATAAGGGCTGCAGGCTGCCCTGTGGGGAGAGTCACCTGCATTCCAGAGCTCTAGCTGCTCAGAGCATTTTAAATTTAAAAAGTTGGAGAGTGGATGATTGAGGTGCCCTCTGTCAACCTACCCTACACTGCAAGCTTCAGCTCCTTGTGAGCTGGAGGGACTGCTATTGACCCTCAAGCTTTGAGAGCCCAGTTTTTGTATTGAATTGGACAGCGATCCTGTCCTCTGACTACTAATTAATCAATTCTGGTGGGTGAGTGTTTTCCACACACTATGACCCCTATTTGAACCCAAAATCCTGCCCAGTTTTGCACGTCATCTTGTCAAAATGTCTGATTTAAAATACACTTTTTTGTCAAGTGAGAGCTAGATGTTTGACATTAAATTGCAAAGTGTTCGCTCCATGTTCTCTAGAAAATTCAGAGCTGTGAATGAGGCCATTTTTCATTTCATTTATTTTTCATTTGTTCCTTACCTTCCTCAACACGGACACACACAAAAGACAAGGACACATACATGACACACATGCACGGACACAGACACAAGCACACACACACACACACACACACACACACACACACACACACACACACACACACACTAGACGTACCCTCCTATCTCTTAGTAGCATTACTCTTTAAAAGAGGAGACATGTGGAGCCAAGTATTTCTCGCACTACAATTAAAGAGTATTCTAACAGTTTTCACTGCAGTACCATTTCTAACCTTGTTCCATCTGTGAGGGATAGCTTTGAGCTATGGCTATTTATACCTAAACCCCTAACCTGCCCAGTACATTGTTCATACAATACTCACTCAGGAGAAATCATGCAAACATAATTTTCCCCTGTTAGCTGGGAAACCTCACTACCTTTAAAATGTACATGGATGAGCACTTAAAATGTCATAACATTCAAGGCTAAAGGCTATGTGCTGGAAAGTGGGATTAGTATAGATTTACTGTAGTTTTATCAGTACAGGCTCAATGGGCCTAGGGGTTTCTCTTGTGCTGTATGTCTCTATGACCTGTAAATGATATTTTGAACAGCTTCAAACAGCATTGATCACAGACAGGGCTGTTGTTGCTTTTCTCCTTTTTTTGTTTTGCCCCTTTTCTTGTGAAGGGGTTAATTCACGCTGCAGTATGACTGCATTGTCTTATTTTAATTTATTTACGGGATGTGGGAATCGCTGGCTAAGCCCAGCATTTATTGCCCATCCTTAGTTGTCCCCTTGCAAAGGTATTGGTGAGCTGCCCTGTCTGTGATCAATGCTGTTTGAAGCTGTTCAAAATACTGCTTACAGGTCATAGAGTCATAGAGAGTACAGGAGAGACCCTTTGGCCCATCGAGCCTATACTGACAAAACTACACTAAGTCTATACCAGTCCCACTTGCCCACACTTAGCCCCTAGCTTTGAATGTAATGTCATTTCAAGTGTTCATCCATGTACTTTTTAAAGGTAGTGAAGAACTGGTCCCTGCCATCCTGGTTTCTGCTTGTCTGTTGCATTTATGCATTCATAGAGTCATAAAGATTTACAGTGTGGAAACAGGCCCTTTAGCCCAATTTTTCCATGCCACCCATTTTTTTAACCACTAAGTATTCCCAATTGCCCACTTTACTCTCTATATCCCTCTATAGCTATCTTACCCATATAACTGTCTAAATGCTTTCTAAAAGACAACTGTACCTGCCTCTACTACTGCCTCTGGCAGCTTATCCCAGACACTCACCACCCTCTGTGTGAAAAAATTGCCCCTCTGGACCCTTTTGTGTCCCTCCCTCTCACCTTAAACATCCTCTGATTTTTAACTCCCATACCTTTGGGAAAAAGTTTTGATTATCTAGCTGATCTATGCCCCTCATTATTTTACACAGCTCTATAAGGTCACCTCTAAGTCTCCTATGCTGCAGGGGAAAAAGTCCCAGTCTATACAATCACTCTTTATAACTCAGACCTGTAGGGAATGGTAAGGTGCCAGAATCCTGGTTTATTTTCTTCCTTCAGCAATCCCACATCAGAAATCTGTGTAAATTTAATTGTAACTTCCATCTGTGGCATTGGCTACCGCTGATTTCAATTGAAAGGATATGGAGGACAGAGTGAATAACATTGGGTTTCTCCATCCCGTAGGTTAAAAGATAAAATTTACTCCACTCAAGGCTCAGCATAGATGGGGAATCGAACCTAGCATCTATGTGAGTCACATTGTGTGCTGGACTTACCAATTGAAAGTAGCCCCAAGATTCTCTTTAGTGTTAAGAGGCTTAGTAAATTATTCACCACATTAGCAGCAGACAGTATCTGATCCAACTTCCATTTGTCTTTCCCATAGTTCCATCGGCACCAATCATTAAGGCTGAGGAATGCACTGTGTGCTGGGACAATGCCACAATTCGCTGGACTTCAGTGGATCTTGAAGCTGTTGAATACTTCATCCTCGAGTTCCACAGACAAAGTGATTTCAAAAAGTCCACTTTCAGGTCAGTCCGCTTTGGTTTAGATCAGTTGACTGTATTGGCTAGTTAGTAATGCAAAGCAATGCCAACAGCATGTGTTTAATTCCTGTACAGGCTGAGGTTATTCTCAACCTTGCCCTTTGCCTGTGGTGTGGTGATCCTAAGGTTAAATCACCACTAGTCAGCTCTCCCCTTCAAAGTGGGAAACAGTCAATGGCTATCTGGGATAATGGCGGCTTCATCTTACCTTTGCCTCTTGTTGCAAATGCTATAATATAACCAATGGTAACATGTTGTGAAACAGTGTAACCAATGGCAAAATGATTTGGTGGTCAGCTGACCAGCTAACAAAGTATAAATAGAAAGCAGATAAGAATTGAGGGGAGCTTGCATGGCTCATGGTGTGGTCCCAAATGTTGGTGTAGCGAAGTTTCTTTATTAAACCTTTTTCTTTGATTTATTTATGTAGTTAGTTTTTTTATTGTTGCAATGAAGTATTCTGACTGCTGGATGAAACAGCAGAGACTTGGCGTTTTATTTAACAGTTGTTTTATAAAAAGCTGATGCTTGGATCTTATGATGAATGCAGTTCAAATGTTTACCTACAGAAGGAGACCATTTGCCCCATCCTATCTGTGTCTGTTCTCTGTAAGAGCAATGTGCCCAGTATTACTCTTCCAACCCTATCATCCTGCAAATTTTTCTTCTTCAGATAACGATCCAGTTCTCTTTTTTAAAAGCCACAAGTGCCTCCAGCTCAGGCATTATTTTCCAGATACAAACTACTCGCTGTGTGAGAAAAGCTTTTCTTCATGTTGCTGTTGTTTCTTTTGCCCATTACCTTAAATCAGAGTCCTCTGCTTCTCGTTCTTCCCACCATTGGAACAGTCTCTCCCTAATGTCAGGATCCCTCATGAATCCAACATCTCTCCTCTCAATCCTCTCTTCTCTGAGGTAGACAACTTCTGTCCCTGTAATAGGAAACTTGCAACATATATTAAGATACTGAGCCCTACTGCTTTCATGCTTACATGATCACACATGTGCCTCCTTTCTACTGCTTAGTTGCCCTTGATGGCAAGAACACCATTAAAGCAATTGTATAATATAAAGAATGCACCAGGTGCTGATGGCTTCTTATTATTTTACTGGCTGCCTCTTACAGAAACTGGGTCAGTGATAATACTAAATGGCCCCCAACAGCGGTATCCTTGGTCTAAGTATGCAGTGTTGCCTTCTTAAGTAGGCCACTGTGCCATTGCTAGGTTTACAGCGCTGTGGATGGACTTGGCCAATCTCACTGAACAAGTGCCCTACATCCCTCATTCTGTATCCTACCTTTCACTCTTCTCATCAATTCTGAATCTTCCATCCCTTCTTTGTCTTCTCCTGATCCATGCATTATTTTCTGCCATCTCGCTTCTATTTTCTTCAGCATGTAATCCTTGTCCTCTAGATCGCCTCTCACTTTCTCCCTTGCTTTCAGTGTCTTTTGGGTTGAATTTTCTCTCTTTCTGTCTCTCTTTCTGTCTTTCTAGCTCTGTATCTTTTTCTTTCTGTCTGTTTTTCTCCTTTTTTCTCTCTCTTTGGCTGTCTCTCTTTCTTGTTCTCTGTTGCTTGCTGTCTCTCTTTGTCACTTGCACTCTCTCTTTCTGTCGCTGTCTCTCTATTGTTGCTCTGTTAGTCTCCATCTCTCTGTTGTTTTCTATTGCTTGCTCTTTTTCTCTCTCTTTGGATTGAATTTTCACTCTTTCTCTCTCTTACTTTGGGTCAAATTATTGTTCCTGACTTGGGAGCACAGAGTGAGGCTCACACTGATATCAGCAAACGTATATTGAAATTGCAAGCACTGATTCTATTCAATTACAGCCTGCAGTTTTTTTTTCAAAATTTAAAGGGTAGGGCATTTAAATGACTTGATAGCTTGTCAAATCCGAAGACCTTATCCATTTTTTGCGCACACTATTATCTACTCTTAACAATCCACCTGACTTCCCCAAAAGGGATACCTGATCTCCCCAGAAAAGCACCTTACCACTCCAAGTAACTCCGGTAGGTTTAGAGTTTTTCTTCAAATGTCTAAAACCCAAAAATTATGTTTTACAACCCTAGGTGAAGAAAATTGCTTCTGAACATGCTGTTGCCTCCCTGAACCATGGATGTTTGAAATATGTCCCACCCTAGCAAAAATGGTGTGTGCTGGGTTTGGGGGAAGGATTTCTGGATTCCAAGCTCCAGCATCATAGTGTCATGTTGGTGAGGATCTGGAGCCCTTCCAACTTTACAAAAATTTGGAACACTCTCTTCTTCTTGTTCTCTTTTCTTGTGCTCTCTTCTCTCTCTTGTGTTTTCTTTATCTCTCTCTCTCTTCCTCTTGGTCTTTCTCTCTTTTCTTTCATTCTCTTTTCTTTCTCTCTCTTTCTCTCTTTCTCTTTCTCTCTCTCTCTCTTTCTCAGTTGTCCTACTATACTTAGTTGTCCTCTCTAATGCACATTGGGCAGAATCATAAGTCCTCAAAATGGCTGGATTAGATTGTGTTAAAGGATAAAATGTAAAAGACCTGGGACAGGAATGGAGTTTTTCCACTTCCAATCTTAAACGAAATGGGACTAGGGATGGGATATATATCTGTTCAGAGGAGATGAGCTGGTCATTTGAAGTATTATGATGAAGCTGGTTGCAGCAGCCTTTCTATTTTTATCCTGAAATGGTTGGATTCCGATGCCTCTGGAAACTCAACAACTTAAAGGAGGTGAGAGCAGCTGAATCCATGAAGTAAATGCTTTTACTGCTCTGCTCGTGGGGAGGAGCGATGCTTCCTTCTAGGAATAAGTTACCCATCAAGCAAGTCTCTGCACCTAACTCACAATCTGTGTGCTCTCCCAACATCATCCATTCTCCAACACCCTCTCCAATCTCTTATTCATTCAATATCTACTCTCTTAGGCTTCAACCCTGTAAGGTAGGCTTCCTACAATCAGGCTATCTGTGGGTGGTAGATCACTTAAAAGAGTCCCACAGATAAATTCTGCACAATATGTCAAAAACCTGTTTTCCATATTTTCTGCTTTCACAACAGCCTCCCCCCACCCCACTTCCGGAACTTGCCACTGGGTTAAAAATCCAAACTGTTGTCTCTGTTTCCAGCTGTCTTCCTGTCCTTTCATATTGTCCATTTTCCCTGTCCTAGCCCTTTGGTTGTCTCAGAACATTGCCAGCAGAATTTACTTCTTGTAAATTTGAAAAAAAAATTCTTTCATGGTTGTGAGCATCAAGGCCAGCAATTTTGCTCATTCCTATTAACTTTTTTGAACTGCTGCTGTCCACTTGGTGTAGGTACTCTTACAGCACTGATAGAAAGGGAGTTCCAGGGAGCTAAGATCATAAGACATAGAAACAGAATTAGGCCACTCGGCCCATCAAGTCTGCTCTGCCATTCAATCGTTGCAGATATTTTTCTCATCCTCATTCTCCTGCCTTTTCCCCATAACCCTGATCCCCTTACTAATCAAGAACCTATCTATCTCTGTCTTAAAGACACTCAGTGACCTTAGGAATATTGTACCAATGATTGATGGCCAATTTGACACTGAATGCTGTGATCTGGATGATATTACACAGTTGGACAAATGTAGAAGTAGCCAAGGAGTAGGATAGAATGATTCAGCTCTTTAATGTCTCAAGGCTTTGTGGCCTAGAAACAGTTGCTCTCTTATCTTCTAAATCCTCTGATTAGGGAACAGCCCTTTTCTATCCTCTAGGCTTTTGAACATCTTAAAGGTACTGAGGTCTATGTTGAGGACAATTTCTAAAGAGAAAGTTAGTTTGCAGATCGGACCAAAGAAACTAATGGATCTCATTTTGAATATTTCAGCCATGCAGTTTTGGAGTGTGAATGTCCAGAGTTAGATTTGGATTTGAACCCACAACCTTATACCACCAGAGGAGGAAACTCTACCAACCAAATTACATTGATACTTAAGCATTGGCATCAATGATCATCAACTCCAATGGTGGCACAATGGTTAGCACTACTGCCTCACAGCACCAGGGTCCAGGGTCTGATTCCCGGTGTGGGTCACTGTTTGTGCAGAGACTGCACGTTGTCTGTGTGGGTTTCGTCTGGGTGCTCCGGTTTCCTCCCACAGTCTGAAAGACATGCTGGCTAGGTTCATTGGCCATGCTAAATTCTTCCTCATTGTACCCAAACAGGCGCTGGAGTGTGGCAATCAGGGATTTTCACAGTAACTTTATTGCAGCGATAATATAAGCCTACTTGTGATGCTAAAAAATAAACTTCAAACTTAAACGAAGGAAGCTCTTTTTAAATATGAAAAGAAAGGCTCAGAATCAAATACTCAGGGTTCACATTCACACTTAGTGAGATGAATCATATTATGTTGGCGTAAGGAGGTTGAAAAATTGTTTCACCTCAGTAGAATCCACGCAGGCTGAGATCTGCCTTATGTTCGATTATGTTTAGTAACACTGCAGTTCTATGACTTTATGTTTTACTTTATTTCAGGTCAATAGCAGAAATCAGAGGATGTGAGCTGTCAGTCCGACTGCAGCCACTTGAGAATTTCCTATTCTTTGTGAAAGCTGTCAATGCTCTTGGATCAAGTGACACCAGCAAGCCAGCTCTGATTTCTACTAAAAGTAGGAGATTCATTCCAACATATTATTGTATAATTTTGGATTGAAAGCTATAGTTACTGGATTTTTGTCTCAATCTTTAAACAACAATTTGTAATTTCAGACGGATGTATGAAAGTTGCTGACTATCTCTGTGACTGATACAATCTGAACTAAATAATCAGACAAATTCTTAAACATGTAAAATAAAACAGAAAATATAAAATGAAGTAGTTTAAATAGTGAAATGAGTTGCATCACAAGTAATCAAAGTTCCCTAATTGAAATAGATGCATATTAAAACATATTAGAAGAAACAGAATTGCAATTAAATAGATGGTCAAAATAATTTAGAAATTTGGGTAACCAGTAACTGTTGTCAGTGAAATGAAATAAGGTCAGAGCCAGAGGATGAGAGAGGTTGACAGAAAGACAAAGTGTTAGAATGATGAGGAGGGGTAGCACAGTGGCACAGTGGTTAGCACTGCTGCCTCACAGTGCCAGGGACCCAGGTTCAATCCCCGGCTTGGGTCACTGTCTCTGCGGGGTCTACACCTTCTCCCTGTGTCTGCGAGGGTTTCCTCCGGATGCTCCGATTTCCTCCCACAGTCTGAAAGATGCTGGTTAGGTGCATTGGCCATACTAAATTCTCCGTGAATGTGAACAGGTGGCTATATGTGGCGACTAGGGGACTTACACAGTAACTTCATTGCAGTGTTAATGGAAGCCTACTTGTGACACTAGTAATTAAACTTTAAGGAAGGAGCATCTTAGTTAATAGGGGTGGATAGGCCCACTCCTTGAAATTTAACAATATTCATGGTAGTGGCCTCTGCAGTGCACAGAGTGTGGGAGATTCTTCTCTGAACTTCCATGGTAAAAAACCAACATGAATTACTCCAGTCTTCACACAAATTCCACACTATCATTTTTTGGGGAGAATTCTGCCCCTTATGTTTTCTCTGTGGCAAAAAGGCAAACACCAATTGGGTACAAAATTGAAAATGATGCTCTCAAGAATAGAGTGAAGTTATCATCTACTTTTCCGGAGATTCCTGGGCTGCTTAATGAGATGGAAGATGAGTGTCTGTAGCTCAAAGTCGGGATGGTGGGGCTAAATGGATTCCGAGAGGTTATCTTTGGGAAGTGTGCAAATATTAAAAGTTGAAAAGGTATTGTTGGTAAAGATGGTGTTCCATTTTTAAAATGAATTTGTCACCAAATAGATACTCGCTTTCAACTGAACAAAGCAACAGTGTCCCCGTATTTACAGCTGTCAGAAGACGGGACAGTAATTCATTTTGACGAATTAGCTGTGGAAAATGAAAGCTGCCTGACTGAGTGAGTAGCCATAATATTGAAACAAGAACAATTCTATCACATTATAACTGATTTCTCAATGCAAAAACACTCTTGCCTCTTTCCCTCTCTCTGCACCTTGCCATCTATCTCTTTAAGTTTGCTATATTTTTATTGCAATCCCTTCCAGCTGCAGTATAGCATCATAACAGATTCTCCCACTCGCACAGTTCTGATGAAGAATTGAATGGACTCAGAACGTTAACTCTGTTTTCTCTCTCTACGGATGCTGCCGGGCCTGCTGAGTTTTTCCAGCATCCTCTGTTTGTTTCGGATTGCAGGGTCCACAGGATTTTACTGACGTTATAATTAGTGATTGACAGCAGCTTTTATGTTTTATATCACAGTCTGAAAGTGGACTATGGTGGCCCAGTGCATTCATCAAGCCGCAGTATTCTATGTCACAGTATGATCGGATTCAGGTCTACACATCCATGATTCCTGCACACGTCAAGTACATTCTTCAGTCGTGGAGACTCTGGCCAATTCTGACCTGCTGGACATACCCCAGATTTCCTTTCTCCCACCCTTGTTAGCTGTGACTTCGGCTGTCAGGGCACCAAGAAGTGTGATTCCCTTTCTTAATGAGTTGCTGTGATCCGGATTGCATTGCCTGAAAGTTGATTCAATAATAACGTTCAAAAGGAAATTGGGTAATTAGGACAGGATGGTGGCACAGTAGTTAGGACTGCTGCCTCACAGCACCAGGGACTGGGTTTCAATTCCAGCCTCGGGCAACTGTTCGTGTGGAGTTTGCATGTCCTCCTCGTTTCTGCATGCGTTTCTTCCAGATGCTCCGGTTCCCTCAGAAATTTCAACCTCTCAGTGTCATATGACTTTATGTAGTGATCTTTCCCCATTGTTCCTCTGTGGCTATGCCAAGATTTACTGCACCCCTCGGCACATAGTTCTGAACTTTGGAATGTGCCAGTTTGCAAATTTTTACACTGAAAGACCAATGGATTTTGGGTAGACCAAAGAGGACCTTTCACTGATTTGATGATCCTCCAGCTGTGTTTGATGTTTGTTTCAATTTGTCCCTGGGAATAACCCATAAAGCACAGAGTCCTGCCTCACGGAGCTGTTCTGAATGGAACTCTCCAAAAATCACTGCATTTCTCTCCAGACCTTCTTTGCAAAGGCACATTCCACAAGGAGATGGACAATGGTCTCTTCCCACCACAGCCACCTGGAGGGCAAAGTGCAGCGGGGATAAGACTTCGGGGGGGGGGGGGGGGGGGGGGTGGGATCCTAAGTAGTTGGGGTGCCGAGAGGGATGAGAGTAAGGGGGTTATAGAGGAGAGTTGTAAAACACAGCGGCGTACGGGTGGGGTGGGGCATGGTTTGAGATGCGTATACTTTAATGCAAGGAGTATTCGCAATAAGGAGGAGGAACTTGCAGCTTGGACCAGTACCTGGAACTTCGATGTTGTGGCCATTTCAGAGACTTGGGTAGAGCAGGGACAGGAATGGATGTTGCAGGTTCCGGGGTACAAATGCTTTAGTCGGAGTAGAGAAGGAGGTAGAAGGGGGGAGGAGTGGCGTTATTGGTCAAAGACTGTATCACGGTGATAGAAAAGAAGTTTGATGAGGACTTGTCTGTTGAGGTAGTATGGGCTGAGATTAGAAACAGGAGAGGAGAGGTCACCCTGTTTGGAGTCTTTTATAGACCTCCTAAAAGTTCTAGAGAGGTTGAGGAAAGGATTGCAAAGTCAATTCTGGTCAGGAGTGAAAGTAATAGGGTAATTGTTATGGGGGACTTTAACTTTACTAATATTGATTGGAATAGCTATAGTTCTAGCTCGTTAGAGGGGTCAGTTTTCGTACAAAGTGTGCAGGAAGGTTTTTGACTCAGTATGTAGATAGGCCAACTAGAGGTGAGGCTACATTGGATTTGGTGCTGGGCAATGAGCCAGACCAGGTGTTAGGCTTGGAAGTTAGTGAACATTTTGGTGATAGTGACCACAATTCGGTTACGTTCACTTAGTGATGGATAGGGATAGGCATGAAGCTGGGGGCAGTAGTTATAGCTGGGGGAAGGGTAATTATGAGGCCATCAGGAGAGAATTAGGGTGAATAGATTGGACTAGGAAACTACAGGGACTGGGAACATCTGGAATGTGGTGCTTATTCAAGGAGCAGCTGCTGCGAGTCCTTGATAAGTATGTCCCTGTCAGGCAGGGAGGAAATGGTCGAGAAAGAGAGCCTTGGTGTACGAAAAAAGTTGATTTGCTGGTTAAGAAGAAAAAGGAGGCTTATGTCGGGATGAGGCTTGAAGGCTCAGTTAGTGCAATGGATAGCTATAGATTAGCCAGGAAGGAGGTAAAAAGTGAATTGAGGAGAGCTAAGAGGGGACACAAGAAGATGTTGGCTGATAGGATTAAGGAGAATCCTAAAGCTTTCTTTCGATATGTTAAGAATAGAAGATTGGTTAGGGCAAGATTAGGGCCAGGCATAGACAGCAGTGGGAAGTTGTGCGTGGAGCCTGAAGAGATTGGTGAGGCACTGAATAAATATTTCTCTTCGGTATTCACGCAGAGTGCTGGAAATGTAGCTATGGAGAGCACTGAGGTACAGGGTTGCAAATTGGGAAGTATTGTAGTAGATAGGGAGGATGTGTTAGGAATTCTCGAGGGTTTGAAGTTGGATAAGTCCCCTGGGCCGGACGGGATTTACCCTAGGATTCTCTGGGAGGCAAGAGAGGAGATTGCAGAGCCTCTGGCGCTGATCTTCAGGTCCTCGTTGGTACGGGTGTGGTTCCGGAGGACTGGAGGATAGCGAATGTGGTCCCATTGTTTAAGAAGGGGAAGAGAGACCTTCCAGGGAATTATAGGCCAGTGAGTCTTATTTCTGTTGTGGGCAAGGTATTGGGGAGAATTATTAGGGATAGGATTTATAGTTATTTAGAGAGAAATGAATTGATTGGGGATAGTCAGCATGGGTTTGTGAAGGGTAGGTCATGCCTTACTAACCTCATTGAGTTTTTTGAGAAAGTGACCAGAGAGGTGGATGGGGGTAAGGCGGTTGATGTAGTATATATGGACTTTAGTAAGGCTTTTGATAAGGGGGCCCATGGAAGACTTCTACAGAAAATGCAGATGTGTGGAATAGAGGGTGATTTAGCTAATTGGATTAGAAATTGGCTGGCAGATAGACGACAGAGGGTGGTGGTTGATGGGAGATATTCATCGTGGAGTTCGGTGACGAGTGGTGTGCCTCAGGGGTCTGTTTTGGGGCCCCTGCTGGTTGTAATTTTTATAAATGATCGGGATGAGGGTATTGAGGGATGGATCAGTAAATTTGCAGATGATACTAAAGTTGGTGGTGTGGCAGATAGTGAAGAGGGGTGTTTTAGTTTACAGAGTGACTTGGACAAGTTGCAGAGCTGGGCCGAGAGGTGGCAAATGGAGTTTAATGTGGAAAAGTGTGAGGTAATGCACTTTGGCAGGAACAATAAATGTGCAGAGTATAGGGCTAATGGTAGGGCTCTTAATAGTGTTGAGGAACAGAAGGATCTTGGTGTATGTGTCAATAGATCCCTGAAAGTAGGCAGTCAAGGGATAAAGTTGTTAAGAAGGCATATGGAGTCTTAGCTTTTATTGGTAGGGGGATTGAATTTAGGAGCCGCAGCATCATGTTGCAACTGTACAAAACTCTAGTGCGGCCGCACTTGGGAGTATTGTGTGCAGTTCTGGTCGCCACATTATAAGAAAGATGTGGAGGCATTGGAGAGGGTACAGAGGAGGTTTACCAGGATGTTGCCTGGTATGGAGGGCAGGTCCTATGACGAGAGGTTGAAGGATTTGAGGTTGTTTTCATTAGAAAGGAGGCGGCTAAGAGGGGATCTTATTGAAGCATATAAGATGATTAGAGGTTTAGATAGGGTGGACGGTGATAGCCTTTTTCCTAGGATGGAGAAAGCTAGCACGAGGGGACACAGCTTTAAATTAAGGGGTGATAGTTATAGGATGGATATCAGAGGTAGGTCTTTACTCAAAGAGTGGTTAGGGAGTGGAATGCCCTGCCTGCAGCTGTTGTAGATGCGCCAAGTTTGGTGGCGTTTAAGAGGTTAATTGATAAGTATATGGAAGAGAAGGGAATGGTTTAGTTTTGAGGGGCATTGCTTTTTATTTTGGTCAGCACAACATCGAAGGCCGAAGGGCCTGTTCTGTGCTGTAATGTTCTATGTTCTAAATACCTCACCATCAGCCAAGCTAGGCCTTGGTACTTGTTTGAAAGTTCTAGCAATGAGGCATTCTGCCAAATGACTTTAACAGTCTGGTCAGAAATTTGAATCTTCTCTCACTCTTTCTAGTGCAATCACATTCCTTCTATTGTGCGGCAACCAGAACTGTGCACAGTGTTCTAGCTTTGGACTAAGGAATGTTTTATACAGTTCCATCATAACTTTTCCACTCTTATGTTTTATGCCCTGGCTAATAAAGACAAGTATCCCATTTGCCTTTTTAACCACTTTATCTACCTTGCAACTGTCCTCAGGAATCTTTGGACACGTACCCAAAGTCCTTCTGGTCCTTTGTACCTCCTTGTATTGTGGAATACCTTGTTAGTTCTACCAAGATGCTTCACCTCATACTTTTCACGGTTCAATTCCATTTGCCACTGTTCTGCTAATCTGACCAGCCTGTCTATATCATTGCATTTGATATGTTATTAGATGTTTGTACTTTCCTCGATTTAGGCATGTGAGCTGGTACTTCCTCCTCCATGGATTTTTTATTGGCAGACAGGTTAGGAAGATGGAATGGCTCAGAGCTAACAACATATGGCATGGTGGCACAGTGATTCAATTCCGGTCTCTTAAGTTAAAGTTTTAAAATTTATTTATTCATGTCACAAGTAAGATTATGTTCGTGGCTGCAATGAAGTTACTGTGAAAAAAATCCCATAGTCAGAGGGAACCGGAGTACCCAGAGGGAGCCCATACAGACACGGGGAGAATGTGCAAACTCTATACAGACTGTCACCTGAAGCTGGAATCAAGCCTGGATCCCGTCCAGACTTGTACAGTGTAAGGCAGCATTGCGAACTACTGTGCTGCCATGAACAAGAGCAAGATATTGTAGATACTGGTAATGTGAACTAAAAACAGCAAATTCTGAAAACCCTCAACAGATCCAGCATACCTGTGAAGAGAGAAACAGAGATAACTTATCAGTTCCCCGATCTTCCATCACTCATGAGTTTTGATAAAGAGTTTGGATGAATCTTAACTTGTGTCTAGAAAGAGCAGCCCACACCACTCAAATCAATATCGGCTTAACAGACTATTAGTAACCTGGGTTTCTTGTCCAGGTGTGAAATGAGTTTCCAACTCCACAACCTTTAAAAAAATATTTGGATGAGCACGTGAAATATCATAACATTTAAGGATATATGACAAGTGTAGGAAAATGGGAATAGTGTGACTTCAGTGGCAGTTATTGTTGACCGGTTATTGTTATTGGCAGTTATTGTTGGTTCAGACTTGATGAATTGAAAGACCTTTTCTATGCTGTAGGACTCTATGACTCTCTCTATGACTTCTGGAACCAAACCAGCAACTAAGAAAAAGCAGCAGCAACAGTAATTGTAAAAATTGCTGCAATATTCAAGTTGGTTATTACAGAATCCTTCCACTGAATGGAAGAAGGCAAAGGTCACCCCATTTTCAGTCCATTGCTACCTTATCCAGACTACAAATGTTATTTTTTGATATACTGATGAATATAAGGACTGTTGAATCCATGATACTTATCCTGTGAGGATGTACATGTAATGTGCACAGACAACAAAGATGTTGAGTTTCATAACAGTCATCCATGTTTCATAGTCATCTGTTGTTTAGTGTGATCAGGGATGAAGGTGCACCACCATGTTCCATGACACATATAGTCACAGGGAACAATTATGGGCATGGGAGATTCAGTCCATGACTCTTTGTAGTGAGTTTCTGCGGGGGTGACTGGCACAGCATCTTCAGGTGGCTTCCCTGATTAAGACACAATATGTCTGAAGCTGATTGGTGTTAACAAATTGTCCCTAAATTAGTCTTCTCTCAATCTTCCCCAATAGGTGTAGACAAAGGTCATAGGTAGTATGAGGGCACTCACAATGTTAAAATGGTAGCGCGGGCTTGTTGAGCCAAAGGGCCTGTTTCCCGTGCTATGCCATTCTTTGTTTGTTCTTTGTGTTTTTATCTTCACTCTCAATCTTGATAGCTTGTAGGCCTTTCAAAGGCAGAGCTCCCAACTTTGTTCACACTGATGGTACAGAGGCGGCTTCATTGCCTCAGGCACATCCCTAAAATGGAAGACAATTGCACACCGAGTGACTTGCTCTGTGATGGGGTTGCTGGAGCCAGATCTGCAGTAGGATGCCCAAAACTCCACTTCAAGTGTGACCTGAATGGTTCGATATTGATTATTGCACCTAACTGACAACAAAAGAAAACGACAGCGTCTCCTTTGTCCTTTCGTGCATCACCAAGAAGACTAGTAGCTATTCTGGCTTGGCAACAGACACCAATGCCAAAAACAACAGGCCACAAAGACACTTGGTAGCTCCATGTGTGCATTGAAATGTACAAGCATCTTGAAACATACAAAAATTCTTACAAGGGTACAATGTAGTTGCAGGAAGGATGTTAATGCTGGCTGAGGGCCCCTGAACAAGGGGACACAGTCTCAGGATAAGGAGCAGTTCATTTAGAACAGTTGAGGAGGAATTTCTTCACTCTGAGGGTGGTGAATCTTTGGAATTCTCTGCCCCGGAGAGGTGTGGAGGTCTGCATCAGTCTGAAGATGCAGACATAATGAACAAATCACTTACTTCTTCACTGCAATAATTCCGTGATTCAGTCATTGAGTATGTTCAAGACTGAGATCAGTAGATTTCTACTTGGTAAAGACGTCAAGAAATATAGGGATAGTGTGGGAAAAAGACATTGAGGTAGATCAGCCATGATCTAATCAAATGGCAAAGGGGCCAAATGGCCTATTCCTGATTTTGTTTCTTAAGTCACCTATAGCAGAAGCTGCTTTTCAATGATTGGTCTCATTAGCTGTCATTAATTGTATAACATATAAAAACGTATGGTCTGAAATGGATTTATGTTCTATATGTCCATCATCTTTTGTAGACCGAAGGATGCTGAATCATTGAGTACATTGAACTCAATGCAGGCATTGTTTTTATAAGTTTAAAGTACTTCTGTGTAATCTTCATGAATTATCAAAGATAATTGTTCTATCATAATATGTGACAGAGATCTTGCAGATATTATGTGTGGATTGTACTTCTCTGTTGTAAATTATTGTCCTCAGTGAATCTATACTCTTTCTGCAGGTGCTCTGCTGTGCTTGGAGAATCTCTGCCTGCCCGCGGTCGACATTATTGGGAAGCAATAGTAGACCGATGTGAGGCCTACAGGATTGGAATAGCAAATCCCATCACTCCAAGAAGTAGCTCACTGGGGAAGAACAGAAAGTTATGGTGCATGCGATATTATGCAGTGCCTGCTGGGTATGGTTTGTTCTATATCCACTAAGTAGTCATGGGAAGGGGAGGGCTCTTCATTATAGTTTTTGAGCGTGCTTCCAAATGAGCTCAGTCGAATGCTAATGTGCATTTGCATCCAAGCTTCTATTAAAAGGTGCTTTTCCTCACTAATTTTGCCAAAGCCTTTCTGGGCTATGGTTGGGAGGAGGCTGTGGGTAGATGTGGAAAGACAAACAAACTCTTTGCTGCATAGAATAACCTTAGCCTTAACTCTAGTCAAATATTTCTATCTGAAACTTTTCTGGTCCACATGATTCACGCAGTGCATTACCCTATAAACTTATGGGTCAGTTTACCAAGCCATTTTGTAAAGGCAGCATTGATGGTTTTTGCTATCATTAGACTGATAGTTCATAGATGCAAGACCTATGGCCTCAAATAGCATACCCAGCACATAGTCAAGTAATGTGTATATAGATGAGATTGCTAATGCATTGAACATTTATTCTTTTTAGTTGCAAGTCCTTTTCTTGGATATAGTCATTTGACTAAGGGGAGAAGGCTATTGAATTGGATGATCAGCCATGATCATAATGAATGTTTAAGTCTTATTTGTTTCCGCAGGCAATTCGGTCCACCTTGTTGACCAACAAGGGGCATGCATGCGGCATGTCGTGCGAGAGCTGCTCTTGGAGGTTGCTTCAGGAGTTGCCCAGTGCTTCACGTCGTCACTGTATGCTTAAACTGGACCATCTGACGGGCAACATGACAGCTCAGAGACTATCGCTGTTGCTGTGCTGACACATGGATTTGGGCCTGTGTCTGCGGGAGTTTGCGCATTCTCCCCGAGGTTGCGTCGGTTTCCTCTGGGTGCTCCGGTTTCCTCCCACATCCCAAAAATGTGCTCTTAGGCTGATTGGGTAACAAATTGTCCCTATGTTGGTCCCTATATGGGAATCTTCAACAATAGGCATAGCCTAAAGACAAGGATATGTCATTAGGACGTTAGGATGGCGGCGTGGGCTCGTTGGGCCGAAGGGCCTGTTTCCCGTGCTGTGTTGCTTTTTGTTCTTTGTTCTTTGAATGGTGGAGCAGGTTCAAGGGGCAGAATGGCCTCCTTGAGCTCCTATTTTCCACTTTTCTATGTTAATGTCAATAAATTCCAAAACATGTTTGCTTGTATCCCTCAAATGCATAAATGTTACTACCCCTCATCCAATGGATAGACTTCTATTGATATGGTTGATGTAGTAATAATTCAAGTTTAAATTTCGTGTAGCTCTCATTCATTTCAGTCTGCTTTGTACATGACCAGTTTGTTATTTTCTTAATATTCCTTCTCTTTCTAATAGGCACAGGTATGAATTTCTTCATAATGGTACATCACAGGATGTTCTTATCACAGATTTCCCAGCAAGAGTTGGTGTTTTTGTGAACTGTGACGTTGGTCAGTTGTCCTTCTTCAATGCCCAAAGTGGACAGTTACTTCATACCTTCCGACATCAATTCACTGACTTTATCTGCCCAGCATTCGTGGTGGAGAAGCCTGGATTCCTGACTGTCTGCACTGGCGTTGAATTGCCTGAGTTTGCTAAATACAGTTAATGCCATTCGCTTCTCACGTCATCAAAAGTCTTTAATTGTCCGAGTTTTTGAACAGTAGCTAATGAACATTGCAGTGTTTTGTTTTCCGTGAGGGCACCCCAAACTTAACCTGGTAAATAATTGAAGGTATGTCCGTCCGATCAGAAGCGAGTTATTATTGATGATAATTGGCAGTTCAATTATATATGCCCAACAAGCAAAAAGAGAAACGTGTTCCATTTTGTTCACAAGCTACTAGGGAGCTGCCAATCGTACAAAAACTACCATCAACCAAGAAAAGGCACTGACTGTCACTTGGGAACTTTTATTTATTTATCTTATCTCCATCCATTGAAATGGAGTCAGACTTGAGCCAATCCCAGGCTTTATGCATTATCGCCTAATTAGTTTAATGGGAACTCTTTATAGATCTTGTTGAAAGAAAAGACATATTAATCCAATTAGGCATTCTCTCAGTTAGTAAAAGGTTATGCTCAGGAGCTAAGTATCTTTATTAATTTTAAAATATACATTTTATTTAATGATGTCTTTATACCCTGGCCATCATATTTACTAAGATAAGAAATATGTCTTCCAGAATTGCTTTACATTAATAGTTTTTTCATGGTATTGCCTATTTTCTAGAATAGCATTGCCATCTGGATTGTTTCAGGAATTTCAGAGTGTTTAACATAGATGATCTTGCTTAAAAAGTTTTCTTTTTGTACTGCGGTTATATTTGCTGCAGAACTGCACTCAGAAGTTAATGTGTTATGATGTAAAAAATGTGGATGTCAACCTGTAAACAACCTTAACCTGTTGACCAGTATTACTCTATTCTTCAACTTGGCCCATAGTTCTTTCTTTGTGCATTTAGCAAATGCATTGGAAACATCATCGGTTACCTTCAAATCTAGGAAAATGGAGTTTGAAAGCAAGGGAAAAACCAATGGCGCCTTTCAGAGGTTCCTGGTAATCTAGTAGTTAGGGTTTATAGCCATGATTGCTTTTGTGCACATTATATTCCATCAACAGTTTTTCCATCTTGACTAGGACAGCATAGGAGCCCCTAAAAATTTAGTCAATGGAATTCAGCATGTTCACCAGGTGGTCTGACTTCAGCTCCCAATAAGTTTTTATTTCTATGTTCCATAAGGGAGTCAGGAGAAAACATTGAATGTATTCAAGAGGCAGCTGGATATAGCACTTGGGGCAAATGGGATTAAAGGTTATGGGGAAAAAGCAAGATTAAGCTATTGAATTGAATGATCAGCATGATCATAGTGAATGGTGGAGGATTGAACACCAAGACAACAACCACATCTATAATAGAACTATAGTAAGCTGACAATGCACAGATCAGTGCTCACTTTAAAAAAGAAACTCCAAAAGACAGTCACTGAAGCCAGTGAGAGCATGGGACTTGCCATGAACATCAGGAAAACCAAAGTCCTTATCAACTCACAGCAAATGTATCAAATCCAATACCTTTAATTGGGACTCATGCACAATGTTGAAAAGTCATGCTCACTTCCTATACCTTGTAAGCTATGACAAGCTGACAGTGGTGAAGAAGTAAACCACCAAATTCAAAGGAAAATTATATACCCACGTTTTCCATAATGATGATATCAGACCTTACATTAAGCGCAAAGTCTGTTGGGCAGTGGCTGTCCTCATTCTTCTGTATGGTGCTGAACCTCGGGCTATACCATATCTAGGCCCTAGAATAGTATCCCTCACGCAGCCTTACAAGGATTTTGTGAATCAAGTGGGAGGACAGAAAAACAAAATGAGTATCCTTCAACTCGCAGACAGGCAAAAAGCAAACCTGAGAAACCTCAGATTCACTGAGATGAACGGGACACATCATCACAATGCCCGACTCAAAACTCATCCAAAACAGATGCTCTATTTGGTGCGAGCCAGGGAGCCCATTCACATGGAGACCTGAAGGCCTGCACCATTCACATCAACATTTAAGAAGCAGGGTGCTCAATCAGAACCAAAATGGTGAGCCATCATCAAAAATAGTGTCAATACCTCCCCGTCAGATTTGAAGGAGGTGCACAGGATCCTGACAGGTTCAGACAGATCAAGACGGGCTGTTCCCATTAGTTGATGGCACAGGGACTAAGGGACACAAAGTTTTGGTTTTGGATAAGAGGTACGTTATTCCAGGGAAGTACTTTATGCAAAATGGATGGTGATGATGTGGAACCTACTGCCTGTGTGGGGAGTGGAAATGAAGAGAATCAATGATTTCTAAGAGAAATTGATTGGGCATTTGAGGAAATTAAACTTAAAGGACTACAGGAAAGGAGTGGGAGAATGGAACTGATTAGATTGCCCTTCAGAGAACCAGCATGGACTTAATGGGCTGAATGGCTTCCCTGTTTGCTGAAATGGGGTTATGGTGCAACAAGAGCAGCCATTGAGAGAGGACAGTGAGACAGTTGGAAAGAGAGAGCGGCTGCTTGAGCCAACAATCTGCCACCACCTCTATCAACCAACAATTGATGTCCTTACTGTGGGAAAGCCCTGTAAGGTGAAGATAAGCCATCTGCCAACCCACAGCCACACCAGCATCTCACATCCATCCAACCATCTGCAAAAGATGAATCATTCTCAACAGGGGATTGCCGAAGATGTTGATGATAAACTGATAGTCACTGGCACTTATACAATAGTTATTCTCTTTCTCTCCTTTAAGATGCTTCTTAATAGCTATCCCCTGGACCAAATCTTTGGTCATCTGCCCTCCTATCTTTTGAGAAAGTTTGGTGTCAAATTTTGCTTTATAACTCTTTCTTTTGAAATGCTTCAGATGCGTTACTACGTGAAAGGTGCTATATTAGTATCCATTGCTGTTGTTTTTTGGTGCGCTAGAAAATATTTTACTCACAATGCACCCATATCAATTTCGGGTCACCTTTACTTGTATGAATCTGAACTTGAATCTCCAGTGGTGAAAGAGTTGATTTTTGAGCTGTGCTATGGCCAGACTCTGTAAATGTTCCACATCTTACATTGTGTGCAACTGTCAAACAGGAATTGGATAAATACTTGAAATGAAAACATTTGCAGGGCTGCAGGAAAGAGCTGGCGAGCGAGACCAGTTGGATTGTTGCCCTACCAAACAGCTGGCACGTGCTCAGTGGGCTGAAAGGCTACATTCGGTGCCGCATCATTATGCTTTATCTTAAATAGCAGCATGGTGATACAGTACATTGCTGTCTCACAGCTGCAGGGATCAGGCATCGATTCCTGGCTTGGAGACCAGGAATCTGTCTGCATGGAGTTTGCACATTCTCTCCACGTCTGCGTAGGTTTTCTCCTGGTGCTCCAGTTTCTTCCACAGTCCAAAGATGTATGGGTCTGGTTGATTAGCCATGCTAAATTGACCCTAATATCAGGAGAGTAGTAGAGTAAATGTGTGGGTTTACAGGAATAGGCCTGGGTGAAACTGTGGTCGATACAGACTCAGTGGGCCAAAATGGCCTCTTTCTGTACTATAGGGATTTTATGATAAACTCTTCTGAACTTGGTTCTTTTAAATAAGTGAATATTTTAAGTTTTTGTGTTTATTGTTTTTGATGCTATGAGCCAAGAAGTATCTTCCAAAATAAATAATAGGAGGGTGTAATTGAATAAAGTGAATTTGAAATAATCCTCCCTTCAAAATACTTTTAAGAATTGAAATTTGAATTGAAGAGAGGTAACATTATGCAAGTATTACACTTCTCAGTTTTGGTTCCCTCAATTAAATGAGAAAATTCAATTACAGTTTTTTATGATAACCGGCAGAATTAATTGATTGATCTGCTTCTGAATACATGGTTGACACAAAAAAATGTAGTAAAGTTTGGAATTTAACTTTGAGACTTTCTCTGAAAGAAATAACTGAAGAATCTTTTCAGAGAAATAGTACAGCTTGGTTTGTTATCTTGAATACTGTAAATAGTTTCTGTTTTCAAGATTATCACTGCAAAATTGGACTGCCCTGGGGAAAAGCTGTTTCTACTGGGTAGGTTTTTTGAACGTGGAGCCAGAAGGAGTCATGCTGTTCCTACATTTTGAGAAGGTGGGCTTCTTATTCAGCTCCTCCCAGCTGTCTCCAATTCTTTTCCCTGGCCACAGTGATAAAATCACTGCTCTGAAAATGAAAAAAAAATCCCTGGTTGCAGCAGCCTATTCTTTCTATCTTAAAAGTACTGACTACAAGATACTCGAGTTTGAGTGGGAAGGAGAAAGTAGGGAAATCAGTATTCATAAACAATCATTCTTTGTTCTGAGGAATCGCCTTGGCATCAAACAATAGTTTGATAGTTATACCAGATATGTGGGACATCTTAATATAACACAACTAAAGCAATGCCTAATATCAAGTTACTTCACTGGTTTGATTTGTTTGGAACTTCATGTACTAACTTATAAGTGCTAGACTTGTGTAATAAGTTAACTGTTTATATTAGTGTATTATATTTTCTCACAAAATTATCTTAAAATAGTATTCTCACCACATGATGTCACAGTATTTAACATTGCTGCCTCGCAGCACCAGGTAACCTGGGTTCAATTCTGGCCTTGAGTTGCTGCCTGTGCAAAGTCTGCATGCTCTCTCCCCGTGTCTGCATGGGTTTCCTCCAGGTGCTCCAGTTTCTTCCCACAGTCTGAAAAGACATACTAGTTAGGTGCATTGGCCATACTAAATTCTCCCTCAGTGTACCCAAACAAGCGCTGGAGTGTGGTAACCAGGGGAATTTCACAGTAACTTCATTGCAGTGTTAATCTAAGTCTACTTGTGACACTAAAATATAATATTTAAACAGAAATATTTAAATATTTCTCTCGTCAGTTTATAGCAGCATGTTTGTTCTGCATCTTTATATTGTGAGACATACATAAGTATGTTTTTCCACTCTGGAGAACACTTTCTTATTTTGGAGTTTATTTTTATGGCTGAAAATTGGCATAAGTTTTATTTTAATAAATTAAGATTTATAAGCATAAGAAACAAAGATATTTCATATCAAGTACTCGTAATCAAAAATAGTAGGTGATTTGTGATACAGGGCTATTTGACTTGTGCAGTTTCTCAGCTAATGAAGAAAGCTCAATTGGAGTTTGTGCCATATAATGGTGTTATATTGAAAGAATATTGTGTAGTGAATTAGTTTATGTTAACTCTTGATTGATTGTTGAACCGAACTCACCTTATCTTTTTTGCATTGGAATGAATTTCTCTTTGCTAAGAATGGAAGCAAATGCAGATTATTGTTTGAGTCTCTGAACATTTGCAAGTGGATGAAATGTTTTTATTTAGTGTAATATAGACAAGTTATTTTTTACACATTATGTATTTAATAACTCTTCTAGCAACTTTTTGCTCTGTCTGGTATTTGAACTGGATTTTTCTTTTTATAAACATCTGATGTGTTGCAGAGTGAAAAATCTGGAAGTAAGATGATGTGGACAGAAATATCAGTGTATTTGCAATTTTGAGTTGGTCAATTCCAATTTGGTGCCAAGGTGATTCTGAATTTTACAATCCCGAATAGTCACAATCTGCCAAATAAGGGTCATCTTGCTTCTGAGTTGTTATTCATTTCAGAATTTTAACGGGCAGCAAACAAATCCCTTTATCATAATTCAGTTTCATCAACCCCTCACCTCATTCAATCCCGAAAGCCTTGATGTGTCCTGAAAAGTCACTAATTGTCTCTCTTTTTGTGCTCATTCATGGGATTTGAATCACTGGCAAGGGCAGCATTTATTGCCCAACCCTGAATTATCCTTGAAACAGTGAGCCCATTTATGCTGTCAACTTTACTTAACGTCCTGTGAAACGTATTCTGCAATTTTATTTTCCTTTCATTAGATGAAAATATTCTGCTTCATTAACCCTTTCCCCTTTTAACTTCCTCATTTTAAATTTATTCTTTGATATTTGGCTCCTGCACAATAATGAATAATTTAACTGGGATGGTTTTGCGAATGCCTTTGATCAACTGGAAAACTTCACCGGACTTTGCTTTTCTGTGCAAGTGACAACTCCCTTAACCTTCCCTCATAATTTAAATTCTTGATACTTGAAAGAGAATAATAAAGATCATGAAAGGTGCATTGGATTGAATGCATTCTGTATATAGAATAGTATGTCTTTCTGCAAAATGTATGATGATCATTGTGAAGGAAAGACATTATGAATAAGCAACACAATGCCCATGTTGGTTCAAATTATGTCAACGTGTGACAGCCTTCAATAAAAAGAGAAAAAAGTTTGGTTTGTTTTCATAAAGCAGCAGCTGTTTAAGATTCCGTAACAGCCACAAATAAAAGAGAAACATCTTTTATCGGTGTTCTTCAATCCTTCATCTATCAAATTTCGCTAATCGACCACTTTAATGCAAAATAAATTAATAGTTAATGGTATGGTTGAAAGAGGGTGGAAAGATGGATGCCAGTAGACATCAACAATGCAAATTGAATGATGTATTATAAGCCATTGAAGTACAAATCAAATTATGTCATAGAAAAACTTGGTAATGTTTTTATTTTGTATTCCAATCAGACTGCACATTGAGTGGCCGATTATAGTCAATGATACACAAAACAAATATTCTAGACTGGAAGGAGAGACATGAGACTAATTACACAATTGTGTTGGGAAGAAACTAGTAAATGGCAAGTTTAGGTCTGGTGTCAGGAAGTTCCCAAGAATGATCAACATGTGGAATAGACTTCCAGTTAAATACAATTATGGTCATTTAAAAAACAGAAATATGCAGTAATGAAGGATTGTAGGTTTCCCTGAATGGATTAACTTGAATGGGCAAAATGGTCTTACCCATTTGTGAAAAAAAAGGCTTATATAATTCTCTAGAACTGCTTCTGAGCTGTGCTGAAAGAATATTCTGGTGAAATGAGTACTTTAGATCAGTGTTAATAATTTCTCTGTTAAAGGGGGAGTGTTGCCTTGTTAGAGGGTGTAATGACAATTCATTACTAATAGTATTTGCTGCTATGAATTTATTTATTATAATTTATGTTTTGTTTCATAAAAAATTGTCATGTCAATGCCATGCATTGCAACTATTCTGAAATTCACCAACTGAGCTAGAAACACCTCTTAATATGGGAATTCTTACTATTTTGTTACATCAGAAACCAAAATATATCTGTGAATATTTTTATTTTATATGGTGGGGTTACTGGATAATTTCATTAATCTTAATAAAGACTTCTAAAAGTAGGAATATTAAAATGCACATTACTCTGATGTAAGTATCCACAGATATCTATAAAGTTTGGTTTCTGTCTAGATAAAATTGACCAGGAGGACATTGGAAAAAGACATAGCAACATATGTACTGAGGGGATTTTTAACTTATTTTGGAGATTGTAAATACAGCAGTATAGCTGATTGAAAGCTTAGGAAATTAATTGTACAATGTGCATATGAGCATAGATTCAGTATATCCAACCATGGAACCCACCCCTCCCCATTATCTAGGTTCTAAGATTACAACATAAACTGAACCTTTGAAATAAAAATGCTCTTGCTTTTGTGAAAGAATCATAAATTGAATTCATCATAAAGTCAAACAAAATCAACCAAATATAAGTCTGCCTGGTCTTATCCCTTAGTGAAAATAAATCTTCATGATGGTCTATGATCCCACAGGCACAATGATAAATGAATGAATCTGCTTATTTTGCTTATGGAGATCATTTGTCTGAATTTTCAAAATATATGATCCTTTTTGACCTCTGGCATAAGCCACAGATTGGTAAGGAGTTGGACAATGATCTCAATGCTAACTATTAATCATATGTATGCAAATAACTTGACATACTTGTGTTTGCCTTTCTGGAAAGAGAGGCAATCTGTTCTTTTGGAATACTGTAAATGTTGTTTACATATAGATGCAGTACAATAAAGAATGGTTTGAATTGTCGAAAATGCAGTGTTATGCTTTATTTGCAACTGAGCATTAATTGATGCAAAACTATTCAGAACACAGTTGTTTCTATTGGACATCTGCAGGCCTGATTTTTATGCCCCACCAAAACTTGGAATTTCTTTTTTTGATTTGATTTATTGTTGTCACATGGATTGATATACAATGAAAGGTATTGTGCACGATACAGCAAAGCATACCATTCATAGAGAAGGACAGAGTGAAGGAAGTAGTGCTGCAGTCATAGCTAGGGTGCAGAGAAAGATCACCTTAATATAAGGTCCATTCAAAAGTGCTGGAAGGGAAGAAGTTGTTCTTGAGTCTGTTGGTATGTGACCTCAGACATTTGTATCTTTTTCCCAATGGAAGAAGGTGGAAGATAGAATGTCCAGGGTGCCTGGAATCCTTAATTATGCTGGCTGCTTTTCCAAGCCAGCGGGCAGTGTAGACAAAGTCAATGGATGGGAGGCTGGTTTGTGTGATTTCATTCACAATCCTTTGTAGCTTCTTGTGTTGTTCTTGGTCAGAGCAGGAGCCATTCCAAACTATGATACAACCAGAAAGAATGCTTTCTATGGTACATCTGTAAAAGTCGGTGAATGTCATAGTAAGAAGTCTCTCAACACCAGGTTAAAGCCCAATAGGTTTATTTGGTATTATGAGCTTCTGGAGTGCTGCTCCTTCACCTGAAAGCCTGTGATACAAAATAAACCTGTTGGATTTTAACCTGATGTTGTGAGACTTCTTACTATGCCCACCCAATCTAATGCCAGCATCTCCATATCAGAGTCATAGTGGAAATGCCGAATTCCCTTAGCCTTCTGAGAAACTAAAGGCATTGTTGGGCTTTCTTAACTGTAGTGTCAGCGTGAAGGGATCAGGACAGGTTGTTGGTGATCTGGACACCTAGAAACTTGAAACTCTTGACCATTTCCACTTCAGCTCCACTGATGTAGATAGGAGCGTGTCCTTCACAATGTTTCCTGATGTCGTTGACTATCTCCTCTCCAGTTTGTTAACATTGAGGGAGAGACAATTGTTGCTGCAGCAATTCATCAGATTCTTTATCTTTTTCCTGTTCTCCATTTCATCATTGTTTGAGATCCAAACCACTGCAATGGCATCATCAGCAAACTGGAAGATTAAGTTGGAAGAGAATTTGGGAAGTCAGAGATGTATAAGGAGTATAGTAAGGAGTTGGAGGTAGGCAAGTGCCAACAATAATGCCACTGTCCTGTGTATCTGTTCCAGGCTCCATCCTGTCTCCAGGCCAGTTTTGTAAAGGTGGCGAGTTACTCATCCCCACATGATGGATGGCCAACCAAGGTTGTTCATGGCCTAAGAAGGCCAAGATTGCTGGAGTCAGCAGGGACCAGTTTAACTGTTTGGAGGCAGTCTCCCAGTGGCATTTAGACTCTGGAAGGGCCAACCTCCCTTATCTGCCTGATGCTGTTGCTCTTTTGGAGGAACATTTTCCACCTGCTCCCTCCCCACAGTGGTGGCCTGGCTGCAAAAACATTTTTAAATTTTAATGTTAAAAAGTTGGAGAGATGGTACCCCAATTGTTGTAGGGGATTTCTTTAATGGTGGCCCAATTGTCTTAAAACATAAGAAAATTAGAGTTAATTTCACAAAGGCGATATTTTTTAATTTTAAAAAGTAGAGTAAAATTTATTTTGAAGCATGAAAAGTATACAAGACAAAACATTAACCTTGGCCACGGAAGTTCTTCAAAGAATCAAGTAATAACTGCCGGTGCTAAAAACCTCTCCAAAGGTCTGAGGCACTGAGCCAAAATTCATTACAATTATATCATTCTGATATCTGAGGCATTCCTTCTAATTAAGGTGGCATGGTGGCATAGTGGTTAGCACTGCTGCCTTACAGTGCCAGGAACCTGGGATCGAATCCTAACTTGAGTCAATATCTGTATGGAGTTTGCACATTCTTCCTGTGTCTGCGTGGATTTCCTCTGAGTGCTGCGGTTTCCTGCCACAGTCCAAAGATGTGTGGGTTAAGTGGATTGACCAAGCTAAATTTTAGTGTCAGGGGGACGAGCTAGGGTAAATGCATGGGGTTATGGGGAAAAGACTTGGGTGGGATTGTGCAGACTTGATGCCAAATGGCCTCCTTCTGCAATGTAGGATTCTATAATTAGTTCAGACTTGATCTCATTTCACATTACCATATCAGTCCAATACATGACAAACACTTCAGCCAATTATGAATTGTTGCTTGACACAATGATCTTTCATTTGTTACCTCAAAAACTGGACCCTTCTCCTCTGTCACAGGTAGCTTCCTCACTGCTATGTTTCTACTCATTTCTTGAGTATGTTTCTTTTACTCAAATACCTTTCTCCTTGACAGTATGCCAAAATATTAAATAGCATCACTGCTTGGGCCCTAGTGTTGATAGAACATAGAACATTACAGCGCAGTACAGGGCCTTCAGCCTTCGATGTTGTACCGACTAGTGGAATGAATCTAAAGACTCTCTAACCTAAATTATTCCAATGTTATCCATATGCCTATCCATTGACCATTTGAATGCCCTTAAAGTTGGCGAGTCTACAACTGCTGCAGGCAGGGCATTCCACGTCCTTACTACCCACTGAGTAAAGAACCTACCTCTGACATCCATCCCATAACTACCACCCCTTAATTTAAAGCTATGTCCCCTTGTGTTAGCCATCAGCATCCAAGGAAAAAGGCTCTCACTGTCCACCCCATCTAACCATCTGATCATCTTGTATACCTCAATTAGGTCACCGCTTAACCTTCTCTCTAATGAAAATAACCTCTATGTCTTGACAATGAGCCTTTACATCTTACATATTAAATGTTCGATTAATTGTTTTAACATTTGTTCTGAATGTCAATTCCCCATTGTATTTTTCTACTAACTGGATATCTTCCATTTCTGAACTTTTGAACTATTCAGCAATATTCACATTGGCTATAAAACTTTAAACATCTATATTGATTAATTGTTATTATAATAAAACATTTATCAATATATTAAAATCATCTTTCATATTACTTTAATAATGTTGAGCATTCACATATGAGTAAGCTGCCAATATGACCTTATATGTCCTATAACTGTTCTCATCTATCACTAAACCTAGAAATCTGCCTAAGATTCTGTGTATTAATACCAAATCCCCTTCCTCACTCTCCCTCAAAGTTTGCTGTATTTTCCAAGCTGACAGGCTTCTGAGTGACCTTCCAGTTTAGAGAGCTCACTCGCTTAACCTTCTTAAGCGGACATCAAGCTTGCCCTCTGGACAGGAATTGGCTGCCACAGGGTCAATTCCCCACAATTTTCTGGGCCTTCTGACCCACACCAGCAGCATGATGGAAACCCACAACACAAATCTTGTCTAAAGGTTTCAATGTTTGCATATCCTACCTTTCTCAAATAATGGTCTGGATTTTCATCCTTGAGATGGATAGGGGAGTGGGAAAAACTCCTGGCTTGGCTCACGAGCCTCAGGAGAAAATGTCAAACAAGGCAAGCTCTTCATCACTTGAGATCACGACTGAGCAGGTTGTTAAAAAGGCCAGTGAGAAAAGAACACAAAAATCCACCACCTCTCACACTCCTTTCACCCACCAAACCCTCCATATGCCCCATCCACATGGCACATTGCTCGGCATCTGCCGAGCAATGCCCTTTCACCTACCCCTAAGACCCCTCAAGACCCTATGCATGGTTCTGTCATTCCACCAACTCTCTATGTCCCCTCATGGCCTTTCTGCTAAGCTCTGCCCTTCAATGCCTCCCCCCCATCTCCAATATCCAATCATGCCCCACGCCAGGCACCGGCTCTTCCATGCCTATTGGCCTGCTGTAATCTTTCTACAACCAATAAACACCACAGCATTAAGTGAGGTGTTTTTAAAAAAGACTGTACAAAAATGTAATCCATTGCACACTTTCACCTATGAAAATAAAAGTCTAGATGGCAAGCGAATAAAAGTGTCAATCATCCAGGCCCGTTAGAGTTTTAGAAACTATGAACATTTGAAACTACTTACTTATCTAAACAAATATTGTGAAATCGACCACAGAGAGTCTCCCGGAGAGCTAATATTCTGGAAACAGGAAACTGGTATACAAGACAAAGAAAGTTTTCCCCCAGTTCAGTGATGTTTATGTATAAATGAGATGTCATTGAGATGATTTGTTGATGAAGTTGAGACATGGAGTGGCCAGAGTTTTCTAGTCCTGTCCACTGTGGGACCAGAAAATCCCACCCAATGTCAATGGACCTTTGGCCAGTCTGTCAAATTTTCCACCTCACCTGCAATATAACTTTTTTTTCCTCTGCAGCTCAAATTATGCTTTTAAATGATTACAGCATCTCCCCATATGTTTGATAGCAATGTTGTTTGACTGCCTGGCCCAAATAGCTTGTTCTTCACAGAAGAGTAGATTTGATCAAGATATATAAAATACTAAATGGAGTTGATAAAGTAAATATAGACCAAATGTTTCCCCTTTTGGGGCAAACCAGAACAAGGGGTCACAGGTATAGGTTAAGAGGCAGTAAATTTAAAACTGAGATGAAGAGGAACTACTGTTCACAGAGGGTAGTGAATATATGGAATTGCTGCCCGATAGCATGGTGGAGTCAGAATCGTTATATGGTTTCAAGAAGCATCTTTCTGATTTAAAAAAAAGGTTTAAATGGATATGAGAAACAGGTGGGAAGGTGGGTTTGAGATTAGGAAGAGATCAGCCATGATCTGATTGAATGGCGGAGCAGGCTCGAAGAGCAGAATTGCCTACTTATAAGTTCATAAGAAATAGGAGCAGTATTAGGCCATTCGTCCCATCAAGTCTGCTCTGCCATTGATCATAGTGGAGCAGACTTAATGGGCTGAATTCCTAGTTTTTTATGTTCCTATGTACATGACCTCTGCAGCAAAGAGAACCTGAGCCTATCATGGTATTAGGCTATAAAGCATTATAGCGCTATTACCTCCAATTTTGGTCATGTGTCATTTTCCAAAGGCTACAAAGACTTGCTAATGTAACTAATTCTAATAATTTCCATTTAATTAGC
Organism: Sphyrna mokarran; assembly: GCA_024679065.1. Classification (NCBI taxonomy): domain Eukaryota; kingdom Metazoa; phylum Chordata; class Chondrichthyes; order Carcharhiniformes; family Carcharhinidae; genus Sphyrna; species Sphyrna mokarran. The sequence goes on along the minus strand of JAGIQG010000006.1, from coordinate 30,475,291 downwards.
TACTCATTCAAATCCGAAACATCTCGAATCATTATGTATTGACTCAGGTTACAGAAAATCTGCAGATAGAACTGGCATTAATGCTAACTTAAATAATCAAACAACTTCACTGAAAATTATTCAGCTGGTCATAAAGCTTTTGTTTTACCTATATAGAACATAGAATATAGAAAGTACAGCACAGTACAGGTCCTTTGGCCCTCAATGTTGTGCTGAGCTTTTCCAGAAACCAAGATCAAGCTATCCCACTCCCTATCATTCTGGAACTCCCTTCTTTTCAACCCTGGAAACCACTGATGTCCTTTTTTATTTCAAACAACTCCAAGCTGTATAGCAAAGCATTCTTTCTTTTCAAGTATGCCAGATGCTGCCTGGAATATCACCTTTTAATTAAAACCACACCAAGAGGTTTTCTCATACTTGAGTCTTGCTTCACTGGCACTTTGATCTTTAATCCTATTGGTGCTTCTCCAAGCGTTCTAATACTCCAAGTATGAGGACCCACCATGTTTTTCCTCTACTTCAGATCTTTTCTCGTAACAAAACACTCTCTCATTGCCAACTTTCTTTTTGTAATGTTCAGTGGCATAGTGGTTATACTGCTACCTCATAGTACCAGGGACCCGGGTTTGTTTCCAGCCTCAGCCACTGTCTGTGTGGAGTCTGCACATTCTCCCCATGTCTGTGTGGGTTTCCTCTGGGTGCTCCACTTCCCTCTCACAGTCCAAGGATGTGCGAGTTAGATTATATGACCATGATAAATTGCTCTTAGTGTCAAGGGGATTAGGAGGATAAATATGTGGAATTATGGGGATAGGACCCGTAATACGGGGATTATTGTTCGTGCAGGCTTTGATGGGTCAAATGGCCTTCTGTCCTGCAGGGATTCTATGATGTATAAAATATATGCTGGGGATAGTGGGTTTTAAACAATGTTTACACACCTGTGTTCAAACTAACAGATTTATTTCAGGAGCTTTTTCCTGCACAGAATATAAACTGAAAGTAAAACAGCCTGTGCCACACCCTAATGACATCACCATCAAATCATGTGATCAGCTCTTAATGAAACCTGGCAAGCTGTTTATATATTTAACATTTGATTAGCCTTTCTTTGTCCCCCATTATAAATTCCCATCCATTTCTGACTCTAAGGAACTGACGCTTAATCTCATCAATTTTTTTCTCCACCGAAAAAAAGTTTACAGTCAGTTTTTATGTTACCCACAATCTTATTCTTGTACTGTTTTCCCCTTCTCAATCAATCCCTCCTTTATTAAAGTTTAAACTGCTCCCAATCCTCATGTTTGTTGTTTTTCTGGCAATTTATATGCCCCTTCTATGGATCTAGTATTATCTCTAATTTTCCTTGTAAACCATGATTTGGCCACCTGGGCCCATCAGGAATACACAATTTATTCTGGGCCCGTCAGGAATACACAATTGTTGAGGTTCACCTTGTGCTCATTGAATGTTTGCCACTGCTGATCCATCATCAAGCCTTTAAGTAATATTTCGCAATCCATGATAGCCAACTTGCAGCTTACGCCATTGTACTTTCTTTATTCCTTGTCTCAGAACCCACGACATCACTCTCCACCTTGAAGAAGAATTCTCTTTCTTTTAAACTCATTCATTGGACATGGGTGTTTCTGGCTGGCCAGCATTTATTGCCTATCCCTCAATTGATTGTTAATCACATTGCTGTGGCTCTGGAGTCACACATATGCTAGACCAGGTAAAGACGGCAGGTTTCCTTCCCTGAAGGACATTAGTGATGATGTAAAGATGCCAGCGTTGGATTGGGGTGGTAAGAACTCAGTAAGAATTTAGCAACACCAATTATTAATCCAACCGATTTATTTGATAGTAAAAAAGCGAGCTTTCAACACTCCCGTGTCTTCCTCAGGCAAGTGCAGTGTTCTGGTCTGCAAACCAGTGCAGACCAGAACACTGCACTTGCCTGAGGAAGACACGGGAGTGTTGAAAGCTCGCTTTTTTACTATCAAATAAATCGGTTGGATTAATAATTGGTGTTGCTAAATTCTTACTGGGGACATTAGTGAACCAGATGGGATTTTGCAACAATTGACAACGGTTTCATGGACATCAGCAGATTATCATAACTTAAAATCAGATTTGCAGTCCTGTCGACCAAGCTGCTTTTAACAAGCTGAATGCAAAACACAGCAATGAGGGGACTTGATTGTAGACATAGAGAGTGTTAATCTGATTGCCTGTTTGGCAACAGATCCGATGATCATGGGATAATGGTACAGCTGCTGTAGTGGGTACATTCATCACATCACTAGATATCATATTTAACTCACACTGAAGACTGTAAGCTTTTTCTAAACCGTGCTCCAAATGATTTTAGGAAGACTGATTTTCTTTAATTCTGTGACTCTTCCCATGACAGTTGGTGTGAAGTGCTGTCAATCTTAATTCACTGATTACTCTGAAACTAACATTTTTCATTCTGCTGCGTTAACTGTTAAATCAGGTTTAATGCACAGAGCTTTACAGCAAATCACAGGCCGGTAGATGTCATCATTCCACGTTGACATGATGTAGCTGCCTTTCCTCTTGTTCATTTGTGTAACATGGGCATCACTGGCTGGCCAGCATTTATTGCCTCTCCCTAGCTGCAAAAGAGCAGGTGACAGTCAACTACACTGCTGTGGCTCTGAAATCACATGTAGGCCAGACCAGGTAAGGAGGGCAGATTTCCTTCCCTAAAGGGCATTAGTGAGACACATGGATTTTTCTGACAATGGTTTTATGGTCATTGGTAGAATCTTAATTTTCATAGAAACCCTACAGTGCAGAAGGAGGCCATTCCGTCCATTGAATCTGCACCGATCACAATTCTACCCACGGCCAATCCTCATAACCCCACATATTTACCATGCTAATCCCTTGACACTAAGGGTCAATTGCAATATTAGGAAAGGATATAAAAATAGGGAGGTACTTTTGCAGCTGTATAGGCTGCTGGTGAGGCTGAGCTGGAGTACTGTGGGCAGTTTTGGTCACTGCATTCGAGGAAGGATATATTAGCCTTGGAGAGGGTGCAGAGAAGGTTCACTAGGCCGATGTTGGAATGAGGGCATTGGATTATGAGGAGAGACTAAATAGGCTAGGTTTGTACTCGTTGGGGCAAAGATAGCAGGACCAGAGGGCACAACCTCAAAATTAGGGGGGGGGGTGTGGTTCAGATCAGAGTTGAGGAGGAATTTCTTCACACAAAGGGTGGTGAATCTTTGGAATTCTCAGCCTGTTCAAGTGATGGAGGCTTCCTCGCTGAATATATTTAAGTCAAGAGTGGATAGGTTTTTGATTGACAAGGGAATTAAGGGTTACAGGGAGAAAGCGGGAAAATGGTACTGAACCACTGCAGATCAGCCATGATCTAATTGAATGTCGGGCAGGCTCGAGGGGCTGTATAGCCTTCTCCTGCTTCTATTTCTAATGTTCTTATGCTCTTATTTAGCAGGTGAAGCCACTCAACCAGCACATCTTTGGACTGTGGAAGGAAACCGGAGTACCCAGAGAAAACTTACACCGACAAGGGGAGAACGTGCAAATCCTACACACACAGTGACCCAATCTGGGAATCTAACCCACATCTCTGGCACCTTGGGGCAGCAGTGCTAACCACTGTATCACCATGGGATAACGGATATTAGTGAACCAGATGAGTTTTTCTGACAATGGTTTCATGGTCATCGATAGATTCTCAATTCCAGATATTCCAGATTTCTTTTACTGAATTCAATTTCCACTACCTACCGTGGCAGGATTCGAACCTGTGTCTCCAGAACATTAGCTGAGTTTCTGGATTGATAGTCTAGTGATAATATCACTAGACCATTGTCTCCCCAGAACTGAGTGCTGTCTCTGCTGAAACTTTCAATTTGCATTTTTATACTTTCATATGATGTTCAAAACACTGCCTGGTGAGTGGAAATCTTTTGTGATGTCTGTTTTTTCCAGAATATCATTGAGGTACTGATCTTAATTTTAACCTCACTGTGAGCAAGTGGAAGGGTGATCTTTGTTAATGGAGGTGAGGTATTTAGAAGGAATTTCATTGGTATAGTGATGTTATACACAAAAACACAAGAAATATATGTAGGAACAGGCCACCAGCCCTTTCAAGCCTGCCTTACTATTCAATATGATCATGGCTGATCTATGTTGATCTCAGTTCCTTTTCTGTACCATTCCCCCATAGTCCTCTATTCCTCAATCTAGCAAATACTTATCCACCTCCATTTTAAATACTTCTAATCATAGGATCCCTACAGTGCAGAAAGAGGCCATCTGACCCATTGAGTCTACACTGGCCGCAATCCCACCCAAAGCCCTACCCCCATATCCCTACACATTTACCCACTAATCCCTCTAACCTACGCATTTCAGAACATGAAGGGGCAATTTTAACATGGCCAATCAACTTAACCTGCACATCTTTGGACTGTGGGAGGAAACTGGAGCACCCAGAGAAAACCCATGCAGACATGAGGGGAATGTGCAAACTCCACACAGACAGTAACCGAAGCCAGGAATCAAACCCAGGTCCCTGGAGCTGTGAAGCAGCAGTGTTAAGCACTGTGCTATCGTGCCACCCAGCCTCCACTACCTTTGGGACAAAGAATTCCAGGGGTTCACCACTCACTATGAAAAGAAATTTCTACGCATCTCAATTTTAAATGAGTAGCCCTTTACCTTGTAGTTACTTCCTCTTGTTCGACATTTCCCCACTAGTGAACACATTTGACCATCTACCCTGTCAAGCCCCCTCAGGATCTTATATGTTTGAATAAAGTCAACCTAACTCTTCTAAACTCCAAGGAATACAGACTCAGAATATTATAGTACTCTTTCTTATTACCAGTCTGATACCATTTGAAGAAGGAGTCATCTATTTGCACATTATCAGTCCCTAAAACTGGGCGAGAGATATGTTGACGCACCAGGAGGTGCTGCATCACACTTTTCACTGTTCTGTTCTCTTACTCATTCACAGACTATCCATGGGAAATGTCACAGGTGATCTATTGCTTCAATTTAAAGGTAGAACCACAGCTGTGCAGACTGTGCAGCTGCTCTCTTAGCATCAGACGTACCTGGATCAGCTGGGTTAGAAATAGGGATATGTCAGAGGGAATGTCATGCAATAAACATTTTTTTAAAACACTTTATTTTACAGCATTTTTTTAACGCAGAAGCAGAAAGGGTAAGAAATGTGAGGTAATTTGATTTAAAAAAATCTTTTTATTTGTTCATACAGCGTGAGCACTTGTTGCCTGTCCCTAATTACCCTTGAGAAGGTGGCAGTGAGCCATTTTCTTAAACTGTTGCAGTTTGTGTCATGTAGGTAAGCTCATGTTGCCATTAGGAGGGAAGTTATTAGGCTGGAAATCAACATTACTGAAGGAACAATGATACAGTTTCAACTCTGGATGTTGTGTGGGTTAGAGGGAAACTTGCTGGTGGCAGTGTTCCCATCTCCTTTATAGGTCATAGAGATCACAGGTTTGGAAGGTGTTGTTGAAAGAGCCTCAATGAGTTGTGTATGATAAACATCCTGTATATGATACACACTCCTGCTGCCACTGTGCATTGGTAATGGAGGGAGTGGATGTTTAAGGTAGGATGCTAATCAAGTTCATTAGGGCGGCATGGTGACACAGTGGTTAGCACTGCTGCCTCACGGCGCCAGAGGCCTGGGTTCAACTCCCAGTTGGGTCACTATCTGTGTGGAGTTTGCACATTATCCTCATGTCTGCATGGATTTCCTCTGGGTGCTCTTGTTTCTCCCCACAGTCCAAGATATGCGGGTTAGGTGGACTGCCATGCTAAATTGCCCCTTAGTGTCAGGGAATGTAGCTAGGGTAAATGCACCGGGTTATGGGGAAAGGGCCTGGTTGGGATTGTGGTCGATGTAGATTCAATGGGCCAATGGCCTTGTCCTATACTGTAGGATTCTATGAAGTCAATTGTTCTAATGAATTTTGTGGAACTTTCAACATCTTGGATCTCCATGCTTTATTTCATTAACTTTATAATTTGGGCTGTTGGATAAATAACCAAGATTGATAAATAACTAAGAAAGCATCCAATAATTGGAACATTTGAAATGTTATCTGAATCTACCATAACATATTAACCTCCACAGTCCTGGCCATTTTACAGACTGCATTTCCGAGCTATTTTGACGCACCACAAATCCTGAAAATGAAGGGCAGAACACTTGGCATTGGCAGTGTATAGGATAGGCAGCAACAGATTACCCACCCGGGATAATCTTGATTAATGGAAAAGATTGCACAAGATGCAGAATAGATAGGGGATGTGCTGCTGCCACATAACAGTCCAAAGAAAAGGTGAGAGTGCAGAATGTAGTGTTATAGTCATAGCTGGGGTATAGAGAAAGATCAAGATAGGCCTATTCAAAAGTCTGAGGGCAGCAGGGAAGAAGCTGTTCTTGAGTCAGTTGATACGTGACATCAGACTTTTGTATCATTTTCCCAATGGAACAAGAAGGAAGAGAGTACATCCAGGATGCATGGGGTCCTTAATTATGCTGGCTACTTTGCTGAGGCAGTGGGCAGTGTAGACAGAATCAATGGATGGGAGGCTGGTTTGTGTGATGGATTGGGCTACATTCCCAACATTTGTAGTTCCTTGCAGTCTTAAGCAGAGCAGGAATCATACCAAGCTTGACACAATCAAAAAGAAAGCTTTCTATGGTGCAGCTGTAAAACTTGGCGAGAGTCGTAGCTGACATGCCAAATTTCCTTAGTCTTCTGAGAAAGTAGCGGCATTGGTGGGCTTTCTTAACTATAATCTCAGTATGGAGGGAGCAGGACAGGTTGTTAGTGATCTGGAAACCTAAGAATTTGAAGCTGTCAACCCTTTCTGCTTTGTCCCCCTTGATATAGACAGGGGCATGTTCTCCACTACGCTTCCTGAAGTCAATGACCATCGCCTTCATTTTGTTGACATTGAGGGAGAGATTATTCTTGCTGTACTGGTTCACCAGATTCTCTGTCTCATTCTTATACCCTGTCTCGTCATTATTTGAGATCTGTCTTACTACAGTGGTGTCGTCAGCAAATTTGAACATCAAATTGGAGGGGAATTTAGCCACACAGTCATAGGCATATAAGGAATATAGTAGAGAGCTGAGAACACAGTCTTGTGGGGTAATGGTGTTAAGGATGCTCGTAGAAGAGGTGTTGTTGCCTATCTTTATTGATAGCAGTCTGTGAGGTAGGAAGTTCAGGATCCACGCACAGAGGGAGGAGCCAGCCCACGCCATGGAGTTTGAAGATGAGTTTTGAGGGGATAATGGTGTTGAATGCTGAGCTTGTCAATAAATAGGAGTCTGACATAGGTGTCTTTGTTATCTAGGCATTCCAGGATTGAGTGCAGGGCCAGGGAGATGGCTTCTGCTATGGACCTATTGTGGCAGTAGGTGAACTGTAGTGGATCCAGATAGTCCAGGAGGCTGTAATTGATTCATGCCATGCCTAGACTTTCAAAACACTTCATAATGATGGATGTCAGAGCCACAGGATGATAGTCATTGAAGCACGCTGCTTGGCTTTTCTTTGGTACAGGGCTGATGGCCATCTTCTTGAAGCAGATAGGGACATCTTCTGCAATGCTGACCTCAGATGTAGGTTCATCCAAGGCTTCTTCAACTTTTGACATTTACCACCTGGATGGACAAGAGAAACAGGCAAATGGGAGCACCATCTCTGGCATGTTCCCTTCCAAGTCACTGAGAAACCCTACTGGATTTGAAATCTCTGCCAGACATTGTTGTGAAGTAATCTTTCTAAAGATAAGACTTTTCTAATGATAGAAATGTGTGTATTCATGCACATCTGACAGAATCTTATTATTCTGCGTTAATAATGGCCGCATTTCCCAAATCCCCCCAAGATTAATGAAAGAATCATGCTGTGGGCTACTTAAGAGACAGACAGTGCGAAACATGTCTGCAAGGGCAGGAGAAAGGCAGGTGTTGGATCCAGTGATGGTCCATGGGACATATAGAAGCGGCTACCAGAGACGCCTGAAGACACCTGAAGAGATAGAGAGCCATCTGCACCATGGCGACAGCGGCATCCGACAGACACTTCAGGTGAGAGGGCACTTCCCATGTGCAGTAAGCCCCTGGGTTCTTGGATGACTGTCTACATGCATGTGTGGAGTCAGTGGCTACAAGAGGGACATATTGATGCCGTGGAGTTGCAAGGGCAGGCCACCCCCTTCATTCAGAAGGTCTGGGTAGAGGTGGCAGCTGAGGTCAGCGGACACAAGCTGGTCCAAAGCATATAGATACAGTGCGGAAAAGATTCAATGATCTGCACTTAGGAAGAGTAAGTTCTGAGTTGGCATGGTGAAGATGGGCTCTGCAATGATCGCTTACTGCATCTTGGAAAGTTTAAAGTTTTAAAGTTTAAAGTTTAAGCTTAAAGTTTATTTATTAGTGACACAAGCGAGTTTACATTAACAGTGCAATGAAGTTACTGTGAAAATCCCCTAGTTGCCACCTGTTCGGGTACACTGAGAGAGAATTTAGCATGGGCAATCAACCTAACTAGCACATCTTTCGGACTGTGAGAGGAAACCGGAGCACCTGGAGGAAACCCACACAGACACAGGAAGAATCTGCAAACTCTGCACTGATAGTGTCCCAAGCCGGGAATCGAACCTGGGCCTGGTGCTGTGAGGCAGCAGTGCTAACCACTGTCCAGCTATGAAAGATTCAGAGACATAAAAGTTAAGGGCAACAGGGACCTTGAGAACCATGGGAATTGGGTTTCCATTCACATATCTGGAATCTCGCTCCAGCCCAATCATCTGACAAATGGATGTAACAATTTCCCATGTGGAGTTGGAGCAGCCTGTGACAATGGAGTTCTGTTATGTTGAAGTAGTCAGATTGCTATCTGCACACCTTGGCACTGGATAGTGCGTCTTCTGCAGAGATGTCCTCCAGCACACCCCCTCTCCCCCCGCTGGCCCTAAGTGCCCTGTGCCTCCACCTCTCTCCTGAGGTGATGCCTGCGATTACCTGGCCTCTTCTGTATTTGGACTCTGTCTTCCTTCTTAGCGGAAGAGCTCCCTGTTGAAGATCCATTTGCAGAGTCTCAAAACATTTTTTACAGATTTTCTGTTCGTAGAATCACGACAGTGCAGAAGGAGGCCCTTCAGCCCATTGAGCCTGCACCGACAACAATTCCACTCAGTCCTATCCCTGTAACCCCACATATTTACCCTGATAACCTCTCTAAACTACACATCTTGGCACACTAGGAGCAATTTATCATCATCTAACCCACACATCTTTGGAATGTAGGAGGAAACAGAGCACTTGGAGGTAATCTACACAGACACGGGGAGAGTGTGCAAACTCCACACAGTCACCCAAGGCCAGGAATCAAACCCTGGCACAGTGAAGCAGCAATGCTAACCACTGTGCCATCGTGCCACACTGCAAATGGCACAATCAAATTTCAGGTGGAAAATGTATCTACGATCAGACTACAGATTAAATTCTCACCACCAGAAACAGAAACTTCTGCTCAAAAATGGAAGAAAGGTAATTGTTTTTACAGATCTATTTTGCTCTGGAGATTCTGCTGCTTGATAACAAATTCTCTTTGTCGAATCTATCTGACATCAAATACGGGGAGGGGGGTCCTTTAATGATCAGTGTTAAAATTGTTCCTTTTGTTCTGTGTTTTTTTGCCCCCCCCATCAAGCTAATGAGCTGCGGTTCCTTTGATCAGAGATCACCCTGTTGTTACAGTGCTGATAACTGTAATACAAGCAGCACATGTTTTACCTGATGGGGTATTAATAAAACCACTAATATTCCACATGTTTCTGATTTGAGAGGTCGTGCCACAGCTACATAAGCTTTCAGCTCTAATTGCCTTTCTTTGATGTAATGCAGCAGTTAGGAGTTCTAAACGAGTTGCATATAGTGGGGACGTTGTTATTAGTCTGACTATGTCTGAGTTTTTGCTCACTGGATAAACATTTGATTTTGTTCAGTTTCCATTTGCATTTTGCTAACATTTTAAGGGATTGGTGAGGTTATATACTATTATAAACTATTCATTCACAAGACGGAGCTTGTGGCTATTTTTCTTAAATTGAATGCCATTGATGTTGGGTAATGTTGAATGGAATCACATGTATGAGGTAGAGGATGTAAAAGGGGACACCCTCCCTCCCCACCCACCACCCACTGTCCGTGTGTGTGTGTGTGTTTTTAACAGACTCAGCTGTCTGTCCATGGAGTACACACCATGGAGAAATTGAACAATCCTGACTTTACGCAGCAGGCTTCATGAGATCCCTTCCTGACAGCTGCTTTAACTGAGTGTTGTTGAGACTGGAAACTATGAAAGATTTAGCAGCTGAATTAACTGTTCCCCTGACACAAGAATTAGTGACGGAAACATGAGACAAATGAAAAAAAAACACAAATGAGTAATAAATCACTGAACAACAATCAGAATTCTATTCTCTTCACAAGTTAAGCTATAGCGGGTTGAGTTAGCTATAGGTATAGGTTAGCTAAAGATTCGGTAAATTATTTTACAGACTATGCTAGACTCTCTGGAGCGGCTACACCACAATGAAGACAGCCAACTAGACTTACAGTGTTCTGCAAAACAATTCACCATGATTTGCTCTTGATATTCTGCCATATGTTAATTGAGCAGCTCCCTGCAAGAGGGGAAAAAAACTAACCAGTTTGCACCTCTCCAAAGTTGCACACAAGCATATCTGAATAGTTTTGGGAACTCACGCTGTTAAAATGGCAGCGCAGGCTCATTGGGCTGAAGGGCCTGTTTTCCATGCTGTGTTGTTCTTTGATTTTTATTCTTTGTTTTTTGTTTCATATCACAGGGTGGCACAGTGGTTAGCACTACTGCCTCACAGCACCAGGGACTCAGGTTCAATTCCAGCCTCAGGTCACTGTCTGTTTAGAGTTTGCACATTCTCCCTGTGTCTGCAAGCGTTTCCTCTGGATGCTCCAGTTCCCTCCCACAGTCCAAAGATGTGCAGGTTAGGTTGATTAGCTATGCTAAATTGAACCTAGTGTTTGTGGGATTAGCAGGGTAAATGTGTCGGTTTACAGGAATAGAGCCTGGGTGGGAATGTGGTTGGTACAGATTTGATGGGCTGAATAGCCTCATTCTATACAGTAGGCATCCTATGAAATACCTAAAAAAATTAGAGACTGTAGGATATCATTAGTAACCTTTCCCCCCAGACATAACTCATAAAACTGCTTCACAGGCAAAGAGACAACAGGGACAGCTGAGAGCAATGTTCTGGGGATCCAGCTTCAATTAAACAAAAGTCTAGAATTAAGAATCCCCTGATAATCATGAAACCATTGCCGATTGTCAGAAAACCCACCTGGTTCATTAATGTCCTTTAGAGAAAAAATCTGCTGTCCTTACCTGGTCTGACCTATACATGACTCCAGAGTCACAGCAATGTGGTTGACTCTCTGAAAAGGACTAGCAAGCTACTCAAAGGCAATAAATTCTGACCAGCCAGCAACGTCCATGTCCCACGAATGAATTTTAAAAAATTGTGCTGTAGGTAATGTCACTGGATGTTAAGTAATATCCAGGTGCTATTCTGAGATAGTGTGTCCCCGTATGTGTGTGTGGGTTGTGGGGGGCGGGGGCGGGGGGGGGGGGGGGGGGGGGGGGGGGGCAGGGGGTCAGCGATTTGCAATCTAGATCAGAGTCTTTGCTTTAATCACTAATTTGACAACATCCCTTCATTATATGATTGGAACTAGGGATATTCACTGACGATTGCACAATGTTCAGCTCCATCACAATTTCACAGACATCCCTTAGGCTTGGGCTGATAAGAAGCAAGTAACGTGTACACCACACAAGTTTCAGATAATGATAATCTCCAATAAAGCAGATAGTAACCATCTCCATTTGACATTTAAGTCATATTACTGTTGAAAACCACCATTTGTTCTGAAAAACTAATTTTATATTTGCAAACTTTTCTATTCTGATAAAAGTACCTTTCATTAGATTCATGGAATCTGTTTAAAAATCTGTGTGTGACATGTAAACCCCAATTAATGATTCTGCTCTTTGGAAAACTTAGAAAATGAAGGATAATCAGTCCATTTTTCTTCTGGTTTGCTGCCTATGAGAATACACCAGTGTGATTGGCTATTTTCTCTGTCTAACACGGTCACTGTTGCTGGATGCTGAGAGATTTCCCCCTTTTTGGCATGAGATCCAAACTAACTTTGGGTTAGGGGAAATCCATAGAGATCACTAGATCTTTATGAGCAGATTTCTTCAAAGTCAACAATAAGTGCTGCCTTGATCCTTCATCGAAGACGACAAAGTCCAGATCAATGGTTTGTGTGTCCCAGAGGTGGTGTGATTTTCATGTTGTACAGTATTCACTGAATTGAACATAATGACACTGAAAATTACTTTGAATTCTTAAAAGAATTTGTTTCTTTTCAGAGTATAAGAGACAATGATTCCATATCCAATACTTGGCAGACTAAAGGTGTTTCAGCAGAATACCTGAACTGAGTCTCAAGCAATGGGATTAATCAATGTAAATAATTATCACGAAAGAAAGCTACAAAATATATCTGAATTAACAATAAATCAGTTTAGAAGAGGAGACTAGATGTAGCGCATTTCATGTCTTTAGGGCATCCCAAAGTGTTATCAGAGTAAATTACTTTGAAATGCAATCACTGTTCTTATGTAGGCAATAGGGTCTAAAGCTCATTTCACTAGTGGATATTGTATGGCAATTTTTTTTCGTTTATCAGTCTACAAAATTAAGGATACTTAGAGAGTTTTTCCTAGATGGAAGTGTCAATTACAAACAGGCACAGGTTCAAGGTGAGGGGGAAAATTTTAAGGGAGATGTGGGGATGAAGTTTTTCATGTAGAGACTGGTGGGTGCCTGGAATGCGCTGCCAGAGGAAATGATGGAAGCAGGCACATTAGCACCAATTAAGAGGCAGCTGAATGGGTACGTGAACAGGGAGGGAGTAGAGGGATATATACCGAGTAAGGCAGAAGGTTTTTTTTAGTTTAGTTACGGCATTATGATCGGCACAAGTTTGGAGGGCTGAAGAGCCTGTTCTTGTGCTTTACTTTGTTTTTCTTTGATATGGTGGACAGTGCACTTCCAGCTCATTTCAAGGATATACTATCTTCCAGTCATATCAGAGGCTGAGTTGGCCATTTAGGATCCAGAAAACAATTTCTGCTCATTCATATTTCTCAGCCGTCGTTACTGTCCCAAATGCATTCTAACAATTCCATATCTCTATTACTTGTAGTTGTATAATATGTCCAGCTTCTAGCATTCTGAATGAAAATTTGAATCACTGCATTCACTATTGCTGCTACTTGCTTTCTTGATCTCCATGTTCAAATATCCTCCTCCCTCACCAACACCCTAACCCCCAATACATCACTTTTATCATCAGGCAAATGCTATAAGAGCTCTGTATCTTTTTCTATTGCTTAAATCTATCCACAGTGCTTCCACTAACTGTTTATCCTGCAATTGAGGTTCCCAATATGAATAAACAGGATCTAAACAATAACTGTATCCCATGAGGATTATCTGGTCTACTCCAGTTCATTCAACTTATAATTGAAGAAATCAAAAAAAATAAACAACAAGCAAGTGAGCCATGATTTGAAATGGGTGAAAAAGTGACTCAATACTTCCTCGCAAAAAGAATTATTTAAGTCTTGCTGGCAAATTAAAGAGTGAAAATTGGTTTGATGAACTAAGGAGGTTGGGCCCAAAAATATTCCACTAAAATATACTCAAGATATTGGTTGGTATTTAGAAGAGTAAAGATAACTTGATCGAAATGTATAAGATTCTGAGGGGTCTTGACAGGGATGATGTAGAGAGGATGTTTGCCCTTGTGGGAGAATCCAGAACTAAGAACCATAAGTGGTCACCTATTTAGGACAGAGATGAGGAGAAATATCTTCACTTGGATAGTTATGAGTCTTTGGAATTCTCTTCCACAAAAGGCAGTGGAAGCAGACTCTTTGAATATATTTAGGTCAGAGCTAGGAATGTTTTTGATAACCAAAGGGTGAAAGATTATCAGTGGTAGACAGGAACGTAGATTTGAGGTTGAAATCAGAGTAACTATGATCTTATTGAATGACGGTGCAGTTTGAAGGGCCGAACGTTCTACTCCTAATTCACATGTTATATATAATAAGAAGGAACATAGACCATTCAATCCTTCAAGATTGCTCCACCATTCAGTAAGATCATGATTCATCCAGTTATGGTCTGAACTCCACTTTGCTGTCTGCTCTCCACAACCCTTGACCCTGCTCTATCAAAAATCTGTCTAGCACAATGTTGAATGTTGAATAAATTCAATGGTCCAGCCTTCACTGCTTTCTGGGGAAGATATTTTCACATGCTAATGACTCTCTGAGAGGAAGAAAATTAAAGCTCATTTGTTACTGTCATAAGTACGCTTACATTAACACTGCAATGAAGTTACTATGAAAATCCTCAAGTCACCACACTCTGGTGCCTGTTCGGTTATACTGAGGGAGAGTTTAGCATAGTCTATGTACCTAACCAGCGTGTCTTTTGGACTGTGAGAGGAAACTGGAGGCACCTAGAGGAAACCTAGAGGAGACACGGGGAGAGCATGCAGACTCAATACAGGCAATAACCCAAGGTGGGAATCAAAGCTGGGTTTCTGGTGCTGTAAGGCAGCAGTGCTAACCATTGCACCGCCATGCCACTTCTTGTCTCAGTCTTACTATAACACATGTTTATGCAATGAATTGAATGATTTGGCCAAGAAATAATACAGGTTATTGTAAGGAAAATTAAGGAATGATTCCTAAGCAGTGAGTCTAATAACTAGTTCAGTATGTTTTATACTGGAATAGGAAAACACAGAATGATTACATCACCGAGCTGTACTTCAATCAGCTGTCAAATGATAGTCAGGTGTTGTAATATAGAATGCTACCTCTCAGCAACTTTTACAGATGTATCATAAAAAGCATTCTTTCTGGTTGTATCACTTAGTATGGCTCCTACTCATCCAACTAACTACAAAAGTTCATGAATCTAGCCCAATTCATTACACAAACCAGCCTCCCATTCATTGACTCTGTCTACACTTCCTGTTGCCTTAGCAAAGCAGCCAGCATAATTAAGGATGCCACGCACCCCAGCCATTCTCCCTTCCACCTTCTTCCTTTGGGAAAAAGATGCAAAAGTCTGAAGTCATGTACCAACCAATTCAAGAACAGTTCCTTCCCTGCTGCTGTCAGGCTTTCGAATGGATTTATCTTGCATTGAGTTGATCTTTCTCTATACCCTAGCTATGAATGTGACACTACATTCTTCACTCTTTCGTTTCCTTCTCTGTGAATGGTATGTTTTGTCTGAATAGTATGCAAGGAACAATACTTTTCACTGTATGTAAATACATGTGACAATAATAAATCAAATCAAATCAAATCAAAAAATGGTGGCCAAGGAGTAATTTAAACCTAATCCCACTCAAAGGAACTAATGGAATCAATTCTGCCAGCTATTTTACACCTAGTTCAATCTCTGTTACAACTTATAGAGTTGGGATGGCAAAAGAGGTCTTCCTCAGACATGCCCAGAGACAAGTGCTAGGACTGATGTGACCAAGATGCGTTGTGGGTCTGTGCGTTTGCATTTGCTGGTCCCTAATAGTTTGCTATTTTTCATAGCAGTTATCAAGCATGTTGGGAATTGACAAAATTATGTCCAGCCTCACCTCCTCCTAAAAACATCAAAATCAATGATGTTGAGTAAAATATTAGCAAAATCCTGTCAGCACTGGAAATCTGAAATAAAAACAGAAAATGCTGGATAAACTTAGCAGGTCTGGCAGCATCTGTGGAGAGAGAAGCAGCATTAATGCTTTGAGTCCATATGATTCTTCTTCAGAACATTAACTCTGTTTTTCTCTCTCTACAGACGCTGCCATACGTGTTTAGTTTTTCCAGCATTTTCTGTTTATATTTCAAGTAAAAATATTGTTGGGAAGGAAAAATACAAACAGCGCAATCTTAACTGCTGTCCATGCTCCCACTCTAGCCAAGTCAGAGAAATTGGCGGCCTCCAAATCTCCATTCACTACGGCAGGTTGGGAAAAATCCTGTCAGTGTGAATGATGGTAAGATTCCAACCATAACTGGAAAACCACTAATTATGGTAGACACAGGGAAACAATGACAACAGAATTCCAAATGCGTCTTCTGCCATTACGAAGCCTGACTCGACACATAGATACATAGAAACTAGAAGCAGGACTAGGCCAGTCGATCCTTTGACCTGTCCACCATTCATTTTGATCACAGCTGATCATCGAATTCAATATAGTGGTTTCTCACCCCCCTTCCTCTCATATCCCTTGATACCTTTAGCCCCCAGAGCTATATCTAATTTCTTCTTGAAATCAGGCAACGTTTTGACTTCAACTACATTCTGTGGTAGTAGTGAATTCCACACATTTACAAGCCTCTGGGTGAAGACATAGTAGACCTCGGGATTGTAACGAGTCCTGTTTTTAAATGTGAAGTTACACTGTACAACATTCAGCAGATTTAAAAGTGAGTTGTAATTTTTAAACTAAGCCAATATTACTTGAAAACTGGATAATAATTTTAAGAGACATTAAAGGATGGTCTGTGATTTTTCAATTCTTGCAAATTGTGATTAATGGACAATTTATTTGCAACAAATGTAGGAAGTGGAAGGTCACTCCTCTCACTCCTATGATGTCCTTCCATGAGCTAACCTCCAGGGCCATCCCAATAGTTTTACCATGTGTTTCAGAGTTCTGAATCTGATGGATTGAATGTCTGAAATTCTGGAAGATTTAGTTATACCATGACCAATGAGTTCCAGATTGTATCATCCTATGGACCCTATTACTAATAGTTCATATGGAAAGCATTCATTGTGAAAATCTTAAAGATGATCTTTAAGTGATTCGATTTGTAACACTCACTGACATTATCATCGTTTCATGCTTTTTATTTCTGGGAAATTTTCTTGTCTGAGAATTCCCATTGTGCTAAATCCTTGTGTGAATGGATATAGCTCTGGCTCAATAACACCCCCTCCCCCAAACTGGATCTTCAGTCCCAGGTCTCACCCACTGACTGTTGCCAGAGCAACTGCCTCCTGTGCTAATTTAAAATGTCAACTAGCATATCATTGTGTGTATTAATGGGTCACCTATTGTAAAACCAGGAAGCACGTAGACTGACCGCACATTTCAAGCTGCTACATATTTCACATCCTTTCTTTGCAAACGTAAAGCTTTGCACAGAGGAAGGAAAGGTGGGTATGTCCCTCATTGAAAAAGAGGTTGAGTGGTGATATAATTGCTGCTTTTCCAAAGAGAATAGATAAAGTGGACCGTGTCAAGATGTTTCGGATTTTGCAGAACAGAAGCCATGCTCCCCACATGGCAAGTCCCCTGCCCACTGTCAGTTGCTATGGCAACATGCCGGGAAAGCCTCCACAGCTCTTCCTGCCATGAAATTATTCGGGATGGAGGCAGGGAATTGGCGGGATTTTCCCATCACTCTGCCCCTATGGAGAAGGGCATTAAATTCCACCCTACGTTTCAGTAGATGAGTTGTCCATCTATGGAGCAGGGTCCCTAGGGAAGTGATGGAAGGAGTCACATACATTAATGTCATATGCAGTGTAAGACCAATTTGTGACTTGACAGTTAGTGTAGTGTGCTTTGGAGGAGCAAGTGACTCTGTACTTCTTGTTCTCATGGAAACCTTTATCACATCAGTCTCCTGTAGACTAACTGATAAAGAATTGATTGCCTTCGTTAATCAGCAGCTCCCTTTTTGTTATAACATACAATTACCAGCACGCTAGAAGGTGACTCAAAGGATCCATTGTCTTTCTTAACTTGAAAATATCTATATTTTCTGATTTTGTTGAAAAAGAAAGAAGAACTTGAAAGAATCCAACGACTCTAAGTAGACTCAACACACATTTCATAGAATCATAAAATCCCCATAATGCGGAAGGAGGCCATTTGGCCCATCGAGTCTGCACTGACCACAATCTCACCCAAGCGCTATCCCCATAACCTCAAGCATTTACTCTAGCCATTCCCCTTGACATAAAGGAAAAATTTAGCATGGCCAATCCACCTAACCCGCACATCTTTGTAGTATGTGAAGAAACCAGAGCACCCAGAGTAAACGCACACAGTCAAAAGAGAATCTGCAAACTCCACACAGACAGTAACTCAAGGCCAGAACTGAATGAGGATTCCTGGCCCTGTGTGTCACCGTGCCACCCCACAATTTATTTTTGTTCTTACACAGAATATGGGCATCGCTGGCTGGGTTTGCATTTGTTGCCCATCTCTTGTTCCCCTTGAGAAGCTGGTGGTGAGTCGTCTTCTTGAATTGCTGCAATCCATGAGGTGTAGGTACACCTGCAATGCTGTTAGGGAGGAATTTCTAGGATTATGACATGCAGTGAAGAAATGGCAATATAGTTCCAAGGCTGGAGGGTGAGTGGCTTAGAAGGTACTCACAAGTGGTGGTTTCCTGTAACAGCTGCCCTTGTCCTTCTGGGTAGTGGGGGGTCACAGGTTTGGAAGGAGCCTTGGTGAGTTGCTACAATGCATCTTGTTGATGATACACACGGCTGCTACTGTGTGTCAGTGGTAATGGGAGTGGATATTGAAAGTGATGCCAATCAAGTGGGCTGCTTTGTCTGTTGTCAGGCTTGTTAAGTGCACTCATACACGTAGCATGACCAATGAAAACCTACACAAAGAGAAGTTGAAAGCCAAGACAGTCAGAGGAAGTGATTGAATATACATTATCTTGCTTTGACCACACTTTGTGCCCAGTTCCAATTGCACAGGAACAAAGGAACACTATTATATTCTATGATTCTATTAGTCACATTAACATGGCAATGAAGTTACTGTGAAAATCCCCTAGTCACTCTGGCACCTATTCAGGTACACTGAGGGTGAATTTAACATGGCCAATGCAACTTATCTGCACATCTTTTGGATTGTGGGAGAAACCGGAGCACCCGGAGGAAACTCACACAGATATGGGGAGAAAGTGATCCAAGCTGGGAATCGAACCTGAGTCCCTGGCACTATGAGGCAGCAGCATTGGCTACCATGCCACTCAAGCACTTAGAGGCACAATGGGTAAAAAGCCATGTGGCTAGTTTGGATTTTTGATTTGTTCACTTCATCAGTTGCAGGTCGAATGCAAATTATTAAATCAGCCGCAAGAAAGCAAGGTTTCAATATGTGTGATCTTGGTGCTGACTTTGCAACACACTTTTGGTTCACAAGTGAAGGCGGACAAAGTTAGGAACACAGGAGTAGGAGAAGGCCATTCGGCCCATTGAACACTCTGCCATTCAAACAGGTCAAGGCTGATCATGCTATACCTACATACCCTGATGTTATTTGTATCCAGAAATTTATCAATTTCTATTTTGAACATGCTCAATGAGCTTCCATAACACTCTGGGGCAGAGAATTCCAAAGATTCTCCATGCTCTGAAGGAAGAAAGTCCTCCTCATCTCAGTCTTAAATAGCTTGTCCCTTACTCAGAGACCGTGTCCTCTGGTTTTAAACACACCGACCAAGGGAAACATCCGATCCATCCTGTCACAGCCTGTAAGAATTTTATAAGTTTCAACGAGTTCTTCAGGGGTTCTATCTCCTGTCTTTTCTGTAAATTTCCAACATGACTTACAGGGTGGAACCTGATCCTGTCCCATTCGAAGCAAGTACTGTCAGGCAGGCAAGATCAAATTCACCTTGGCAAATTAGCTGCCCTGCCAATGACTATATATACTCCAAATTTCAGTGATCTATTTCTCCATAGCTTCCAAATATGCCAGGATTGTCTGCTTCATTCAGTCTATTGAGTGGATGTTCAGTTCAGGGACGTATTCCAGGCTCCTAAAGAAATCACATAATTTTGTAACGGAGCTAGTGAGGACAAGAACAAGAGAATGGGGAGGAATTTCCAGCCATATGGAGCAGACCACCTGCACTGATTCCATTGACCCCAAACATGGGCCAGGCCCAGTATAAGTGCAATCATCATGCGTTAAGGAAGCCATGACTTTCTGCTCAGAGAATGGTCCTTAATTCATTGTCTGCTGATGATTCAATCTGTGCTGTTTTCTTGGCTGTTTTGTCACGTATTGCTTGCCATTGCTTTTCACCCTTAGCAGCCAAATCTACATCAGCCCAAACAGAAATCAAAGCTGTGGGCCGCAGTTCTCGATGTTCAATGCCACCGCTGCCACTGAGAATGGAGAATTTAGCACTCAGCCAAATCTCCATTCACAGCAGCAAGACCAGAGAACTCCAGTCGCAGATGAGGTCTGAGAATCCCAGCCATGGTGTTGGCACCATTCTGAAGCACACATTAGCCATCAAGCCAACTGAACTAACCAGCACCCTGCTGAGGAAGTAACAGAAGCCAAAACTTATTTGAATGAAGTCTGTGTGGAATATAGTGTTGATTAAAGCAACGCATATGTTTTCTTAGTCAGATTTGAAAGATGCATTTACGTAGAGACTTTTATGTCAAAATGTCTCAAATTCCATGACAGGCTGGAAGAAGTGTGCAGTATCTGTTAGTATGTAATCTACTGAATAAATACTTCCATTACTTCAATAAGGAGCATTCAAACAAATTTTAAACCTTTCTTTTCAGGATGTCAGGAAGTTAGAGTGCTTTTCTAAATGCCTTTTCTGTTCAGAATTAACCTTCTTGATCCTCGGTAATCCTTCTGAGTGACTCTTTCATCCAAGATCCTGTAACTTTGATTCCCGGCTTGAGTCACTGTCTGTATAGAGTGTGCACGTTCTCCCTACGTCTGCATGGGTTTCCTCAGGGTGCTCCGGTTTTCTCCAATAGTTCAAAAGATGTGCTGGTTAGGTGCATTGACCAGGCTAAATTCTCCCTTGGTGTATCCAAACAGATGCCAGAGTGTGGCGACTAGTTGATTTTCTCAGTAACTGCATCACAGTGTTCATGTAAGCCTACTTATAAGTAATAAATAAACATTTTTTTAAAACTTAAGTAGAATTCTGTTCTATTATGACAATTTTAGTTATATATATCTTTCTCTGAGAGTTTGCTACATGACAGACAGAAGTCAAATGTCCATATGGATGTTAGTCCAAAAGTGTTCAAAGGTTAGGAATCTAGCATCCAAGTGAGCATCATTGTTTTTGGTGCTAACTGGTTTTGGAGAAGGGATTTATGGGATGCTGCTGAATTGGAACAATAGAAATTGATAACTATTAAGAATTATACTTTGTCATGTTTAAGTATTTCACTTGGTAAATGTTAGGCAAATATTTTTTATAGTCTTACTGTCTTTATTCTTAAATAAAATTTGTTTTGATAAAAACTTCTGAGTGAATCACTTGAATCGCACTTGGAGCAAATTACCTTATGGTCACCAATGCTAAAATCAAAAGGAAATGTTGGAATTTCTAATCTGGCCCCTTACGCTACAGAATGTATATTGATTTTTAATAATAAATGTTTGTATTTTCAAACTGAAACAGGCTTGACAATTGAAAAATAGAAATAATAGGTTAAGTAGAGGGAGAGTATCAAACTTTGACAAGGGTAGGGGGATGTTGGGCTGTCTACTCTGGGAGTTCTGCTGTTCATGTTTTTTTCATAATGATATGTACAACAAAGATCAAAGAACAAAACAGCATGGAAAACAGGCCCTTTGGCCCAATGAGCCCGCGCCGCCACCTCAATGTTCCCACTTCTACCCATGATCCCTGTCATCCCTGTCTATGTAGACGACCATTCTCTGAAACAATCTTGTCAAATCACTATAAATGCAAAATACTGCGGATGCTGGAATCTGAAACAAAAGCAGAAAATCTCAGCAGATCTGACAGCATCGGTGGAGAGAGAACAGAGCCAATGCTTCGAGTCTACCTGATCTTCGGTCAAACTAATGTCTGTGATGCTAAATTTCTGCCAGAAATTGAGCATGAGGGCAATGGCAAGCTCAAGAAATATTTTGGAATTCAGATTCACTGAATCCTGGCCTAATTCCCAGAGGTGCGTTCTCTGCCCATTCGAACAATCTGCAATGTGCCAGAACCCAGGAAAACAATTGACATCTGCTTTTTAACTAACCAGCTTCCTATAAAATGCCACTGACCCAATGCCAACCAGAGACAAACTGGTGGAAACCTTTCTTCCAATGTGGACATGGTTAGAACTTTATACCATCTCAGTTCAGTAGCTCAATTTCTCTTTAACCAATGTCAGCTTGAGGTTAATCGACATGTGTTTCTTTAATGGATTTTTCAGCCCCTTACATAATATCCATCAAATAAATATTAAGGGTTTCACAGAAAATTGGATTTTTACATTTTTTTGTCACATACATCATTTCTTCCTGTGTATAATTTCCAGCCACTGTCTGCCTTATTTAAAGTGTAGGGAACTGAGCCAGCCCAGCCATGTAAATGATGTAATGAGCAAATGGTTTCTTTTATTGTACATATCCAGCATTGACAGCTAAATTTCTTTATTTAGAAACACCCTTCCCTGGTTTTTGCTTCTTCCCTGACCCTGTGGCAGGAGTAAAGGTGATTAGGATTGTTTAGGGGGATAAGGGTTCCACATAGTAGGGGTGAAATGGCTGTTGGCATTGCCACCTGACATAGAACATTACAGCACAGTACAGGCCCTTCAGCCCTCAAGGTGGAACAGCAGAGTAAGGAATGCATAGCAGACAAAACGAGACAGTATAGGTGGGGACAGATGACTGGAAAGCAGTGCTAAGTTAGGATTGGTGAAGCCATGGAAGGATGTGCAGATGAGGATGAGTATTTTCAATTCGATTTGTTGGGTTTCAGAATGCCAGTGTGAGAGAGTGACGACAAGAGTAATAAAACATGATTCAGTGGGACTGAAGTACACTAACTAAAAGCTTATTTATTAGTGTCACAAATAGGCTAATATTAACATTGCAATGAAATTACAATGAAAATCCCCTAGTACCCACACTCCAGGGCCTCTTTGAGTACGCTGGGGGAGAATTTCACATGGTCACTGCATCTAACCAGCTCATCTTTCGGCATGTGGGACATAACTGGAGCATCCAAAGGGAACCCACTCAGAAATGGGGAGAATATGCAGACTCCACATAGACAGTGACACAAGCCACCGGTTTGACGCTGTGAGGCAGCAGTGCTAACCATTGGGCCACTGTTGCAATCAAAAAAATGTATTAATTTTGACTTCAAAGATTAACTTTGTTTTTCTCTCCAGATGCTGCCTGACCTGTTGAGTTTTTCCTGCATTTTCTGTTTCTGATTCCCAGCACCCATGGTATTTTGTGTTTGAAATCTTTGGCTTGTTGTATCAGCTGTTTCATATCCCCAGTTAACTGTTTATATTTTATAGTCTGGACATGCACCACAATGAAGAGATTCTCCGTCATGGCAAGAGTGGTAGATGAGCCCTGAAATTCCCAGTCCTGGCCCCGGACACAGCACTTCCCATTTTCAGGAGGTAGCAATGGATGTTGCCCTTTAGCGATGTGCAGTTCTTGGAGGCAGCTGACTATTTAAATCATTAGCTGCCTCTACTCAAGGAGGATCTTGGTGGCCCTGGAATGTGAAAGCAGAATCTTGTTGAATAGACTTGAAGCAGGATCTTCTGGACCCCCAGAAGGCAACCCCTTGTTGTGGTTCCCTGGCAACGGATGGGCCTGCCATACAAAATGTTCTACAGGACTGGAAGATTCTGCTAGCAGGCAATGGCGAGCTGCCTCCGTTGTTGGCAAATACTCTTCTTGGGGCTGGAAAATCTCAACCTTGGTAAGTTCAGGTCTGAATTTTGTAATTTCCTTGGATAGTCGAGATACCCCTTTGAAAAAAGATATCCCTTTGGATCTGGTCCTTGGAAACCTTTTGGGGAGCCAAAGTGCCCTTTGGGACTATTAAGATTAGGCATGAATATACATAAAAGCATATAAACCAATGAATTGACAAACTCATTGGAACTGTCAAAATCAACGGTCAAAATGTCAGGAGGATCTGTTAAAAGCATTTATCAAATGGAATTGTATAGCTATCAATGCATTTAAAAGTCCTGCCCTGTAATTTTTTGAAAAAACATCAGGAGTGTTATAAGAATGCTTGCAATTTGACTTTGTCTGTTGACATAACCTGAGAGTTTGCAGTACTGGATTCCTGCTACATGACTGATTTCAAACCTTCTATTATCATAGTAGGGCATCTGCCATTTCCCTGTTTGATACACTCTGCAAGTCCTTACAGAATCTTGGAAGTGGAACTATGAGTTTCAATGCTTGTTGTAATAAGGAGCACCTGAATGAAATATTTATTATTATAAAGCTTTATGTAGTTCAGATAATGTAATGAATGGGCGTTTTTTTTCAATGCAACAAAGCCTAAAATAGAACAGAATTTTATTTCATTGCATGAGGCCTGAGATCAGCCTATGGTGGTAACTGGGTGAATTGACTTGGTAAGTGTGAGGGCAAAAGGTGGTGGTAAGGAGACATGGGATGGCATGAGCTGATACTAAATTAGTATAGGGGCTAAAATGGTATACAGGGCAATGGGGTGATACATGGACATAGATTAGTATGAAGCAGATGTTGAGTTATGTTGGTGGGTACGGGGCATGGATTAGTAAGGAGGGTGTGTGGGGTCATAGGGTTGGGCTGGGTGGATGTTTTATGCTTTATCCTTTTTAATTTTTGTCAGAGCCCTGAGGCAGGCCTTCTCCATACCCATCTCTGCACTTGGCAGCAGTAGTTTCAGGGCCTCTTGCCCAGAACCCACCCCCAAGTTGAAAATCTGATATCCGGGCAGCCATTTTAAAAGTTGGGTTTCCGGAGCTGGGAATTTTGTCTCTGCACCGCTGACAAAAATCCAGGCCCACTGGTATATAAAATGTTTCATGGTTCAAATTAATGTTGCCTACTAATCCTTTCTCATAACCTCTTTTTGTCACCTTTTTTAACTTGGTCAATCCCCTGTGCCCCGCCCTCCCCTGTATTTTTCATAATCTCCCTGATTATTAACTGACATCTGTCACAAAATGAAACAAAACAGGGAAAGAAAAGAGGATTTTACGTCCTTTGTCGTCCAAGGTACGTTAGCTTTGGACGTTACACCTTTTCCCTACTAAGAAACGTGCCTGGGTTGGAACTGAATGACTTCTTCCCTGAATGTCTTCCATTGCTTCAATACTACATCACCCTGCAGGGTCACTGGCTTGAGTAGGCCAATGCTGACATTGCGGGGCTTGGGTACCATTTATTCTATCCGTTTCCCAGTAAAAACATTTAAAAGAGTAGCCTTGATAATTAGTCCTTTCTTCAGCACACCCTCCATGGTTAAATAAGCTGTTTCTGACTATGCTGACTATGGATGTTAAAACACTCCTTTCTTTGGAAGGCAGCCAAAGGGACTGAACACTAAACACTGCCATCTGACAGATGCCTCTTGTTGACCTTCCACCCCAAACACCCTGTGCTGAGTTGTGAAACACAAGATCAGGTGTCAGGCATTTTAACAGCCAAAGTTTCTTCACTCTGCGATTAGCCACGCTCTTGTTCATTGTGAGAGAATTGACAGATACAGATAATCATCCCTGCCAAAATATTCCAAATGCCATACAAAATGCAGCACATTAGATAGCCTGGTTTTCTTTTGTATTGAATTAAGTCTAATTTCTTACATTCGTCCTTCATCTCTGCATAACACAATATGAGTAAATTACAATCTCGTCACCGTTGTGTGATAATTAGCTATTTAAAAATGAACCCTGTTGATCAGATTGGCAAAATTAAATATCCGCATGCTACCTTTGTCCCACATTGCAGATTCTACAGTGCTAGCCAACTGTAGTGTGGGAACAGAAACATGTCTAATGGGAGAAATCATATGCTCCATACACATCATGGGCTGCGAGCACTTCCATATAGCCTGACCTTGTCAATTACAAGAGGGCACAGGTTCAAGGAGAGAGGGGAGAAAGTTTAAGGGAGATGTACAGGGGAGAGTTTTTCGGGTAGGGAGTAGTGGGTGTCTGGAACACACTGCCAGAGATGGAAGAAGCAGCCACATTAGCATCATTTAAGAGGCATTTAGATGCGTATGTGAATAGGGAGAGAATAGAAGGATAACCACCGAGTAAGGGCGGAAGGTTTTTTTGTAGTTTAGTTAGGGCATCATGATCGACACGGGCTTAGAGGGCCGAAGGACCAATTCCTGTGCTGTACTTTTCTTTGTTCTTTGCTCTCTTTGTTCTTTGAGCAATTCATTCCTGACCTGTTTGTTGGAAGTCCACTTTCTGCATGAGACATTTCTCCTTTCCCTCTGGCCTGGTAAATTATGTTTAAATAACAACAGAGGGGAGAATGGAGATCAATGACTGCATAGATCTCGTAATTAAAAAGAACTTGTCTTTATATATGGTGCTTTTCACATTCTCAGCATGTCTCAAGTACATTCCAGGTAATGAATCTCTCCTGAAATGCTGTCATTATTTTCTACACAAATGCAGCTTGCCAATTTGTGTACAACAAGATTCCATACACAAATGACTGATTAATTTGCTTTTTGTTAAAGTGACATTAGTTGCTAGATAAATGTTTCACATATCAAAATAGAAAACTATACTGAACTACACTTAACAGCCTGTCTACTTTTTAAGAACTTGACATTTTAACTCTATTTGCTTTGGTCAGATTACATTATGTAAAAAGTAAGATATTTCCTGAATATTTGCATCGATCATTGATTGGATGGCACAGTGGTTAGCACTGCTGCCTCACAGTGCCAGGGACCAACGATCAATTCCTCGGGTTACTGTCTGTGTGGAGCTTACCATTCTCCCCATGTCTGTGAGGGTTTCCTTTGGGTGCTCTGGTTTCCTCCCACAGTCCAAAGATGTGCTGGTTAGGTTGATTGGCCATGCTAAATAAACCCTAGTACAGAGATTGGCAGGGTAAATATGTGGGAGTTGGGGCTGGATGGGATTATGGTCGGTGCAAACTCAATGGGCCAAATGGTCTCCTCCTGCACTGTAGGGATTTTATGATCAGGTTATTTTCATTAAGGCCACCTGTATGTGCTACGTATATTTGACCCTTTAGCTCTGCTCACGTGTGACTAATTGTAATAAATTTCCTCACCTGAATTTTTCTCTATTTCCCCAAAATCAGGAAATATATGGATGTGATTTTCCAGCCCGTGGATACAACCATTGCGGCCACTAACTCTCATATGAGGGCCATAGTGGAAGTTATGCCAGGAAGATCTCAGAATGAGATTTGCCCTGCCCCCGCCAGTGGCATCATCAGGCTCATGCCCAGTGAGGGCTTGAATCTGATTACCATGGATTAACATATATTTAAATACTTAAAAATGTTTTATGACATTGCTTCTGGGTTCTCCATATGTCTCACTCCCCACCATCGACGTCTGGTAGGAATCACTACTGATTTCCAAAAATGGAAACTAGGCGTTATGACCATGCCAGGGGCACAGAAACCAGTGTAGCTCCCAGGTGGCAGGATAGTACTTGACACCATCAGTAAGACACAGGGCCTAAAAAGGCAGTGCCTATAGGCAATCCCAGGGCGAGGGTTTGCTTCAAGTGGGCGGGGCAGCCATTGCTGTGATTAGGTGGTTGGGGGGGGGGGGGGGGGGGGGGGGGGGAGAGAAATGCCCCAAAATCCAACGCTGATGAATGTGATGGGGGGTTGGGTGTCTTTGACGTTAATTTGAGGTTGGGGTGCCCTGTCTCAGTTGAGCTAGGCTTGCAACGTCTGTAGGCCCTGTCCCTCACAACGAGTGTGCAAAACACATTATCCCTGCTTTAAGAATGGCAAAGTGTCATATGATCTGGAGAGAAAACCTGCCAGCTTCCCTGGTGAGGAACTCACTCGTTTTCATTCAGGACCTGACACTTTGCCAATTTTTGGGAAAATTCCATCCATAGTAGAAAGAAACGGGATGGCTGGCCTACACCACATCTGAAGCCCCACCTACACAGTAATAGATTTCCCATCCCCTGCCAACTGCAGCAACTTTCGCCAACTACATGAATAATGGTGGGTATACGTCTATCGGACACAGTCTTAGATTGCAATTACATGCCCACTATCAGATGTGAGTGCTATAAATTCGACACTGGAGAATGACTATCCCTTTTGTTAAGGCCCTCGTATCTTGTGTTAGAGTCTCCCCAGTTCAGGATGAGCCAGCTATTTTTCTTCCTCTAATGTCTCCTCCTCTCTTGTTAGTTTGGCACATGTTCCTTCTGCAATGTACCAACCTTCAATCCCACAAAAAGCAATTCCATCTTACTGATGGAGGCTTTGCTCTGACACCCCCCCACTCACCTGGCAAACTTCCAGTGGGAACAATGTTTGTTGAAGGTGGTAGGTGAATGTTTATTTTAATGCCCTTGAGGGAATGGTCTACTCTCGGTTTTTGTTGGACTCAGTCTAAGATCTCTGTTGGGCATTTTAAGGCCTGGACCAATGAACAAATGTTAGAAGTGTAGCAATAAAAACAAGCATTATCTGTGATATATTACACAAAAAACAGACTTTTCATAATCTTTATTTGGTTGTGACTTTTTTGTACATTCAATATTGCAATAGCTGCAGAGGCTTAGAAAAATACAACAAAAGGTGTGCAACCTTCAAAAAACAGTTTACATTCCAAAGTTGCAAACACATTTTCCTAAATCAGTCCATGGTCTTTAACACAGTACAATCATCATTGAATGATACAGTACAGAAATTGGCCATTCAACCCATTATGCCTATGCTAGCTCTTTGAAAGAGCTACCCAATTAGTCCTATACCCCTGCTCTTTCCTCTATGCCTACAAAGATTTTCATTCAGAAGTAATTTATCTTATCCCAACTGAAAGTTACCAGTTAAACTCTTTCTACTCCCCTTTCAAGGACTACATTCTGAATCAAAGCAAATTGCTGCATTAGAAATGAAACATTCAGCTCTCCACTGGTGCTTATCAGATACTTTCAATCCGTGTCTTTTGTTAACTGACCATCCTGACAATCGATTGGCGATTAGTCAGTTGGTGGGATTTTCCAATCCTGTTCTGTTAGGGAAGATTTGGTGACAGGAGACGAAATTTACATCGGTGCAAAGTCTCACCGCAATTATCCCTACTACTTGCCAGTGATGTAACGGGAATCCCGATTTTGAATATCAGGGACCCTATTATAATAAATTTGAATATAATTATCAGGCTTCTGCACTTGATCATCTCAATACCCCTCCCCTTCAATTACCAATTCAGCAGGTACGTTGGTGTGAATTACAACTGGTCTATTAATAAAGTGCACCTGGCAGGCAGGCGCTGGAGGAGCGCAGATGCAGGTGAGTGCATTACTCAAGGGAAAGAGGGTCATGCCCATAGAGTGCCGGGGGGTTGGGTTTATTGCATGGGATCATGTGGAGGAATCCCCATTCTAACTTTTATGTACCAGGGTGCCTTTTAAAAAGAGCACACCCATTTTTTTTTAAACTGAGTTATTGGCGGGGCGAGGTTATGTTATGGGACCTATATTCCAAACAATATGGTGGAGAAGGCTTCTATTGGGGCTCGAGGCTTTGATGTCACCTTGCCTACACTCTGCATAAAAAAGGCAATATTCCACCCAATGAGTCGTAGATGATTACTGAAAAAGCAAATGACAACTTAAAAAGAAACACTGATATATTAGACACTCACTGTCTGTGTGGGCTTTTTCTGGATGCTTTGGTTTCCTCCCTCTTTCTGAAATGCGTGCTGATTAGGCACATTGGCCATGGTAAATTCTCCCTCAGTGTACCCAAACAGACGCTGCAGTGTGGCAACTAGGGGGTTTTCACATTCATTGCACTGTTAATGTAAGCCTACTTGCGACTAATAAAGAAACTTAATGTCCCTCGGGGATAGAAATCAGTCTCCTTACCTGGTCTGGTCTTATGTGACTCCAGACCACAGCAATGTGATTTGATTCAAAATGGTCCGGCAAGCCCCTCGGTTCAAGGGTAATTAGGGATGGGGAACAGCTGCTGGCCCACATCCCGTGAAAGAAAACAATAAAATTGCAAGTTGAAAAAGGTCAACTTAAAGTCATTAATAAAAAAAAACAATTCTTGGATTAGTAGAGGTAGGCTGCAAAATATTCAAATGAATTTGTTTTAATATACATAAAAATTAATGTTCGAACATTAACTTTTGCATATCTCCCTGTTTGGATTAATTTGCAAATTCTGGATACAGGTGGAGTATCTCAAATCCAGCAACCTCTGGACTGAGTCCATGACAGAGTTTAAAAAAAATCGAAACTCCTTAACTCAATAGGGGATACAATATGATTCCTCTTCTCTCGGGGTTGGGTGGGGTCAAAGTTTACTAAGTCACTCAAAAATATCCGATAAGACAACTCCCCAGACTTTCCCGAGCTGGGTTGGGTGGGGTCAAGGTTCATGAGGCCACCTGGACTGCTGGGGAAAATAATGTCTCTTTTTTGGACACCACGAGCTTTCAGGAGCCAGCTTTGAGGTACTCCACCTGTAATATGTCTAATCTGTGTTCAGTTTTTAAAATCATGCCTGTATCAGTGTTAACTTATTTTCTGAGACACCGAGAGATACAGAATGATATTCCTTTGGCACAGAAAATATTACTTAGGGTCAAAATATCAAACCCCTAACTGACTTTACCATTATAATGTGAAGAAAAATTAAGAAAGCCTATCGTTGATTTCAAGAATGCAATGTAATTACACATGATCTTAAAAAGGTTTACTCACTGATGCTTTGCCAGCAAAATAACATATGGGCCCAAAATTGCTGCAGTAAACAGGGAGCATAAAGGATGCAAGTTTGGAGAGGGGTGGAGAAGGACTTGAGACAGGGCTTGGCTCCTCACTATTTTCCAGGCAAAGTTCTGACAAAGGGTAGGAATGGACCCTTCTAAACCACTAACAATATCAACATCTTTTGAGGCAGCACAATGGGAGAATGTCGCATCCAAAAATCCCACATGCACTTGTGTTTCAGGTCAACATACTGTCAGAAATGAGGACCACAGTCCTGATCTCTTCACAGCAATTCTAAAATCTCCACTTTTGTTTGTTAAAGGAGTTCTAAAAGCTCAAGTTCCAAATTTTGCTCAAAGATTGCCAGCTCCCAGTAGGTGCTAAAAATGGCACAGGCACTTAATCTCATCCAATAAGTATAACGGGATTGTAACTCAGTCAGGTTCTCACCATTCCACTGGAATACTGGCTCCCCAGGAACTTGCGGCCCACTTCTTGACGTGGTATAACACTGCTATTCTTGTAGGATACCATGTGCTCTGACTTAAACCAGGATTAGTGGGATTTGCAATACAAACAGAGAAATAGTGAGGGGAAATACTTATTGACCTGGAAATTGGAGTGACTGTAAAAAACAAAGCCAGGCAATTTATTTGGGGTTCTGGCTTCCAAGCTTTTGCAGACCCAAGAGAAACTAAACTCCAACTGACCTCACCTTTAACCACAAAAAGGATACAAATTCACTTCACCAGACATATATGATAGCACAAGGGCTGGAATTCTCCAGCTGTCCGTGCTCTGCCATTGCTACCAAAGAAGATGGAGAATTTGGCACTCAGCCAAATTTTCATTTACTGCAGCAGAAAAGGAGAATCCTGTTGGTGCACACGGCAGTAGAACCCGCCCATGAGCTCTGACAAAGGGTTAACAGATGGGAAACCTTAGCTCTGTTCTCTCTCCACAGAACTCCTATCAGCACTGCTAAGATTTTCCAGCACTTTCAGTCTCTGCTACATGACAACATACTTCTACAAAGCAGTGCCTCATTCAGTTTCCCCTGGGCAATTACAGGTGTCACCATTCATTTGTGGAGAAACAGCAAGGCTATGGGACTAATTAGAAAGCTGTATAGTGCTGTATCAGTCTATCACATAGTATTTCCCCTGAAATTTCTTCTTTATTTCCCACAAGATTCTTAATTCAGAGTGAATCACTATCTCCTTTACATCCCCTGATATGAACAATGAAAACTCTTGTTGATAATTCGCAGTAACAGAGAGAGAAGAAATGAAACTGTCCTGCCCTCTGCATTCAAACAGGTCCTCTCAGGACATTAATGAATCCACAGTGCCTCAAATCTAAGACATATTACTCACAGTTCAGAACAAATCACAGCTAGAAGGCCATGCCAACTAAATTTTTATTATCGTTACATTAAAGCTAATGATTTTGAATATTTCACCATCTGCTCAAAAAGATGATTTATTTCCCAACTCCAGGCTATTGCACATTACACTGCCTGCTCTGAATCTGAAGGACTTAAGCACCTAGTCTACTTTGGCTATCTAGGTCTTACATAAATGGCCTCTTACGAGATTTATAACACACCACTTTTCAAAGGACATCCAAGGTTTGGAACACAAACAAAGTTAACTGAGCTGACAAGACGTCCATCATATTATCCTGACTGAAGCTCGATCGTTGCTGGAGAGAAAATGTGGGTAGGGCAGATATGGTTGTTATTGGACTAGCAATCCAGGGGCCTGGACTCAATTAAACCAGAAAACAAATCTCGGTCTGAGAATAGAGAGTTGGTTTAAAAGCAAGTCACTCAGTTGTATCAAATTACAACAAAACAAATAATAAGAATCTCACATGGATGGCAGTGGTTTTAGATGGTGTTCACCACCACCATCCTCTCAATGCTGGACTTGCTGCAGACATAAACAAAAGCTGAATACTTGTGCATACCTGGCTGGATAAGAGTAGCTCCAAAGAGTGCTGAGGTCTCATTTATTTTCAAGATATATTAAAGTTTGTTTATTCGTTAGTGTTATAAGTAGGCTTACATTAACAGTGCAGTGAAGTTACTGTGGAAATCCCCTTGTCGCCACACTCAGCACCTGTTCGGGTAAACTGTGGGAGAATTTCGCATGGCCGATGCACCTAACCAGCATGTCTTTCAGACTGTGGGAGGAAACCCATGCAGATACGGGGAGAGCTGGGAGTCCAAAGATTGCAGGTTAGGTTGATTGGCCACGCTAAATTGACCCTCGTATTGGGGGATTAGCGGAGTAAATATGTGGGGTCATGGGAATAAGCCTGGCTGGGATTGTATTTGAAGCTGAATATGCTGCCGATACAAAAATAAGTAGGAAAGCAAGCTGTGTGGAGGATACAAAAAGTCTGTAAAGGGATAGATAAGTTACCAGCTTGGCTGCCCAAGACTCGTATCATCTCACCCAAGGCCAAATGAGATTGCCATTCTCCGAGCCTCGCATATCCCTGGAATCAGGGAGGGCATGCCGGTAAAATTCCAGCCTTAGACTCCGACAAGCAATTCCAGTATTTACGACTACTTTCAGTTTAAGTTTTTAAAGAAAAATCAGCAATTGCATCATACTTGATCTGGGACTACTACCTGACTGAGAAAAACCCCCTCTGCAAAAAAAAACACAAATATTTAGGGGAGGTCAGTCCAAGTTCAAAGCCCCCTAAAAATGCTTTAGCTAAATGATAAAGTGCAGTATGCAGCAGTAATATCCTGACTAGTGCAGTATGCAGCAATAATACCCTGACTATATAAGAAATGTCGGTACCTAAAGATTAAAGCAGCGATAGAAATATCAGCTGTATTAACTATCACACAAGAAACAAAAGAAAAGCCTATTCTGGCTCTGTAATGCAGGACTGTGTTCCCACCTGCTCAAGTTACACCATGCGCACACAAAGCAAGCACACAAACCATTAACGGAATTGAGAGACACTAATCAACTGAAAGTGGAACATTCAGTTACTGAGGTATAAACTAAATACTATGGGAAGACACTGCGGATGCTGAAAATCTGGAATGAAAACAACAAGTGTTGGAAATATTCATCAAGGTTGGCAGCATCCATGGACAGAGAAGCAGAGCTAACTTTGAGTCAAATATGACCGTTCTTCAGAATAGAAGACAAAAAGTTTGATGGGGTTTTTTTGCCAAAGTGGAAGGAGGAAAAGGGGAGAAAGAACAAAAAGGAGAGATTAATTGGTAAAGATGTCATGCAGTAAAGAATCAAAGCATTTGTCCAGAGTGACTGGGAATGGCATTCAGCTTCATTTGGAACACTGCAGAAGGATGAGGACCGAAACATAAGTGGGCCTCTCCTCAGCTGCAAGCATGACCCCCGTCTCCAGCTGTTTGCCGTTTAAATTTGCCACTTTGCTCTGATGCTCCTATTTCTA
The DNA here is from genome assembly GCA_024679065.1 of Sphyrna mokarran. Classification (NCBI taxonomy): domain Eukaryota; kingdom Metazoa; phylum Chordata; class Chondrichthyes; order Carcharhiniformes; family Carcharhinidae; genus Sphyrna; species Sphyrna mokarran. The sequence continues at coordinate 30,440,833 of JAGIQG010000006.1, read as the reverse complement.
TCCTTAGCCTGCTGCAGTGTTCCCTTGAAGCTCAGTGCAAGCTCGAGGAGTAGCAACTCATCTTCCGATCTTAGCCATTTTATAATCTTCAGGGCTGAATATTGAGTTCCAACAGTTTCAGACCATGAGTTCTGAACCCCATCTTGATTCTGCTTTATTTGCCATGTGTCCATCTGGAATTTGTTTCTCATGCACTTGCTTCTGGATAGAGTTGTTCATTATTCTGACATTAGCACTTTTATTCTTCCTCCCACTTCACCCTTTCAACATAAATAACAATCCATCACAATTCTACCTGCAGTCAGTTCTGAAGAAGTCATATCAGACTCAAAACATTAACTCTGCTTCCCTCTCCACAGATGCCACCAGCCAAGTTGAGTACTTCCAACACCTTCTGTTTTTAACATAAGAAGATAAGACAGTTAATAGAAACTGGTTTGGTGCCCAGATTTAACTCAAAATCATAAGCCTTGTGCAAATATTCTCAATCCTCAAACACCTTAAAAACTGAATTTGTCAAGGATAGCGATGCCTACTAAAAACCATTGTTCTTGCATTTAAATGGCTATTAGCAACATTTCACAGTACACTTGGTGAGGGGATGCCGACACTGCAGATTTTGATTTTGTAAATAAAAGTATTCTTGTGTAAGTTGTTAAACATAGGATAGTATAAAACACCAAGACCGGAATCTTACGGCCATTATATTGGAGGGATTTTCCCATCCTGCTCCAAATCTCTAGCGAACGGAGATTTGATTAGCCTGTCAAATTCTCCGACCTCACTACAGCGGGAGCATGAACGGCTGGTAAGATCACGCCCAAACCGTACAAAACATTCAAAGCATATTTATAGACACAAAAACATTTGTTAACATAATGATTTGAGTGCTTTCTTTCATCAGAACCAGCCCTTTTCCTAAATTAAAGAGAGCTCTATTTTGCCAAGGCAAAAGCTGAGTTTAACAAAAACATAACTAAAGGCACAATCATGTCCTTTTTGTGAAAATGTTATCACGCGAGAACTGCAATTAAAGCATACCATTCAGACCGACATTTTGCTTATTCATGTACCAATTTGCAGTTTAAACGCACATATTTAAACCCAGTTACAACTTCCCTTGAATAATACAAAGAACAGTACAGCACAGGAACAGGCCCTTCAGCCCATCAAGAGCGGGATTTTGTGGTCTCGCTTAAGTGAGACCGGAAATTGCCACCTGAGATCAATGGAGATTCTCAGAGTCGGACCCTCCCCTGCTCTGTTTCTGTGGCGAGTGAGGTGGCAGAATTCCGGTCCAAGTCTGTGCCGAATTGGGATAATAAGATTTGGTATAAACAGACTACTAAAAATATTTGTTCAGGTTCCAACCTGGAGATACTTCCCATCACACAAATTGAGGTTAAGTTTGACACAGTAACCCAAGTTAACTGATTCAGTTTTAACTGCACTAAGTATTATGACTTCAAATCACTGCAGCATCTGAATTAAATTTGATAGGGTATGAACCAAAACCGATGCCAATTGATTGTTTTCTCATGCACTTCGGTTAGTTAGGAACCGTCACATACATTCACGTAATGGAACAAATTTCAAGAATACACTTTTCTCCAAAAGCATTTGCTGCTTTTATAGTGTTTTAAATGTATTCAGATATGCCCTTACATTATGATTTCATCTAAGGAATTTTATGAAAATAATATACTAACATTATTTACAATACTTTCACGTCCTGTACTAAAGGTGTCTCCACTAAAACTATGGAGTAAATAATGCATTGATTGAGACCAAGTAGTTGCAGCCCTTAAGAAACATTACTTGAGGTACATCTTTTTCAGTTCAAACAAACTATGACTGAGAGTTATTAAGGAGTGGCTGCTCATTTGTCGTCACACAGATCAGATGTGGACAGTATCTGTATAATGTAGACAGCAGGGTTAAAACAGTCCTGTGTTGTAGGAAATATTTCCTTTTCTGGATGACATTTGCCTCCAGAATTGGTAGCCACCTGGTCAACCCTTCAAAAACTGGCACATTTTACCTCCATCTATAATAAGTAGAAGCGCCAGCAGCAGTTGATTATCTATTAAAGCTTGAAACATTTTAAATTCTCTAACGCTCGTTGGGAAGATTCACAAATGTGTGTCTGAAATGTGATGTCTGAGCCGGCACTGTTTTCTGAGCCCTGGTTGCTGGAACAACAGCTGGCTACTTCCACTGTTTTACACGAAGCTTCCAGACCTCCATCTTGAATAGACACTCAGAGCAGCACATCAGACACCTCACCTCAAAATGGCACTTTTTACTTATCCGTCCTTTCCCTACCCTTGGATCCATGGTCACGTTAAACTCAAAGGTTAATTCAAAGGCTTGCTGAAAATAATCAGTGTTGTGACGAGCTGGCCTCACTGCTTGTGGGAATCATTTTGGAGGGGGTCGCACCTTGTGGTTTGTGTTGAGGGCTGTTGCGCAGATTGTCGTCCATCTACAAGGGGGAGGAAAAAAACCCAGAAGATTTGATAGATGTACTTTCATATTTATTAGTGGAATTAATTTATAAATTTACAATTAATTTTAGGCAATTTACATTTCTTAGGTTAACATCATCGCTTTTATCTATTGCAATAAATTTTGCTCCTAAACACTGTCAGTATTGATGTTTTATAAGGTCATGTTTGACTATAAGAAGATAGGAATAGGGCACTCTACCATGTTCTGCTGCAGATCAACAGAACCATTATATTGTTTGAATGCCAATTAGATTTCAAAGCTAATTATTTGTAAGAATTAAAATATATTGTATTATATACTGCGACAATAATTCTTTTACTTCAAGGTTATTTACAACAATAAAATTGAATACATAAATTTAACACTGGTAAAATTGAAAGCTAGGATCAGAAATTTTACTGTCAAAAATATGCCAAATTTTGTCTCACTATCCTCAACTCCTGATCTAGAATGCATAAAACATGGTGAATTATTCTCATCAGCAGATTTAGCGTCTCTTTCCATAATGAGAGGCAGAGCGTGAGAAAGGATCAACTTTGCACATAATTGAGATACGTGTTGGAATTTCCTTTTCCATTTTTCTTCCCTCTTCCCATGAACGTGTCTGTTGCCAGTTTTGCAGGTGTCATTTGCTTCCTAAACCAGCAGCCACGTTGAGTTTGCACAGTGACTGTTAGCAGGATATTCAACTGCTGGGGAATCACTGCCAAGTTGGGTTCTGCTCCCCAATAGGCTGCCCGGCAGTTACTGGACAGTCACCAGAAACTGGAATCTTGACACTTCTCTGAATACAGGACAATTGAAGCACGCATTCTTTTAATACAGTCAGTGCCCTTAACCTGGAGCTCCCTTTGTCTGTATGAGTCAGCATGCTGCCAGGCAATGCATTAAGATCCAACTGTAATGCATTATGCACTGGACTGGTAGGGAAAAAAATTATCTAATGTATGCTGCCAACTGTGCTAACTAGACTAGGAAAAATTATTATTCAAGGCACTTCAATAGAAAAGACAGGTTCAATAGAAAAAGCATTTAAAAGTATCAACCTTCTCAATCAGGTTGGATTCCTTGTTTACAAGCTGCGTGAGCTTCTGAAGCTTTGCATCCACCACATCTTCTAAGAGGCCGCAGGAGGAAAAACACAGAACAGAATAGCAGGAAGAAGAGTATTCAGCAACAGTGAGGCAAAGGAGTATGTATAAAATGAACAATCTCACAGACTGGGGCACTTGGAAAGCAACAATGCTTCCAAAGTCCAATGTACACAGTTGACTAGAGGCTACATTTCTGAGAGAATGAGCAAGTATGGGAGACTATTCATGTTCATGCCAGCTTTTTGCAAAAGCAACCTAACTTCCCTAGTCCCACTCCCGAACCTTTTCCCTGTAATCCTACAAATTCCTTTTCTTCAGATTCTTATCCAATTCCCTTTTGAAAATTATGGGCAGCACAGTGGTTAGCGCTGGTGCCTCACAGTGTCATGGACCCAAGTTTGATTCCCACATGAGTCACTGTCTGTGTGCTGTCAGTATGTTCTCCCCATGTCTGTGTGGGTTTCCTCCGGGTGCTCCAGTTTCCTCTCAGAGTCCGAAAGGGCATTCAAATGGTCAGTGGATAGACATATGGATAGCACTGGAATAGTTTACGTTAGAGGGTCATAAGATTGGTTCCATTGGTCGGCGCAACATCGAGGGCCGAAGGATCTGTACTGCGCTGTAACATTCTATGTTCTATGTAGATATGCTGGTTAGACGCATTGGCCATGCTAAAGTTCTCTCTCAGTGTACCTGAACAGGGACCAGAGTGTGGAAACTAGAGGATTTTCACAGTAACTTCATTGCAGTGTTAACGTAAGCTTGTATCCCATCCGAGACCAATACAGAATTCCGTTCTACAAGCCTTGACTACCCCGATTCCAGGACAAGTGAGGTGGTAAAATTCCAGCCGTAGAGTCATACAGCACAGAAAAAGCCCTTCGGCCCATCTAACCTGCACTGACAATAACTACCAATAAAAACATGCCAATCTCATTTCCCTGTAATTGTCTCATATCCTTGAATGTCATATATTTCAAGCGTTCATCCAAATTTTTTTTTAAAAGGTTGTTATGTTTCCCGCTTCCACTACTTTTCCAGGCAGTGCATTCCAGATTCCCACCCCACCACTGAGAGTGAATAAGTTTTTTCTCAAATCTCCTCTGAATCTCCTGTCCCTTACCCGATAACTATGCACCCTTGTGATTGACCCCTCAACCAAAGGCAACAGCTGCTCTCTACTCACCCTGTTAGTACCCCTCATAACCTTAAAGTGTTCACCCTTTCATATTCCAGCCTCTTAAGAGAAAGGATATTATTCCAATGGCCGTTTTCATTATTTTGAGTGCCTGTTCACTAGCTTTGAGTGATTTCTATGTTCAGGTCCCTAAAGTTCTTTCTGCTCATTTGCATTTTCTGGCTTCTCACCATTTAGAAAATTCTATGACTTATGGTGTCTTATTTCGAAAGCAAATGACCTCACATTTTCCTACACTGGATTCCCAGCTCTCACAGTTTTGCCTGATGCTTTATTCAAAGTCAAAAATGATGCCATCTAAAAGAAAAAGCTGGCTTACCATGACATCTGTAACTATTGCTAATGACATCCCACAGATGTGTAACTTCAATACAAATGTATACTTGGCAAAAGCAAGTCGTTACCGAATCCCTTCTTCCCCCACCTAAAGATTACATCCGTTCCTGGTGCAATGTTATTTCGGGACTATTTTACATATTGTACGTAAGCCACTGTACGTTTACTGAAATGCTGCGTGGATGGTGAATAAGTCGGCATGGCTGAGTTCCACCCACAATGTCCAATGACTCACCTGAGGGGTTTTGTGTGAAGTACTGAGTCAGGATGTTGTCGCAGAATTGGCACAGGTTAGGGAGCTGATGCAAGTGCTTCTGGAGGTGGGCATTCGGCAGCTCTGCTTTACAGAGAGGAGCAAGGAATCCAAATGCAAAGGCATCAAAACTGGTTGGTCTAAGTAATAAAGCAAAGGCAAAGTTATAGAACAATACCAATTCTGAAAAAAAGTTGTCACTATTTGGGCTTTTATCCACAGTCCATCCATCCTGTGTCATTGATTTATGATCATAAAATCATGCAGTGCAAAATAATGCTACTAAAAAAAAACAGGCTTACAGTGATATCTGTAACTATTTCTAGTGAAATCCTATAGATATGTAACTTTAACAATGTATGCTTGGCAAAAATAAGTTATCATTAAATTCTGTCATCCTAACAAATTTCTATTTCATCCTTTCTTGGTGCAATGTTATTTCTGGACTTTTTTTTTTACATATTGTACGTAAGCCACTGTACATTTACTGCACCAAGTCTGCACCAACCACAATGCCACCAAAGCCCTATCCCCGTAATCCCATGCATTTAACCTGAGCTATCCCCTGACACTAAGGGGCAATTTAGCATGGCCAATCTACTTAACCCGTACATCTTTGGACTGTGGGAGGAAACCGAAGCATCAGGAGGAAACCCAGGCAGAAAATGGGGGGAAGACATGCAGACTCCGGACAGACAGTGACCCAAGCTGGAATCGAACCCAGGTCTTTGGGGTTGTGAGGCATCAATGTGAACCACTGTATCACCGTGCTGCCCTAATAGGTGAAAACATTTTCAATTTAAACCTCTGCTTTGCTACTGTGAGGTTAAAAACAGCAAGATTCATGGTGTCTTTATTATAATTCAGGGACATACTCCTGAAAATGCAGGAAGCATTTTACTTTTCAGATAAGCACCAGTCTTTCAGCTGTACTTCACTGCCCACCTTAATAATTCAAATATCCCTCAATCTACATCATCTCCTTCCTGAAAATTTGCAATGCAAAATGTACTAATTATTTTGCAGTAGTTACCAATCTCCTCACTGCTAATTTGTGTGCACATCCTTACCTTGCAATTACGCTTCATTTCATCAGCCCCAACCCCTTACAGTAACACTTCTTTTCTTAAGCCTTGTGCCCACCCACTCCATGTCCTTTTCCAATATTAACTGCTGGTTTTCCTCTATTATCAGGCAAAGCCGCTTCTAAATCTCCATCCCCACTTTCTAGTTAAGTAGCTGCTCCCTGTTACCTTAATTTAAACCTGTAAATAGCCTTTTTCTTCTGGGATATTTATATAGCCACCAATTGTTGCAAATTGCACTTTATTCCCCTACAAACAATTTTTGTGTTAATTGCAAAAGGTACTTTCCATAAACAGTGTCCCTTATAATCTGAGACCTGGATCATGAAAGGGATCGAACTCCAGGATTAACAATTACCACAATTACAACCCAATAGGCGATGGCGCAGTGGTTACCACTGCTGCCTCACAGTGCTAGTGACCTGGATCCAATTCTCGGTTCAGACCATTGAATGTGTGCAGTCTGCATGTGCTCCCCATGTCTGCATGGGTTTCCTCCCACAGTCTGAAAGATGTGCTGGTTAGCTGTATTGGCCATGCTAAATTTTCCCTCAGTGTACCTAAACAGGCACTGGAGTGTGGCAACTAGAACATAGAACAGTAAAGCACAGTACAGGCCTTCAGCCCTCGATGTTGTGCCGAGCTATGTCCAAATCTAAGATTGGGCTATCCCACTCCCTATCATTCTGGTGTGTTCCATGTGCCTATCTGATAACCACTTGAAAGTTCCTAAACTGTCTGATTCCACTATCACACAGCAGGTAGAGTGGTTGGGGTGTGGCATGCTCTAAGTAAAGAATCTACCTCGGACATCCCTCCTATTATCTCCCACCATGAACCGTCTAGTTATTCCGCCTCGTAACAGTTACATCCACCCGAGGAAATAGTCTCTGCACGTCTACTCTACCTATTCTCCTCATCATTTTATAAACCTTCTATTAAGTCACCTCTCATTCTCCTCCACTCTAAAAAGAAAAGCTCACTCAACTTTTCCTCATAAGACTTACCTCTAAACCAGGCAGCATCCTGGTAAATCTCCTCTGCACTCTCTCCAATGCTTCCGCATCCTTCTTATAACGAGGTGACCAGAACAGAACACAACATTCCAAATGTGGTCTCACCAAGGTCCGGTATAGTTATACCATAACCCCAAAGCTCTTAAACTAAGACACTAACATACTATAAGCCTTCTTCATGGCTCTATCCACTTGAGTGGCAATCTTCAGAGATCTGTGGATATGAACCCCAAGATCTCTCTGTACCTCCACATTCCTTAGAACCCTGCCATTGACCCTGTAATCTGTATTCAAGTTTGTTCTACCAAAATGAATCACCTCGCACTTATCAGGATTAAACACCATCTGCCACTTTTCGGCCCAGCTCTGCATCCTATCAATATCTCTTTGCAGCCTACAAGAGCTCTCCACCTCATTCAGTACTCCACCAATCTTGGTGTCATCAGCAAATTTACTGACCCACCCTTCAACCCCCTCTTCTAAGTCATTGATAAAAATCACAAATAGCAGAGACCCAGCACTGATCCCTGTAGTAAACCACTGGTAACTGGCCTCCAGTCTGAAAATTTTCCCTCCACCACCATCCTGTTTCCTATGAAACAGCCAGTTACTTACCCAATTGGCCAAATTTCCTTCTATCCCACAGCTTCTTACTTTCTTCATGAGCATGCCATAGCAAACCTTATCAAATGCCTTACTAAAATCCATGTATATGACATCAACTGTTCTCCTTTGTCTACACACATAGTTACCTCCTGAAAGAATTCAATCAAATTTGTGAGGCAGGACTTACCTCTCATGAAACATAAAACATAGAACATTACAGCGCAGTACAGGCCCTTCGGCCCTCGATGTTGCGCCGGCCAGTGGACCCTCTAACCTAAACTATTCCAATATCATCCATATGCCTATCCACCGAACATTTGAATGCCCCCAAAGTAGGCGAGTCCACAACTGCTGCAGGCAGGGCATTCCACGCCCTCACCACCCTCTGTGTAAAGAACCTGCCTCTGACATCCGTCCTATAACTACCACCTCTTAATTTAAAGTTATGTCCCCTCGTGTTGGTCATCACCATCCGAGGAAAAAGGCTCTCACTATCCACCCTATCCAGTCCTTTGATCATCTTATACGCCTCAATTAGGTCACCGCGTAACCTTCTTCTCTCTAATGAAAATAACCTCAGGTCCCTCAGCCTTTCCTCATAAGGCCTTCCCACCATACCAGGCAACATCCTGGTAAACCTCCTCTGCACCCTTTCCAATGCTTCTACATCTTTCCTATAATGCGGCGACCAGAACTGTACGCAATACTCCAAGTTTGGCCGCACCAGAGTTTTGTACAGTTGTAACATAACCTTACGGCTCCTAAATTCAATCCCTCTACCAATAAAAGCTAACACACCGTACGCCTTCTTAACAACTTTATCAACCTGGGTGCCAACTTTCAAAGAGCTATGTACTTGTACCCCAAGATCCCTCTGCTCGACAACACTATTAAGGGTCCTTCCATTAGCCCTATATTTCATATGCTTGTTATTCCTACCAAAGTGAATCACCTCACACTTATCCGTATTGAATTCCATTTGCCACCTCACGGCCCAGCTCTGCAACCTATCTATGTCCCTCTGCAAACTGTAACATCCATCCTCGCTATCTACAACTCCCCCACTTTGGTATCGTCAGCAAATTTACTAATCCAACCCTCTACACCCTCATCTAGGTTATTTATAAAAATGACAAACAGCAGTGGCCCTAAAACAGATCCTTGAGGTACACCACTTGTAACTGCACTCCAGGTTGAATATTTCCCATCAACCACCACCCTCTGTCTTCTATCAGCTAGCCAATTCCTAATCCAAACTGCTAAATCACCTTCAATCCCATGCATCTGCACTTTCTGCATTAGCCTACCATGGGGAACCTTATCAAACGCTTTGCTAAAATCCATATACATTACATCAACTGCCTTACCCTTATCTACCTCTTTGGTCACCTCCTCAAAAAACTCAATAAGGTTTGTGAGGCACGACCTACCCTTCACAAAACCGTGCTGACTATCCCTAATCAATTTATTTCTCTCCAGATGCTTATAAATCCTATCCCTTATAATTCTTTCCAAGATTTTGCCCACAACAGAAGTCAGGCTCACCGGTCTATAATTTCCAGGATGGTCCCTACTCCCCTTTTTGAACAAAGGGACAACATTTGCCATCCTCCAGTCTTCCGGCACTATACCTGTAGCCAACGACGACATGAAGATCAAAGGCAAAGGCTCTGCAATCCCCTCTCTAGCCTCCCAGAGAAACCGTGCTGACTATCCCAAATTAAGCTGCATCTTTCCAAATGGTCATAAATCCTATCACTCAGGACTCTTTCCATCAACTTGTCAACCACCAAAGTAAGACTAACTGGCCTATAATTACTGGCATCATTCCTATTTCCTTTCTTGAAGAGAGGAACAACATTCGCCACTCTGCAGTCCTCTGGCACAATCTAAGTGGACAGTGAGGACCCTAAGATCAAAGCTAAAGGTTCTCAAAGATCAAAGCTAATATCATCCCTTGCCTCCCAAAGTATCTGAGGATGTATCCCATCTAGCCCAGGGAACTTACTGACCCTCAGGTTTTTCAAAATTGCTAATACATCTTCCCTTAGAATATCGTCCTCCTCCATCCTGTCAGCCTGTATCATACTCTCATTCTCAAAAACATGGCCCCTCTCCTTAATGAGCACTGAAGAAAAGTATTCATTCAACACTTTACCCATCTCTTCTGACTCCATGCACAAGTTCTCACTACTATCCTTGACTGGCCCTAACCTCACCCTGGTTATTTTCGGAAACCCTCTTGCACACACTGTACAAAAATTGTCCCGTTCAAACTATTTGACTTATAAAGGTTCCAATCAATATTTGGAAAGTTAAAGTCACCCATGATAACTACCCTGTGAGCTCCACATTTATCCATAAACTGCTTTGCCATTTCCTCCTCCACACCTCTATTACTGTTTTAGGGGCCTATAAAAAAACTCCTAACAATGTGACTGATCTTTTCCTATGTCTAACTTCAGCCCATATTACCTCAGTAGGCAGATTGCCTTCGAAATGTCTTTCAGCAGCTGTTAAACTATCTACCCTCCACCTCTTTTACCGCCTTCCCTACTCTTACTGAAACACCTATACCCCAGAACTGCCAACAGCCATTCCTGTCCCTGTTCTAACCATGTCTCCGTAATGGCCACAACATCGTAGTCCCAAGTACCTATCCACGCTCCAAGTTCACTTACTTTATTCCTGATGCTCCTTGCATTGCATTCAACCCACCATCCTGTGTGCCTGTACACTCCTGCGACCTTGATACCTTCCTCAGTACCTCACGACCCTCAACACTGGCTTCTGGACTATAACTCATTTTCCCATCCCCTGACAAATTAATTAACATCCCCCCCTCTCCCCAAGAACCATAGCAAATTTCCTTCCCAAGATATTGCTTTCCCCTCTGTTTCAGGTGCAAACCGTCCTGTTTGTACAGGTCCCACCTTCCCCAGAATGTGCTCCGATTATCCATATAAATGAAACCCCCTCTCCTACACCATTCCTGCGCCCACATACTAATCTGTACTCTCTTCCTGTTGCTCAACTCACTAGCACATGACAACAAACCAGAGATGACAATATGCTTTGTCCTGGCTCTCAGTTTCCATCATAGCTCCCTAAATTCCTGTTTTAAATCCCTATCCCTTCTCCTATCTACATCGTTGGTACCGATGTGCACCACGGCCTGCGACTGATCACCCTCCCACTTAAAGATCCTGAAAACACGGTCCGAGACATCACAGACCCTTGCACCCAGGAGGCAACATACTATCCAACTAGGGAATTTTCATAGTAACTTCACCGCAATGTTAACGTAAGGCTACCTGTGACACTAATAAATAAACTTTAACCTTTAACTTTATGGCTTGACCATCACATTTGCTGGCTACACTCACAATACTACACTGAGCTAAAATTCCTGAGCTAGATTTAGTTGGACCACGCAGAGATCACAGATTAATCTTAACACCTTCATTTGAAAATTGAGCAAAAAGATACCCTTCATGCCAACTCCAACTGATTCAAAAGTGCATGAAATAAAATACAGAAATCTAATAGTTTTGTCATTGGAGTGTCCCCAATTTTCTTCTTACATCCCAAAAAACTGATAAAAATAACCAGTTTATCTTTGTTGGAAAGGTCATTTCCCTTCATTTAGATACTCTCTCCAGAGACACTGCCTGAGCTGCTGGGTATTTCTGACATTTTCCCTTTGTGTTTTAGTTTACAGAAGGGCACTACACAAAAGCATACACAAATGTAATTTTAAAAATCTTTGAACAGTAGGTGCTAAACAGTAGATGTAAGGAAGACAATGGCCCAATGGTATAATAGCTAGAATATTAATCCAGAAACTCAGCAAATGTTCTGGGGACCCAGGTTCGAATCCCACCATGACAGATGATGGAATTTGAATTCAATAAAAAATACCTGAAATTAAAAATCTATTGATGACCACGAAACCGTCAATTGTTGGAAAAATCCATCTGGTTCACTAATGTCCTTTAGGGAAGGAAATCTGCTGTTTTTACCTGGCCTGGCCTACATGTGACTCCAGAGCCACAGCAATTGATTCTCAACTGCCCTCAGGCAACTAGAGATGGGCAATAAATGCTGGCCAGCCAGCGGCACCCCATGTTGCACAAATGAATCAAATAAAACAATCCACAGTCATTCTGCAGTTGACTTGTCTTTGAAATATTGCAAAGACCACAATGTATGTTTTTTTGGAATGTATTCTTTCATGGGATGTAGTGTCACTATTAAAGCGACAGTCCCCTTTTGCTCTTGAACTGAGAGGCTTACTGGGTCCTTTAAGAGTCAGCCACATTGCTGTGGGGCTGGGGTCATACGTAGACCAGACCAGGTAAGGATGATAGATCTCCCTGTATTAGTGAACCAACAATTGATGATGGTTTCATGGTCACCATTACTGAGATTTGTTTTATATTCCAAGTTTACTAACCGAAATTAAACTCCATCATCCTTGGGCCTCTGCATTGCTAGTCCATTGACATTACCACTGTACCACCCTAACATCCATATTGTTTGTTACCTCTTAAAGCAGAAACAATTTTCATCCCCATCCCCTCTGATGAATAATGAAAAGATCAATTGCCTTTCAACTGAGGGGCAGATGTACTATTTCAGAGTTAGGAGGAACTCTGGGCAACCAATCAACGAGGAGGATAATTAGAGGTGTAATGAGTTATAATATCTTCTCCATCAGTACTCACATTTTCCCAAAGAAGAAATGTGATTCTCCCAATCTGTAGGATAGAAGGTTCAGACACTCCTTGGCATCTCTGTAAATCTGTTGGAAACACACCATATTTGAGCCAGGTGTACAGTTAATTCTTAAACGTACATCAACTGAAAGAGCAGTTTCTTGATGTCTGGAGTAATTTGTATGCTATCACATTTTTATGTTTAGTTGTAGGTAAGAAGAATTGATAAGAGTGTTCAGGTGCAAAAAGGTTTATAGTCAAACGAATCCTCTCTGTACACTTTACCTACAGGCAGTGATCAAAATTGATTGAATCAGTTTATTCTTTGCTCCAATCCCAGACACTGATGCCACTTTTAGTATTTTTACTATGAACTTATTCAGCATAGTCCAGGGATCTTCTTCCTTTCAAGATGCATCTCAGGGCCAAGTCACTTTTCAAATGAATATTTTTCAAATAAATTACTACAGTTTTTTATTGTTTGCTGTTCTCATCTCATATTATGAATTATGAAAGACAGAAAAGGTAGGTACATCCTTTTTTGTGAGCACCCGGTTAGGAGCGAAGGCAACCCAATCCCCAAAGTTTACTTCCCACACCCCCATCGCCCTGTTCATTCGAGCAAGCCTGCTCTCCAAAACTTGGCCCCCTCACCCTCTTCCTTAAGCTGTCCAACCCTCTCCATCCAAAAAGATTGGACTTAACTGGCTCTGGTGGGCACCTCCTCTTCTTCCAGGGGCCTCAGCAGTGTCCGTTACAGAGCACTGGTATTGCTAGGACAGTGAAGAGTCTCACAACACCAGGTTAAAGTCCAATCAGTTTATTTGATAGTAAACCCACAAGCTTTCGGAAACGGTGTTCCTTCATCAGGTGCGTGGAAAGTTCTGATCAGAGAATGGCATATAAAGGCACACACAATTCACAGATTACTGATTAGAACGCAAGTCTTTATAGCTAACCTGCTATTCAAGTCTTCAAGGTGCAGACAATGTGAGTAGAGATAGCATTAGCATAGGTTAGAGAGATGTGTATTATCTCCAGACAGGACAGTTAGTGAGATTTTGCAAGTTCAGGCAAGTCATTGGGGTTACAGGAACCCAAGATCTCGGTTGAGGCCGTCCTCATATGTGCAGAACTTGGCTATCAGTTTCTGCTCAGCGACTCTGCGTTGCCATGTGTCGTGAAGGCCACCTTGGAGAACGCTTACCCGAACATCAAAAGGATGAATGCCCGTGACCGCTGAAGTGTTCACCAACAGGAAGGGAACAGTCTTGCCTGGTGGTTGTCGAGATGCTATTCAATCACCTGGTGATTAGTGATTGAATAGCAGGTTAGCTGTAAAGACTCACATTCTAATCAGTATTCTGTGAACTGTGTGTGCCTTTATATGCCATTCTCTGATCAGAACTTTCCACACAGCTGACGGAGGAAAACCATTTTAGAAAGCTTGTGGGTTTACTACCAAATAAATCGGTTGGATTTTAGCCTTACCGTGCTTACCCCAGTCCAACGCCGGCATCTCCACAACATTGCTAAGACAACCAGAGCTGCCAGCCAAAAAGCTTGTTATGGTTGCCAGGCGGGTTCACCTTGGCTATTGTGTGAACTTCCTTCCACGGAGAGGACAGCGGTCTGTCCCTACCTTCCTGTCCTCCCCCCCCGGTAAAATACAGCCCATGAAATCAATTATTCACAAGCCGTATTTTATTTAGGATGCAAGGTGTTCCATAGCTCACTTAGAGAGAACAAGGGTGTTGTTAGCTGTACAGTTGGTTTTACATGCTTTGCATGGTTTAAATTGATTAAGTTGTGGTGAAAAATGACATTGGTGTACAGACAATTGAAACTCATAATTAATAATGAAGTTAGTGTACATGTACACTGAGCATTACCACTGTCAATTTCAATAGTAAATTTCAATAGTAAAAGCTTGGGAAGAGAAAATGAGAAAAAAATGCCTTCCAATAGAGATTAAATTGAAATGACTTGATGCTTTTAACTTTAATTTGTTATATTAATTTGTTTTATATAAAGGGCAGCATGATGGCACTATTGCCTCACAGTGCCAGGGACCCAGGTTCAATTCCTGGCTTGGGTCACGGTCTGTGTTGTGTTTGCACTTTCTCCTTGTGTACGCATGAGTTTCCTCCGGGTGCTCCAGTTTCCTCCCACAGTCCAAAGATGTGCAAGTTAGATGGACTGGTCACGCTAAATGTGTGTCTCTCAGTATTAGGGGGATTAGCAGGATAAAAACATTTGGTGGGTTGGTGCAAACTTGATGGGCTGAATGGCCTTCTTCTACTGTAGGATTCTACGATATGTTTTTCCCTTTTAAAAATCAATGATGAGGACCCTGCCACTATTGATCAGTGATTAGAAAGCTCCCTTACCTGTGCTTCCACCTCCTTAAGGTTGTAGAAAGGTGGTTCTCCTTTGGTTACAACAATCTGATTCATTGCAGACCTTGACATCTGCCCTGGTAAGTAGAGATTCAATGGGAAGGGGATTCTTGAAGCAAACCACGGTCGGGTCAGATTGCAGTAATTCTCAATATCAACCCAGAAAGTGTGCAGCTGTACAGAAATGTCATAAGTACTATTCATTTGCAACTTCACATATAAAACATTTAAAATCAAACTTGTATGATAAACTAGAGGCCCCATGAAAATCCTAGATTGCACAGTGCATCGATTCTCCACAAACTACCTTAAAGCATAAATCAACTTATCCTGAATATCATCAGGCTGAAATATAATGTTACCCTTGACCTACTTAATGTTGCCCTATTCATAGTATCATAGAATCATACAATCTACGGCACGGAGACAGACCATGGTCCATGCCAACCAAAAAGCCTATTTGAGCTAACCCCATTTGCCTGCATTTATCCCTCTAAACCTTTCCTATCCACATGTCTTTGAAATGTTGTCAATATCCCTGCCTCAACCACTTCCTCCGGTACCTCATTCCATATTTGTACCATACTCTGTGTAAAAGAGTTTCTCTTCAGGTTCCCACTAATTCTTTCCTCTCTTAACTTAACCTTATGCCCTCTAGTTCTGGATTCCTCAATTCTGGGAAAAAGGCTTGAGTGCGTTCATTGTATCCTAGTACATGAAGAAAATACTTCATTTTAAAATCAATGATCATATAAAAATCCTTGCATAAATTAATTTGTGGAAAAGTCAGAAAATTTAAAAGAAAAATTATTATTTAAGTGAGCAGCACAGTGGCACAGTGGTTAGTACTGCTGCGTCACAGTGCCTGGGATCCAGGTTCAATTCTGGCCTTGAGTGACTATCTGTATGGAGTTTTCACATTCTCTGTGTCTGCATGGATATCCTCTAGGTGCTCCAGTTTCCCCCCACAGCCCAAAGATGTGCAGGTTAGTTGGACTGGCCATGCTAAATTGCCCCTTAGTGTCCAAAGATGTATAGGTTAGCAGAATTAGCTATGGTAAACACGTGGGGTCATGGAGGTAAGGCAGAAAATGGGCCTGGGTCAGATGTTCCTACGCAAAGTTGGTGCAGACTTGAATGACTCAGGCCAATTTGTAAATATAAATCTATAAAGTAAGCATTTTAAGTACCCAATATTGTGTATTGTGTGCAGTTCTGGTCCCCGCATTATAAGAAAGATGTGGAGGCATTGGAGAGGGTACAGAGGAGGTTTACCAGGATGTTGCCTGGTATGGAGGGCAGGTCTTATGAAGAGAGGCTGAGGGATTTGAGGTTGTTTTCGTTAGAAAGGAGGCGGCTAAGAGGAGACCTTATTGAAACATATAAGATGATTAGAGGTTTAGATAGGGTGGACAGTGATAGCCTTTTTCCTAGGATGGAGAAAGCTAGCACGAGGGGACACAGCTTTAAATTAAGGGGTGATAGTTATAGGACGGATATCAGAGGTAGGTTCTTTACCCAAAGGGTGGTTCAGGAGTGGAATGCCCTGCCTGCTGCAGTTGTAGATGCACCAAGTTTGGTGGTGTTTAAGAGGTTAGTTGATAAGTTTATTGACCAAAAGGGAACGAAAAACTAATGGGTTGGCACAACATCGAAGGCCGAAGGGCCTGTTCTGCGCTGTAATGTTCTATGTTCTAATATTAGAAATGGCCTTTTTTTCCCAAAACCACTTTGTGAAAAAATGAGTAAAGGAAGTGTTTGAATGGCAGGTGCATCACAAAGGTTTGACCTAGGAGAGTCTCCAACTGAAGATGCAGATTTGTTAGACAGCACTAGGTGGGAGAAATAAAAGTTGAAATTTTAACAGGACTCAAAACCAGGAATCATAAACTTTACAGAGATACAAATTGAAGAATGCCAGTCAAGGAAAACCTGCTTGAATTATTTACCAGTGCTGGACGTAGCTTCTCTTCTATCAGGGCAATAAATGCTAGAGTGTCAGCTCCCTCTTTCGCTGTTAATTCATAGTCCGCACTGTATTTCTGTCAAAATTAAGCAAATAAAGTAAATTAATTATTGAACAAATAACTGGGGTTTTAATTCAGACATTTGTAACCAATAATGAGACGTATATAAATAATGTTGTTTTTACTCAATAACCTTCTTGGCAGTCAACACTGCTGTGTGCCTTCCTGTCCTCTATCACTCCTGGTCATTATATTTTGCAAATAGTGTTACATTGTAGTCCTCTCTGAACTCAAATGTCTGTCTGTGGATTTCACCTTAAAATCCCCCTCCAATTGTCTGTGAGAAGTCTGCATGTTCTCCTCGTGTCTGCGCGGATTTCTTCCAAGTGCTTTGGTTTCCTCCCACAGTCCCAAAAACGTGCTGGTTAGGTGCATTAACCATTCTAAATTCTCCCTCAGTGTATCCAAATAGGCACTGGAATGTGGCAATTAAGGGATTTTCACAGTAACTTCATTGCATTGTGGATGTAAGCCTTCTTGTGACACTAATAAATAAACGTAAAACTTTATATGATTCTTATAAACGTGAGCCATCTTGTCTCACTGAACTCTGGCTTCTATATGAGTGATTTTAAATTCCACTTTCGAAAACTACACTTTCAAATCTTCTTTTAAACTATGTTTTCCCTCTGCTGCTTCGATTAAGGTTTCACACCCCTTCTTTCAGGTTTCTTGTCCTAAAGGCTTTTACACAAACTCCAAGGTTTAGCCGCTGATTTCAAATGTCTCCCAAACTACAGTAATTTCTCACAAACCTTAACACCACTGCAAATTCATAGAATAGAACATTACAGCACAGAACAGGCACTTCGGCCTTCGATGTTGCGCCGACCAATATAAAAAGCAATGCCCCTCCAAACTAAACCATTCCCTTCTCTTCCATATACTTATCAACTAACCTCTTAAACGCCACCAAACTTGGCGCATCTACAACTGCTGCAGGCAGGGCATTCCACTCCCGAACCACCCTTTGGGTAAAGAACCTACCTCTGATATCCGTCCTATAACTATCACCCCTTAATTTAAAGCTGTGTCCCCTGTGCTAGCTTTTTCCATCCTAGGAAAAAGGCTATCACTGTCCACCCTATCTAAACCTCTAATCATCTTATATGTTTCGATTAGGTCCCCTCTTAGCCGCCTCCTTTCTAACGAAAACAACCTCAAATCCCTCAGCCTCTCCTCATAAGACCTGCCCTCCATACCAGGCAACATCCTGGTAAACCTCCTCTGTACCCTCTCCAATGCCTCCACATCTTTCTTATAATGTGGGGACCAGAACTGCACACAATACTCCAAGTGCGGCCGCACTAGAGTTTTGTACAGTTGCAACATGACGTTGCGGCTCCGAAATTCAATCCCTCTACCAATAAAAGCCAAGACTCCATATGCCTTCCTAACAACCTTCTCGACCTGACTGCCTACTTTCAGGGATCTATGCACATACACACCAAGATCCCTCTGTTCATCTAGACTACTAAGAATCCTACCATTTGCCCTATACTCTACACATTTATTATTTCTGCCATAGTGCATTACCTCACACTTTTCCACATTAAACTCCATTTGCCACCTCTCGGCCCAGCTCTGCAACTTGTCCAAGTCCCTCTGCAAACTATAACACCCCTCTTCACTATCTACCACTCCACCGACTTTAGTGTCATCTGCAAATTTACTAATCCATCCTTCAATACCCTCATCCAGATCATTTATAAAAATTACAAACAAAATTGCAAAATATCTTTCTGATATCTCATAACAAATACCTTTTCAACTCTGTGAGTTTACTGAACAGTAATTTGTTCCGGTTCCATTTTCTCTCTTTTGTTAACTCCAGACTTTTTGGAAATTTCTCTTCATTTCTTTAGTTTCCTTAAACAGCTGGAATTTAGATTTTCAGCATCTGTCTTCTTAACCATTGCTCCATAGTATGGCTTTTTTTCCAGCAAGGCTGAGAGAGATGTTCCCTCTTTAGTTTTCTAACCAACTGCTTCTAGCAGAGCTATAAAAGCTGCCTTCTCTTTCACTATTATCTCTAACTGCCATCAACTTAGCTGAACTAAAACATAAAAGCGTCTCTCTCTTACAAGGCCTCAGTTGCTAAGCATCACCCTTTTCCATGCTGTAGCCCTCTCCAATCACAATAGAAACACAGCTGGAACTTAATCAAACCCCACACATGTAAATACTTTTGTCCAGCATGAACCTAATTATAAGTTTTACCCTTCCAGGCACAATAACATTAAATTAAGCCTATTTAAAATTACACCTTATTTCTAATGTTTAGCAATACAAATAAAAGTCTTGGAAACTACCTTTGTTTTGCTCACAATAGTCACATGCCTTCTTTACATCCAACAATAGAAGTACTCTCACTAGCATAAAGATAACTTGATGCATTTCTCAATTGCCAGTATCTAGGTTAAATGCTGAGAATAAGAAAAAAAACCTTTAGAAATAATATTTTGTTTGAGGTTTTACTCTGTTGGAGAACTGTTGAAATAATTGCATATAATCTATAACATGGCTCTGTGCCAGTATTTATGCTCCACATGAGCCTCCTTTGACTAAAACTCAATTCCCTTCAACCTCATTTATGCATCAAACTTCCCCTTAAAAGTTCCAATATCTTATAAGCTTTGACAATTCCCTGTGGTGACGAGCTCCATATTTTCACTCCCTGTGTAAAGGAAACTAAATTCTTTATTTGATCCAGTTATGGTTATCCTATGTTATCGATGGAAACTGCATGCCCATATTCACCATACCAAAACTTCTTTATAATTTTGAAGACCTCCACCAGATCTCTTTATGTTCAGAAATAAAGAGATACAACCTGGTCAATATTTCCTGATAGTGATGTTTTCCATTCTTGTGGCATTCTTATAGGTCTTCTCTAAACCTTCTCTTAAGCTTCACTATTTCTCATGCAGTATAGAGACCAGACCGTGCGTAGTATTCAAGTTTGGTCTAACCAAGGTTCTACATAGAATTAATGTTATCCCACTTTTGCTTTTTAGATTTGAATACAAGTGAACAATTTGCATTCTTTAATCACATTATCATTACATTGTTACAATTCATAGAAATCATCACAGAATCCCTACAGTGCAGAAGGAGGTCATTTGGCCCATTGTATCTGCACCGACAACAATCCCAGTGAAAAGTCTGACAACACCAGGTTTAAGTCCAACCGATTTATTTATTACCCCAGTGCAATGCCGGCATCTCTACATCATGATAACAATCCCACCAGGCTGTATCCCTGTCATCCTACATATTTACCCTGCTAATCCTTCTAACCTATGCATCCCAGGACACACTAAGATGCAATTTAGCATGGCCAATCAATCTAACCTGCACATCTTTGGACTGTGGGGGGAAACCGGAGCACTTGGAGAAAACCCATGCAGACACAGGGAGAATGTGCAAACTCCACACAGACAGTAACTCAAGCTGGGAACTGAACCTCAGTCCCTGGAGCTGAGAGGTGGCAATGCTAACCAGTGTGCCACCATGCCACCCCTAGCGAGTTAGTGAGTTAAGTATCTACATTCTCAAATCATTTTCCCACATTACCCATTTAGTTTAACTTCCAATGAATGAGTGACTCTCATTCATATTGCTCCTCCTAAAACAAACACCTTTCAAAATATCGAATTTAATTTGCCATTTATAGACAAAGAAGGGAAAAAAAATCTCAAGGTTCTTCTCCCCAGCGAAATATTGGCAGAATCTTCCACTCTCTGAATTTATTCTGCCATCTGGATCAAACCTGGATCCACACCCTGACAGTGTTAGTTAGCCTCACAGCTTCGTGATTGATGCTAACTGGCCACCTCTGCATTTGCCGTTTAATGTGAGAAGAGAGGATGGTTCCTGAGATGGGAGGCTTAGAGGGGCCAAAGCTGTGGACAGCCAGCACCCCCATCAGTATAGACGGGCGCTGCTAGTTCAATAGGGGACCAAGTGGGAGCACAAATATAAAAAAAACAAAGGGAACCACAGCTGTCAAGCTATCAATATGGAGTGGGGAACTGAGGTTTTGGCAACAGTATGTTGCCCAATTAGTTCCCAAACTGGTTCCCTGCCATTGCCAGGCAGGTAGATGCTGCTGTGTTGACTCTGTGTACTCATACAGTCATAGAGGTTTACAGCATGGAAACAGACCCTTTGGCCCAACTTGTCCATGCTGCCCTTTTTTTTTAAAAACATCTAAACTAATCCCAATTACCTGCATTTGGCCCACATCCCTCTATACCCATCGTACCCATGCAACTATTTAAATGCTTTTTAAAAGATAAAAATGTACCTGCCTCTACTAATACCTCTGACAGCTTGTTCCAAAGACTTATCAGCCTCTGTGTGAAAAAATTGCCCTCTGGACACTTTTGTATCTCTCCCCTCTCACCTTAAAACTATGCCCTCTAGTATTAGACTCCCCTATCTTTGGGAAAAGATATTGACTATCTACCTTGTCTATGCCCCTCATTATTTTATAGACTTCTATAAGGTCACCCCTCAACATTCTACGTTCCAGAGAAAAAAGTCCCAGTCTATTCAGCCTCTCCTTGTAACTCAATCTATCAAGTCGCAGCAGCAGCCTACTAAATCTTTTCTGCACTCTTTCTATTTAATAATATTCTTTCTGTAACAGGGTGACCAGAATTGCACACTGTATTCCAAGTGTGACCTTACTAATGTATTGTGCAACTTTAACAAAACATCCCAACTCCTGTATTCAATGTTCTGACCGATTAAACCAAGCATGCCGAATGCCTTCTTCATCACTCTATCCACCTGTGACTCCACTTTAAAGGAGCTATGAACATGTATCCCTAGATCTCTTTGTTCTGTAACTCTCCCCAATGCCCTACCATTAACTGAATAAGTTGGTTCAATCTACCAAAATGAATTATCTTGTACTTGTCTAAATTAAACTCCATCTGCCATTCGTCAGCCACTGGCCCAACTGATCAAGATCCTGCTGCAATTGGAGATAACCTTGCTCATTTCCCACCATGCCACCGATCTTGCTGTCATCTGCAAACTTATTAACCATGCCTCTAAATCTTTAATATAATTGACAAATAACAATGGACCCAGCTATGATCCCTGAGGCACACCACTGGTCACAGGATTCCAGTTTGAAAAACAACTTTATACAACCACCCTCTGGCTTCTCTTAAGAAGCCAATTTTGGTACCTCACCCTGGATTTGTGAGATTTAACTTTATGCAATAACCTACCATGCGGTACCTTGTCAAAGGTCTTGCTAAAGTCTATGTAGACAACATCAACCGCACTGCCCTCATCTATCTTCTTGGTTACCCCTTCAAAAAACTCAATTAAATTTGTGAGACATGATTTTCCACTCACAAAGCCATGCTGACTCTAATCAATCCTTGCACCTCTAAATGCCTGTAGATCCTGTCTCTCAAGATACCTTCCAACAACTTACCCACCACAGATGTGAGCCTCACTGGTCTGTAGTTCCCAGGCTTTTCTCTGCAGCCCTTTTTAAACAAAGGCACAACATTTGTCACTCTCCAATCTTCAGACACCTCACCATTTGAATCAATGATTCAAAGGATCCGCAATTTCCTCTCTAGCCTCCCACGACATCTTGGGATATACTTCATCAGCTTCCGGGGATTTATCTACCTTGAGGCGCTTAAGACTTCCAGCACCTTCTTCTCTGTTATATGCATAATCCTCAAGACATCACTATTTATTAGCTTAAGTTCCCTAACATCCATGCTTTTCTCAACTGTAAACACCGATGAGAAATATTCGTTTAGGATCTCACCTATTTCTTTTGGATCCACACATAGATTACCTTGTTGATCTTTAAGAGGTTCTACTCTCACCCTTGTTACTCTTTTGCCCTATGTATTTTATGCTATCTTCAAATTTTTCTCATTGTCCATGTCTCACCACCAACCCTGACTCCACAATAGCAAGAAGTTTTCATTATTGTTTCCAATTTCTTTCAAAATAAGTCTTCCAGTCACCACACTGGCGCATCAACCTCCCTCAGTTTCTAGTTATCCATCTCCTTAACCTTAGAACATAGAACACAGAACATAGAACATTACAGCACAGAACAGGCCCTTCGGCCTTCGATGTTGCGCCGACCAATATAAAAAGCAATGCCCCTCCAAACTAAACCATTCCCTTCTCTTCCATATACTTATCAACTAACCTCTTAAACGCCACCAAACTTGGCGCATCTACAACTGCTGCAGGCAGGGCATTCCACTCCCGAACCACCCTTTGGGTAAAGAACCTACCTCTGATATCCGTCCTATAACTATCACCCCTTAATTTAAAGCTGTGTCCCCTCGTGCTAGCTTTTTCCATCCTAGGAAAAAGGCTATCACTGTCCACCCTATCTAAACCTCTAATCATCTTATATGTTTCGATTAGGTCCCCTCTTAGCCGCCTCCTTTCTAACGAAAACAACCTCAAATCCCTCAGCCTCTCTTCATAAGACCTGCCCTCCATACCAGGCAACATCCTGGTAAACCTCCTCTGTACCCTCTCCAATGCCTCCACATCTTTCTTATAATGTGGGGACCAGAACTGCACACAATACTCCAAGTGCGGCTGCACTAGAGTTTTGTACAGTTGCAACATGACGTTGTGGCTCCGAAATTCAATCCCTCTACCAATAAAAGCCAAGACTCCATATGCCAATTCTAATTAGGTTAGAATTAAATATGCAAATGTTATTTCAACTTCCTTTTGGTATTTGTCATACACTGAATTCCATCACAATGTTTAAGAGTCTTT
Organism: Sphyrna mokarran; assembly: GCA_024679065.1. Classification (NCBI taxonomy): domain Eukaryota; kingdom Metazoa; phylum Chordata; class Chondrichthyes; order Carcharhiniformes; family Carcharhinidae; genus Sphyrna; species Sphyrna mokarran. Next base: position 30,416,798 of record JAGIQG010000006.1, on the reverse strand, counting down.
AAATCAAGCTTCTAAGAGATCAGCCAAATTGTTAATTTTGTTTGATGATCCCAAGTGCACGTTTCATTACGTTAGAGACACATCTCACATGCCCAGGTTCAACTAACTTAGGCATGGATAAAGCCAAGGTTCAGAGAACACCAAGTGAACGCAAGGGCACCTGAGGGAGTTTAACTACCTAAATCCTGAAATTCCCTCCCTACGGCATTGTAGGTCAACCCATAGCACATGGACTGCAGTGGTTCAAAAAGGCTGCTCACCACCACTTTGTCAAGGACAACTAGAAATGGACAATAAATGCGGATCACCCAGCGATGCCCATGTCCCACAACTGACACAGTCTCTGAGAAGCCCACTGATTAAGAATGACAAAGATATATATACAGCACAACATATTCTGAGGTGACGCTGTCAATTGTTGTATTTTGTGCAAAGCAGCACCACAATACCTATAAAATACCTAGAACAGGAACTCCAAAAACATAAAACAATACAGTCCTCTACATCATTAAATACATCAAAGAGGATGAGTGACTGTAGACAACCTTTGTCTCATGACTCATTCAAGGATGACTTAGCTCCCTTTTGAATCAGAAGATTATAAATTCAGGTCCTGCTCCAGAAACTCGAGCACATAATTTAGTCTGGTACTCCCACGCAGTACTAAGAGGGTTAGAGATGCTGCATTACAGATATTATTCCAAACTGACACCACATTTGCCCTCACAAGTGTAAAAATTCCACAATACAATTTCAACAATGACAACTTATATTTATTTAGTGCCTTCAACATAATGAAATATCCCAAGGCACTTCACAGGCACATTGTAAAGTAAAGAAGCTGTTTTCCATAGTGGCCTGGCCAAAACATAGTACTTAACCAAACACTATTTAATTTTGGGAAAATCGCAGCCAGAGTGCTGGATCAGGCAGGAAAAGCTGTGTGATTAGTGCTGGAAATTGGATCCCCCCTTCCATGCAAAGCCAACCCAAAACTTGAAATTGCATTGGGATATCTGAGGTCATGAAAGAACCCATTGAAATGGAAATATCCTTTTCATTTCTTCTGAGCTAAATGGATTCAGTGATCCATTTTTGCTTACACAAAAGCCTCGGAACCAGCAGATAAAATTTTAGTCATATACTTTCATGCACTTATTACACTAGTTACATGGGACACTGGGTTAAAAGCTCTATTAATTCAATAATAATGACACAAGCATGTTTCTTCTGATGCACTTCACTTGAATAAGACCACAATCCAACATGCACCTTACAAATAGTCTGCAAGTATTGACTTTCATTTCATCCACGTGGCGCAACACACATACCTGTTCTCTCAGGAAATTCAGAATATTTTCTGGTTGCACAACATGTGTATTATGTGTAGTTAATACTGGAATGTCTCCTGTAGGAGGGGAAATCACAACATTATAAACTGATCTTCATAACTAGGGACATTACCATATGTACGACATACATTGCCCTGCAATGTTACCAACACCCCAGCACTTTCTCAAATAAAGATACAGATACAATGCAGAGATCTTTACTTGATAAAACAGGAATAACCTCAAAATTCCAAATAATTCAACCTCTGCTCCCCAGTTTCCTAATCATAAGCTGGAAGATTTGGTTAGGGAGGAAGGGAGAAGGGGGTGGTTTGCACTTGACAGATCACACAGATAAACAACCCACTGGTAGAAAAGATTACAATTTGAAGATTAAGGAAGTTTTTTTTAAAGTTTATTTATTATTGTCACAAGCTTACACTGCAATGAAGTTACTGTGAAAATCCCCTAGTCGCCACACTCCGGCGCCTGTTTGGGTACACTAAGGGAGAATTTAGCATGGCTAACGCCCTTAACCAGCGTGTCTTTCGGACAGTGGGAGGAAATGGAACATCTGGAGCAAACCCACACAGGCACGGGAGACAGACAGTGACCCAAGCTGGGAATTGAACCTGAGTCCCTGGCACTACATTAGACTTGGTCTCCTTGGAAAGAAAAAGACTGACAGTTAAAATTTGGCAAATTATCTTCCTTCCGAATTTTTCCTCATCCCCTCTCCGAAAGCTGCTACTTCCCTTTGTGGACACCCGTTAGTCCCACATCAGGGTGGATACTTGATCGATCTATATGGCAAATGTAGAAGATTATAGTCAAGATATGCTCACATCTACAGTGGTCAGCCAGCAGGAATGGGAGCTGGGCCAAAGTTATTCCCCTCTGTAACCTAGAGACATTAAGATCAATTGTATTCTGAATCTCAGCCAGAGCTGACTGAAATCATTTAGTACAGATTGGGGATCAAATCTGTTATTTCACTAAGTTGTGGCAATAACTCCTTTAATTAGTTTTCCATGGCAGAATTTTACGTTGCCTCGCTAGCAAATTATGGAGGGGGTTGAGGGGGGAGAGGGGGATAAGTAGGAGGGTGGAGGGGAGGAGGGTAAAATTCTTCTGGTGACCTTCCTACTGCCCTTCCACCCGTTCTGGCCTCTCCACAATTTTACATTCAGATGAGCCACGTCTAGGCAATTGTGACTCCAGACATACAACAATGGGTTGGCTCTTAAATGCCCTCAAGAATGATTATACGTGGGCAACAAATATTGGTCTTAGCAGTGATGTCCAAAATTACAGGGAATAATTCTTTCAACTGTGAAAAAACTTAGTGTAATAGAATTCCAAATCATCTTGCAACCTAAGTGTGTAAGGAAGAAATATATAAAATCCTTACAGTGCAGAAGGAGGCCATTCAGCCTATCGAGTCTGCACCGACTGCAGTCCCAGGCGCTATCCTCATAACCACATGTATTTGCCCTGCTAGTATCCCTGACGTGAAGAGGCAATTTAGCACAGCAAATCCACCTAACCCGCACATTTTTGGACTGTGGGAGGAAACCGGAGCACCTGGAGGAAACCCACAAAGACATGGGGAGAATGTGCAAACTCCATATAGATAATGACCCAAGCTGGAACATACTGCGGACAATATTTAAAATTCAAATAGAGAAGGCATAATATAAAAATATTCGCAGGCTACCAAAATACACTATTGAGATCCTCTTAACAATACTGGTACACCATTTAATACTAAAAGCTCTAGCAATTAAAATACATTTAAAATGGTACCTGTAGGTGTTTTCCATGGATTATTAATAAAGTGCACTTTCAGAGGAGCCCGTGAAAATTTGGCATATGCCTGCAGTGAAAACAAAAGTTAGAGATATACATTGTTTGCAAGAAAATGCCACTTTTATCTTCTCTTTTCCAAAATGTCCAGGGATTAAATTGTCCACTCAGCCAAGTGAAGAATCTCATTACGCCTAAACCTTCGCACCCACTGCCAGTTTCAATCACCCATTTGATACTCAAATAGCATTGAAATAGAAGAAGCTCTGCCCCAAAGGAGGTCTTGTGATGCAGTGGTAGCACCCTTACCTCTGGACCAGAACCTCCGGATTCAAGTCCATCATTGGGATTTGACAGCCACAGAGGACCATTCACAACACGGGTCAACAGGCTGATAATCTTTTCTTCATTATTCCCCAAAAGGAAATGCATTATTTGTGTCTGAATATATGCTGATAATATGATTTTGGGATAATAATTCTTCTAGGCTATTTACCACACTAGGCACCCAATCTGGTCTGAATAAACCTGCCAGATTACAGCAGTTATGAATGTTATAAAGCACTATAAAGTGTGTCACTCTTTATATTGGGAAGGGTTGCATGGACTACACACTAAAACAACATGCATTTATATAGCGCCTTTAGTAGTAAGACATTCCAAGATGCACCATTGGAGCATTAAACAGATTAAATCTGGCACCAAGCTGTATGGAGAGATATTAGAATAAGTGACCAAAAGTTTGTGCATGGTAGGAGTCTTAAGGAAGAGAAACAGGTAGAGACACAGACAGCTTTAAGTAAGGAATTCCAGAACCTGAGGCTCTGTTGAGAACGCTGCTGATGCTAATGCAAAGGACATTGGGGATACACAAGAGGCCAGAACTGGAGAAGAGTTGAGATCTTTGTGGATTGTAAAACTGGAGGAAGTTATAGTGATATAGAGGGACAAAGCCGTGTAGAGATTGGAAAACAAGGTCGCGAATACTAAAGTCAAGGCATTACCAGACCAAGAACCAACAGAGGTCAGCAAACTCAGGGGGGAATCAGCCAGCAGGACTTGGTGCAGGTTAGGATACAGGAAACAAAGTGTAATAGGCAGTGAAATAAAAATAGATTCCTACATTTCAAATTAAAAAGCACAAAAAAAAATCACTGCTTGAATCAAAAATAGAAAATGCTAGAAAATTTCAGCAGATCTGACAGCATCTGTGGAGAATAGAGTCAACATTTTGAGTTGGATGCCCTTTTGTCAGAACTGGTCAAATCATGTGTCTAGACTACAAACCCATATGTATGACAGCTGCCTTCCTCACAAATTAATGAAACCATCCATTACACAGAATAAAATCAACTGCAGCACATTCTTAGGCAGTAACCCATCCTGTTGTATATAAGAAATGTGAAAATTTAGCTGATATGCCTGAGCCTCTGGTCACCTGATGATCTTATAACACAAGCCATTCTATGTGACTGCCAAAAGAAATTGTTTCTTTGTCATTTTTAGGAAAATGGGAACTGTTTTGGTGTTGGAACAGCATTTTGGATAAACTATAATTTACAGAAATTCATTTTTAGCAAGTGGGCAGAAGATTTATTTTAAAGAAAGAAACCAGAATATGTGTCGCAGGCCCCACTCAAATAATGCTAAACAGGATTTTAAAATCAATATATCAGTGGGTACGAGAGCTGGTGAATGAATAGGGCTTGTTGTAAGTTGGAACAAAGTGGAGTTTAGGCCTCACCTTTCTGGAGGATAGAAATTCCTCAAGTGAGGACTGCCCTGTAATGCTCTACATTTAATCCTTCACCCAGTGTACCAGGAAAGGGAAGAGGCAAGAGATTTAGAGGGGATTTGAGGAAAAACTGTTTAACCAAGAGGTTGGTGAGAATCTGGAATTCGCTGTCTGAAAGTGCAGCACAAGCTGGAACCCTTTAAGAAGTATTCAGATGAGCAATTGAAATGCCATAGTACACGAGGCTACAGATCAAGTGCTGGAAAATGGGATTAGAGTAGATAGGTGCTTGCTGGTGGTGCCGACATGATGGGCTGAAGGACCTCCTTCTGCACTGTGGAACTAAAATTCCAAATCTGCTTTAATCTCTAATGCTCTCCTGCAACAGACACCCATTTCCCATTCAACATATGGGCTATAGTAAATTTAACAATCATAAATCCTTCCTACACTTTTGAAAGAGGCCACATTCTTCCTAAGATTATCACTCCCACTGTTTCCCTAAGCTTACACAGCACGGTAAATGATACAATAACTTACAGTTAAGTTACATTTCCCAAACTCCAAATTCTCCCTCTCTTTAATGAATACTCCAGATCCCATTTAAGTTGCACAGAATGCAAAGGCTTTGTATAAAAGCCCAGCCCCCGCTGAGTGAACAGCCAGGATGACAGCAGATACAGCCAGGCTGACCTTGAGTGACAGGTTCCGGGCCCTGGCTGCAGAAAATAACACACAAACACAGGAGCTTCACCAAAGCGGCGCTTTATTAATTCACTCTTTTTGTGAAGGCTGATGCATCCGGTTTTGTTACTTGTTTAAATCAGCGTCAGCAGTAAACAATTTAGACAGAATAAACGTACGAGCTCCAGCTAAAGGCACTGCGCAGCCCATGATTAATAAAGAGAATAGCCCAGACCAGAACAAGCGCCCCGCTCTTATAGTTTGCTTTTTTTTTACCAATACGATGAGAGAGTCGGTGTGGACGGAAGGCAAACCCCAGTCTCCTCCCCAGCACATCAGCTCCATGGGCGACGCCATGTCCCCACTGTGTCTGAGGCGGAAGAAGCTCTCGTCTCAGCGCAGCTCAGCAGCTCCGCTAATGCAGCAAGGCCAGTGTGAAACAGCACTGCGCCAATTATACCAGCCAGGACACACTATCATCACAGCCAGCACACACTCACTACCATCACAGACAGTACATATTCACTATAATCACAGCCAGCACATACTACCATCAGAGGATGGACACATTATAATTATAACCTGGACACACTCACTATAATCACATCCAGTATACAGTGCCATCACAACCTGGACACACTCACTATAATCACAACCTGGACACACTCACTATAATCACAGCCTGGACGCACTCACTATAATCACATCCAGTATATACTGCCATCATAACCTGGACGCACTCACTGTAATCACAGCCTGGACGCACTCACTATAATCATATCCAGTATACACTGCCATCATAACCTGGACACACTCACTATAATCACAGTCTGGTCATACTCACTATAATCACAGTCTGGACACACTCAATATAATTATAGTCTGGGCACACTCACTATAATCACAGTCTGGACACACTCACTATAATTATAGTCTGAACACACTCACTATAATCACAACCTGGACACACTCACTATAATCACAGTCTGGACACACTCACGATAATCACAGTCTGGACACACTCACTATAATTATAGTCTGGACACCCTCACTATAATCACAGTCTGGACACACTCACTATAATTACAGTCTGGTCACTCACTATAATCACAGTCTGGACACACTCACTATAATCACAGTGTGGACACACTCACTGTAATCACAGTCTGGACACACACACTATAATTACAGTGTGGACACACTCACTATAATCACAGTGTGGACACACTCACTATAATAACAGTGTGGACACATTCACTGTAATCACAGTCTGGACACACTCACTATAATCACAATCTGGACACACTCACTATAATCACAGTCTGGACACACTCACTATAATTATAGTCTGGACACACTCACTATAATCACAGTCTGGACACACTATAATCACAGTCAGGACACACTCACTATAATCACACTCTGGACACACTCACTATAATCACAGTGTGGACACACTATAATCACAATCTGGACACACACACTATAATCACAGTGTGGACGCACTCACTATAATCACAGTCTGGACACACACACTATAATCACAGTCTGGACACACTCACTATAATCACAGTGTGGACACACTCACTATAATCACACTCTGGACACACACACTATAATCACAGTGTGGACGCACTCACTATAATCACAGTCTGGACACACACACTATAATCACAGTCTGGACACACTCACTATAATCACAGTGTGGACACACTCACTATAATCACAATCTGGACACACACACTATAATCACAGTGTGGACGCACTCACTATAATCACAGTCTGGACACACACGCTATAATTACAGTGTGGACACACTGACTATAATCATAGTCTGGACACACTCACTATAATTACAGTCTGGTCACACTCACTATAATCACAGTCTGGACACACTCACTATAATAACAGTCTGGTCACACTCACTATAATCACAGTCTGGACACACTCACTATAATCACAGTCTGGACACACTCACTATAATCACAGTCTGGTCACACTCACTATAATCACAGTCTGGTCACACTCGCTATAATCACAGTCTGGACACACTCACTATAATCACAGTCTGGACACACTCACTATAATCACAGTCTGGTCACACTCACTATAATCACAGTCTGGTCACACTCACTATAATCACAACCTGGACACACTCACTATAATCACAGTCTGGTCACACTCACTATAATCACAGTCTGGACACACTCACTATAATTACAGTCTGGTCACACTCACTATAATTCACAGTCTGGTCACACTCACTATAATTACAGTCTGGTCACACATTATAATCACAGTCTGGACACACTCACTATAATTACAGTCTGGTCACACTCACTATAATTCACAGTCTGGTCACACTCACTATAATTACAGTCTGGTCACACATTATAATCACAGTCTGGACACACTCACTATAATTACAGTCTGGTCACACTCACTATAATGACAGTGAAGACGCATTCACTATAATTGTAGCCTGGATACACATTACAATTATAGCCTTAATTGTGACTATTAAATAAACTTTCAGCTTTAAGATTTTATAGTGCATGTCCCCGGGCTGTTATTATAGTGAGTGTGTCTTCACTGTAATAATAGTGCTATTCCTCAATTATCAAATGCACTCTTAAACTACCCCTACCACAAATAATGAAGAAAATATGAAACGCAAACAATACATATTCGATTTTTTTCTTTATTCGCTGGACATGGACACACTCGCTGACTAGTATTTATTGCCCATGCCTGGGTTGCTGTCTTTCAGAAGGCAACTAATGGTCAGTCACATTGCTGTGGCTCTGGAGTCACATGTAGGCCAGAGCAGATAAGGACGGCAGATTTCCTTCCCTAAAGGGCATTCATGATCCAGATGATTTTTCCTGCAACAAACAATGGTTTCATGGTCACAGTAGATCCGTAATTTCAGATATATTTTATTAAATTTAGTTCCATCATCTGCTGGGGTGGCACTTAAACCCAGGTTCCCATAACATTATGAGTTCCTTAATTAATAGTCTAGCGATAGTGTCACTGAGCCATTGTTAATCTAAAAAAGCATATCTATAAAAAAGTACACTCAAGTGAATGGGAGAGTGTCATTCATATTATACTTTTAAATCAGATATTTCTTCAGTGTCCCAGTTCAAAATAGAAACCCCGTATTGCTTCCTAAAAAAGAAATTTCATGAAATGTGGTGTACTGTCCCTCTTTCTGTCTGTTTAAAAATAAGATTTGCATTTATATGTTTCAAGGTGTCTTATAGCCAATGCAGTACTTTTGAGATGTAGTTATTGTTGTAATGCAGGGAATGCAGTTTGCAATTTGCATACAGCAAACTCCCACACACGTTACAACATTGATAGAAGGAGAAGTATGGTAATGTGCTAAGTCATTTGGAGCTTCCACAGAATACTTTCAGAAAGTCCCTCCTGAATTGATCTGGATTTCTTTGTTTAATCAGCTCTCCCACCTTTAAATAAATTATAAAGCTGAGCTGATTCTCTGGCTCAGTGATCAGCATTCCTGATTTTGGATAACATAAAGAATTTGTGGAGATTCTTTCTCATAATGGAGTGTACAGTCACTTGCCTGACATTTTTAGTGATATGTCCCTGGAGTGCCGAGCTAAATGGCTAAAGCTGGAGAAACTTGCAGTTGTGCCACTGCACAGTATCAGACTACATGATTCACTACAGTTTCTCTACTGCTGCAACAGGTCCACAGCAGACACCATTTCCTGGGCTCTGCCCTTTGTCAGACTCCTATTTATTGACTACAGCTCAATCTTCAACACCATTATTCACATCAAACTTATCTCCAAACTCCATGATCTAGGCCTTGGCTCCTCCCTGTGTGGCTGGATTCTGACCTTCCTAACTCGTGGATTACAAACAGTAGGATAGGCAACAACGCTTCCTCCATGATCGTCCTCAACACCAGTATCCCACAAGGTTGTGTTCTCAGCCCCCTACTATACTCTTTATACACATATACACATGTGGCCAAATTCACCTCCAATTTGATTTTCAAGTTTCCTGATGACACCACCATAGTGGGTCAGATCTCAAACAATAACAGAGTACAGGAATGAGGTAGAGAATTTGGTGAACTGGTGCAGCGACAATAAACTCTCCTCAATGTCAACAAAACAAAAGAGATTGTCATCGACTTCAGGAAGCATAAAGAAAAATATGCCCCTATCTATATCAACAGGAAAGAGGTGTAGAAAGGGTTGAGAGCTTCAAGTTTTTAGGTATCCAGATCACCAACAACCTTTCTGGTCCCCCCCATGCTGACATTATAGTTAAGAAAGCCCACCAACACCTCTACTTTCTCAGGAAATTTGGCATGTCAACTACGACTCTCACCAACGTTTACTGGTTGTATCACAGGTTAGTATGGCTTCTGCTCTGCCCAAGACCGCAAGGAATTACAAAAGGTTGTCAATGTAGTTCAATCCAACACGCAAACCAGTCTCCCTTCCATTAACTCTGCCTACACTTCCCACTGTCTTGGCAAAGCAGCCATCATAATTAAGGACTCCATGCATCCCAAACATTTTTTCTTCTTCTGTCAGAAAAAAAATACAAAAGTCTGAGGTCACGTACAATCGACTCAAGAACAGCTTCTTCCCTGCTGCTGTCGGATCTTTGAATGAACCTTCCTTGCATTAAGTTGATCTTTCTCTACACCCTAGCTATGACTGTGACACTACATTCTGCACTCCCTCATTTCCTTCTCTATGAACGGTATGCTTTGTCTGTATAGCACATAAGAAACAATATTTTTCACCGTATACTAATACATGTGGCAATAATAAATTAAATCAAAACAAATTAAATCAGAGAGTACTGATACCCCTACTCCTGCATCTAAGTTAACATCTTGTGATTATTGATGTGTGTCCCAAAGCTTCCTCTTGGACTTACAACCTTGCCCAGGAAAGGCTCTTTGTGTTTGTCACTGTCATTTATTTCAGGATGCTTGTTGATCAGACTGGTCTCTCTGTAAATTTTCAAACAGAAATTGAAAGCTATCTGTTTCAGAATACTGCGTTAAAATGGTCCTGTCTCCTGCAGGAATGTCCCTCTGGAATAATGATGTGGAGATGCCAGGACTGGGGTAAACACAGTAAGAAGTTTCACAACACTAGATTAAAGTCCAACAGATAGCAAAAGACAATAGCTTTTGAAGCGCTGCTTCTTCATCAGGTGATGGGAGTTCTGTTCACAAACAGGGCATATAAAGTTATCCTTTGGAATAATGGCAGGACAGTCTTTGTGCTGAGGGTGTTTTCTTTCACCACTACAAGAGCGCTGGGTAATAGTGATGACCACTCCCCCTTCATTTTGGGTCTGTTTTTTAGTAGGTGCACTGTTGCCTCTATTGCTCGCAAACAGGATTGTGTCAACGGACTGACTCCACAATGGTTCTCTATTAACCTGGATTAAAACTCATAGCTCAGCCTGTCTCATTAATTACACTACCTTAGGCAATGTTAGGTCCAACCTGGACTGTAGAAAATCAGATAAGGCTTCATCAAACTTGCCACCATAATAAGATCTTGGATGAGTTTATCCTTTAAAGTTTTTTAAGTCCATTTATTAGTTTCATGAGTAGGCTTACATTAACAGTACAATTAAGTTACTGTAAAATCCCCTAGTTGCCATACTCCGGTGCCTTTTGGATACATGAGGGAGAATTTAGCATGATCAATGCACATAACCTGCTCATCTTTCAGACTGTGAGAGGAAACCAGAGCATTCAGAGGAAATCTATGCAGACACATGAAGAACATGCACACTTCACATGCAGACAGCGACCCAAACCAGGAATCAAACTCAGATCCCAGACACTGAGGGGGCAGCAGTGCTAACCACTGTGTCACCGTGCCACCCAGAGTTCACACCCATAATTGTGAGCCTAATGATGCAAATCGTTTTTGAAAACATCAATAATTTTCCTGGACTGTGAGTGCATCTGTTAAACAGCAACTGGTTTATAATAGTATTCTTGTGAAGGCAAACATGTATCAAAGATATTAATAAACTCTTCATAGGTTGCTGTGATCTCTTTAGCATTCTGTCTTATTAGAATATCATCTGCGCTGCTACCAATTGAATAAAGGAGTGTGATGACCTGCTCTTTAACAGGCTTCCCTGGAAATTGTAAATCATGCCTATACCTGGATCTGTGATGCCAGTTTTGCTGATATGCTGCTTACTTTGGCCCTTCTACATTGTCAAAGGATTTGGGTAGAGGTAGGGCTTTCCCGAAGATTGTCTCTTCCTTTTAGTTGATTGTTTTGGGGCTCCAAAACAATCAACTTTTGGATTGACACCTTTCCCTCTGATCTGCAGCTGCAATTATTTCCTGATGGTTTTGATATTTCCATCATCGGTTCTGTGGAGGATTCGTACTAGTTGGTAAGTTTACCACTGCCATTATGAAGTGGTCCCAAGGTGTGTTGAACATAAACTGCTAGAAGCGAAGCGTCTTGCAACTTGCAAACATGTATTAACCAGATATAACTATGTACACAGTCCTTCCAGAATCAATTCTCTCTGAATTCTAGTTAGCTATTAGCATTATAGTTGTTAACCCTCTATACTAGAAGAGCCAGAGCTTTGAAGGAAAGACTTCCATTTACATAGCACATTTTGTGGTGTCAGGAAAACCTAAAGTGCTCTATAGACAATACCGTATTTTAAAGTCGTCCTTATTGTCACTCAGGAAATGCAACAGCTAATTTGTACACAGTGAGGTCCAACAAACAATAGTATTATGATGGCCAGAACATTTATGTTTAGATATTGATTGAGGCATAGCTATTAGCTGAGATAGCTTGGTCTTCCCCAGAAGAGTGCTATGGGAATTTTTCACTTGCACCAAGGAAGGCAGATGAGGCTTATAAGACCATAAGAAACAGATACAGGAGCAGGCCAAATGGAGACCAAAACTGCTCACAGTAACTGCTCATCTGAAAGTGTAACTGTGATTGTCTCACTTCTATTACCATTTTATGGCAAAAATCAAGAGCAGGATTCTCCGATCACGTTTGTCCCACTCCTGTTGCCCGCAAGAACAGACAATTTGGCGCTCAGCCAAAACTTCATTCAATGCAATCGTGCCGGAGAATCCCAGCCACAGATGAAGAGCCGCGGATGAAATTGAATCTCCTTGAATCTGCACCTTCTCCATCACTCTCTCCCTCCCTCACCCCAAAAAAGATGTTAGGTCACTTTTCTTGTGCTATGTGTTGTAGTTGTCTTTTTAAATAGACTTGCAGTCATTGTTTAATTTCCTTCATAAAATCTAGTACTCTTGGCAACCACTTTAGCTAATGTCTGAAAACATGTTTTACCATTCTTCCCAAAACAATGCAAGCAGGCAGCAACATCATTAGTTGGCAAATTCAGGTTGCCAATCTGGGTATGTACCAGGAGTAAAATTTTATGAGTACAAAGTTTAAGAACAAAATAAAAAATTCTAAGAACAGGAAGAGCCCATTGGGGCTCATACCTTTTTTTAACTGATCACAATCCCTCCTTCTGCCCATAGCCGTCTTGGAACTTTTGAGAATCAGATGCCGTACCGTTTAAACAACATGTTTCTTCTTCACATTTAGTGACTATTACTTTATCAATAATTCTTTGCCTGATATAATAATTAACAAAAAGAAACCTTTTCTGATACCCAAGTGTATAACTGTTTTTACTTTGTCACATTACATTAGTAACATTTTCAACAATACAGCGATGTTCAGAGTTTAATTCTTCCATTTACATTTGGTTGCTTCTCCTTCCAATTTCTGAAAAAAAATCTCTGGGCTCCTTCTCTCTTCCAATCTCCACAATCTGCTGCAGCAGCAAATGTTACTGAACATACTGCCTGGAACTAAAATAACTTTTACACTGCCAAAACTCTAAGGCACTTCAGAGGGATATGATTTGAGAAATCTTATGCAAACCCATCTTTCAGTTTGGCCCTTGGGGCCTGGAACTTATCAAGTAATGTTGAGGTCCAACTTCCTTACAGTGAGGGCAGTTCTGCTCTTGGAACGAGCTCCTGGAGTGCATTCGAGAGGTAGGAATTCAGCAGGGCATATTCCTGAGTTGTTTCTGTCTTTGTCTCCTCCAGATCCACAATTATCAATCCACTAATCTCTGCATATTCCAATTTTTTTCATTCTCTTTATTCTTTAATGAGGTGTGGCTGTCGTTAGCAAGGCTATTGTTTGTTGTCCATCTCTAATTCATAGAATCATAAAATCCCTACAAAGCACAAGAGGCCATTCAGCCCATTGAGCCTACACCAACTCTATGGCAGTGTATCTTACCCAGGACCTCTCCTCCATCCTGTCCCTGTAACCCCAAACATTTACAATGATTAATCCATTTAATCTACACATCTTGGGGCACTAAGGGGTGATTTAATATGGCCAATCCACCTAACCTGCATATTTTGAATTGGGGGAGGAAACCAGAACACCCGGAGGGAACCCACGCAGACACAGGGAGAACATGTAAACTCCACACGTGACCCACGGTGGGAATTACACCCAAATCCCTGGAGCTGTGAGTCAGCAGTGCTGACCACTGTGCTACCATGTTCTTGTATTGGATGGCACTTAACTGTCAACCACATTTGTCTAGAGTCACATGGAGGCCAAACCAGGTAAGGACAGCAGATTTCTTTCCCTAAAGGACCTTAGTAAACGAAATGGATTTTTCCCACAATTGACAATAGTTTCATAGTCATCATTAGATCTTGAATTTTGAATTCAAATTTCACCATCTATCTGTGGGATTTGAATCCAGGTGCCCAAAGCAAAACTCTGGTTCTTTGGATTACTGATCTATTGATAATACCAGTACCCCACCATCTCCCCTCACTACACCATCTCCTCCATTTCAGGCCATTGGGTATCCTTAATTTGCCCTACCCCACTATAGGTGGCAGTGTTTAGAGGTTGACAAAGGTGAGACCTGGGTAGCAATGAATTAATTTGTTTACAGGCTGAATATTTTTCTTTTATTATTTTGGAGCATATTTTGTAATACAGTTAAACGTTTAGTGCACGACCACTTTCCTGCAATTAAATTGTGTATCTGATGAAAAATCTTATGAAATTGTCTTTCTCAATAACATTAACTACATGGACTTATGTAAGTTTTAAATTAGGTGTAAGGTCACAGTGAGAGAATTGGGCTCCAAGCAGGGATGGGGAGAAGAATTAACAATCAGAAAGTTCAATCTAGAGGAAGCTTTCAGTGGGAGGGAGATATAGCAAGTCCTTTACTCCTGTTCATCTCAATTACCTGCCACTCAGCAACACTATTCATCCCAGTCCATCTGCTAACATCATCTATTCTGTGACCCTTGGCTGACCCTTTTCAAATGCCCATAGTTCTTTGCCTTTTGTAGCTTTTAATAACCACAACTGTCAAGCATCTGAAAGTATAGAAAAGAAAGGTGTACTGAAATATTTCCCTTTCTTCTTGGTGTTAATGCTAGTTGCTTTTCAAACATATGTTCTCAGCTCTGCCAGCTGAATGAAGAATAAAGTAAAAGGACATATAGCGTCATTCAGTCTAGGCATGAGGAGAAAAGCATTGAAAGCTGATTTTTCAACAAGCTGATTTTAAGGGTTTGTGGGGATCTATGAGATAGAAAACTCAAAAGGGACAAATAGAATGGAAACATGTGGAAGTAAGTATGGCGGCATGGAGTTTACTGAGAGGGGATCTCATATAGATACAAATAAAATCCTGATGGGACTGGACAGGTTAGATGTGGGAAGAATGTTCCCGATGTTGGGAAAATCCAGAACTAGGGATCACAGTCTAAGAAAAAAGGGATAAGCCATTCAGGACTGAAATGAGGAAGAACTTCTTCACTCAGAGAAGTGTGTATCTATGGAATTGCCTACCACAGAGAGCTGCTGGGGCCAGTTCGTTAGATATGTTAAAGAGAGAGCTGGAGATGGCCCTTGTGGCTAAAGGAATCAAGGAGTATGGAGATTAGTGCCTCAAAGCACTAGGGACACAGGTTCAATTCCAGCCTTGGGTCACTGTCTGTTTGCACATTCTCCCCATGTCTAAGGGGGTTTCCTTCAGCTGCTCCGGTTTCCTCCTACAATCCAAAGATGTGTGGGTTAGGTTGATTGGCCATCTAAATTGACACCAGTGTCAAGGGGATTATTAGCAGGAGTTACAGGATTAGGGCCTGGGTGGGAATGTGGTCAGTGCAGAATCAATGGGCTGAATGGCCTCCTTCTCCACTGTAGGGATTCTCTGAGAAATATTTCAAAAATTTCAAAAAGCCAACGTAAGTTTATCACAACATGGACAGAATATAGAAACATAGGAAATAGGTGCAGGAGTAGACTATTTAGCCCTTTGAGCCTGTACCATCATTCAACATGATCATGACTGGTCACACATATTCAGTATCCCACTCCTGCTTTCTCTTCATACTTCTTGATCCTTCTGGCCGCAGGAGCCACATCCAGCTCTCTCTTCAACATATTCAACAAACTGGATCCAACAGCTTTCTGTGGTAGGAAATTCCACAAGTTCACAACTCTGAGTGAAGATGTTCTTCCTCCTATCAGTCCTGAATGGCTTACTCCCTATTCTTAGACTGTGAACCCCTAGTTCTGCACTTCTCCAACATCGGGAACATTCTTTCCATATCTAGCCTGTCCAGGACTTTATATGTATCTATATAAGATCCCCTCTCATTAAATTCCAGTGAGTACAAACCCAGCCAATCCAGTGTCTCTTCATATGTCAGTCCTGCCATTCGAGAATTCAACCTGGAGAATATTCACAGGATGCTCTCAATAGCAAGAATAGCAAGTAGACCAAATCTGTGCACAATACTCACCGAGACCATATATAACTGCAGCAAGACATCCTTACTTCTATATTAAAATCTTCTTGTTATGAAGGTTACCATGCTATTAGCTTTTCTAATGGCATGTTGGCATGTACCTGCATACCAACCTTCAGCAACTGTTCATCATAACATCCAGGTCACATTACATTTCCCCTTTTCCTAAACAGCCACCATTCAGATAATAATCTTCCTTCCTGTTTTTGATAAACTGGATATATCACATTTATTCCCATTATGTTGCATTTGCCAAGTATTTGTCCACTCAGTCAGCCTGTCCAAGTTATCCTGCAGCCTCTTAGCATCCTCCTCACAGTACGCACTACCACTCAGCATAGTGTAGTCAGCAAGTTTGGAGATATTGCTTTCAATTCATTCATCCAAATCATTAATGTATATTGAGAATACCTGGGGTTCAAGCACTGAACCCTGCGGTACTCCACTAGTCACTGTTGCACTCTGAAAAGGATCAGTTTATTCTCACACTCTGCTTCCTATCTGCTAATAATTTGTTTATCCATGTCAATACATTACCACTAATACAATGAGCTTTAATTTTGATCACAAATCTCTTGTGTGGGACCTTGTCAAGAACCTTTTGAAAGTTCAGATACACACATTGGTTCATCCTTGTTCATTCTCCTGGTCACATCCTCAAAATAAATTCCAGAGAATTTGTCAAGTGCTATTTCCCTTTCGTGAATCCATGCTGGTTTGTCATTGTCACTGCTTTCTAAATGCTCAGTTATTACATTCTTAATAATTGACTCCAGCATTTTCCCCACTGCCAATAACTGACTAACCGGTCTAGAATTCCCTGTTTTCTCTCTTCCTTCTTTTTTAAAAAGTGGAGTTAAATTAGTTACCCTCCACTCCACTGGAACACTTCCAAAATCCATAGAATGCTGGAAAATAATCGTGAACATGTTCATTATCTCTAGGGCCATTTCCTTAAGTATTCTGCAATGCAGACCATCAGTTCTTGGGGACTTATCGGGTTTTAATCCCAGTAATTTCCCCAGGACAATTTCCTGACTAATAAGGATTTCCTTAAGTTCCCTCTGTCCTGTAATATTTCTAGAAAGTTATTTGTGTCCTTCTTAGTGAAGATAGATCGTTGTTCGGTTGATCTGCCGTCTCTTTGTTGCCTATTCTGAATTCATCTGATTCTAACCTACGTTTGTCATCACCAATCTTTTTCTCTTCACATACCTAAGGAAGCTTTTGCAGTCATTTTATGTTTTCTGCAAGTTTATTCTCATATTCTATTTTCCCTTTCTGAATTAAACTCTTTGTCCTCTTCTGCTGGTTTTTAAATTTCTCCCAATCCTCAGGTTTGCTGTCTTTTCTGGCCAATTTAAATTCCTCTTCTTTGGCATTAACACTATCCCTGATTTCCCTTGTTAGCCATGGTTGAACCACCTTCCCCGTTTTACTCTTACGTCACACAGGGATGTACAGTTGTTGAGGTTGCTCAATGTATTCTTTAAATGTCTGCCATTGCCTATCCACTTTCAACCCCTTAAGTATCTTTTGCCACTTATCCTAGCCAATGCACTCCTCATACCATCAAAGTTAGCTTTCTTCAAGTTCAGGATCCGAGTCTCAGACTTAACTATGTCACTCTCCATCTTAATGAAGAATTCTACCACACTATGATCATTCTTCCCCAAAGGATCTCACATCACAAGGTTGCTAATTAATCCTCTCTCATTACACAATACCCACTCGAGGATGGCCTGCTCTGTAGTTGGTTCTTCGACATATTGGTTGAGAAACCATCCCTTATACATTCCAGGAAATCCTCCTCCATCGCATCATTAGCAGTTTGGTAAGCTCAATCAATATGCATGTTGAAGTCACCCATTATAATTACTGTACCTTTACTGCACACATCTTCAATTTCTTCTTGATGCTATTCCCAACCTCACTACCAATGTCTGGTGGTC
The DNA here is from genome assembly GCA_024679065.1 of Sphyrna mokarran. NCBI lineage: Eukaryota > Metazoa > Chordata > Chondrichthyes > Carcharhiniformes > Carcharhinidae > Sphyrna > Sphyrna mokarran. The sequence goes on along the minus strand of JAGIQG010000006.1, from coordinate 30,398,387 downwards.
TGTACACAGCTCCCACTAGCACTTTTCATCTTTTGGTTGTTGCAGCTCCACCCATACAGATTCCACATCATTCAGGCTAATGTCCTTCCTTACTGTTGCATTAATCTCCTCTTTAACCAGCAATGTTACTCCACCCCACCTTTCCATTCTGTCAATCTTTCCTAAATATTGAATACCCCTGGATGTTGAGCTCCTATCCTTGGTCATCCTGGAGCCAGGTCTCCGTGATCCCAATTATATCATACTCGTTAAGCTTTAAGGTACTGTTGGATAAAGGTAAGTGTAATCCCAAGTTAAGGTGCTAAATTGGGGGAAAGGCTATTTACAACAATATTAGGCAGGAACTGAAGGATGTAGATTGGGGGCAGATGTTTGAGGGCAAATCAACAAATGGCATGTGACAGGCTTTCAAATGTAAATTGAGGGGGATTCAGGACTGGCACATTCCTGTAAGGATGAAGGATAAGTATGTCAAGCTTTGGAAACCTTGGATAATGAGAGATATTGTGAGCCTAGTCAAAGAGAAAAAGGAAGCATTTGTCAAGGCTAGAAGGCTGGGAACTCACGAAACAAGTATGGAATATAAGAAAAGTAGAAAGAAATTTAAGCAAGGTGAAAGAGGGCTAAAAGGGGTTATGAAAAATCATTGGCCAGTAGGATTAAGGAAAATCCCAAGGCTTTTTATACATATATAAAGAACAAGAGGGTAGCCAGGGAGAGGTTGGCCCACAGAAAGAAAGAGGAGGGGATCTATGCATGGAGCCAGAGGAAATGGGCAAGGTATTAAATGAGTGTTTTGCATTAGTATTCACCAAAGAGAAAGACTCAGTGGATGATGAATCTAGGAAAGTGTGTGTAGATAGTTTGATTCATGTTGAGATCAAAAAGGGGGAGCCATTGGGGTTCTTAAGAAACATTAAGATAGACAAGTCCCTAGGATCTTAATGGGACACATCCCAGAATTCTGAGAGAGGCAAGGGAGGGAATTGCTGGGGCCTTGAGAGAAATCTTTATATCTTTCCTGACTACAGGGGACGTCCCAGAGGATTGGAGAATAGCCAATGTTGTTTCTTTGTTCAAGAAGGGTAGCAAGAATAATCCAGGTATTCACAGGCTGGTGAGCCTTACATCAGAGGTAGGGAAATTATTGGAGAGGATTCATTGAGACAGGATTTACTCCCACTTGGAAATAAGCGGGCGTATTAGCAAGTGGCAACATGGTTTGTGAGGGGGAGGTCACGTCTTATTAACTTAATTGAGTTTTTTAAGGAAATTACAATGATGAATTGATGAGGGTAGGGCAGTGGATGTTGTCTACATGGACTTCAGTAAAGCTTTTGACAAGGTCCCTCATGGCAGACTGGTGCAGAAGATGAAGTCGCGTGGGATCAGAGATGAGCTGGCAAGGTGGATATAAGAATGGCTTGGTCAAAGAAGACAGAGGGTAGCAGTGGAAGGCTGCGTTTCTGAATGGAGGGTTGTGACAAGTGGTGTTCATCAGGGATCAGTGCTGGGACCTTTGCTGTTTGTAATATATATAAATGATTTGGAGGAAAATGTAATTGGTTTGATTAGTAAGTTTGCAGACGACACAAATGGTGGATTTGCGGATAACGATGAGAATCATCAGAGAATATAGCAGGATGTAGATCGGTTGGTAACTAGGGTGGAGAATAGAGATGGAGTTTAACATGGACAAAGTGAAATAATGCATTTTGGAAGATCTAATACAGATAGGAAATAAATGGCAGAACCCTTAAGAGTATTGATAGGCAAAGAGATCTGGGTGTACAGGTACACAGGCCACTGAAAGTGGCAATGCAGGTGGAGAAGGTAGTCAAGAAAGCATATAGCATGCCCATCTTCATCAGCCGGGGCATTGAGTTTAAAAAATGTCATGTGCAGTTTTATAGAAACATAGTAAGGCCGCACTTGGAATATAGTGTTCAATTCTGGTCGCCACACTATCAGAAGCTTTGGAGAGGTACAGAAAATATTTATCAAGTATGGAAGGCATTGACCAAGAGGAGGGGTTGGAGAAACTTAATTTGTTCTCACTGGAATGACAGAGGTCAAGGGGTTATAGAAGCCTACTAGATTATGAGGGGCATGGACAGAATGAATAGTTAGAAGCTTTTTCCCAGGATGGAAGAGTAAATTACTAAGAAACATATGTTTAAGGTGCAAAGGGCAAGGTTTAAAGGAGATGTACAAGGCCAGTTTTTTACACAGAGGATGGTGGGTGGCTGGAACTCACTTCCAGGGGATATGATAGTGATTTTTTAAGGGAAGTCTTGACAAATACATGAATAGGATGGGAATGGAGAGATATGGTCCCTGGAAGGGTAGGGGGTTTTAGTTAAGTCAGATAGCGTTGTTGATGCAGGCTTGGACGGCTGAAGAGCCTGTTCCTGTGCTGTAATTTTCTGTGTTCTTTATTCTAACAATGAGTGTCTGTGCAGTTAATTCATCCATCTTATTACAAACTCTCCTTGCATTGAAACACAGATCCTTCAGACTTGTTTTTTTTGGCATTTATTGCTCTCTTAGAATTATGAAGTAATGTGGCCCTTTTTGATTTTTGTGTTTTGTCTCTCTGTTTTCCACTTTCCCCTCACTGCCTTTTACTGCCTTAGTTTCTGTCCCCCCTTTACTTCACTCTGACTTCCTGCATCGGTTTCCACTCCCCTACCATATTAATTTAAACCCTTCTCAATAGCATAGCAAACACTCCCCCAGGACAGTTCTGTCCAAGTGCGGACCATCCGATTTGTACTGGTCTCACTTTCCCCAAAACCAGGTCCAACGTCCCAGGAATTTGAATCCCTTCTTTCTGCCAATCCCTCAAGCCACGTATTCATCTTAGCGATCCTGACATTCCTATTCTGACTAGCATGTGGCACTGGTAGCAATCCTGAGATTATTACCTTTGAGGTCCTAGTTTTTAGTTTAACTCCTAACTCCCTAAATTCAGCATGTAAAATTTCATCCCATTTTTAACCTATGTTACTGGTGCTGTATGCACCACCACAGCTGGCTGTTCACCCTTTCCCTCCAGAATGCCCTTCAGCTGCTCCAGAGACATCCTTGACCCTGGTATCAGAGAGGCAAATACCATCCTGGAGTCTCGTTTGCATCAGCAGAAACGACTGTCTGATCCCCTTACAATCGAGTCCCCTATCACTATAGCTCTGCCACTTTTTTCTTGCCCTCCTGCTCAGCAGAGCCAGTCATGGTGCCATGAACTTGGCTTCTGCCACCTCCCCTTGCTGAGCCATTTCCCCTAACTGTACCCACAATGGTATATCTGTTTTGGAGAAAGATGATTGCTGGGGACCCCTGCACTTCCTTCCTCTGCCTGGTGCTCCCTCATTTCCTATCTCCCTTAGTAACTTTTACCTGCAGGGTGACCAACTTGCTGAATGCGCCATCCATGACTTCCTCAGCATTGCGGATGCTCCAAATTGAACCATCCACAGCTATAGAGCTTTCAAGCGGTCTGACAGGAGCTGCAGTTGGATACACTTCCTGCACCTGAAGGAGCCAGAGACACCAGAAGGGTCCCTGAATTCCCACATTGCACAAAAGGGAACATGAAACAGGCCTGGGATTTTCTGCCATGATATAACCCTTAGGTTAACTTAACAACAACTATAATGCCAAAAGAAAAAAAGAGAAAAAGGAAAGAAAAACTATTTTCTTTATCAGTCACTAGCCAATCATTTACCTGCTGGCTGTGACGTCATGGTTCAATTTCTTTCTACTTCTCACTACAAGGGGCATACAGACCATGAAACTGTAGAGGAAAATGTTGGGAAAGGCATTAGATAGAGAATCATCATGCATGTATTACGATTATTAGGCCATACTTGGAATATAGTGTTCAATTCTGGTCGCCACACTACCAGAAGGATGTGAAGAGGGTACAAAAATGATTTACTATGACGTAAAAACATAAGAACATAAGAAATAGGAGCAGGAGTAGGCCATCCAGCCCCTCGAGCCTACCCCGCCATTCAATAAGATCATGGCTGATCTGCAGTGGTTCAGTACCACTTTCCCGCTTTCTCCTCGTAACCCTTAATTCCCTTGTCAATCAAAAACCTATCCACTCTTGACTTGAACATATTCAGCGAAGAAGCCTCCACCACTTCATCAGGCAGAGAATTCCAAAGACTCACTACCCTTTGTGTGAAGAAACTCCTCTGCAACTCTGATCCGAACTGCGGCCCCCCCACTAATCTTGATGCCGTGCCCTCTAGTCCTGCTATCTTTGCTATGTTGCCTGGTATGGAGGGCATTAGCTGTGAGGAGATGTTGGTGAAACTTGATTTGTCCTCACTGGAACGACGGAGGTTGAGGGACGACCTGATAGAAGTCTACAAGTTCATGAGAGACGTAGACGTAGTGGATAGCCAGAAGCTTTTTCCCAGGGTGGAAGAGTGAGTTACTAGGGAGCACAGGTTTAAGGTGCGAGGCGCAAGGTTTAAAGGAGATATACAAGGCAGATTTTTTACACAGAGAGTAGTGGGTGCCTACAACTTGTTGCCGGGGAAGGTAGTGGAAACAGGTACAGTAGTGACTTTTAAGAGGCATCTTGATAAATACATGAGTAGGATGGAAATAGAGGGATATGGTCCCCAAAGGGTAGAGGGTTTTAGTTAAGTTGGGCAGCATGGTCGGTGCAGGCTTGGAGGGCTGAAGGGCCTGTTTCTGTGCTGTAATTTTCTTTGTTCCTTGTTCTTTGTTATGGGTGACTTTAATCTGCATATAGCTTGGGAAAGTCAAATTAGTCACAACACAATACTGGAGCAATTTCTGGAGTGTATATGAAATGGCTTTCTGGAGAAAATCACTGACAAACCAACAAGGGAGCAGGCCATCTTGGACAGGGTGCTGTGCAATGAGAAAGGATTAGTTGGCAATCTAGTTGTGACAGAACCGTTGGGGTTGAGTGACCATAATATGGTAGAATTCTTTGTCAAGTTGGGTAGTGATGTAGTTGATTCTGAGACCAGGATCCTGAATCTCAGCAAAGATAATTATGGTGTGAGGCATGCATTGACCATGATGGACTGGGAAATATTACTGAAAACAAACACAGTGGACAGGTAATGGCAGGTATTTAAAGAACAAATAGAAGTTGTTTATTCCTATTTGGCGCAAGATTGGTCAGCGAATTGTGGCCAAACCATGGCTTACAACGGAAATTAGTGATAGTATCAGATTCAAGAAAGAAGCATACAAATTGGCATGAAAAACAATAGGTGTGAGGATTGGGAGTAGTTTAACATTCAGTAAAAGAGGACCAAGGGATTGATTAAGAAGCGGAAAATTGAGTATGAAAGCTAGATAGCGGGAAATATAAAAACTGACTGTAAAAGTTTCTATAGGTAAAGAGACATGTATTGACAAAAACGAATGTCAGAAAGTCAGAAATGGGAAAATTCATAACAGGGAATTAAAAATGGCTGAGGAATTAAATTTGTTCTTCAGTTTTCACAAAGGAAGAAATGAATAATATACCAGAAGTGCTGAGAGAAATATATTTTAGTGAGGAATGGGAGGAAATCAGCATTAGTAGAGAAATGGTTTTGAGGAAATTGATGGAATTGGAAGTGGATAAATCTCCAGGTCCTGATAATCTTCATCTCAGAGCACTTAAGGAAGTGGCCCTGTAAATAGTAGATCCATTTGTGTTATTTTTCAACATTTTTGGACTCTGGTATAGTTCTTACAGATTTGAGATTTGCTAATTTAAGTCTGATATTCAAAAGGGAGGTAGAGGAAAAATAGGAAATTATAGATCAGTGAGCCTAACATTGGTACTGGGGAAGTTGCTAGAGTCCATTACCTAGAATTTCATACTCAGCATTTGGAAGGCAGTGGTATAATTAGACAAAGTCACATGGATTTACAAAACGGAAAACATGCTTGACTAATCTATTGAAATTCTTTGAGGATGTAACTAATTGAATTGATCGAGGAGATGGGTATGGATAATTTAGACTTTCAGAAGGCTTTTGACAAGGTTGCACAGAACAGACTGTTACGTAAAGTTAAAGCATGTGGACTTGCGGTTAATATCTTGAGAAGAATCAAAAGCTGGTCAGTAGATAGGAAGCAAAGAATTGACATAAATGGGTTTTTTTCTGATTTACAGTCAGTGACTAGAGAAATTCTGCAAGGATCTTTGCTAGGACCTCAACTGTTTACACTGTATATTAATGATTTGGAAGCAGAACTGAATTTGATTTGATTTGATTTATTATTGTCACATTATTAACATAGTAAAAAGTATTGTTTCTTGCACACTACACAGAGAAAACATACCATTCATAGAGAAGGAAACAAGAGAGTAAAGAATGTAGTGTTACAGTTATAGCTACAGTTGTAGAGAAAGATCAACTTAATGCAAGGTAAGTCCACTCAAAAGTCTTAACAGCAGCAGAGAAGAAGCTGTTTTTGAGTTGGTTGGTACATGACTTGAGACTTTCGCATCGTTTTCCCAAAGGAAGAAAATGGAAGAAAGAATGTTCAGGTGCATGGGGTCTTTAATTATGCTGGCTGCTTTGCTGAGGCAGTGGGAAGTGTAGACAAAGGATGAGAGGCTGGTTTGCATGATGGGTGGGCTACATTCATGACCTTTGGTAGTTCCTTGCAGTCTTGGGCAGAGCAGAAGCCATACCAATCTGTGATGCAGCCAGAAAGAATGCTTTCTATGGTACATCTATAGAAGATGGTGAGTGTCACAGCTGACTTGCCAAATTTCCTTAGTCTTCTGAGAAAGGAGAGGCATTGATGGACTTTCTTAACTATAGTGTCAGCATGGGGGACCAGGACAGGTAGTTGGTGATCTGGATACCTAAAAACTTAAAGCTCTCGACCCTTTCTACTTCATCTCTTTGACGTAGACAGGGGCATGTTCTCCTTTATGCTTCCTGGAGTCAATGACAATCTCCTTAGATTTGTTGACATTGAGGGAGAGATTATTGTTGCTGCACCAGTTTAACAGATTCTTTAAATCATTCCTGTACTCTGTCTTTTCATTGTTTGAGATCCGACTTACTATGATGGTGTCATCAGCAAACTTGAAAATCAAATTACAGAGGAATTTAGCCACAGAGTGATAGATGTATAAGGAGTATAGTAGAGGGCTGAGAACACAGGCTTGTGGGACACTGGTTTTGAGGATGATCGTGGAGGAGGTGTTATTGCTTATTCTTACTGATTGTGATCTGTGAGTTAGGAAGTTCAGGATCCAGTCACAGAGGGAGGTGCCGAGGCCCAGGCCATGGAGTTTGGAGATGAGTTTCATGGGAATAATTGTGTTGAAGGCTGAGCTATAGCCAATAAGTAGGAGTCTGACATACACAATGTATTATCTCCAATTTTGCACTTGATATAACGTTGGGTGGGAGAGTGAGCTGTGAGGAGGATGCAGAAATACGTCAGAGTGTGGAGGCATGTGCAAATGAATTATAATGTGAATAAATGGGAGGTCATCGACTTTGATAGCAATTCTAGGAAGGCAGATTATTACTTGAATGGGTTTTAATTGAGAGAGGTGGATATTCAATGAAACTTTGGAATCTGCATCAGTTACTGAAAGTCAGCATGCAGGTCTAGCAAGCCATAAAGAAGGCAAATGGTATGTTGGCATTCATAATGAGAGGATTTCAGTATAGGAATAAGGATACTTTGCTGCAGTTGTATAGGGCATTGGTGAGGCCAGAACTGGAGTCATGTGTGCAGTGTTGGTGTCCTTATCTGAGGAAGAATGTTATGGAAGGAATACAGCAAAGGTTTATTAGGTTGATTCCTGGGATGGCAGTTCTATCGTATGAGGAGAGACTAAGTCGATTATTTATTAGTCACAAGTAAGGTTCACATTAATACTACAGTGAAGTGAATTTACCGTGAAATTCCTCTAGTTGCCATACTCTGGCACCTGTTTGGGTCAATGCACCTAACTAGCGCATCTTTCAGATTATGGGAAATAACCAGAGCACCCAGAGGAAACCCATGAAGACATGGAAAGAATATGCAAACTCTACAGAGACAGGAATCGAACCCGGTTCCTGGTATTGTGAGGCAGCAGTGGTTAGGATTATATTCATTGGAGTTTAAAAGACTAAGGAGAGTGTCATAGAAACTTATAAATTCAAACAGGGTTACAGAGAGTAGATTCAGAAAGAATGTTCCCAAAGAAGGGGGAGTCCAGAACAAGGTGTCATAGTTTGAGGACAAGGAATAAACCATTTACAACTGAGGTGAAGAGAAATTTCTTCACCCAGAGGATGGTGAATATGTGGAATCACAGAATATAGCTGAGGTCAAAACATTGTCTGATTTCAAGAAGAAATTAGATGGAGTTCTTGGGGCTAAAGGGATGAAGGAATTTGGGGGGATCAGAATATTGAACTAATCAACCATGATCAAAATGAATCATGGAGCAGCTCGAAGGACTGAATGGCATACTTCTGTTTCTAGTTTCTACATTTTTCTTGCCCTCGCGTCTTCCCTGCAGGTCTACCTCTCCATACCTCCCTATAATAAATCCACAGAGACGAAGATCCCATCACCAAAAATTCCTTTATTTACAAGGCATATTACACAACAGACTGCTCCCTGTATGCTCAATGATTCAGCAGGCAGAGGGACTGACGTACCTGCTTTAAATAAGGAACATGAGTCTCTCTGACTGCGCCATCAATAAGAACTCAATCAGGGAGTTCATACTCTAGCAAGGCAACCTTAATTTATCTGACTGATGTCAATGCATCCCAAAGGTGAGCGTCTCTTTCTCCTCAGCACTGAATTCCCGCTCAGCTCCAAACTTCCAACCCTCATTCTGGCTGAATCTCACTCCGGCTGCTGTCAGTCCCACTGGTCATGTGCAATCTCACTAGCTCGCTTTAAAACTAATTCAACTTACTAACAAAGTAAAACACATTAAGGAGATGGAGAAATAATACAATTATGGAGAGACTGATAACTTATAAATCGGTATGAATTTTCTCGTACTCAACCCAAAGAATTACATGACAAAATTTCACATTTTAGGATTTTTGTTCTGTAACAAATAAACTGAAATTAACATTGATGGATCATTACCTAAGAGACAAATAATACATTAAACTACAGAACAGATATCCGCCCTTTAACTTCTGAATACAATGGAAAGCTCCATGCTGCACACTCTCCATAGACATGAAATCTTAAGTTTAAAGTCTCAGCATTAATGTGGTCCTTCCTCCCTCTTCATCAAGGTTTTTTAATGTCCTTTTATGTCCACTCCACTCAACTTTGAACAATCAAATGGACTCCCCATCACAAGGTTCCCGCTGATGATTCTGTAGTCTCTTAACTTTTCACGATCCTTGTTTTCTTGAAACATGGGTTCTGATTTCACCAGTCTCTAACTTGGTACTTAATTAATTGGTAAAAGCACTTAATTCCTTTTGCTTGACACATAGCAGCATCTGCAGTGGGTCTGCTTCCTCCCAAATCCTTCTGTCTGACTCATTCAGGAGGTTCTGTAAGTCTACAGCAGTAAGGCAAGCCGCATCTTCCTATGTGTCCAGGAGTTAAAACTCACACCTGGCACTCAATAAATTGTGGGGAACCAAATCATGGGTTTGTCATCAGACCTGAGTTTGGCACAATTTCATCCTCCTCATATTCCAAGCCACCATGTTTTATTCTAAATTAAAGGAGATAGTGTAAAGCAAAAAGATCTAGCGGTCACAATAATACAGTATTTTGATTTTGTTTTAGGAAAGACAGGACATGGAAATTTATAAAGTTGAGGAATGCCAGAAAACTGCTAAGAGCTAATGGGGATTATGATTGCCATTAATAGGAAAGGGAGTTAGGGCTAACCCATCAAATTATAGACCTATAAACCTTCCTTCCACAGTGGGAAGAAGTTTAAAAGAATAATGAGGGGTGATGTAAAGGAGCAACTTGAGCAGTATGGGCTAATCAAAGACTGCTGTTATGTTTTAAGAAGTGGGAGGTTACGCTTAACAAATTGGCTCTCGGCTGATGCTGCCTCCTCTTAAGCATTTCCAGGATTTTCTGTTCATATTTCAGATTTCCAGCATTTGCAATATTTTTCCTTTTGTAAAAGAAATAGAACAGGTGCGGCACGTATCAATTTCTGCCTCATGGAATGTTAATAAGAATATAAAAATATAATAACATAAGAAATAGGAGCAGGAGTAGACCTCACAGCCTGGCAAGCCTGCTCCAATTCTCAAAATGATCATGGGTGACCTTGAGTTTCAACTCCACTTTGCTCCCTGCTCCCCATATCCCTTGATTTCCTATGAGGCTAAAAATCTGTCAATTTCAGCCTTAAATTTATCTAACAATGCATCATCTGCCTTCCAGAACGGAGATTTTCAAAGATGCACAACCCAAGGAGTGAAGGGATTTCTCCGTATCTCAGTCCTAATGATCATCCTGTTATTTAGAGAATATGCCCCTATGTTCTAGATTCCCCAGTCAGGGAAGCCAACTTCACTGTATCGACCGTATCAATGCCCTTCACAGTCTTGTATGATTCAACGTGAATTACTTTCATTCTTCTGAACTCCAGAGAATATGGATATAATTAGCTCAATTTCTAATTGCAGGACAACCTCCTCATTCCCAGGGACCAATCTAGTGAACTTTCATTGCACTGCCTCCAATGAAAGTACATCCTTCTTTAAATATGGGGGCCAAAATTGTGCAGAATTTTTTAGGTGTGGCCTCACCAAAATCCCATGTAATTGTACCAAAACCTCTTTACTCTTATATTCCAATGTCCTTGCCATAAAGCCCACACACTAATTGCTTTCTTAACTGCATGTATCTACTGCTACCTACTTCTAATTTATTGTCTTCCTTCTATGAGTAGACACAAGTCTCCCTGAACATTTATAAGTTTCATTTTTTTAAAAGATATTGTGCTTTTCTACTTTTTTTATTTCATTCGTGGGATGTGGGTGTAAGTGGCTGGCCGGCATTTATTGCCCATCCCTAATTGTCCAAGTGCAGTTGAGAGTCAACCGCATGGCTCTGGAGTCACATGTAGGTCAGACTGGGTAAGGATGGCAGATTTCCATCCCTAAAGGATGTTAGTGAACCAGATGGGATTTTCCGACAATCAACAATGGTTTCATGGTGATCATAGACTCTTAATTCCTGATATTCCTGATATTCTAATGGAACCTGGTGGTGTTGTTCATCAATCGTCATCGATGAGGCCCTCGACACCATTAGTCATTTTGAGGCTGGTTGCAGTATGTTTGAAGATGACTGATCAGGCCAATTCGGGCACGGAATGTCCTGACACATATTGGACAGATTTGTGTAGACAATGTAGTTGTTGCACTGGTGGCTCTGGACTTGCGCAGCTTGCGCTTAAGTTGTGCTTCAGCAGTACACCTTGCTTCATGAGCTTGACAGCCTTTATGGATGAGGCAACACCAGGTAGGGCATTTTGTGCCAGCGTTTCCCAGATGGTCGTGTCAATGTTAAGCAACTTCAGAGAGGCTTTGAGTGTGTCTTCTGCCCTCAATGCAAGTGTCTTCCAGCAGACAGTTCCCCAAAAAGGAGCTGCTTGGGTATGCGCTCATCTGACATACAAATGACCTGTTTACCGGGTCTGCGCTCTCATCAGCAGTGTGTGGACTGATGGTAGACTTGCTCTAAAAAGAACTTCAGTATCTGGTACGTTGTCTTGCCATCTGATGCACAACATTCTGTGAAGACAAGTCATGTGGAAATGATTGAGCTGTCTTGCATGCCTTCAATACACAGTCTACGTTTCACAGGCATACAGGGGGGTAGTGAGTACTGTGGCACTGTAGACCTTCAGTTTTATTGCTGGGCTGATAGCTTGACGTTCCCATACAGTGGAAGCAGTCTACCAAAAGCAGAACTTGCCTTTGCTATTCTGCAGTTAACTTCTGCATCAATAGTCACTGCTTGGAAGAGGGTGGTGCCAAGATAAGTGAACTGATCCACTGCCTGTAGTTTCTGCCCTTTGATTGTGATTATGGGTTCTGTGTACAGTGCATGAGGAGCAAGCTAGTGCATGACTTTGGTCTTTTCAATGTTGATGGTGAGTCCAAAGTTGTCACAAGTTCCATGATGGCATGATGGACAGAGTACTGGATGGCAGAAAACCCTCTGAGGCATTTCCATTCACCAATGGCATCAAACAGGGATATGTGCTTGCACTCACACTGTTCAGCATGATGTTTACTGCCATGCTGAATGATGCCTTCCACAGCAGTGTTGCTGGAATCAGTCTCAAGTTCAGAGTGGATGGGAAGCTCTTCAATCTGAGGAGACTTCAAGCTATTACCAAAGTGAAAGAGACTGTTCTGAGAGATTTCCTCTTTGCCAACGACTGTGTCCTGTAAGCTGGTTCAGAGCCAGATGTGCAAGTCAGTATGAACAAATTTTCCACGGCTTGTGCCAACTTTGGACTTATTATCAACATTGAAAAGACCGAAGTCATGCACCAGCCTGCTCCTCAAGCACCGTACACAGAACCCATAACCTGGTGGCACAGTGGTTAGCACTGCTGTCTCACAGCATCAGGGACCTGAGTTCGATTCCTGGCTTGGGTCATTGTCTGTGCAGAGTCTGCACATTCTCCCTGTGTCTGCATAGGTTTCCTCCCACAGACAAAAAGATGTACTGGTTAGGTGCATTAGCCACGTTAAATTCTCCCACAGTGTACATGAGCCAGCGCCGGAGTGTGGCAGCCAGGGAATTTTTACAGTAACTTCATTGCAGTGTTAATGTAGGCCTGCTTGCAGAACTAATAAATAAACTTCTGCATATTATATTTCATTTACCATTTTGGTTCCTACTCAGTTCATCTATTCATACCTCTTTGCAGCATTTTAATGTCCTTCTCACAGCTTACATTCCCACCTAGCTTAGTATTGCAAGCAAGTCTAGATACATTATTCTCTATCTCTTGCCCAAGTCGATAATATGTGTTATTGTTCCTCTTACCACTGCACATTAATCAGCTAATCCTCCCTCTTCTTCAGTATGGTCACTGGATTAACTTTCAGAGCTTTGATGGCTGTTTTGGTTGATGTTAATTAGCTCTGCACCATCAAATGCAATAATCCTGATCTGTACAGTTCAGCACTGGTGAAGGGCAGGAGGATTAGAGAGAGATATGAGGAAAACCTTTTCACCCAGAGGGTGCTGATGGTCTGGAATGCGCTGCCTGGGTGGGTGGTAGAGGCAGGTTGCTTCAGAACCTTTGAGGTACTTGGCATAGCTTAACATTCAAGACTGTGGGCCAAGTGCTGGTAAATGGGGTTAGTGGAAGAACAAAGAACAAAGAACAAAACAGCATGGGAAACAGGCCTTTCGGCCCAACGAGCCCGCGCCACCACCTCGATGTTCCCACTTCTACACGCGATCCCTGTCCATGTTTATAGATCTATGGATTAAAAATCAAATTTGAGACAATTTAGGGAGAATTTGTTTTGCCAATTAGCCTAAGAGCACATCTTTGGGATGTGGGGGGAAACCGGAGCTCCCGGAGAAAACCCACGCAAGCATGGGGAGAATGCGCAAACTCCCACAGACACAGGCCCAAATCCATGTATCTGCACAGTACAGCGATAGTCACTGAGCTGTCGTGTTGCCCATCAAATGGTCCAGGTCAAGCGTACACTAACGATGTGAAGCAGTAGGATACTCTCGAAAAAGGTCCAAGAGCAGTCCTCTCTCGACCCATCGCGGGTATGCCCCTCGTTAGACAACAAGGTGGACCAAAGCACCTGTAGGATAGGAAGGTCAGGTGTTTCTCGCATGTCAGTGCAGACTTGATGGGCTGAGAGGCCGCTTCTGAACTATATGATTCTATGATCGCTGCACCAAGTAACACTACATTCTGCACTTTCTCTTTTCCTTCTCTATGAATGAGAATGAACGGTGTATTTTGTCTGTATAGCACGCAAGAAACAATACTTTTCATTGTATGTTAATAAATGTGACAATAATAAATCAAATCAAATCAAAGTGGCACAGTTACACATTGTGTCAGAAAAGACTCCTCTCTGCAGTATTTTCTGTGTGGGTATTTACATTACCACTAAGTATTGCCATATATAACTTTTCACACTGCCTGGGAAGGGTGGTGGATGTAGGTTCAATCAAGGCATTCAAAAGGGAATTTGACTGTTATCTGAAAAGGAAGAATCAGCGGGTTAAGGAGAGAAGGCAGGAGCATGGCAATAGGTGAAATGCTCATTCAGAAAGAGAGCAGACATGATCGCTGGAATTCTACTGCCCCGCCTACCATGAAATTGGAGCAGGTGAGAGGCGGATAATCAAAATGTCTGTTAACCTCAGGCAGGAATTTCCAGTCTCACTTGAGCGAGACTTCTGTTCTGTAACAATTCTACAATTGTGTGATGAGTATAGGCCTTGGAAGCAGGAGTAGGCTATTTAGCCCTCCAAACCTGCTCTGCCAGCTAATTTGGTTGTGGTCTCAACTCCACTTTGCCACCTGCCCTCCATAAGGCTTAACTCACCTGTCTATCCAAAATCTGTCTATCTTGAATGAATTCAGTGACCCAGCCTCCACTGCTCCCTGGGAATGAGAATTCCAATTACGAATGACTCCTTGAAAGAAAAAAGTCTTCCTCATCTCCAAGTTAAATTAGAGACATCTTGTCTGACCTCCCAGCTGCATGTTTCCCACCGGCGGGTGATGGCGTTTTGTTTACTAGTGGCAGGATTCTTAGTCTTGCCACTGTCAACGGGGATTCCCATTGATGTCACCCCATGCTGGCGGGAAACCCACGGACATGGGTGTGCTGCCAGCAGGATCAGTGAATCTCATCAGTGTGAACAGCTGGAGAATTCTGGCCAAGATTCTTATATGTCCCCTTATCCTAATCTCGCCAGGGAAACGCCCTTCTGGTATCTAGCCTGTCAAATTCCCTCAGATCTTATACATTTCAATAAGGGTAGCAGTTTCTGTGCCTGGGATAAAGATATTTGGCTAGCAATCAAACTATCTGTACATGCCTTTCATCTGACAGCATTTCAATTAACTGATAACTTGTCATTTAATATCAGGATTTCATCTCTGCATTTGACTGAGAAAAACATCCTTTGATTTTAGTAATACATAATGACAGATCCTTCAGAAAGAATTAAAACTCCAAAGCCGTGGGGTGGTAGAAAATCTCTTTAATCCCTCATTTCTTCCACAGTTTGTTGATGAAATAGGAATGATAAGACACCTGGAAGCTATTGTGTCAAATGTTGCTTAGAATGGAAATGGAGAATTTCTCGGCCATCTGTGGAATGAATTTTCATGCACATTGTACATGAAGATCAAACACTGAGTTGGGCTTAGGTCAAGAACTGGTATTTTTATTTTTCAGATGAAAGAGGTTTAAGTCTAAAGACAGATAGAGACGGAATCCAGCAGTAAACTGAACTTCCTTTACATCTCGTCTTAGAATCTGAAATTTATTTGTTCAATCTTTAGTATCTGTTACGATCATAAAACACAAGCTGATCTGAGTTAGCCATTCGTGAAAAATAAATCTTGGGATGATAATAGCTCTATACATCATGGGGTAATCTTTTCAATAAACTACAAACATTCAAAATCAATTTTTCTTTTTCAATTGCACCTTCAGATTGTTCCCAACTTTAAAAAATAAGATACATATGTCCTCAGTAATTTGTGATTAACAGTAAATGCCGTCAAGCACATTAAAGCGTAACACTAAAATAAGGATCGCTGTGAATCAAGTTTAATTATTCTTGCTCCATTTCAAAATAGAGATGCCAATAAAAAAAAGTGGTGGTTAAAAAATAGTTCCCCATCCCCCAGGTGTGATTGCTTCTTTTAGTTATTCTTTTCCTTCTAATATTCATCTCTGACCAAGATTTCTTGACTCATATGGCTCTCGAAGCCATTCCACAGCTCTGGAGCAGTTGCTAGAATTCATGAGGCTGTTACCAGGGATATTTTATTACCTGCTGTCCTGATGTCTGGAATTTAGAACAATGAGGGGAGATCAAATTGATGTATTCAAGATGATAAAAAGTATGGATAAAGTAGATGGGGGAACAGATGCTTCTGTTGGTGGGTCATTCTTGGATGAGAGGTCATAGTCTTAAGATAAAGAGTAGCAACTTTAAAACAGGTTGAGGAGAAACTACATCTTCCAAAGGGTTATGACTCTGGAATTCGTTACCCCAAAATGCAGTGGATGCTGGGACAGTTAGTATATTTAAGGAGTTAGACAGATTTTTAATTGGTAATTGGCTGAAAAATTATAGAGAGAAGGCAGGAAAACGAGGATGAGGAACATATCAGCCATGATCGAATGGTGGAACAGACTTAATGGCCTAATCCTGCTCCTGTACTTTATGAACTTATGAACTATCCTGATGTGTAAAACATTAGTGGGCATTTTAAAAGGCAAAATTGACACTGAGGAGCAATTTAGCATGGCTAATCAACCTGACTTGCATATCTTTGGACTATGGGAGAAAACTAAAGCACCCAGAAGAAACTGACACAGACAAAGGGAGAATGTGCAAACTCTACACACACAGTCACCTCAGTTCAGAATTGATCCTGTTTCCTTAAGCTGTGAGGAAGCACTGCTGACCATTGAGCCACCATGCCACCTCTAAGGAGTGAATAGATAGATATTTCAGTAGCTGCAAATGAGACTCCAGGTATGTTCCCTCCTTGGTGCTCAGGTCAAGGGTGTGCCAGAGTGGCTGTAGGACATTGTGAAGGAGAAGGTGAACATGGTACACATTGGTACAAATGACATAGGTAAATGAATAGGATGAAAATAGGGAGCTAGGAAGCAAGATGAAAAGTAGGGCATCAGAGGTAGTTATCTCAGATTACCACTAGAGCCACATGCTAGTCAGTGTAGAAAAGGCAAGATATATAAGATAAATGCATGGCTGAAGAGATGATGTGAGGGGTAGGGTTTCAGATTCCTGGTACTGAGACCAGTTCTGGAGGAGATGGGACCTGTACAAACTGGATGGATTACATCTGAGGAGGAGGTAATTGCTGAAGAGGTTGCAGAGGATTTAAACTAATATGGCAGGGAGATGGGAACCTATGTAAGGATTCAGAGCGGAGAAATCAAGAACAAGAGAAAAAGACAGCAAGAAGAATAAGAAATGTGACAAGCAAAGAAATCAAGGGCCAGGATCAGATAAAGACACGTAAAAAAAATCAAGAATAGGACAATAAACATTAAAAGCGCTCGCCTTGAAGTCTTGTACTTATATGTTCAGAGAATTCAAATTGAAATGGATGAATTAGTCACGCAGATAGATGTAAGATGTAAGATGATCAGAAGGTTAGATAGGGTGGATAGTGAGAGCCTTTTTCCTCAGATGGAGATGGATAACACAAGGGGACATTGCTTTAAATTAAGGGGTGGTAGTTATAGGATCGATGCTAGAGGTGGGTTCTTTACTCAGAGGGTAGTAAGGGCGTGGAATGCCCTGCCTGCAGCAGTTGTGGACTCGTCAAGTTTAAGGGCATTCAAATGGGCAGTGGATAGGCATATGGATAGCATTGAAATAGTTTAGGACAGAGGGTCATAAAATTGGTTACATTGGTCAGAGCAACATCGAGGGCCAAAGGGCCTGTACTGCGCTATGATGTTCTATGTTCTATGTAAATGGGTATGATGTATTTGGGATTATGGAGACTTGGCTTCAAGGTGACCAAGGATGAGAACTAAACACCGACGGCTATTCAGTGTTTAAGAAGGAAAAACAGAAAAGGAAAAAGTGATAATGTTGCATTATTGATTAAAGGAGATATTAATACATCATTGAGGAAAGATATTAGCTCAGATGATGTGGAATCTGTATTGGTCAAGTTAAGAAATACCAAGGGGCAGAAAACATTTGTGGGGATTGTATACAGATCACCAAACTGTAGTGGTAGCATAGGGAATAGCATTAGACAGGAAATCAGGATTGCATACAATAAAGAAGCATCTGTAATTATGGGTGACTTTAATGTGCATCTAGATTGGATGAGTTAAATCAGTCACAGTTCAACAAAGGAAGAATTTCTGGAGCATGTATGGGATGGGTTTCTGAACTAATGCATTAAGGAACAGGGTCTTGTTAATGCATTAAGGGAATAGGGTCTTGGACTGGATATTGTGCAATGAAAAATGATTAGTTGGCAAGCTAATTAATCCCTGTGGGTTGAATGACCATAATATGATAGAATTCTTTATCAAGCTAGATAGTAATGTAGTTGATTATGAGACCAGGATCCTGAATCACAATAAAGATAACTATGATGGCATGAGGCATGAGTTAGCTATGATGGACTGGGAAACATTACTGAAAGGGAAAACAGTGGATAGGCAACGGCAGGCATTCAAGGAATGAATAGGTGAAATCCAAAAGTTGTTTATTCCTATTTGGTACAAGGGTGGAAAGGGAACTGTGGCCAAACAATGACTCATAAAGGAAATTAGATATTATTATTAAAGTCAAAGAAGAGGAATACAAATTGGCAAGAAAAATGTGATGGGGAGCAGTTTAAAATTCAGCAAATGAAGACCCAGGATTGATAAGAAGGGGAAAATAGAGTATGAAAGTAAGCTAGCAGAGAACATAAAAACTGACTCTAAAACTTCATTTAAGTAAGAGAAAAAGTGACAAAATTAATGTAGGCTTCTTACAGTAAGAAACTGGAGAATTCATAATAGGAACAATGAAATGGCTGAGGAACTCAATTCATACTTTGTTTCTGTCTTCACAAAGGAAAACATGATCAATGTACAAGAAATTCTGAGAAACACAAATTTTATTGAGAAGCTGAAGGAAATCAGTATTAGTACAGAAATGGTTTTGGGAAATTAGTGAGATTAAAGGTGGATAACTCTCCAAGTCTTGATAATCTTCATCCCAGAGTACTTAAGGAAGTAACCCTAGAAAGAGTAGATCCATTGATGCTCATTTTCCAAAATTCTTTGGACTCTAGGATAGTTCCTATAGATTGGGGGATGGCTAATGTAAGCCCACTATTCAAAAAGGGAGATAGAGAAAATTCAGGGAACTATAGACCAGTGACCCTAACATCAGACGTAAGGATGCTGCTAGAATCCATTATCAAAGACTTCATAATTCGGCATTTGGAAGGCAATGGTATAATCAGACAAAGTCAGTTTGGATTTACAGAAGGGAAATCATGCTTGACAACTCTGCTGGAATTCTTTGAGGATGTAACTAGTACAGTTGGCCAGCGAGAACCGATAACTGTGCTTTATTTAGATTTTCAGAAGGCTTTTAACCATGTCTCACGTTGTTGTTTTTTACTATATAAAGTTAAAGCATATGGGATGGATAGAAAGCTAATCCTTACGACTGATTAGTAGACAGGAAGCAAAGAGTTGGAATAAAAGTGTCTTTTTCTCATTGTCAGGCAGTGACTAGTGGAGAAGTCTAGTGGGATCCCTGTTAGGACCCAACTGTTCATATTATATATTAATGATTTAGATAAGGGAACTAAAGGTATTATTTGTAAATATGCAGATGATGCAAAGTTGGGTGTGAGGGAGAGTTATGAGGAGGATGCAGAGATTCTTCCTGAGATTTAAACAGGCTGAGTGAGTAGGCATATGCATGTCAGATGCAGTACAATGTGGATAAATGTGTGGTTTTCCATTTGGTACTAAAAGTAGGAAGGCAGATTATTATTTGAATGGATATAAATTGAGCGAGGTGAATAAGAGCGAGTATCAGTTGCTGCCCTCGTGCATCAGTCACTGCAGATGCCGTATGCAGTAAAGAAGGCAAACGTATGTTGGCCTTCATCGAGAAAGAATTTCCGTTTAGGAATTGTATCGGGCGTCGGTAAGGCGACACCTGGAGTATTGTGTGCAGCTTTGGTGCCCTTATCTGAAGAAGGACACCCTTGCTTTGAAGGAAGCACAGTGAAGGTTTAACAGGCTGAATACTGGGACGGCAGGATTTTCAGGTCTGTAAAATGATTTGATTTGATTTATTATTGTCACATGTATGTTAACCATGTATACCGTGAAAAGTTTCTTGTGTGCTACAGACAAAATATACCATTCATAGAGAAGGAAACGAGAGAGTGAAGAATGTAGCATTACAATCATAGTTAGAGTGTAGAGAAAGATTACTTAATGCAAGATAAGTCCATTCAAAAGTCTAACAGCAGCAGGGAAGAAGCTTTTCTTCAGTCAGTTGGTACCTGACCTCAAACTTTTGTATCTTTTTCCCGAAGAAAGAAGGTGGAAGAGAAAACGTCTGGCATGTGTGGCATCCTTAATTATGATGGCTGCTTTGCCAAGACAGCGGGAATTATAGACAGAGTCAATGGATGAAAGGCTGGTTTATACAATGGATTGGGCTACATTCATGACTTCTTGTAGTTCCTTGTGGTCTTGGGCAGAGCAAGAGCCATACCAAGATTAAACTGGTTAGGATTATATTCATTGGCGCTTAGAGAATAAGGGAGAATCTCATGGAATCTTACAAAATTAAACAGGGTCAATTCAGAAAAAATATACTGACAATGGGGGTGTCCTGAAATATGGATCAAAGTTTGAGGATATGAAGTAAACCTTTTAGAATTAAGATGAGGAGAAATTTCTTCACTTTGGGAGTGGTGAATCTGTAAAATTCACTACCAGAAAAAGGTAGTTGAGGACAAAGTGCTGTGTGCTTTCAAGGAGGAATTAGATATAGCTCTTGGGGCTAAAGGGATCAAGGCACATGGAGGGAAGACAGGCTCAAGATATTCAGCCATGATCACAATGACTCGCAGGGCTGAATGGCTTACTCCTGCTTCTATTTTCTATATATGTTTCTATGTCGAGTCTGAAGTCTGAAGAAAGGAAAGTATGAAGTCACGAGAAACAAGTTGGCTGTCAAAAATTGGAAAAAAGATTTGGTGCTAGAAAGCAACAGCTAGTATTTAAAGAAATATTATTCGGTTTGCAACAGATATATGTTGCTCTAGGAGATAAACAGTGTGATTAATGAAAGAATATAAAGATTGGATTCGATCAAAGCAGCAATTTCTAAGCTGGTAAAAATGATAAGCCTGATGATTGGGTGCAACTTAGAGCTCAACAAAAAAGACAAAGAAATTGGTCAAAGAAGGGAATATAGAATATGAATGCAAACTAGAGAAGAGTGTAAGAGCTTCCTTAGGTACTTGAAAGGAACTAGGCCAATTCCAGGTGGGACAGAATTTATAATGGAGCACAGGTAAATGGCAGAGAATCCAAACTTTGCATCAGTCTTCACAGAAAAAAAATACAGAAAATCTCCGAGATATAATAGGCGATCAAAAGACATGTGAAACTGAGGAGCTAAAATAAATTAATATTATTAAAGAGCTAGTACTTAAGAAATTAAGTGGGTTGAAGATTGATGAATGCCCTGGATGAGATGAGCTTCATCCCAGATTATTGGAACAGGAGGCTAGAGAAATAATGGATTTATTGATGGTGTTATGGCTCAGGTCAGAAACTCCAAAAGTTTTTGGAGCCTGCATGAATCATAAGTTTTGCATCTTGAATTTGACAAGGATAAGCATGATAGGTTTCACTTCAGGTATGATTCAAATGACACATAAGGAAGCATTTATCAAACAAATTTTATTTATGAACATAGTAAATATGTATGATGAGAATATTAGCATAACTTCTATCAATTACAAACAACACTAAAACAACCAAGGAGCTGTCCCTATCAAACAATATAGGAGCTGTCCCAGTCAAACTAATCCCTAAACAAGACCCTTCAAACAGGTTTGATACAGATAATGCTCACATGATACTGGAACTGGAGCTTTTGGATGAAGTTTGCAGTTCTCTGGATAGACTCAGAACAGTTTGAAGTCAGAACAACTTCCCAAAACCCAGGGATTCTGGGCCAGCCACCAACAGTGGATTCCCCCATTTCAGAAAAACAAGACTTTGCTTTCAGGTGACCAGCAGAATTTCCAAAACCAGGAAAAGAGAGAAAGATTCTTCTTTCAGCTTAATGTCCCCTCTAAAACCTCAAACCTGCAGCTCAGAACCGAAAACTAAAGAGCTCCAGTCACCTGATTTACCAACCAGTTTTCCTTCTAAAAATGCAGAGCCATAAAACATCCCACAGTAAAAATAGACAAACCCGCGTATCAAGCAGCTTAAGAAACAATTATAGGACATCTGGTAGACAGCTCAGCAGCAGTGAGAAACATCTAGGCTGTGAAAGCTCCAGAGATCATTATTTTAAAAAACCTTTAAAGGTACACCTCATCACTATGGTTATCTTTCAAGATTCTATAGATTCTGCAAAGGCTTTTGCAGAATGGAAATTAGCAAATGTAACCCCAGAATTTCGGAAGGGGGGAGAGGGGAATGGAGAACCAGCCATAGGGAAAATGTTAGAATCCATTATAAAGGATGTGATAACTGGACATTTAGATGAATGGTAAAATTGGATAGAGTCAATATGGGGTTATGAAGGAAAATCAGATTTGACATATTTGCTGGAGACTTTTTTAAGGATGTCACTTGTAGATAAAAGAAAACCAGTAGATGTGATGTATTTGGATTTTCAGAAGGCTTTTGACTAAGTTTCATACAAAATAAGAGAACATGGCATTTGGGGCAATTTCATTTATAGATTGGGAATTGTTTAACAGACAGAATGCTAGGTGTGAGAATAAATGAGTCATTCTCAGGATGGCAAGATGTTACTAGTGGGGTACCACAAGGAGTAGTGCTGGGGTCATTGTTTTATAGATTGGGGTCACAATCTATAAAATAGATTGTGAACAATCTATAAAATAGATTGAGGGAGCAACATGTTAGAAGTTTACAAAATTATGAGAGGGCGGATAGAAAGGCTATTTGAAATTTTTTTCCCAGGGTAGACATGTAAATTACTGGGGGACGTAAGTTTAAGGTAAAAGGAGGAAAATTTAAAGAAGATATGAGAGACAATTTTGTTCACACAGAGGGTGGTAAGTGCCTGGAACACAGTGTGAGAGGAGGTGGTAGAAGCAGATACAATAGCAATGTTTAAGAGGCATCTTGACAGATACCCAAATAGGCAGGGGAATAAAGGATTTGGACCACGTAGAAGCAAAAGATCTTTAGTTTAGAAAGGTGTCATGTGTTAATGCAAGTTTGGTGGACCAACAGACCTGTTCCTGTGCTGTACTGTTCTTTGCTCTTTAAGTAAATTAGTTGTGGGGATCGATTGCAATGGTTCCATATTTGCTGATGACACCAAACTGGGTGGAAATATAAATTGTGAGGAGATTGCAAGAAGGCTTCATGAGAACTTGAACAGGCAAAATGAATTGTTTAGAACATGGCAGATGGAATATAATATGAATATGTGTAAAGTTATACACTTTGGTAAAAGAAACAAAAACACAGAATACTTCTTAAATGATGAGAAGTTGGGAAGTGTTGATATCCAAAGGGACCTGGGTGTCCTTTTTCACGAGTCACTAAAAGTTGTGCATAGATGCAGCAATCAATTAAGAAGACAACTTCTTGCTGCATTTAATTAGAGCATTGATGAGACCTCACCTGGAGTATTGTGTACAGTTTTGGTCCCTTTATCTAAGGAAGAATAAACTTTCCATAGAGGGAGAACAGTGAAGATTCACCAGACTAATCCTTGGGATGGTAGGATTATTTAGAGGAGAGAGAGACTGAGGAGACTGGACCTTTATTCTCTTGAGTGTCAAAGAACGAGAGGTGACCTCATTGAAATTTACAAAATTCTCACAAGGTCTGACAGGGTAAACATAGAAACTTGTTGCAGAAGTGCACCATTTGGCTCTTCAAGTCTCCACCGCTATCTAATATGACAATGGCTGATCATGCACATTCAGTATCTCTCTCTCTTCTCTTCAAACCCCTTGATCCCTTTAGCCACAAGGGCCACTTCCAGCTCCCTCTTGAACATATTTACTGAACTGGCCCCAGCAGCTTTCTGCGGTAGGGAATTCCTCAGATTCTCAACTCTCTGAGTGAAGAAGTTCTTCCTCATCTCAGTCCTGAATGGCTTACCATTTATTCTTAGACTGTTACTTCTAGTTCTGGATTTCCCCAACATCGGGAACATTCTTCCCAAATCTAGTCTGTCCAGTCTCATCCTAGGATTTTATATGTTGCCATATATTTTCCAGTAAATTCCAGTAAATACAGGCCCAGTCAATCCAATCTTCCTTCCTACATCAGTCCTACCAATCCAAGAATCAGTCTGGTGAATCTGCACTAGACTCCCTCAATAGCAAGAATATCCTTTCTCAGGCTAGAAAACTAAAACTGCACATAATACTGAAGATGTGGCCTCATCAAGGCCCTGTATAACTGCAGCAAGACATTCCCACTCCTATATTCAAATCCTCTTGCTATGAAGGCATTAGTTTTCTTCACCATCTGCTATATCTGCATGCCAGTGACTGTTCCAGGTCATGTTGCACTGCCCCTTTTCCTAAACTGACACCATTATGTGGTCAAATTCCCCTCCAATTTGATTTTTGAAGTTTGCTGATGATACTACTCTAGGAGGTTGGTCTCAAACAATGATGAGACAGAGAACAGGAAAAAGATAGAGAATCTGGTGAACCGGTGTGACGATAATAATCTCTCCTTCAATGTCAACAAAACAAAGGAGATAGTCATCGTAATGGAGACAAGTCCCTGTCCACATCAATGGGGATGAAGTGGTCAAGAACTTAAGTTTCTAGGTGTCCAGGTCACCAACAATCTGTCCTGGCTGGTGCTATAGTTAAGAAAGCTCACCAATGCCCTTACTTTCTCAGGAGATAAGGAAGTTTGGCATTCCAATATGACTGTCACCAATTTTTACAGATACACCATAGAAAGTATCCTTTCTGGTTGTATCGCAGCTTGGAATGGCTCCTGCTCTGTCCAAGACCGCAAGAAAGAACAAAAGGTTGTGAACAAAGCCCAGTCCTTCATGCAAACCAGTCTTCCATCCAATTACTCTGTCTACACTTCCCACTGCCTCAGCAAAGCAGCCAGCATAAGTAAGGCCCCCCCCCCATCCCCTCCCCCCACCCCGCACCCTGGAAATACTCTCTTCCACTTTCTTCCATTGAGAAAATGATGCAAAAGTCTGGGGACATGTACCAACCGACTCGAGAACGGCTTCTCTACTGTCATTAGACTTTTTGAATGGACCTACTTTGCATTAGGTTGATCTTTCTCTACTTCCTAGCTATGATTGTAACACTACATCCTGCACTCTCTCTTTTCCTTCTCTATGAATGTATGCTTTATCTTTATAGTGCTCAAGAAATAATACTTTTCACTGTATACTAATATGTGTGACAATAATAAATCAAATCAAAATCAAAGCATTCAGATCTTTCTTCCTGTTTTTGCCACCAAAGTGGATAACTTCACATTCGTCCACATTATATTGTACTTGTGAAGTATTTGTCCATTCAGTCGACCTGTCCAAGTCATCCTCCAGCTTACTGTTGTCTGCAGATTTGGAGATATGGCAATCAATTCCTTTGTCCAAATCATTAATGTATATTGTGAACAGCTGGGGTCTCAGCATTGAACCCCACAGTACCTCACTAATCACTGCCTGACACTCTAAAAAGGACACATTTATTCCCTCTCTCTGCTTCCTATCAGCCAACCAGTTCTCTATCCAGGTCAATACATTACCCCCAATATCATGAGCTTTAATTTTGCTCACTAATCTCTTGTGTGGTTCTTTGTCAAAAACCTTTTGAAAGTTCAGATACATTCAGGACATCAGGTTCACTCTTATCCTTGGATGGATGTGGATAGGAATGTTTCCTCTGACTAGTGAGTCTAACACTAAAGGATATAATCTCAGGAAAAGGGTAAATCATTTTGAACTGAGATAAGGAGGAATTTCTTCACTTAGAGGGTGGTGACTCTTTGGACTGTGGAGGCTCAGTCACTGACATGTTTGAGACAGAAATTGATAAATCTCTGGAGACTAATAACAATGAGGGATGTGAAGATGGTGTAGGAGAATGGCTTTGAGGTAGATGATCAACTGTGACCTAACTGAACGGCAGAGCAGGCTCGATGGCTGAATACCTTATTCCTGATCCTATGATCCTAAGCACTTTCAGATGGCTTAAGGTTGTGAAAGGCGCTATATAAATGCACATTTCCCTTTCCTTTCAGTTTTTCATGAAAACAAAGGGGGTGTTTGGCTTTCAGCGATGCAAATCACATGATGTGGCCAGATTTCACTCATTGGAGCTTAGAAGAATAAGAAGCGATCTCATAGAAACTTACAAAATTAAACAAGGTCGATTCAGAAAGAATATCCCCAATGATGAGGGAGTCCAGAGCTAGGGATCCGAGTTTGAGGATCGGGAATAAACCTAAAATCTATGCCACTTTGAGGAATTAATAACTTTGAGGAATAATAAATCAAATCAAAAACGTTACTAACTTGTGGTACAGTTTCAAGCTCTCCATTGTGGCTATTTTGTTTACAAATTAATTTTTAATTGCTTGCCCTGTGCAATTAGTTCTACAGGATAAACATCAAGTTGTTTTCCCTGGTTAGGTGCATTGACCCGAACAGGTGCCGACTGTGGCGACTAGGGGATTTTCACAGTAACACCATTACGATGTTAATGTAAACCCTACTTGTGACTAATATATAAACTTTGAAAACTTTACTTTCTCTCAGATACAGGATGGTCAGCACGCATGCTAAATGAAGCAAGACGGGGTAGATATCTACTACATATTCAAACTGCCGCCTGGGTAAAGCCACTCACAGTTATCCCAAGGATGTGAGAAGCCAGGCAAAATCCCCACACATATGGAGCAACCTTTTTTTTTCCTTTTTGTCGTCACACTCTCTCAGTGTGAGACGAAGAGTATGCTGGGGGAGGGAATTAAAAAGCAAAGTCAACCAGAGGCTCCCCATCAGACAAGAAGTGGGCAGGGGGCAGTAGCCTGAGTGTCAGAATGCCCCTGCGCCGGTAATTCATCATTCCTCTGGCCGCATTGATAGCTTCTACCCTCGAAATCCTGTTCTGGGATCATTCCTGCGGCAACAGCTCGCAATTTCTGCAAGACCAGGCTCCCCAGATCCTGAAGAGATGAAGTGGAACGGTCTGATCCTGACTTTGCAACTTCTCCTGCAGGCAGCCCCAGGTTTATCCGTCGACTCGGAACCAGAGAGTGAGTATCTGAGGGACAGCAGCGTTTGATTTGATTTCGGCTGCGAGGGGATTATTTAATCGGAAATTCTTCCACTATTGCATGACCTGTAAAATAAAACAGGTCGACATGTTTCGTTAACTAACTTTTGTTTAGAAAGAAAAGTAAACCGGATTCAGTAAAATAAAGTTTATTTATCAATCACAAGTGAGCTTTACATTAACTTACAGTAACTTACAGTAATTACAGTAACTTGCAATGAAGTTACTGATTCAATGAATGACCAGGGGCAGAGAACGCTAGGAAAGAAACAATATTAGTGTCTTGTGTGATTGGGGTAAGATTCTCCCCCAGATCCGCTGACGTTAACAGTATTGAGGCATTCAATGTTGCCCCTGGGATGATCAAAAACTTTCATTTTAAACATTGCAAAGCTCCCAAACTGCTTCGTTCTTTTAAATGTTGAATGGAAAGAATCTGCAAGGGGTGTAGGATAGCACTGAAGCCCTTCGTTTGGCGGGCCAGCACAGACACGATGGGGCCAATGGCCTCTTCCTGTACAAGTCTGGAGAAGGCTGAAAAGTAAGCGGTTAGCAGACGGAATCTGTGCGGGTTGCAAGACTGAGACATGACCTGCACCTATTAAAATGCATTCAAGTATATATGGGCAGTTGAAATTAGATGGTTTGCCCACTGGGTTATAAAACAGTACAAAATTAGTATGTTATGAAGCATAATCACAACCATCTGCTGCTCTCCTCATTAGATAGTCATCTGTTTAATGCGAGTCTGTTATATTCATTCGTTTGGATTGCTATCGAGATACAGCAGCAATTCTAAAACCCACTTGGGACCATACATTCACCCAGACTATAGTAAAGCCAGAGTGTTCACTGCCAAGTTAGGGACATAAGAAGAACACATCTTTGTTTGCCGCTATGTTCCATTTCGATTTTTCCCCCTTGAATCGAGAAGTAATTGTTGCCAATTTAAATATCTGAGAATGAGTTACGCTCAATCCATGCATTGGAACTCCCGCCCACCACGCAAGATCCAGCTCCAACCATTTAATTGATAAATTAGTTCCCAAGCAAAACTTTTTCTACTCTTTAACAACAACCAAATAGGTCACAGTTAAGTGAGAAAAATGTTCCGCCCGAATATAAGGCCGAACGGCTAGCAGAATGTGAGAGGGATAGAAAATACTGAACTGTAACTCATGCTAGTTTTATTATCGTTTCCTGGCACTGTTTTCTCAGTAATTCTTTATAATAACGTGCTTTTTAAATGATGATTTATGGCATTGTGAGTTATGGGCTGTATTACATTAACAAATGTGCAGTCCCCAAGTTGAAGGGAGTCTGAAAATCCTTTCGGAAGGACCAGGGATTGTATATTATTGAATATCCGATGTCGGATATACTGAATCTTCTGCATTGTTCTTGGCTATTAATCTCCTGGTGTTTTTATCAATAATATTCCCATAGTTTGATTTGATTTGATTTATTATTGTCACATGTTCTAGTATACAATGAAAAATATTGTTCCTCGCACCTGGCGGGTAGCACAGCGGTTAGCACTGCTGGACTCACAGTGCCACCGTCCTGGGATCAAATCTGGCTTGGGAAAATTTCTATCTTTTTCCTGACAGAAAAGGGGGAAGAGAGAATGTCAGGGGTGTATAGGGCTTTTAATTATGCTAGCTGCTTTGCCAAGGCAGTAGGAAGTGTAGACAGAGTCAATGGATGGGAGGCTGGTTTGTGTGATGGATTGGGCTAAATTCACAGCCTTTTGCAGTTTCTTGCAGTCTTGGGTAGTGCAGGAGCCATACCAAGCTGAGATACAACCAGAAAGAATGCATTCTATGGTGCATCTGTAAAAATTGATGACAGTCATGGCTGATATGCCAAATTTCCTATTCCTTCAAATTTCACTGTGACTATCTGTTCCTCAGTAGTTGTTTATGTAGGGGCCACATAATGGTGACAGCATCAAAACAATTGCAGTCACATAGAATCTGACAGTGCATTGAGTCTGCACTGACCACAATCCCATCCAGGCCCTATCTCCTGGCTGGCTGCTTTGCCATAATAACCTCATCTATTTACTTGCTAATCCCCCTCACACTAAGAGGCAATTTAGCATTTCCAATCCATCTAACCTGCACATCTTTGGACTGTGGGAGGAAACAAGAGCACCAGAAGAAAACCCATGCAGACACAAAGAGAATGTGCAGACTTCACACAGATAGTGACCCAAGCTAGGAATTGAACCTGGATTCCTGGCACTGTGAGGCAGCAGTGCTAACCACTATGCCATCATGCCACCTTCTTTGGAGGTTGTTGGAATTTCAAGTGACAAAAATCTTGCAGAAGATGAAAGCAATGGTTGGGTTTTCAAGAGGTAAGGATTTAACTCAAAGGAATAAAAGGAATGGCCAGGATCCTTAAATACTGATGGTGTAAAGGCCTTTCTCTTGCAAAAAGACCTAGCAAATACATTGTATTTTTTATTCATCTTTGGGATGTGGGTGTCATTAGTAGAGTCAAAATTTGTTGTTCATTGCTAATTGCCTGCAGAATATGATGTTGAGCTGCCTTCGTGAACTGCTATAGTCCATGTGACTACGTATACCCACAGTGTTGTAGGGTTGGAGTTCCAGGATTTTGAACCAGTGATATTGAAGGAATGGTGATATATTTCAAAGTCAGGATGACGAGTGACTTGGAGGGGAAGATGCAGGTGGTAGACTTTAAATATTTTTGCTGCCCTTGTTCCTCTAAGTGATGAACATTGTGGGTTTGGAAGCTCTGTCAAAAGAGCCTTGGAGTTCCTGTAGTGCAGTTATTGTGTGTCGCTGGTGGAGGGAGTGAGTGTGGGAGGGAGTGAGTGTGGAAGGCAGTAGATGGTTTGCCGATCAGGTGGGGTGTTTTGTTCTTGATGGTGTCGAGTTTCTTGGGTGTTGTTGGATCTGCAGTACCCAGACAAGTAGAGTATTCTATCACCCACCTGACTTGCGCCTTATAAATGGTGGACAGATTTTGGGGAGTCAGGAGGAGAGTTGCTCATCACAGGAATTCCAGCGTGCTCTTGTACCTACAGTATTTTCGTGGCTAGTCCAGTTCAGTTTTTGAGCAATGGCAACCCCACAGGATATTGTGAGAGTGGATTCAATATCACAATATTTAATGAATATTGTGATTATTCATTAAATAATCACAAATATTTAATGAATAATTAAATTCATTAAGTTTAATTTAATTTAATGAATTTAATTATTCAATAAATTAAATGAATTAGTTTAATGAATTTGAATGTCAAAGGGAGATAGTTAGATTCTCTTTTGTTCGAGAAGGGCATTTCCTGGCATTTGCATGGCTCAAATTTCACTTATCAGCCCAAGCCTGAGTGTTGTCCAGATTTGCTGCATTTAAATAATTTGTTTAATATGTCATTAAATCATACATTGAAATTACCCTTAACACTGAAGGCAACAAAATAAATGATCACTTAAGCTCTAGTAAATGTAAAATCTGCTTGTTCTTCGTACTAATGAAATCTGAAATAGAAGCAAAGTGTTGATATGCAATGGAAAGATAGTCTTCCCCCGCTCCTATTTTTTATGGTTCTGTGTCTATACATGATTACGTGTATCCCTTGTTAATGTGAGAGGAATAGACATATAGCTAAATGGACTTTTATCATTATAGCTCTTTTATGTTTCTATTAATTGTATGTTCCTAATAATCCTTTGTATATTATGTTAAAAACTAGGAAGCTCAACCCTCTGAGTGACGAAAGAGAGCTTTGAAAGCTCTTCTCTTCCTGCCTTTTCCAGTTGATACCATGTATGCCAATGTTGGACCAGAATTTTGTAACATGCTGTGCCTAAAAAAGCTTTCTTTTTTCAATTCTTTTGCAGTTCTTGACCTCCTTTCTTTATCTGAATACAGAGGTTATGTGGACCTGCTACAACAAGCTCTCACAGATACTCCAGCAGTGAATGAATTCTATATTGTAACAACATTTAAACTACAACCAAAGACCCTGGCTGCCATCTTTGGACTTTATTCTGCCAGAGGCAACATTAAGTACTTTGAATTTTCAGTGTTGGGCCGATTGAATAAAGGTAAGAAGACTTGTTTTAAACATTGGACATTACGAGCATCACTGGTATTTATTTCACATTTCTAGTTGTCCTTAGAAGGGTAGTGAATGTTGGTTTTACAAGAAAACACTATCAGTGTGAGCCATTACACAGCACTTTCATCTCTGAGCCAGAAGGTTGTGGGTTCAAGTCCCACTTCAGGATTTGAGCACCAAAATCTAGCCTGACACTTACAGTTTTTGGGTGAGAAGTTAAACTATGGCCCTGTTCACTCTCCTAAGGTGAACACAAAAGATCCCATGGCACTTTTTCAGAGCAGAGCAGGGGAGCTAATCCATTGTATCCTGGCCAACGTTTATCCTTCAATCAAATCACAAAAAGGGACCATTTAGTCATTTCCACATTTCTGCTTAGGGATCTTGCCGTATGGAAATTAGTGGCTGCATTTCTCAATAACTGACATTACATTTCAAAACTGTCCTAAGGTTGTGGTACATATTGCACACATGCAAGCCTTTTAACGTGGCAGAACAGCTCCTACAATGCAATTAAAGAGAGATTTTTACCCAGCATCAACAAAAGAATCTGATCTATGTCCAAGTCAGAATGCTTTATGTAGAGGGAAATTTCAGGTGATGATTAAGGTATATGGACAAGGAGAGTAGGGAGCAGCTGTACCCCTTAGATTAGGGGTCAATTAGGAGGGGATATAATTTTAGGGTAAGGGACAGGAGATTCAGAGAGGATTTGAGAAGCATGTTTTCATTCAGAGAGTGATGAGGATCTGAGATGCATTACCTGTGAAGGTCATGGAGGCTGGGAACCTTACAGCCTTTGAAAAAATATTTGGATGAGCGCTTGAAATATCATAACATTCAAGGATATGGGATAGGTGCCGAAAAATGGGATTAGCATATCTTTAGTGGTAGTGATTGTCAGTGCAGACTCGATGGGCTGAAGGGCCTTTTTCTGTGCTGTGTGACTCAATGATATTTCCATGCACCAGTTGACCATGTCCCCCTGGGTTGTGGAGGCTGTGTGTTTTAGTGGAGCTGTTGAAGAAGCCTTGGTAATTTGGTGCAGTGGGTCTTTTAGATAGTTTACACTGCACTCATGGAATACTGGCATTGGATCAAGTGGGTTGCTTTTCCCTGAGTAATATTGAGTTACCTGGCCGTTTTTACAGCTGCACTCAATAGTAATGAGGTAATGAGAAAGCATTCCATCACACTCCTAATGCGTGCCTTGCAGATGCTGGAAAGGCTTGGGGGAATCAGGAATTGAGTTGATCTGATTTATTATTGTCATATGTATTAGTTTACAATCTTGTGTATGTACAGACAAAGCATAGAGAAGGAAAGGAGAGTGCAGAATGTAGTGTTACAGTCATAGGTAGGGTGTAGAGAAAGATCAACTTTGTCTCATGGCAGCAAGAAAGAAGCTGCTCTTCAGTCACTTGCTGTAGAATACTTGGCTTTTGTTCGGCTCTTGAGATTTATGCAGTTGACCCAAGTGAGTTCCTGGTTGACAATTCTATATCATTGTAGAATGATGATAGTGTGGAAATCACTGACGGTAAAGCCAATAACTGTCAGGAGGATGCAGTTGGGTTCTCTCTTGTTGTAAGTAGTCATTGCCTACGTGACGTGAATGTTATTTGACACTAGCCAGCCCGAATCTGGATTCTGTTTAGGTCTTGCTGCTTTATTAACTGAGGAATTGCAAATGGAGCTGAATACTGTAATCAGCAATGAACAATAGATTTCTGGCCTTACAATGAAGGTAGTTGTCGCAATTTTGCAGTTAATAATTTTTGCAGTGATATACTGGGGCTGAAACAATTTGCGGGTATTCTTGGAGACACACTGGTAGAATAATGCCTCACTGTTAAGGGCTGTCACTCTCGCAACTGGAATTCTGTCCTTGTATCCATGTTTGATACATAGCTGCAATGAGGTGTGGAATCAAGTGGAATCAAGAGATTTTAAGGAGGTGGAATTAGGTGATCTTGGTGATGAAGCAGATAAGTGTTGCACAGTGTTAACAGCTGCTGCCTCACAGTGAACCAGGTTCAATTCCCAAATTGGATCACTGTGTGGAATCTGCACATTCTTCCAATATCTGCATGGGTTTTCTCTGGGTGCTCTGGCTTTCTCCCACACACCAAAGATGTGCAGTTAGGTGGATTGGCAATGCTAAATCGACCCTTAGTGTCAGAGGGCTAACTAGGATAAATGCATGAGATTACCGGGATGGGGCCTGGGTGGGATTGTGGTCAGTGCAGACTCAATGGGCTGAATGGCCTCCTTCTGCACTGTAGGATTGTATGATACCATATGTGGTCAGAAGCCCAGCATAGAGTCAAATGCGAGGGTAAAGATGCATTCACACAAGCATTCTAACTACAATATAAATGCATCTTCAGAAATGCTCTGATACTGTATCACATGGCACAATATAACTGAGGCACTAAACTATTGACTCTTTGCTGTTCAAGAGAATTTTCTAAATCAGTGTGTTTCTGGCCCAGTGAGAGAGGTGGCACAGCTGGGTCTGGTTTTGGGGAAATGAGGTAGTGGAACGAAGTAGTGGAAGCAGATACAATATTGACTTTTAAGGGGCATCTTGACAAATACATGAATAGGATGGAAATAGAGGGATATGATCCCCAGAAGGGTAGGTGGTTTTAGTTCAGTCGGGCAGCATGGTCAGTGCAAGCTTGGAGGGCCAAAGGACCTGTTCCTGCGCTGTAATTTTCTTTGTTCTTTGAGATGGGTCAAGTGTCATTAGGGGGATATTTAGGAGTTAATGTTCATTGTATCATAACATTTAGGTTAGTCATGGAAAAGAACAAGAGTAATCTGGGTAAAAATAATTAAATGTGAGGACAGCTAAATTGGAAGCAAAAATAGTAACAAGACAATGGGCTGTCTTCAAATGGAGCGTCGGTCAACGTACATTCCCAGGGTAATAAATCCAGGCCTTCCTAAATGATAGAAAGTTAGATAAAAAAACTGTGCATGTGACAGATGTCAGGTGGATAATACATTTGTGAACCCAGCTGAATTCAAAAGGTTGAGAAGGAAGTGAATAAAGGTAAAAAGTAAAGAGAGAATACAGATAAGAGTTTTCAATAGCAGGGTTTCCAATGCACTGTCAAGCGTTAATATGTTGAAGATAGGACTTCTGCCCTTCACTCTGAATGACTGGTAACTCTGTAGTTCCAATGTCACCAGTAGGCAGGACTGGACCACAGCTTAGTCCCCAGATTCAAAGTCCCAGATCCAGGGCCGGGTAACGTGGGAGTAATGACTGGGTAATGACCTTCCTTCATGTCAGAGAAGGGAGGTCAACCTCGAGTGGGGGAGGATGGGGCTTATTAGGGAGAAAAGGTGAGGGTGAGAGGCTGGGAGAGAGGGGTGGGAGGAGAACATAAAGGGGGGCAATGCAGAAAGAGTCCATTCAGCCCATGGAGCCTGCACCAACAACAACCTTACACAGGTCCTATCCCAGTAACCCCATGTATTTACCCAGCTAAGCCCCCTGACACTAAGGGGCAATTTAGCATGGACTATTCATCTAACCTGCACTTCTTTCGACTGTGGGAGGAAACCGGGGTACCCGGAGGAAACACATGCAGACATGAGGAGACTGACTATACAGACTCCACGCAGACAGTGACCCAAGGCCAAAATTGAACCTGGATCGTTGGTGCTGTGAAGTAGCAGCGCTAACCAGAGTGCCACCATGCTGAGTCCTTTACCAAGACAGAAAATGCTGCCTACGTCACAGTGAATGTGGATGTAGCTGAGATATTGGATGAAGTAACAATTGATAAAGAAAGAATATTGGATAGGTTGGCTGTGCTTAAAGTTGATTTATTCTCTGGATCTTAGAAACAAAATTGAGGGGATCTTGTTGAAACATTTAAGGTTATTAAGGAGCTTAAGAGAATTCATACTGAGACTGTGTTTCCCCCAGCTGAGGAATCTAGAACAACCGATTGAAGTCCAAAAGCTTATTGTCAGACTCATTCTCAGCAGCTCCCTTGTCTCCAGCTGTCCTCCCAATGCTAGCTCACCAGATAGTGATTCTGAATATGCTCCACATAGCAGTCCCACCAAGATGTGTGGTGCTGCTCTGGCAGAGGCTGTGCGTGAGTGAGTGATGGGTCCACAAGAATGCTATCCTCAGGGTCATCATCCGAGGTGGTCTTGGCAGTGGATTCAAAGCCAAGATTCCCTGAGGATATGTGCCAATCATGCCTGGTGGGGAAAGTGTAGATTGTTCTCACATAGACACTGTGGTAATGAGATGGTTGCCTTATCCTGATGGCGTGGATGAGATCATTCATCCTCTTTCTGCACTGGATTGTCATGTTTTTTTTTATTCATTCATTCCTGGGATCCCTGGAATGCTGGCTGTGTCGGCATTGTTCCCCATCCTTAATTGCCTTTAACTGAATGGCTTCTTTGGCCATTTCAGAGGGCATTTAAGAGTGGACCACTGTAGCTGTGGCTCTGGAGTCATGCGTAGGCCAGACTAGGTAAGGACAACAGATTTCCTTCCCGAAAGAACATTAGTGAACGAGATGGGTTTTTACAACAATCAACAATAGTTTTATGGTCGTCATAAGACTTTTAATTCCACCAGCTGCCATGGTGGGAATCGAACCCAGGTCTCCAGGGCAATTCTCTGGGTTTGTAATTAGTAGTTCAGTGAAATTATCACCATACCACTGTTTTCCATGTGCAGCATTGGCACCAACCACTGCTGCCACCACTTTCCAAGCTGGATTGGTGATGTTGCTGTCCCTTCTGTGGCTATTCTGGGGGAAGTGAACATCACAGGAAGTCTCCATGGCATCCAAAAGCCACTCCAGGGATACGTCACTGATGATATGGAGTGAAAGCTCCACCATTGTAGCTGGTGGGTAAATCAGCTTTTTTCCCACTTAGTGTAAATTCCCTAGTTCGTCGTAATATTTTAGAAATAATTTTCAGTTCTGGGAACGTTAATGCTTAACTGTAGAAAATGGGAAATGCAGTTAAAGCAACTTGAAGTCTATTACATTTGAAATAATAGTGCTACGTTGACTAACTTGGAACTAGAAGCAGGAGTAGGCTATTCGGCCCTTGGAGTCTGTTCCACCATTCATTTTGATCATGGAATTCAATATCCTGATTCCCCCCTTTCTCCCATGCCTCTTTAGCCCTAAGAGCTAAAGGTAATTTATTCTTGAAATCACACAACATTTTGGCCCCAGTTACATTCTGTGGTAGTGAATTTCACACATTTACCATCCTCTGGGTGAAGAAATTTCTCCTGACATCAGTTCTAAAAGGTTTATCCCATTTTCTCAAACTATGATCCCTACTTCTGGAGTCCTCCACCATTGGGAGCATTCTTTCTGAATCTACCCTGTCTAACCCTGTTAAAATTTTGTTTATATAATATCTCCTCTCACTCTTCTAAACTCCAGTGAATATAATCCTAACTAATTTAGTCTCTTCTTATATAACAGACTTGCCATCCCAAGGATCAGCCTGGTAAACTTCACTGGTAATCCCTCTATAACTTAGAAGTTTAACAGCTCAAATGATAAGATCATAAAACAGCAGGTGAACTTCCATTGCTGCAGATGTGGTGTCTGCACTGCAAGCAAAGAAATTCAGCCCAGAAAACTATTTTGTTTTGAGAGTTAGGATTCCAATTAAAGTCCTGGAGGGCTATATCATCATGGAGATGGATGGAACTGAAAAAAGTTTATTGGGATAATGTGTTCTAGAAGGAGGGAGGCCACGTTCAAAAGGTGCTGCAGTTAACAGGGACCAGGCAACAAAAGTGTTGCTGTTGGCTGGCTCTGTGTACTTGAGGCTCAGGCAAAGCCTTGGGGAGCTGAGAAGGTGGCAGAAAGTAAATGGCTCTATGTTGGAAAGACTCTCTTGGTATATCTGGGGCAAATTGGAGCTTATTGAAATCCAGGGCCTGTTTCAGCCCAGTGAAGTTAACTGGCTATTAAAAAGCTGAAATTGCACCAGTAAATAGAGGCTGGAATGCAAATTCAGACATCCAGGGGAACAGAGTCTCAGGTGATGGGATTGAAACCCAGGAGAAGTGCAAGCATTGAGGCATTCTGAGTAGGTGTGACTTTGAGGTAATTCAGAGGGCTGATCTTTGAAAATGAAAAGTTTGGAGTCTTCGTGATGGACATAGAATGTCAACACAAATAGTTGCTATGTGTACTGGCAACTAGGTAGGTTTCTGTGAAATCCATAGAATTGGTCTTCATTGCATCTGCCATTTATTGCAGAGTCTGGTGTGTTGAACCAATGTTTGCCTGTTAATTCACATATCCCTTTTACTAACCCTGAACATTAGAGTATAACGTAGATATTGTAAATTGTTTAATCTTTCTGACTCAGTACAGTGAAGTTTATTTTTGTTTGATCAAAACCTGTGAAATCTTGGGTTTTATTCCCTTTGCATATGTCTTGAATCTCAAACTTTGTTTTCTTTAAACAAAAATGTTATTGGCCCCTAACCAGATCTTGCCAAAAACTTTAGTCTGATCTAGGATCATAACACAAAAACAAAGTAATTCATTTTGGTAGGAAAAATAAGGGAAGGCAAGATAATAGAGCGTACAATTCTAAAGGGGATACAGGAATGTATGTAGCTTGGGGTATCTGTGCAGAAATCATTAAAGGTAGTAGGTCAGGATGAGAAAGTGGTTAATACAGTGGCATTATCTCTCAGTATCAGGGACCTAGGATCAATTCCCTATTGAAATCACTGTGCAGAGTCTGCACATTCTCCCCATGTCTGTGAGGGTTTCCTCGCACAGTCCAAAAGGCATGCTGATTAAGTTGACATTCTAAATTCTCCTTTAGTGTGCCCAAACAGGCACCAGAGTGTGGCAACTAGGGCATTTTCGCAAACTTCATTGTAGTGTTAATGTAAGCCTACTTGTGACACTAAAACATTCAGAAAGCTAGGTTTTGTAAATAGGGGCAAGTATGAACTTGTATGTAATCTTGGTTCAGCCTCAAGTAGAATATTATGTTCAATTCTGGGCATCACACTAAGGATGTGAAGGTATTAGATGTAGGGTACAGAAAAGGTGCATGAGAACAGTCACAGGAAATGCACTATCAGAGAAGGTGATGACGGCAGATTCTCACACATGACTGCCAATGTCATTGTTACATGATGCAATAGTGATAGTGCAATAGTGATCATTGTCATCACAACTAATAACTCATTACGCTACAATTTACTGAGGAACCCCTCATTTATTCCTTATTATCTCTTGACTATTTCAACACATGACCAATTTCCCCTTTTTGATGTCACAACAGACTGGGGGGAAGTGATGGATTGTTCAATAGCTCACACGCTTATCCAAATACAAAAGAAAATGAATGTTTCTTTAAAAGGTGTTCAGGCACTCAGCAAAAACAAAAGGAAATAAAAACTCTTGACTTTTCTTTGAGCCTAACTTTACAACAATATGTCCCTATTTAAATCCAGATGGCTAATACGGTTCCCAGAGTAAATTCAACATTGTCTATAACAACAACCATGCTTCAGGATAGTAAGACAGAAGCAAGGTAAAAACACAGACAAAGAACATCAGATTACCAGAGGAGGTTCTGACACACACCAATGTTCAATCTAAATCAGGATTTTCATACAGTCCAAAGTCAACAATGAACAGTCATGCACACAACAAATTCCTCACTCTCCAAGACACCCTCTTCACATCCACCAAGTTAACTTCCCCCTCTAACAGAGCTCACTGTTCTACTTATATAGTCTAGCAAGGCTACACAGCTGATTCCCCATTGCACTGATTCCTGATAGGGCTTTCCATCAACCTGCCATGTGACTTCAGTGCTGGCAGTCCTGTACCATTTTGGTCGGGGGACAGTCTGTCAAGGGACTGGAGAATGTTAAGGGAAAAGTATCACCTCGCAGCGAGCAGAGGGCGATTGACGGGGTCATCTATCTTGACTGTCTGCCTCTCTGCCGTAGCTATATTTGCAGCCAGGTGTCCCTAGAGAGGGAGTATGCGGTGTCCACAGATGCAGTTGACACCTTCCGTGCTTGCTGAGCACTAGAGGGGCTGGAGGGTATTATAGACCCCAATAATCACATTTTAATTTGATGTTTTAAGTTTCCTTTCTACTTTGTTATATGGTTCAGGAGTTGCCCCTTTTAAGTCGTCCCTTGGTTAATTTGATTTGGTTTATTTGGTTGATACGTGATGAGTCCTCACAAAAAAGAGGTACTGCTCTCCTGGTGACACCATATCAAATTCACCTGAGCTTATTCAAAATTTTGTTTCTTTCCGAACTTGCTCTACAGTTCATTCACCTGCCTCCACTCTTCATATTCACCTACACTGGCTCCTGGTCCAGCAATGCTTTAAACTTAAAATTTCCAGCTTTGTATTCAAATCCTTCCATTGTCTTCCCCTATACTTCTTTAACCTCCCTCAGTCCTACAGCCCTTCAAAGTCTCTGAGCTCCCCCAATGTTGGTCTCTTGCAAAAGGAATAAAATTTTGGATTTATTTTCATGTCATAAGAATCCATAGAATCCCTACAGTGCTGAAGGAGGCCATTCAGCCCATCAAACCTGCACTGGCCAGACCCTATTCCTGTAATCCTACATATTTATCCTGCTAATTCCCCGACACTAAGGTTAATTTAGCATAACCAATCAACCTATCCTGCACATTTCTGGGAAGAAACCAGAGCATCCGGAGGAAAAACACACGAACCCAGGGAGAATGTGCAAACTCCAGATAGACAGTGACCTGAGGCCAGAATTGAACCCAGATCCTTGACACTGTAAGGCAACAGTGCTTAGCAGTACTGTGCCACCCTGCCATCCTATGGACCCAATGTAATGTACAAGTGAAGCATGTAAGCAGGTTTTACTACATTAAAAGTGCTACATACATGCAGTGTGTTGTAGTAGTACATTAATGCTGTATGTTATAATGCAAGTGCAGCCTGAATCCTGAGTTAGAGTCTGACTGCAGAATAAATTGGAATGATACATCCACGAGGCAGGATTCCCACATTGCTTCATTTCCGATTCATTTTGTACCTGAATATTATCCAAGATCAGCACTAGTGTGAAATAGATACCATTTCACACTGTTACTAAACTTATATTACTGATGCACCCTATTCATGCTTTGAGCAACTAGCCATACTTAATGTCACCATTTTTCTCAATCTCAGAGTGCCATGCACATGTACAAAGCTCTAGTAAAACTCGAAAGCAGTTGCTATTATCAATCTTGTTTATCATTAGAAATTTAAAATATTGCAGGCTATGTGAGTCCTTTTAAATTTTCAGATGGTCTTGATACTCTTAGATAAGCTAGACAAGAAAAGCTGCTCCTCTTGGTAAAGTGAAGTCTATCTATTAGTCACAATAAGGCTTACATAAACACTGCAATGAAGTTACTGTGAAATTCTCCTAGTCACCACATTCCAGCACCTATTCAGGTCACTGCACCAAAGCAGCACATCTTTCACACTGTGGGAGAAAACCAGTGCATTCCAGAGGAAACCCACACAGACAAGGGGAGAATGTACAGACCTCGAACAGACAGTGACCCAAACTGGGAATCAAACACAAGTTCCTGGTTCTGTGAGGCAGCAATTCTAACCACTGTGCCACCATGCTGATGATACAAGGACTAGGGTCCACAGGTTAAAGAAACACAGATGAATTGTGAGAAAGAGGTTAGCTGGGGTGACCTGGAAGTCACTGCCCACACTTGGTGAAAATGGAAATGATAAGTGGTTTCATTCAATAACACTTGAAGCAAGTAAACAGGAATAGTGCATGGGAATGAGAGTGATTGAATTGTCCGACAGAGAATAGCCTCTTTGGGCTGAATGGCCTCCTTTTGAGCTACAATGACTATCTGACTCCTACAGAAATCATACATTCAGAGTCTGTAATATTGACTCAAGCAGCAGAATGATACATGGTTCATCGCACTAAAATCAATCATCCCAAAATATTAGCTAGCTGGGCTAAATGGAACCAGTAATCTTTTGTCATTTTGACACTCTCAAAATCACAGAATTCTTACAGAGCAGCAGGGGCATTTGACCTCAAGTCTGCACTACACTGTGCCGTAGCCTTATCCCCATAACTTTCCACATTCATTCTTTTTGGATAGCAATCCACTTCCCTCTTGATGTGGAATCTACCTTGAGACCAGTCCCAACTGGGGATGTAGCAAAAGTGTAATTGATCTATTCAATGTGTTCTTTGTATTTAATGATCTTCCTGTATTTTCAGTTTGTTGTTAGTGTCTCATGTTGGTTGGAATTAAGTTATTCTCTGCAATCACTCCAATGTGTTGCTACTCAGTCTTTGGACTTTCCTCCATAGTTCCGAAAGATCTCACAAACAATAAAGTGACAGATAATCACTAAACTTTTTTTGCATTGGAAAGAACGTATTTATGTTGTCCAGTGTCTTATTCTTTGGACTACCATTCGCCATGACATTGATGATTTTCTCAATGACTCCTGCACTGCCTACTTTGATGTTCTGTTCCCCCAGTCAAACCTGTACTTTCTTCCTTCCTATTCACACATCCTTGTATAACCACCTCCCTCCCCATCTTTTTGATCCTTAAAATCAATGCTGGTTTAGTCATCCATCATCATGTCTGCCTCGACTGTATCAAGAGCTATTGCATTCTGGCCTCGTCTACAAGGTAGTCCTGGAGAATAATGCTAACCTTATCAAACTGTGGCACAATGATTAGCACTGCTGCCTCACATCTCCAGGGTCCCGGGTTTGATTCCTGGCTTGAATCACTGTCTGTGTGGAGTCTGCACATTCTCCCCATGTCTACGTAGATTTTCTTCAGGTGCTCCGGTTTCCTCCCACACGCCAACGGATGTGGTGGGTTAGGTGCATTGGCCATGTTAAATTCTCCCTCAGTGTACCTGAACAGACATCAGTGTGGCAACTAGGAGATTTTCACAGTAACTTCATTGTAGCACTAATACTTGTGATGCTAATACTTGTGACATTAATAACTCAACTTAAACTACCCTCCCTTTCCCCTGTTGAACAACCCTCACCCAGCTAGATTTTATGTTCTGGCGCTAAATGTCTCCTTTTTCCGCTTTCCCTTGCTTCCTTTTCCAGCTTTGCCTCCAACAACAATTGCTATCATTGGTTTTGAAAGGAGTTTCCAAGTGGTTCCTTGTAGCTTAAATTCTACACCTGTAATAAAATTGAGCACAGCCATTATTAAATGACTGTTACCATTTGATATCTTGGAAGGTACTTGGAATTGTGTGTTTCTTGTGTTATTGAGTGGATCTGAGGAATTTCCCCCTTGCCCCTGGCAGGGTATAGGGATGGCCTCGTGCGTGTGGATCTTCACCTAGTCTGTCCTTCTGTCCACAGCCAGCCTTCGTTATTTGAAAAGTGATGGGAAGCCGCATGTGACCACATTTCACAATGTCCCACTGGCAGATGGGAAACGCCATGCTGTCCTAGTACAGATAAAGGGGCTGCAGCACGGGCCGACCACAGCTGAGCTCTACGTGGACTGTACGCAGGCGGGCGTAGCTCACAACTTACCAACCATGTTCGCCAGCATGCCACAGAGTGCAGATTCCGTCGAAATCCGAACCATCCAGAGAAGAGCACAGGTATGTATAAAAAAATCCATTCAATTATGAATGCTACATGTTCCGGCCGAGTGAGGAGGGGTGAAGTGATTCCCCTATTCTCCCACTCCGTGTTTGATAGTAACGGGGCTTAATGTGAATTTAGAAAAGCTGGGTGGGATTTTACTGTCTCACTTGATCCAAAACTGTAAAATTGCACCAGAGGTCAATGGCCCTTTCCATTGTCCACCCCTCGTCCACACCAATTCCCATGGCAAGCGAGAAAGTAAAATTCTGGTTTTCTAAGATTGAACAAAGAAAAAGATGGGTTCATTGAAATTATTTCCCAAGCTAAGAAAAAGCTAGGTTAATCACGACCACCATTCATACGTCACACACTTTCATTTGGGCTCACACACACGCCAATACAGGTGACAGTGTAAGAGGATTCTTACAGTTTGTGAAAACATAAAATAAAGGAGTGTACAGTTAACTGTCCTTAGGCTTCTCTTGATGTGATGATGATGCTGCTTTTTGAGTGTTTTGTTCAGTTGTCTAGAGCTGTTTTTCATGCTTTATTCCCAAAAGTTCTCAACTTGTAGTAGATTTTTTTTCTCAGGATGGTTATTTGCAAAACCGGATACAGTGTCCATAACTCCCTGGCTCCCCAGTGTTGGATTTGGGCAATATCCCAATGATGTGCTGAGGAATCCCTTTTAGAAGTTCTCAGGGAAGGGTTTGTTTACACAGCAATGTCCAGAAGCACTTGCTTCCCCTGGGCAACTGCGATGTGCTGGGAACCAGCCAACAAAGTAATTTAAATCACTAAATTTGGATGGTTCTGTTAATTTTACACTCAGAGTTACTCTGAAAGAGTCTGGAGGAGATAAAGCACTTCTAGTTTCTGAATAACTATTTGAAATACCCAGACCAAGCCTCGCATGGGACAACCCCACAGCCCAAACACCCAGGACACTCCCTACTTTGCCACCTTCAGTAAGCACACCCCTTCCAAACTATCCCACACTACTCCCTCCCCCAATCATATAGTATTCTCTACCCTCTTTCACCTGACCCTGACCTAGCCTTACCCCCTTGTCCTTCCTGACCCCCACACATCCAAATGGAGGCCCAACCCAGTCAGATCCCACCCAACCTACATTCTGCACCCTCTCTTTTCCTTCTCTGTGAACGGTATGCTTTGTCTGTATAGCACACAAGAAACAATACTTTTCACTGTATACCAATACATGTGACAATAATAAATCAAATCAAATCAAAAAATGCCATTCTGAACACAGGCAGTTGAATGCTGTGTGCCTCTCTGTCTCTCTTGGGGTTAGTGGGCCAAAACTTTCTCAAAGTGGCAGTCAGCATTGGATTGCCACTCTGTCCCAGCTTAGCTGCGCTAATATTTATCAAGTGCCTGCCTCAGCAGACCTTCCGATATCCGACTCCACCAATGTCTGAACTCCTCCGCCTCCTGATGTCCGACCCCAGCCCCCCAACGTCTAACCCCTGACTCGTCCAATGTACGACCCCCACCTAATGTCTAACCGCTGACTCCCCAGCCTCCTAATGTCCACACCCTCACATCACTCAATCCTTTCCACTTACCTTAGATATTTACCTTCCCCTTGGCCTGTTATTTTCAATGGGACCTGTAAACTCAGTTGTTTCATGGCCGTTAGAGCTGTAAAAATTTGGCAC
Source organism: Sphyrna mokarran (assembly GCA_024679065.1). Lineage (NCBI taxonomy): Eukaryota > Metazoa > Chordata > Chondrichthyes > Carcharhiniformes > Carcharhinidae > Sphyrna > Sphyrna mokarran. Next base: position 30,353,656 of record JAGIQG010000006.1, on the reverse strand, counting down.
ATCCTCCTGCGCTCTGTTTCTTTTCGACTCTATTCCACCTCCTTAGACCCAGGGACCTGTTATGCTGCCCCAATCTCAGCCAACCTGAGTCAGGAAGGTCTGCTGAGGCAGGCGCTTAATAAATATTAGCACAGTTAAGCAGGGACAGAGTGGCAATCCAACGTTGATGGCCACTTTGGGGAAGTTCTGGCCCAATAACTCCAAGAGAGACAGAGGCACACAGCATCCAACTGCCTGTGTTCAGAATGGCATTTTTTCATTTGATTTAATTTATTATTGCCACGTATATTGGTATACAGTGGAAAGTATTGTTTCTTGCATGCTATACAGACAAAGCATACAGTTCATAGAGAAGAAAAAGAGAGGGTGCGGAATTATTGTTGCAATCATAGCTAGGGTGTAGAGAAAGATCAACTCAGTGTGACATAGCTCCATTCAAAAGTCTGATGGCAACAGGGAAGAAGATATTCTTGAGTTGGTTGGTGCATGAGCTCAGACTTATGTATCTTTCTCCTGACGGAAGGAGGTGGAATAGAGAATGTCTGGGGTCGGTGGGGGTCCTTGGTTATGCTGGCTGCTTTTCTGAGACAGTGAGAAGTATAGACAGAGTTAATGGATGGGGGGCTGGTTTGAGTGATGGACTGGGCTACATTCACCACTGTTTGTAGCTCCTTGCAGTCTTTGGTATGGCAAACTGTTTTAGTTCTTTTGTTCTCTCTCTCCTCCTTGATAAGCTTTTCTTAAAATGCTATGCTGGCTGTATACTTCACAGAAATTCTATTAGTTCATGTCTGCTGTAGTTATTGTTTCAGAATAGGCCATTGCATTTTGATGTCTCATCCCAGAAAGATTTAAATGGTTTCAGAATGGTTTGAAGCCAACAGGGTTTGGGATCTTTGACATTATCCAGAGTAAAGTATTTGTTTTTCATACCACTTGGTGCAATGCAAAATTGTGTGTTTTGGCACAGTGTGGTCAGCCTTCTGTAGGTAGTGTCACAGAGTTTTTAAATCCAGCCAGAAAAATAAATAAGTAATTGTATTTTTAAAAGGTACCTTCTCATACATACAATCCATTTCCACGGATTGGGGAGCAGGGACACAGAAGTGATTCACATGTTAAGTATTCCATTCAAATGGAGTCATTTTTTTCTAGAAAGCCATGGGTTGGTAATAGGAATTATCGACAAACCTCATCAAGTCTTCGATTAAATTTAGGGTGATATCTTTCAGTTCACTATTATATTTATGATACTAATGCAGCTCCGTATTATTGAAATGATAATCGTTTTTAGGAACTTATTACATTGAATAGGACAGCTGAGAAATTTGATCACGGAAATCAGCTTTGGTGTATATAGGAGGAAGCTTATTAAAATGCATCATCCGCCATATTGGACTTGACTCCTCCATAGGGATCCAGGGCATTGCCAGAAGAATAAAACCATCACTATAATATTTAAATAAGAGTGCTGTGGTTTCTGTAGGATCCTTTTATAAAATTAGTCTATCTCAACAGCTGACTCACTACCTGATAAACCCATCTCTCAACTCATGGTGCTGAAAGGCACTCATTTCTAATTCCTCCCTTTCGACTGCTGGTTAGTATCGCATGTGTGTTTGCTAATTTTCCATATTCCACAACTGAATATTGACTACTCACAAAAGTTTATTTGAGCTGGATGGCTTCTGTCTGGTATCAATCAGGGGTGATTTGGGAGAGTTGATAGATAAGGGGAAAACAGTGAAGAAAGGAGAAGTGGCTGGGAGAAAGAGGCAGAGGAGGAGGCTACACAGCAGGTCATACCCATGGCTGTTTCTCTAACAGTGGCTGAGGATAACTTAACTCTGTTACACGGCCCAGAAGGGATTAAACTACAAGTCATGGGCAGAGAATCCCTTCAGTACAGAAGGAAGCAATTCGACCCATCGAGCCTGGACAGACCACATCCCACCCAGGCACACATTTACTCTGCTAACTGCCCAGCACAATGGTCAATTTAGCATGGCCAATCCATCTGCACATTTTTGGACTGTAGGAGGAAACTGGAGCACCTGAAGAAACCCACGCAGAGACAGAGAAAGTGCAAACTCCACACAGATAGTGACCCTAGGCCTGAATTGAACCTGGGTTCCTGAGATTGTGAGGCAGCAGTGCTAACTACTGCCACCATACCCCCACAGTGCAAGAATGAACAGATACTGGAGACGTTTGCAGTCAGGAATGCTTTGAGCCAAAACTCCTGTGTCAACCTCGACCTCATCAAGACGGTGGAAGGCATCAATCATAAAACATTCACCAATTATACTGAATCTGAGCTCCTCAAACTATCCAACTGCACTGAGCTGAAGAGCTGGATTGAGACTTTTGTGTAGATTTTCTGACACTTTTCACAGAAGAGGATGATCCAGCTCATTTCCAGGAAGATGTCCAGAGGATAAAGAGAAAATTATTCTCTCCAAAGTGGAGCAGAATCAATTGGACCAACAAATACTGACGTGCAACCATGACCCTTCATCATTATGTGCACCTGCTGAGAAAGTGGAAGACAAATCTGAAATGATAGAATGTCTGATACAATAACCCTTCATCCAACAGTGGTGAGCCATTTGTAAATAGATCCACACTTATCCATCCACAAATGGACACAAACAGTCAAGCAAGTCCAGCATTAAAGACAGTAAACAGGGTTAAACTTTTTCCTAGGATGGACTCAAATAGCACGAGGGATCACGGGCTTAGGGTGAGCGGGGTAAAGTATAATTTGGATGCCAGAGGAAGTTTTTTCACACAGAGAGTGGTGGGGGTATGGAATGCACTGCCAATTAAAGTGGTGAAGGCAGGCACTCTGGAGTTATTTAAGAGATACTTAGATGGGCCCATGAACAGAATGGGAACGGAGGGATAGAGAAAACTGATTTAAAATAGGGATCACGAGCCTTCGGAGTTCCGTGGGAAGTGTTAATTTGTCAATGACATTGATGTATTTGTTTTTTCCTACAGGTACTTCGGTCCGCCTTGTCTAACAAGGGGCATACACGCGATGGGTCGTGAGAGGGCTGCTCTTGGATTTTTCGAGAGTATCCTAGTGCTTCACATCGTTAGTGTAGGCTTGACCTGGACCATTTGATGGGCAACACGACAGCTCAGTGACTATCGCTACGCTGTGCAGATACATGGATTTGGGCCTGTGTCTGTAGGAGTTTGTGCATCCTCCCCGTGCTTGCGTGGGTTTTCTCCGGGTACTCCGGTTTCCTGTCACATCCCAACGATATGCTGTTAGGCTGATTGGCAGAACAAATTCTCCCTAAATTGTCTCAAATTTGGTTCTAATGCATAGATCTATAAACATAGACAGGGATGACAGGGATCATGGGTAGAAGTGGGAACATTGAGGTGGCGGCGCGGGCTCGTTGGGTCGAAGGGCCTAATTCCTGTGCTGTTTTGTTCTTTATTCTAAGACAATATCCGCTTCTTCCCCATTGGAAGACGCTGACATTATTGTTATACCAGGGTTGTTGGAATTTGAGGGAAAGTAATTTGTTGACCAAATGCCTCCACAATGTTTCTGGTTCTATCTAAAAATTACTTCCAGAGGCAGCATTCCAGGATTACCTAAAGATCCACAAACAAGAGGTTATAAGGAATCATCATTCTGAATGTGAGGAAGGATAGTCAAAACTGTCAGAAAACATCAAGGTGCACTCAGCAGACAGAGATGGGGAATGTATAAACATAAAGAAAAGGATGAACCCACCAAGTTCATTCATGAGAGAAAAACAAGGGATTGAGAGAGGTACAATAATGAGGAAGGGGGAAAGAGGATTAAGTCTAGATGCAGGTGAGAACCAGATGTTGAGAATCAAACTGACAATGCGCCAGATACTATAACTCTTACCAAAACCAAACTGTTTCAAAGCAAAGAAATCCAAAGAGAGGTTGTTGATCTTAAAATTCTGACAAAAGCACAATCAGGAAGTCATGAATCTTCCATTTGAATCTATGAAGTCAGAGACTTCAGGAGAGGTGGAGTAATCAGTAAATAGAAATGTAAAATATATTTAGGCGTGGACTTGGGAGAAGGGTGTGAGGGGATGTAGTATTAGGGCGTTTGGTGTTGAAAGGATTAATGTATGGTACTGGAGAAACTGTACCACCCACATAACAATGCAAGCGTGATTCATGACTAAATTGAGAAGGAGAAAGCTCGTGGCTTAGACTGAGGAACACTTAGCCTTGTATATTTTAACATAGTTATGTTCACCCAATAAACCAGTTATCATTTAGACTTACCTCTGCAATCATTCCTCAGCCAGTCATGATCAATGTACTACACTCATTACTACCAGCCAGCTGGCCTGGCTAGCTCTGTGCCATTCTCAAAGACACTGGTAGAATTGTTGCTGAGTTATCCTGACAATCTGCCATTGAACCAAGGCCACTCTCCTATGCCCCAGTATGCCCACTAATCTGTGATGTAGAAATGACAGTGTTGAACTGGGGTAAACACAGTAAGACTTCTTACATCAGTCTGTGCCAGAATACAAGTATTACCTGATTCACTCAATTGTACCCAACAATTAATAGCTTTTACTTCATTGGATAAGATTGCTATGGAAACTGGAATTCATTAGGATTTTAAACATTAGACAGGCTGTGATTTCTGCATACATTACAAGATTGAGTTAATGCATATCGGCTGCTGGTGGAGAACTTTGCACACAATTTGAAAAATTAGCCTTATTTCTTCATGCATAAATTAATTTATTTTATTATATATGTCACATAGAGCAGCAATTCATGCATGTTTTGAACTCCTGTTTGAACTCCCAACTGAAGCTTAAATTAGCAACCTGGAAACACCCAGGATTAATATCAGGGATTAAGATCCCAGGATTACAGGAGCCGATTGATGGCTGGTAATGGTGATGTCTGGACTCTGATCTTTATGCCTCCACTGTTATCAAGTACAAAGAAGAGGTTGGTGTGGACGGTTGCAGTGCAGTGATCTGTGCTCATCATGTACCTGAGTGAATGAGACAAAGCAGTGTGACCTGGATCACATTTGCCAGAGAGCTGGCTGGGATAAGAATGACTGGGATCAGAGCTGCACAATACAATGTCTGAGGATAATATTAGAGGTGTTCACCTCAGTTCAGCTTTATGCATTTCCATTTGAAGAGCACAGGAGCTGAGATCCTTATACAGCAATGTGGAATTTTATATGTGCATCTGGGAAAAAGCCAATCTTCCATCCCTCATGCACACTGTTCTCTGTTTATGGCAAAGGTTTTGATATAATGACAGTTCAATGGAAGCTACCAAGAGAAATGTACTTTTGTTTATAAAGGTACAGTCAAATTGATGAAGACTCTCATCAGTCATATTACATTATTCACGATTAGCATCCTACATATCCTGATGATGTTTTCTGAAGATCACACTATTGTCTGTGATCCCCAGCTATGTCGCTCTTAGTGCCTCTGCCCTATGCCTTTGATTGGCTTCTACAGTTTGGCATCCGTCCCAGTGATAATGATTCCATATATGGGGAGAATGCATCCTTGCTTGGAGGCATTTCACTGTCAGATATTTTTGTAGGAGCTTATTTATTGGCGTATATCAGTAATAATGTGATGCAGGAGTCTAGTAGTCCCTAATTAATTTATAGAAAGGAGGAGGTAAAATTATAGCACTTCTGTGAAAATATTAGATCATGTCTGATGTCAGCACTGTAATGACTGCACCTTTTCAATCACTTCAAGAAAAGAGGATAATAACATTTCCAGCATTTTCTGTTCCTGTTTCAGATTCCAGCATTCACAGTAATATGTTTTTATCTTATTTGATAACATTTGTGTCAGAATCTCTTGGACTTTACTGTTGGGTTTTCCTGATGAGTCATTCTTTCTAGCCTGGCCATCATATACTCTATATGTCTTTGCTGGCTTTTTGACATTGTTACATTGGATTGCTTGCTAATATTCCTGGTAGTTCGGACTGTAATCTCTTAGTCTTTTTGCTGCAGACACCGCTGCCTGTATTGGAAAAGCTTCTTGTCACTCAGTTGTCCATTTCTATTGCCTCAGATTCTATAAAGTGTGCTAGGGCCTTGAAGTTTCTGATCAGTAAGCCTGGATGAATTACTATGTTATCTTCTACAGGTTAAGTGCCTCATTTCCTGCTTGTTAAATGACACCGCTCACTATATGTGTGTAATCTGATTGGGTGCCTTAATTTACAGCTGGCAGTAAGTTCAGCTGCTATTCATTTTTACACGGTGACGTTCTACATGGGCAGTAATCAGGAGTAATTACTGCTGGAAAATGTCTACAGTGTCTGAATGCTCGCAAGTTAAAAACAGATTCCTAGTGTTGTTCCTTATTTTTAATAGGTCGTAAATAATGAAATGAGACATGAATAGTAATTCACCGATTACCATTTCCAGATGATAGGCCGGGATTGGAACCATATGAACTGACAGTGCAGAACGCAACAAGGCTGTAGCTTAGGCAGGCTGTTCAGACAGATTAAAGCCTGTTAGCAAAGCTTTATTAACATCACCTGAAACCTGAGATGAGGTACAATGTTCATAATTCAGCTCAGGGACGGATAGTATTGGACTGCATTTTCAGTGGATTTTAAAGTGTGCATTATGTTGTTGGCTTGGTGCCAAAATGTATTTGTTTTGCTGAATTGCAATTTCAGTAAACAGAAGTGACACACATGTTGTTGCAGTAAATAGAAAAGGGGAGTGGTGGAGCAGTGGTGTTGTTGCTAGTAGTATCCAGGGATCCAGCATAATAACCTGGGTTCGAATCCCACATGGCAAATGGTGAAATCTGAATTCAGTACAACTCTGGAATTAAAAGAACATCATGAAACCATTCTTGATTGTCATTAAAGACTCATTTGGTTCATTAATCTGTAAGGAAGGAAATCTGCTGTCCTTACCTGGTCTGGCCTACATATGACTCCAGACCCTCAGAAATAGACAATACCCACATCCATCAATAAGTAAAAAGTATTTTATTTCTCTCCTACTGTTTCATTGGAAAACAGGAATGGGAGGCAAGTAAAATAAAGCATGTGGCCAGTCTATCACCTTTCCACCGCTACATAGGCCACGAAGAAGTCAGGCAATCCACCTGCCCTTAGGTTTATTGAGGCCCTTAAGTGAACAATTATCTTCCACTTAAGGGCTTCACTCCACCTTTGTCGCAATTTTTCGATCTGCGCAGAAATACAATGACATGGCTTTCACAGCATGGGCTGCTGGGGGGCAGGAGAATCAGGGGTGGGTGGCCTCTGCTTTGAAGTCCTCTGTGTCCATCAAGGGCACCCCTCCCAAGTTGGTTCCCCTCTGCCCCCTTGTCCTGCCCACACAATCTGGATTTATCTGAATTCTGCTATCCGTCTGCAGTTCTTTCTTGGCACAGTAAATAGTCTCACAATATCAGGTTTAAGTCCAACAGGTTTATTTGGAAGCACAAGCTTTCGAAGCATTGCCCCTTCATTGGGTGAGTGAAGAATTCAGATATTGTGACATGAAGCCAAGATCCCGGTTGAGGCTGTGGTTATGTGTGTGCAACTTGGCTATCAGCCTCTGCTCAGCAATTCCGCATCTTGTTCTCTAAGGCTGCCTTAACGACACACAACAACGCAAAATCACTGAGCAGAAACTGATAGCCAAGTTCTGCACATGAGGACAGCCTCAACTGGGATCTTAGATTCATGTCATACTATCTGTAACCCCCATAACTTGCCTCAGCTTGCAAAATCTCACTAATTGTCCTGGCTGTAGACAATTCATACCTTTTTAACCTGTGCTTAATTCTCTCTCCACTCACTTGTCTGTACCCGTAAAGACTTGATTATCTGTAAAGACTCACATTCCAAACATTATGTTGTAATTGAGTTTGTGCTTATATATACCTGTTTGTGAACTGAATTTTTCACTCATCTGATGAAGAGACAATGCTGCTACCAAAGCTAGGGACTAACTAAGATGAATAGGTGGGATTGTGGGGATAGACCCAGGGTGGGATTGTGGTCGATGCAGACTTGATGGGCCAAATGGCCTCCTTCTGCATTGCAGGGAATCTATGCTACTTGTTGTTCAATGGAGAAATCTCCAATATAACATTGCACTTTTATTTGTTACCACCAGGGGATGTCATTGCTTCATTTTCCATCGATGCATAGTCGGAAGGATGATGTGACTATAACTCATACACTAATTGTCCTTGGAGCTCAGGTTCCTGTCCTTTTTTGATCTAGTTCTGGAAACAACTTGGTGGACATCCACTGAGAAAGGTTAAATCAAAGAAATGTAATACTGGGCTGCTTGTCAAGAAGAGAGTAATTTGGCACGGTGGAGGTATATTTCCAGAAGGGGGAAACAAATCCAGAGCTCATCAGAAAACAAAAAGAGACAGAGGTAAAGATGAAGAATAAGAAGTATGTTTCTGATGGAGATCAGGTAGATAATGCAACTTAGAATTGTTGCAGAATTTGGGAAGGTTCAGAGGGGAATTGAATAAATAAATCAAAGAGAGAAGCAAAGAGAGAGAATGAGAAGAGACCAGGAACAAACATAAGAGGGAATCCAAAATCTTTCCTGGTCATGTAAATAGTAGAAGAATGGTAAAAGGAGGATTCAGGTCAATTAGGGACAACAGATAGGATTTACACATGGAGGCTGGAGCATGGCTGAGGTACTAAATGAATACTTTGCATCTGTTTTGCCCAAGACACTTGATGAGTTTAAAATTGATAAGGAGGAAATATTGGATAAATTGTTTATACTTCAAGCTGATAAGGCATCAGGACCAGATGAAATGCTTCCAAGGATACTGAGAGAAGTGAAAATGGAAATTGTGGATGCACAGGCCATGATTTATCCATCTTCCTTAGACTCAGGAGTGATACCAGAGGACTGGAGAATTGTAAATGCTGTATCTTTGTTCAAAAAAGGGTATAAAGATAAGCCCACCAACTACTGGACAATCAGTTTAATCTCAGTGGTGGGGAAATGATAAATAATGACAAAAGTAATAGGCACATGGGCAAACGAGGACAAAGGAAGGCAAGCCAACACTGAACTTTTGAGGGAAATTTGTGTTTAACTAACCTGTTTGAGGTTTTTGATGAAGTAGTAGATAGGTTAATGAAGATGATATGGTGTACACAAACTTTCAAAAGGTATTTGATAATGTGCTGCACATCAGGCTTGTGAGCCAAATTAGAATTCCATGGAATGAGAGGGACAATTGCAACTTGGATACGGAATTAGCTGAGTGACAGGAAACAAAGAATGGTGGATGTTTATTAGACTGGAAGAAGGTTTATATTAGGATTCCCCAGGGGTTAGTGTTAGGATCCTTCTCTTCCTAATGATATTAATCATCTTGACCTGGGTGTACAAAGCATAATTTGCAGATGATGCAAAACATAGAGATATTAGAGTAGCACAGTGGTTAGGGACCTGGGTTTGATTCCTGGCTTGGACACTCTCTGTGTGGAGTCTGCATGTTCTTCCTGTGTCTGCATGGGTTTCCTTTAGTAATAAGTCTCACAAACTAGGTTAGAGTCCAACCAGTTCATTTGATAGTAATTCCACAAGCTTTTGAAATGGTGTTCCTTTGTCAGGTGTTTGGAAGGTTCTGATCAGAGAAGGGCATATAAAGTCACACACAGTTTACAGAATACTGATTAGAATGCAAGTCTTTACAGCTAACCTGCTATTCAAGTCTTAAAGATGCAGACGTTGTGAGTGGAGATAGCATTAGCATAGGTTAAAGAGATTGTATTGTCACCACCAGGAGATGTCATTGCTTCCAGTAAGTGAGATTTTACAAGCCCAGGCAAGTCATGGGGGTTACAGATAGTGTGACATGAACCCAAGATCCCAGTTGAGGCCATCCTCATGTCCCATCCAACGTCGGCATCTCTACATTATGGTTTCCTTCCACAGTCCAAAAGATGTATGGGTTAGGTGGATTGGCCGTGCTAAAATTGCCCCTTAGTGTCAGGGGGACTAGCTGGGATAAATGCATGGGGTTATGACGATAAGGCCTGGATGGGATTGTGGTCAGTGCAGGCTCAATAGACTGAATGGCCTCCTTTTGCACTGTAGGATTCTATGATTGTGAATTATGAGGGGGATAATATAGAACTGCAATAGGACACAGGCAAATTGGTGGAATGAGTACACACGTAGCAGATGAAATTTAATGCAGCCAAGTGTCAAGTGATTCAATTTCATAGAGAGACAAAACAAAAGGGTGCAATTCTAAATGTGAGCACAGAAGCAGAGGTGTAAATGTACATAAATCATTGAAGGTGGCACCTAGTTTGCAAGAGCTGTTAACAAAGCATTCAGCATCCTGAGCTTTCTCAATAGGAGAACAGGTACAAAAGCAAGATGGTTATGTTAAAACTATAAAATACTGCTTTGTCCTCAGCTGGAGCATAGTATTCCAATTCTGGGCACCACACTTAAGGAAGTTTTTCAAGGCTTTAGAAAGGGTGCAGGAAAGAATCAAGAGAATGGATCCAGGGATGAGGAACTTCAGTTGCGTAGAAAGAAGTTGGGGCTATTCTCCTTGGAGAAGATCGAGAGGAGATTTGATGGAGATGTTCAAAATACTGACATGTCTGAACAGAGAAAATAGGGAGAATCATACCCATTGACGGAAGGATCACGAATCAAAGGTTTAAGGTAACTGGTAAAAGAAGCAACAGTGACACTTTGTACTTGTAGCCTGTTTTATTTTACGATTCCTATCGCCTTATATAGTACCATAAACATGTTGAGGAGATGCAGCTATTTCTTGAAAATATATCATTCTGAATTATATTAAAGTATGTGTTTTTGATCTTTGTAGGATGCTGCTCAGGAGATGAAACTTGTTCTTGGAGGGCCTGTTTCTAAAGTGGCAGCACTGCAGGATTGCATGTTGCAGCAAAGTGATTCTGCTGGAATTGGAGGTAAGAACAAAGAAAATTACAGCACAGGGACAGTCTCTTCGGCCCTCCAAGCCTGCACTGAGCATGCTATCTGACTTAACTAAAACCCCCTGCCCTTCCAGGGTTCACATCCCTCTATTTCCATCCGATTCAAGTCGCCCCTTAAAAGTCACTTTTGTATCTGTTTCCACTACTTCACCCAGCAACAAGTTCAGGGCACCCACCACTGTGCATAAAAAATCTGCCTCATATATCTCATTTAAACCTTGCCCCTCACACCTTAAACCAGTGTCCCTAGTAATTGACTCTTCCACCCTGGAAAAAGCTTTTGACTGTCTGCTCTGTCCGTGCCCCTCAACCTCCGATGTTCCAATGAGAACAAACCAAATTTTTCCAAACTCTCCACATACGTGATGCTCTCCATACCAGCAAGATCCTGGTAAATCTTTTCTATACCCTCTCCAAAGTTTCCACATTCTTCTGATAGCGTGGCAGCCAGAATTGTGGTGAACAGCATGACATTCACAAGATATGGGGAGAACTTGCCAGCCAAGAAACATAGTAGCATAATCCACTTTGTCCGTACTGAATGAGAGTTAAACGCTTGAATGTCACCCTTCATGTCACTAAACCTGTAGGTTGCAGCATCTCAAGTGCACATCCAACTGCTTTTTTAATGTGATGATGGTTTCTGTCTCCACTATCCTTTCAGGTACCGTACTCCAGTCTCCACCAGCATCTGGGTGAAAAAATTGCTCAACTCTCCTGTAATCCTTATACCACTAACTTGAAACCCACAGAGCCTTAGTTATTTCTTTCCTTGCTCTGTTTCACAGCTTGGAATACGTTTCATCTGGTCTTGAGGATCTATCCACTTTCAAGGATGCTAGACATCTTAACATGTCACCCCACAGCGTGTGTGTCCCACCCAATATTTTATATGCCTCCTCCTTAACTACAATGTTTCATTCCTCTTCTTTGTGCAAATAGATTCAAAGTATTCATTAAGAGATATGACTTGCACCTTTACATATAAATTACCTGTAATTGACACTACTTTTTCCCTTAGTTATAGAATCATAGAATCACTAAGTGCAATAGAAGATCATTCGAGTCATCAAGTCTACACCAACTCTCCAACAGAGTATCTTTCCCGGGCCAGTTCCCCACTTTAACCATGTAACCTCGTGCATTTACCATGTTAATCCCCCTAACCTGCACATTTTGAGATGTAGAACATAGAACAGTACAACACAGTACAGGCCCTTTAGCCCTCAATGTTGTGCTGAGCTATGTCTAAACCCAAGATAAAGAACACTAAAGGACAATTTAGCATAGACAATCCACTTAACCTGCACAACTTTGGACAGTGGGGGGAAACTGGAGCACCTGGAGGAAACCCACATAGAGCATGGGGAGAATGTGCAAACTCAACACAACCAATCGTGTGGACACTGGCTTCCAGTCACTAAAGCAGCTTCTATCATCACCCTTTAACTCCTACAACTGAACCAATTTTGAAAACACTTTCTCAAATTACCCTGCATTTGATTTGCATTTATCTTCGATGTGAGACCTTCTCAAAAGCTTTGCTGAAATCCATATAAATGACATCAACACTAGTTGTCCATGTTTGGAATGAACCTGTAACGAGATCAGGAGCTGAGCTAAGTCTTGGTCAAATCCAAATTGAGTGTAAGTGAGCTGAAAGCCAATTTAGGTCAAAGATGTGAGATTAACTGGAATTTACCCGAATGCAGTATACAATGGAGGCAGCCTCCCAGCAGCAGACCAGCATCACGTTAATCACCCATTACCCCCACGCTGTCAGTATACCAAAATGGCCATAGCTGTGACCACAGATTTCCCCGCAGAATGCATCTCCCATTATAATGGTGGCCACATGGCTGTGGCCACTGTTTGCTTTGAAAAATGATGAAGAGGGCTGAGTAGACCCTTCCATCTTTAAGTGCCTCCCCTCTCCTTTTTAGTACATCAGTAGTGGGGTTACAGTTCTATATGCTGCAAGCTCCCCATTAGCTCTCCAGGGATAGGAGCATGGCCACTGATCTTTATTGCGTAGTGATTATGCTCTCCGGTGATTATAGGCCATACCTTTACAAACTGTGTTCCAATGTTAGCTGCTAAATCTGTGAGGTGTCAAGACTCAGAAATGCCCCTGACATTATGTCTCGGAATGAAAATCCAGCCCTTTGTTTCAACTAAAAATTAACAAGTGGATATTGGGGTGGCATAGTGGTTAGCACTGCTGCCTTATATTGCCAGATGCACAGGTCCGGCCTTGGGTGACTGTCTGTGTGGAGTTTGCATGTTCTCCCCATGTCTGCATGGGTTTCCGAGTGATCCAATTTCCTCCTGCAGTCCAAAGACGTGCAGGTTGTGTGAATTGGCCATGTTAAATTGCCATTAGTGTCCCAAAAGGTGTAAGCTGGGGGGAATTAGTCAAGATAAAGGTGTGGGACTATGATGATGGGTTGGAGGCAGTAGGCTCATTCGAGAATTGGGCAGACTCAATAGGACATATTGCCGCCTTCTGCAGGTTCTGTGGTCAGTTTAATTTTAGGAAATGATTCTGGAAATGCTTTGATATGCCTGGTAGAAATTGGTTGCTGTGGTGGAAGTGGTGGAGATTTCTGTTGCCCCAACATCATCTTTGTGATCTCGATCTATATCTACCCCAATAGGAATCCAAGATAACCAACTCTCTTCATATTGCAGGTGACACAGGAAAACTTTTGGTTACCCGAATGACACAACTTAATCAGTTACTTGAGGAAATGAAAGAGCTTCTCAGACAACAGGTAACACAAATGTCCCACTCTGCAAGTAAGGTATGTCACTTAAGCACCTTCGGTCCAAATACCTGCAGAGGGATCACACCCCATTGTAAGTGCTGGGTTGTGCTCACTACCAACCTCTACCGCTAACCTAACAAATTTAACAACACCCTACTGTGATTGCATGTACCCATGCAGCTAGAGATGCATGTTGAGTGTTTACCTGCTGAGGAAGTTCAAATATAATGGATTGTGTATGGTCTGAAGTGTAAAGTTAAAGAACTGCCCTCTTGACTCCCTTTGCAACGAGATCATTTGCAAATCCTTTAGATTGTGAGGGTGCGGTTTGACCGAGGCATCCAGGTGTGGCCCCCAGCCACAGCTTAGCTGATTGATATGCCTAATTTGCTGATGAAGCAACCAGCTAATGGGAAGTTGGTGGTATGCAAACCCTTGATGTTGGCAGTCCTCCAAATGACCCTGCCCATGCCTCTGCCACTCGTCTTGTATGGAGTGGGGTGGAGTTTCCACCCCAATAAAAGGCTCAAGGAATCAAAGACTCCACTGGCTCCCAGTCTAACTTACTGGTCCACTTCCCTGGGCTTACGCTGATAGCGTAGCAGGATGGTGGCAAATTTTAACTTTGAGCTTCAATATTAGGTTGTGAGATCTTGGGCTGAACTATCCCCCACAGAGGTGGGAGACCAGACTCAGGGCTCTTTTCATGTCCCAAGCCTGTCTCGGCGGGGAACTGATTCAACTCGAGCCTTTCATGTAGGTGACCTTTGCACTGGAATGTCAAACAAAGGGTGGTAAAACAGAGTCTATTGTTTTAAAAATGTCAATAAAACAAGACCAAAAAGCAGTGAGTTTACCATTGAGAACTCTATAGGGTGGCCTTTGGTTGTACCTTTCCAAGGCCAAAAGTAGGACTCTAGGCCAAGGGTCATTAGCGTACCTGCTTCCAGATAGTTAAGTATACTGGAGTACACAGGAGGCCATTTGGAAAATCCCAGTCCACCTCCTCACTTTATTTTCACAAGGCTTTTAACAAACCTCATCGACTGTCTGACTGGTGGAACAGGTGCCTTCCTGTGCCCCAAATTTACACCAGCTCAGACAGCAGTGTTAGAAAGCTGTCACACTGACCAGCCTTCTCATTTTCAGGCTTCATCTGGCCATGTTCTGAAACTAGCGGGACTGGAAAATTCAGCTCTTTGCATCAGGAAAACCAGGCTGGAATCTTACCACTGCTCACATTGGCAGGATTTTCCCATCCCGCTGCAGTGAACGGAGCCGGTTGGCTAGCCACCAATTCTCAAACCTCATTGCAGCAGGAGTGAAGCAGGAAAGCTCATTGAGTTTTTTGAGAAAGTGACCAGAGAGGTGGATGGGGGTAAGGCGGTTGATGTAGTATATATGGACTTTAGTAAGGCGTTTGATAAGGTGGCCCATGGTAGACTTCTACAGAAAATGAAGATGTGTGGAATAGAGGGTGATTTAGCTAATTGGATTAGGAATTGGCTGGCAGATAGAAGACAGAGGGTGGTGGTTGATGGGAGATATTCATCGTGGAGTTCGGTGACGAGTGGTGTGCCTCAGGGGTCTGTTTTGGGGCCCCTGCTGTTTGTAATTTTTATAAATGATCTGGATGAGGGTATTGAAGGATGGATTAGTAAATTTGCAGATGACACTAAAGTCGGTGGAGTGGTAGATAGTGAAGAGGGGTGTTATAGTTTGCAGAGAGACTTGGACAAGTTGCAGAGCTGGGCCGAGAGGTGGCAAATGGAGTTTAATGTGGAAAAGTGTGAGGTAATGCACTTTGGCAGGAACAATAAATGTGTAGAGTATAGGGCTAATGGTAGGGCTCTTAATAGTGTTGAGGAACAGAAGGATCTTGGTGTATGTGTCAATAGATCCCTGAAAGTAGGCAGTCAAGTGGATAAAGTTGTTAAGAAGGCATATGGAGTCTTAGCTTTTATTGGTAGGGGGATTGAATTTAGGAGCCGCAGCATCATGTTGCAACTGTACAAAACTCTAGTGCGGCCGCACTTGGAGTATTGTGTGCAGTTCTGGTCCCCACATTATAAGAAAGATGTGGAGGCATTGGAGAGGGTACAGAGGAGGTTTACCAGGATGTTGCCTGGTATGGAGGGCAGGTCCTATGAAGAGAGGTTGAAGGATTTGAGGTTGTTTTCGTTAGAAAGGAGGCGGCTAAGAGGGGATCTTATTGAAACATATAAGATGATTAGAGGTTTAGATAGGGTGGACAGTGATAGCCTTTTTCCTAGGATGGAGAAAGCTAGCACGAGGGGACACAGCTTTAAATTAAGGGGTATGAGTTATAGGACGGATATCAGAGGTAGGTTCTTTACTCAAAGAGTGATTAGGGAGTGGAATGCCCTGCCTGCAGCTGTTGTAGATGCGCCAAGTTTGGTGGCGTTTAAGAGGTTAATTGATAAGTATATGGAAGAGAAGGGAATGGTTTAGTTTGGAGGGGCATTGCTTTTTATTTTGGTCGGCACAACATCGAAGGCCGAAGGGCCTGTTCTGTGCTGTAATGTTCTATGAAAGGGCGCTAAGCTGGCACTCCCAGGCTGCAAACACATGGGAATGTGCCCTTTGCTTCCCTCTTTCAATCTGGTTGATGCTCTTTCCTCTTGTGACCAGCTGGGCTTTGGCTCTTTCACACAAAGGGGGTGAAGTTGATGAGAGAAACAACCAGCTATGTATGGAGAATTAAATTATTAGGAAGCAGATTCAATCATGAATTTGAGAAGAAAATTGGAAAGCAGCTAAAGAGAAAAATATTTTGCAGGGTGATGGGGAAACAGCGGGTGGGAATGGGAGCAGGTGAGTTGCTCTTGCAGAGAGCCAGCACAGATACAATGGACTGAATGGCCTCCTTCAATGCTGTAATCATTCTATGATTAGTGTTCAGTAACAGGAAGGATCAAATCAAGACGATACAAGTTTTGCTGAAAGTTCTCCCATGTGTTACTTTTAACACTGATTAAGTGAGGCATAAAATCTGCTGCGATTTCATTTCCTGAATGCATTCTCGTAACATCTTTCTTCAGGAAATCCAAACAACACCTAAGTCTTTATTTCGGGAAGTGTCACTAACTGAGAAGTGAGCTGGATTATGTAATGTATCAAGCTGTTACAAATATACAGATCTGGGACTGCTTAAAGCCAAGCTACCTGCTGCCACGCAAGTGCTAATGAAAAGTCTGAAACTTAGCTACTTTCAGCAAAGGAGGGCTGGGGTAAAAGGTATATTTAAGGTGATAATATCAGTAGCATCATTCTGGGAACATAAGAGCACCACACTGCAGATTCTGGAAATTTTTAAGTTTGAAGTTTATTTAATAGTGTCATTATATTAACACTGCAATGAAGTTGCTGTGAAAACCCCTTAGTTGCTACACTCAGGTGCCTGTTCAGGTACAGTGAGGGAGAATTAGGCATGGCCAGTGCACCTAACCAGTATGTCTTTCAGACTGTGGGAGGAAACCGGAGTGCACAGAGGAAACCCACGCAGACACGGCGAGAACGTGCAAACTCCATACAGATGGTGATCCAAGCCAGGATCTGAACCAGTGCCCCTGGTGCTGTGAAGCAGCAGTGTTAACCACTGTGCCATGGAGGAAATCTGAAGAAATAAAGACAGGGAGAGAAAGTGGGGTTAACCTTTCGAGTCCGTATCTCTACCCCTCAAGGATAAAGGGAGGGAAAAACATGATGAATTATATACTGTAATAGAGGGGGTGTAACAGATGGAGCTGCATAGAAGGTCAGTGATGGATGGGAGCCGGGAAAGATTGTAACAGAGATGGGAAGGTCACAAGACGGAGCAAAAGTTAATGGCAGTGGAAAGGATAGTAGAAGGTGCTAGTCACAGCATAAAGGTATCAGAATGTGTTAATGGGAAAAACAAAGTTAGTGCTCAGTTAATGTACAAAACAATAGATGGAAAAATGATCTGGGGCTAAGGGATTTGAAGGGGATGGATATCACATTTATTCACAACATTGGCAAAGGTAGGAATTTTGACTTTTAGCCAGTAAGAAATGTTGCAGCAAACTACTTCTAAAAGAGGCAGAATGTGGACTAGCCTGAGAATTACATACTATTTTCTGGAGCAAAGTATCTAGGATAAGCCTGGAGTGCTACCGTATTCTGCCTCTTTCAGGCATCGTTGAATAATTCTGATCAGAGAAAGTGGGGGGACAGGAGTTTCTCTATTGTGCACTGTTCCAGTTCCCTGCTCCCCCGTTGTAAAGTTTTTTAAAGTTTATTTATTGGTGTCACAAGTAGGCTCACATTAACACTGCAGAGGAGTTACTATGAAAATCCCCTAGTAACCACACTGCGGTGCTTGTTCAGATACACGGCAGGAGAATTCAACATGGCCAGTGCACCTAACCATCAGACTGTGGAATGAAACTGGAGTACCCGGAGGAAACCCATGCAGACTCTGCAGACTGTGACCCAAGCTGGGAATCAAACCCAGATCCTTGGCAATGTGAGGCAGCAGTGCTAACCACTGCGCCACTGTGCCACCCATAATGTGAGACAACCCTCCCCCAAAATCCAACAGAGCATCAATCATACAGCTTACAGGTAAGTAACCCTGCAGGCACTGGCTGCATATTGTCCATTATGGGCAGCTAATGCTCTATCCCACGTATCGTATATTGTATATTGATCGTATATTGAAGTACTGATATTTGATATCTTAATATGTGTGGCGTCATGGGACTGTGTGAGCACCGGTCCTTACAGCAAGCTGCCTGAGGGAGGCTCCACCCACCATTTCTCGGGCTGCATTCCCATCTGCTCAGGATGGTACCTGTGGCTTCCAAATCTGTGCTCTACGGATGATTGCTGCAGTTACGTGGCCGTGCAGCAACACAACAGTTCCTGTGCAGGCCGCCACAATGCTCAGCCCCTTTAGGCAAGTGTAACATATAAAAAAATTAAATGGGCCATGCACCTAAACACCTACGCAGTGCAAAAAAAATACCTTGCTCCCTGGATCTGGCTACAGTTGCAGGAGCAAGTGATGGCCTTCGAGGAAAATTCCCAGCCCAAGTCCTGTTCGATTGCTGACCCAGAGGTTTATTGTTATTTTTATTTCTAGTTTGAGAGCTTTATTGAAATACTTCACATCCATTAGTCTGTTGAAGTCAGGCTTTATTTCTAAAGGGTAAATTCCACAGTAATATTATTCATGCACAAAACATCTGTTACATAACAAATTCACAAAT
Source organism: Sphyrna mokarran (assembly GCA_024679065.1). Taxonomy (NCBI): domain Eukaryota; kingdom Metazoa; phylum Chordata; class Chondrichthyes; order Carcharhiniformes; family Carcharhinidae; genus Sphyrna; species Sphyrna mokarran. The sequence goes on along the minus strand of JAGIQG010000006.1, from coordinate 30,334,614 downwards.
GGAGTCAGAGCTCCTTAGAATCATACAGTACAGAAGAAGCTCTTCAGCCTGTCGAATCTATACTGACACACAAGAAACAACTGAACTCCCATCTAATTAATAAGTGTATAACTAATAAGTGCGTAATAAGCTAAATTCTCGGATTATGAGATCCTACCATTAAATACCATCACACGGAGAACTAGGTGCTGGAGTGTGGTAACTAGCTAACTTCATTGCAGTGTTAATGTAAGTTTAATGTGAAACTAATAAATAAACTTTAATCCCATCTATCAGCTTATAGCTTTGAATGTTATGATATATAGAAATTTAACCATGCGGACAGGCTGATGGTGGGGGGAGGAATCTTAATGTGACATCAAGGAGAGGTCTGGGGAGGAGGGGGTTAAACATATTTCATAATAACCACATATGTGCCTGCCACATCTAAGCACTGGAGGATTGGAGACTGTGCCTATGATCTGTCAGGGAAAGTTGAGACACCTCGATATGATATTTAAATCAGGCACACACAATGCTGTTGGGAGCCTGGTTTAAATGCCAAGCTGGCTAGCTGGGATGTCCAAGGCTCCAAATCCATCATCCTGATATTCCAGCCCAGTGATCTCTTCCAATCTCCCTCCATCCAGGCTGACTAGGAACCGTCTCCAGCCTGCCAGCTAGCTCTCCCACTTGGTGGATAGGTTAGCTATTAATCTGGCTGGTTACCATGCAGGTAATAGATTACAAACGATTATGAGATCCTACCATTAAATATCATCACACATACACCGCATCCCAAATCCTCACCCCACCACACGAATATACTCTTCCATTTAATCCCGGTAAAATTAGTGCCATCATTGCAAAGGCACTGGGAAGCACAAGGGAATGGTCCACTTTCCCTGTTGTTGCTAGTTTTCTTAGAACATAGAACACTACAGCACAAACAGGCCCTTCAGCCCACAAGTTGTGCCAGTCATACCCATACCTACTAGGCCACAGAACTATCTGTAACTCCCAATCCCATTTAATCCCATGTGCTCATTCAGAAGTCTTTTAAAAGACCCCAGCGAGTTCGCCTCCACCACCACCGACAGCAGTCAATTCCATTCACTCACCATTCTCTGAGTGAAAAAGTTACCCCTAACATTTCCTCTGTATTTGCTGCCGAACACCTTAAACCTGTATCCTCTCGTAGCAACCATTTCAGCTCTGGGAAATAGCCTCCGAGAATCCACCCTATCTATCCCTCTCAACATTTTATAAACTTCTATCAGGTCACCTCTCAACCTTCATCTCTCCAGAGAGAAGAGACCTAGCTCCCTCAACCTATTTTCATAAGGCATGCCTCCCAATCCAGGCAACATCCTTGTAAATCTCCTCTGCACCCCCTCAATAGCTTCCACATCCTTCCAGTAGTGAGGTGACCAGAACTGCACACAGTACTCCAAGTGGGGTCTGACAAGGGTCTTATAAAGTTGCAGCATTACCTCCCGACTCCTAAACTCAATCCCTCGATTAATGAAGGCCAGTACACCATATGCTTCTTGACCACATCCTCCACCTGCGAGGCTGATTTAAGAGTCCTATGGACCCCAAGATCCTTCTGCTCCTCAACACTGCTAAGACTCCTACCCTTGATATTTTGCTCCTTAATCCCATTGGTCCTGCCAAAATGGACCACTACACATTTATCTGCGTTGAAGTCCATCTGCCACTTCTCCACCCATTTTTGCATCCTATCTATGTCTTGCTGCAACTTCTGACATTCGTCCAGACTATCCACAACACCACCAACCTTCATATTGTCTAACCCATCCTTCCACTTCCTCATCCATTTATGAAAATGACAAACAGCAAGGGTCCTAGAACAGATCCCTGGGGCACTCCATTGGTGACCGATCTTCATAAAGAAGAAGACCCATCCAGAACCACACTCTGCCTTCTGCAGGCAAACCAGTTCCGGATCCACAAGGCCAAAGCCCCTTGGATCCCATGCCCTCTCACCTTCTCAAGAAGTCTTGCATGGGGGATCTTATCAAACACCTTGCTGAAATCTATGTAAACCACATCGACTGCTCTTCCTTTGTCAATGTGTTCAGACACATTTTCAAAGAACTCCACTAGGCTCGTAAGACACGACCTGCCCTTGACAAAACTTTGTCCCAGGTGCTCAACTAGGCCTGAAACCATAGCCTGCTTGTCATTTGCCACTTTGCTAAGTAAAGCATTATACCAGACAAAAATTACAGAAGACAGTCGCACAAAGTAAAATGAACAGCCTTCTATCTAATTAAATGAGTGCTTCCTTTCCAGTTTCCTTGGAAGCATAGTTTCAGATCTCACTGCTGCTACCACGCTATATGTGTTCTTGTCTTTTGATTTCCAAAGGTTGTTAATAATGTTAATAACACTTCATGTTTGTAAAGATTAGAAACTGTTTATGTCTAATTTTGCCTTGCTGTCTGGTTCACAAGAAGAACTGGAATGAACAAATTTTTTCATTGCTTCAGTCTCCAGCGCAACTGTGAAATGTGGCCGCTGGAACACTAATACATAACATATTAGTAGCTCCTCACTACTTGCAGATATTTACAGAAAACACAACAGTGGTTAATAGTCCTCTTATTTCTTTCCACATTCTGTGGGCACTGGCAGCCTTGTAGTTTTGTTTGAGAACAAACAGTTCTTCATTGTGGAAAGAAAGCACAATCAGCTGTTGTGCTTTGAGAAACTACTTGAAACTACTGCATAAAATGTCTTAAACTAATAGCTGAACTGTATGGCTTTCCACTTAATTAGGCAATAAGGCAATGCTTGCACACATCCACAAACATTCCTTCCTGCTCGAGAATGTCACCTTGCTACTCCACCAACTTGTGATGGCACCTTACTTTATAAAGATGTCACACATTTCCAACATCCTTGTGAGGGTGGAAAGATGGGCTGGCAAGTAGCCATGTTGTCTCACGTACACTCCTCAGGCCTTTGTGTTTATTAACACCAAAAAAAAGGAATTAAACTACAGGTGCCGTAAGATCATTTCACTTCACTTTATTATTATTATCCTATGGGAATCTGTTCCGGGCACATTGCTCACTTAATAATATAATATATATATATATATTAAGTATTATTAATAATAAAGAAAACCTAAAGATCTAACTTTAAATAAATATCTATTAAAAACTATACAATGTGATTGAAAAGTTTCAGCAGTTTCTGTGATATTTCCACTAATAATGTAACAGAGAGGCTCATGTATAATGCTTGCAGATATATCTATCACTAAACTTTCCCATCTGAACCTAAGATTTCACTTCAAAAATCTCAATATGAATAGCCTATTGAACAGTTTCTAATATCAGAAAGCTATTTTATGCTCGCACGCAACAAAGTAACCTACTATTCTTTTACTGCTGCCCCATCCAAAACATCTTTTCAATCTCAAAGCCTGTTGAATCCTTACTATGCACCATGAGCATACTAAAGATGGGGATAAATATGACAGGCAATTGACAATGATTGCTCTCAGTTTTGTTTTGCACAACAAATCTTTCTAACACAATAAGGCTACCTGCTAAGAGCATCTGAAAATTCATAGCAAGAAAATGTCTTCTGTAGTGAACATCCTTTTGCACCATCTCCTGATCCCTTGCTTTAGGAAACAGCAGTTTCCTTCCTCAAATTCCTTGAAGAAAAACATTCCAGCAGTGTTGTGACTAACTTCTCTAACACTCCAGCATCTCAACAAAACTTCAGTGCAGTTCCTGTCTAAAGATGTTGATTGTCCATGAATCAACCTCTTTCGCTAAAATTTTCAGTTTGCACTCACGTAGAGGGAAAGATTGTTTCTTCCGCTAAGTTGCTACTTAAGAGCCTTAATTGGGGCTGATGGAGCTAACGCATGAGGAGAGATTGAGCCAATTAGGATTATATGCGCTGGAATTTAGAAGAATGAGAGGACAATCTCATAGAAAGCTATGAAATGTTAACAGAACTTGACAGGATAGATGCAGAAAGAATATTCCCAACGGCAAGGAGTCCAGAACCAGAGATCACAGTCTGAGGATATTGAGTAAACCATTTAGGATTGAGGTGAAGAGAAATTTCTTCTCCCAGAGAGTGGTGAGCCTATGAAATTCTCTACCACAGAAAGCAATTAAAGCCAAAACATTGTATCTTTTCAAGAAGTGTTAGGAATGATGCTTAAAGGATCAAAAGATATGCAGGGAAGCTGGGATTAGGCTACCGAGTTGGATGATCAGCCATGAACATAATGAATGGCAGAGTAGGCTGAAAGGATGGAATAACCTACTCCTGCTCCTTTTCTCTATGTTTCCATGTTTCTGTGAGGCAAATGAAATTTCATGCAAAGAAGTGTGAAATGACTCAGTAGGTAGAAAGAATGATAAAGAAACAATATATAACAAATTATATAATTTTTAAAAATATATTCATTCAACGGATGTGAGCTTTGGTTGCTAGGATAACATTTTTTGTCCATCCCTAAATGCTTGTGAGAAGGTGAAATCAGTTCCACCATTTAATGAGATCATGGCCTAATCCCATGCCCATTGGTCCACATACCTTAATACCTTTGCTTAACAAAAAATTAATCAATCTCAAATTTAATATTAGCCACTGATCTAGCATCAGCTGCCATTTGTGGAAGAGGGTTCCAAATCTCTACACTCTGTGCATGTCAAAGTGTTTTCTAACATCACTCCTGAATGCTCTGACCCTAATTTTTAAACTCTGTCCCTTATTCCTGGAACCTCCAGCCAATGGAAATAATTTATCTTTATCTACCCTGTCTTTTCCTGTTAGCATCTTGAAGACTTTGGTCAAATTATCCTCAACCTTCTAAATTCTAGAGAAAACAGGTCCAATTCGTACAATCTCTCCTCATAATTATTTCCCTAAAGTCCAGGTATCGTTCCTGTAAACTTATCCTTCCCAGGCCAATATATCCTTCCTCAGGCATGGTACCCAGACCTGCTCACGTTACTACAAGTGGGATCCAACTAGCATTTTGTATAGCTGCTGTAGTCCATATGGACTAAAGGGAATACAGGAGCAGATGGACCTGATTGTGTATGTGCATAAATCATTGAATGTAGCAGGACAGACAGAGAGAGTAGTTAATAAAGCATGCAGCATCCTGGGCATCATTTATAGGGACATAGATTACTAAAGCAAGGAGATTATGTTAAACTTACATGGAACAGCCTCAGCTTCAGTATAGTGTCCAGTTCCAAGCACCAGATTTTAGGAAAGATATGAAGGCATTAGAGAGCCAAGGGCCATGGGATTAGGCCATGGTCCCATTAAATGGTGGAACTGATTTAATGGGCTGATGGTCTACCCCATTCCTATATTCTTAAGCGGACAGCTCATCTTCACCTTCTCACAGGCATTTAGGGATGGACAATAAATGTTGGAAAGATTCATGAAATTGGTTTCAGGGATGAGGAAGTTCATTTATGTCAATGGATTGGATTAGATAGGACTGTTTCCTTGGAGAAGGGAAGGTAGAGTGGAGATTTGATAAAGGTATTCAAAATCATGAAGGGTCTGGATAGGATAGAAAGGGGAACCTTGTTCCAGTTGGAGGAAGAATCAAGAACAAGAGGGATAGGTTTAAGGTAGTTGGCAAGAGAAGTAATGGCAAATGGAGAACAACATTCACGCAGTGAAGAATTGAAATCTGGGATACATTGTCTAAGAGTGTGGTGGAGGTAAGTTCAATCAAGGCATTTAAGAGGGGATCCCTGTGTCTGCTTGGATTTTCTCTGGGTGCTGTGGTTTCCTCCCATGGTCCAAAAGACGTGCTGGTTAGGTGCATTGGCCATGCTAAATTCTCTCTGTGTACCCCAACGGGCTGTGGAGTATGGTGCCTAGAGGATTTTCACTAATTTTTTTTGCAGTGTTAATGTAAGCCTACTTGTGAAATTAACAAAAAAAATTTTAAACTTTAGATTATGATCTGAAAGGGAAGAATGTGCAGAACTGCAGGAAGAAAAATGGCACTAACTAAATTGCTCCATCTGAGAGCTAGTATACACGTGATGGGCTGAATAGCCTCCTCCTGTGTTGTAACCATTGTGTGGTTCTGTGATGTGCATCAAATTCCTGGATTAGTGCCTTTGTTGAATACATGGTCAAGAAATTGGCGCATTAGCAGATGAGCCAAGTGGTATAGTTCCTGGAATTATTTTCCATGTTACAGAATTCCCAAATCTCCCATACATATCTCACACCTCATGTAGATTGAGAAGACAGGTCCATGAGCCGAGGCCAGTTTTAAGCTTGTGGTGATTTTTAGTTGGCCGCCAACAGGCATGTGACTCAATGATTTGCCTCGAATTTTACCTCACACTGTGACACATAGCTCAGCAGAGCAGAATATTAAGGCGTATTTTTTGCCCTGATTCTCCAACAAATTGTGCCACAGAACATCCTCCATCTCATTATTACTCGGTCTGTAATGTTTTTAAGACTCTTTTTTTTGTTTCTCCAGGTTGCAGAAACCACTTTGTTGCGTCACACCATTGCAGAGTGTCAGGCATGTGGTGAGCATTTTAATGCTTTTTCTATTTATAATTGTAACCTTGAAATGTACCAAATCACATTTAATATGGAGGTCAAGAGATGTTCACCTCTTCAGGCACTTTTACAATCAATGGAATCAAGGGTTTCGGGAAAAGGGCAGGAAAGTGAGGAATGTTGGATCAGGTATGATCCTATTGAAAGGCAGAGCAGGTTCGAGAGCCTGAATGACTTACTCCTGTCACTATTTCTTATGGTCTCTGCTTATATTTCCTCTCCCACACACCTTTGAGGTAGGCCTCAAATTTCATTCTCGAGGTGTGTGTAGGAATCAGGAAAATCCTCCCGTCAGTCTGCCTGCCTCAGGAGAAAGTGCTCACGAAGGCCACGATCTTCATTGCCCCGGGTAAAAGCAGGTTGAGGTTGGACTAGCTAGGAAGAGGTTTGGAAGCAGGCAGGGGGGATGCTGCATGTTGAGGCAACCTGTTTAAAAGGTTCACCGTGATGCTATTGGAGTTAGCCTCAGTTAAAATAAGAACACAAAGAATCCCCGTTTTCCCCACAACACACCACACACACACACACACACACACAACACACACACACACACACACACACACACACACACACACACACACACACACACACACACACACACTTCCCATGCCACATCCATGTAACCTCACGTCCACATCATCAGACTATACCTTGCAACCCATCTCCTATGGCCCCTCTAGCCTCTAATGCCAAGCTGTGCCATTTCCATTGATCCACTATATACAGAATAGAACCAATTAACTGTATTGTGACAGTAGGATTTTTATATATATTTTTTAATTTAAACATCATTCATTACTTTCCATTATGTTAAAAAATGTCATTTCACTATAAGGCACTGAAAGTGTCAATCATCCAGTTCCTTGAAAGTATCAATAACAGAAACCACAAATCCTAGTGACTATTTAACCTTGTGTAATAAACATTGTGAAATTGACCCCGAAATTAGCGAGCCAGAGCTGTTAATCAAGAAATTGTTTCTCTGGGATGCAATTGTTTCAACAAGACTAATAGTTGTCTGGGCTCTCAGCCAAGCCTCAGTATGTATGCTTGAGGTCTACACTAAGTGCTCAGCCTGCCAGCTTTCCCTTTGTGAACTTTTGATGGGAAGGGGGAATCTCTCCTTAACAGGTCTGCTGAGCTCATCAGAGAGCAACCTCCCCCCCCACCCCCAAGATGTGAGCCATTTCCCGCATGTTCTCCTCCCCCACTTCTGCCAAACTCTGAATAATTGGCAGTTATCTGAGGAGGGATTTCCTGAGTAGGGGATATCCCCCCTCAACACAGATATGAGCCATTTGAGCCTGAGATGGCTGTGGGGCAGCTACTTGAATTGGAGAAACAGACCCCCTCACTTTCCAGTTGGCATCTCATTAAATCCAGCTCTATGTCAAACTTTCAGAGTGGAATTGAGGTGGCAGGAGTCTCATATAATACATCTTTTCAAGAAGCCTGCTGCATTTTGTGCCACTCGGGCGCCTAAGGTCAGTAGTGGATCTTCCTGCAGAATGAAGGATCCCCAGTAGTGGAAGTCCTGTCCCCTGACTGCTGCCAGCCAATCAGATGTCAGCAGCTCCTGGCTACTCAGCAGAGCCACTGGAGAAGTGGTGGCTGTTTCTAGTACTGCACCCACTTGTTGTCTCGGATTGAAGGACAAAAGCCCAGGTGATGGCTGGTGAAAGGAATTGAAGGGGTTGGCAGCATGGCCCACCGCTCTCAGCCAATATAAAATTAGAAATACAGGAACAGAAGTAGGCCATTCAACCCATTGAGCCTGCTCCACCATTTAATACAATCATGGTTGATCAAACACTTCAATGCCTTTTACCCCCACTATTCCCTTTACAGTATTGTTATTCAGAAATCTATCAATCTTAACATACCCAATGACTGAGCTTCCACAGTCTCCTGGGATAGGGAATTCCAAATATTCACAACTCTTCATCTAATTTCTCCTCATCTTCAGTCCAGGTGGCTAACCCCTGATTTTGAAATTGTGCCCCTGTTCAAGACTGCCCAACCAAGGGAAACATCTGACCTACATCTATCCTGTATGTTCCTTTGAGTATTTTGTAGGTTTCAGTGAGATCACCTCTCATTCCTTGAAATTCTAGCAAACACAGGCGCAGTTTGCCCAATCTGTCTTCATTAGACAGTTTGACCATCCTGGGAACAAACCCCTGTGGCACTCCCTCTATGGCAATCATTTCTTTTCTGTGGCAAGGGGACCAAAACGGAAACACTACCCCAGGTGTGGCCTAACCAAGCAAGACCTCACTACTACTGTATTCAAATCTTCTTACAATAAAGGCTAACTTTCCATCAGTCTTCCTAATAGTTTGCTGCACCTGCATGTTAGCCTTAGGTGACTCATAGACAAGAACACACAGGTATATCCTTTGTACATCAAAGATATGCCCTTTATACATCAGCACTTTTTACTTTCTTACCATTTAGGAAATATTCTATACATCAGTTCCTTCTACCAAAGTGAATTACCTCACATTTTTCCACATTATATTCCATCTGCTCCATCACCAACTCTGATCAAATCCTCCACTTTAGATCTTCCTCACAACGTACATTTCCGCCTTGCCTTGTAGCATCTGCAAACTTGGAAATATTTCAATGGACCGCTCTCACTAGGGTTGCCAGCTCTGGCTGGACACATTCTTGGAGATTTGCATGAGATAATCTCAGATTTCTAATGGCTCTGTCCAGTCAGAGTGATGACCTGTGAAGTGTACAGCACCTTTCACAACCTTGAGACATCCCAATGTACAATGTACAACTAATAATGTACTTTTGAAGCTGTGATAATGTAGGAAAGATGGCAACTAACTTGCACACAACAAGATTCCACAAATTGCAATGAAATAAGTGATCAGGTCATCTGCATTTGGTGTTAAAATTGGCTGTGCAACTGAAAGAACTTACCTTCAAATAATAGATCTTGCACACCTATCTAAGGGGTTAGAATGTGATGAAATTTAATGACTGCCCCCTGAAGGCTGTGACCCCCAGTAGTACAACATTTTCCCACTGGAGCATTAGCCTAAATATGCTTATGTCTGTCAAATGCAACTTACGTGTGATGATATTACCACTGAGCTAGGGTTGTTGGGACTGAACATGGTGGACTTGCTCTTCTAATTATTGTGTCCATTATTATTAAGGACACCATTATTGTGTCCTTTGTGTAACCTTATAGAGGATTTTATTTTATCCATTTATGGGACATACTTTATTTTATTCATTCATGGGGTTGGCCAGCATTTATTGTCTATCCCTAGTTGCCCTTGGAGGGCAGGTGAAAATCAATCACATTGCTGTGGTTCTGGAGTCACATGTAGGCCAGATCAGGTAGGGACAGCAGATTTCCTTCCCTAAGAGACATTAGTGAACCAGATGAATTTTTCTGAAAATCAACAATGGTTTCATGATCAGCAGTAGATTCTTAATTCCAGATATTTTTTATTGAATTCAAATTCTTCATTCTGCCGTGATATGAACACGGGTCCCTAGAACGTTAGCTGAGTTTCTGGGATTGATAGTCTAGCAATAATATCACTGGGCCATCGCTTCCCACAACCCACAATAATATGAATTAGTATGACCACCATCTGGGTAGTGAGTGATGACCTATACCGCAGTTCATTTCTGGACTGGAAGCTCTTCTGCACTTTGATGATACGTGCAGGGATCTGGGATGACAATGAGAACCATCAATCATTCCGGGAATGTTGGAGAATTCCTTTCATTCTGCAGTCGGGATTCCAGGAGTAGGTGTTTGCTGTGCCCAGCAACCGCAAGACATCTCTGCACTCTGATCTGATGTTGCTGATGCCCCCAGTGATAGCTTGGAGCTGAGTTATAAAATGCTAAGTGTTGTTGAGATTCTGAAAGCTGCTGCCAGTACTGTTCCTGTGGTGGAGGTTATCCATAGGTCAAATTCCAAAAGTTTCCTCACACGTTCCTGGATTTGTGTGACCTTGTGCCTAAAGATTGTCATTACCTTCTCATTCAACACTTTCCAGATAAGTGAGGGTTCCCCACTAGGCTATTCTCACATGCAAATTTCAATGTGTAACCTTGGTAAATTCTGCTGCTAAAAATCCCAGACAAAAATATCTCCAAGTAAACAGCTGCTCATTGAGAGTAAACGGTGATGGTATTTGGTTGGCAAAGTAATTTTCCCCACCCCCAGCTACTCTCACTATTGGGCTGTAACTTCAAAGGAGAGTGGCACAACGTCCCCCCTCCCCCAGGCATTATTGCCTACGACACCATTTCCTGGAAATTTCCATCAGTTTGTCAGCAAGTTTGTGGGATGTTGGTGACTATGCAATTTCAGAACTAAAATCCATTTGCGTATCTACTTCAGAATTCTGCTGACTCCCCCTTTAGCTGCTGACATCACATTTACCCGAAGCTCCAAGCCCTTATTTATCATAGAATCTCTACACTGCAGAAGGAGGCCATTCACCCCATCAGCTCTGCCCTTACAACAATCCCACCCAAGCCCCATCCCTGTAACCCGATGTATTTACCCTGTTAATTCCCCCAGACACTAGGACCAATTTAGCATGGCCAATCCAGCTAACCTGCACATCTTTGAATTGTGGGAGGAAACTGGGGCACCCGGAGGAAACCCAGAGAATGTGCAATCTCCCCACAGACAGTACCCAGGGCAGAATTGAACCCGGGTCCCTGGAGCTGTCAGGCAGCAGCACTAACCACTGTGCCGCCCTGTGATCGTGGGATGTGAAACATGGGAGCTGTATTTATTGTCCAGCATGAATGTACTGAGAAGGTGATGGTGGTCTTCTTCACTCGCTATTGTCTCTGTCCGAATTTGTTTCCGTAATAGCATTAGATCAAGAATTCTGAGGCATTGATCCAGAAATACCGAAACAACAGCAATATAATAACGAAAGCAGGATAATCTGTAACTGAAGGCAGTTCTGAGCTATTCCTATGATATTTCTGCTAGTTCCTTCATTGTGACAAATATTGTGGGCTGTATGAACAAAAATCTAGAAAATAGAATTGCAGTACAAATCCTGCTGCAAAGAAGCAGTCAACAGATATGAAGTATTAAAAATTTTATTTGGAGTCTTACATATTCACATCCAAACACATTAGACTGAGTATTAGACCATTAGATATAGATGCAGAATTGAGCCATTCGGCCCAACACATCTGCTCTGCCATTTGATCTTGGCTGATATGTTACTCAACCCCATTCTCTCACTTTCTCCCCATATCATTTGATACTTTTTACCAATCAAGAACCTATTTATCTCTATCTCAAATACATTTAATATCTGGCCTCCGTAGCCTTCTGTGGCAAAGAATTCCAGGGTTTCACCACCATCTGGCTGAAGAAATTCCTCCTTATTCCCATTCTAAGGGGTCGTCCCTTTGCTCTGAGACTGTGGCCTCGGATCGTAGTCTCTCTTGTACTGTTTTTGGCAATGGTAACAGCCAAATAGTCAATTGACGGTGCTCTGGCTATGGACTGCAGTGCTTCAAGAAGGCAGCACACCATCACATGCTCAAAGGCAATAAACATTGGCCCAGCCTAGAATGCCCACAACCTATGAATGAATATTTTAAAAACCCACCATTTTATCAGAAGATTTGACTATTTGCTTTAAATGATTGACAACGACCATCCAAACAATAGGAAGAGGAACATTGTATAAACATGCTCCGTATGTGTTTAGTACTGATGCCCATGATTGGTACAGCCACTATATAGAATTTCTTACATACTATTTGTGTATATATAATTTGCTGCTATCACGCTTCAACTAATTTTCTCAGAAATTTGCAAGAAGCATCATTAGAATTCCGGCCAACATTGTTAACGGTTCTTAGTCCTACATGGCAATAATCAGTGTTCTTTAAGAAAGAACGCATTGCATGAATCACTTTGAGATGCTTCAATACCAGGAGTGCAACATAAATCCAAGTATCATTCAGCATCGCACTGTGACACTTAAACTTTGACAAAAATGGGAGCAACGCTAAATACATTTCTACAAACCTGGTTTACAGTGTTAGAATAAGTAAAGGCACTTCTCTGATATTCAGGCAGATCCTAAAACTGACTTTTGCCCATCGATTCCTGTATCCCTAAATTTTTTATTTTAGGTATTGGATCAACTGAACCAGAGGAAAAAATTGAACCCCCTGTGATCCCCACTATTGCTAGACCCAGGTGTACTTCTCACTCTTGTTTCCGAGGTGCGCGCTGCACTGAGACTCAGAATGGTTTTCGATGTGGCCCCTGTCCTGCCGGATTTGTAGGTGATGGAATTCGGTGCACTGATGTAGATGAGGTAGAGTACTAATGTTATAAAAGATTTCTATTCATTTTATTTTGTAATCATTTCATTCTTGTTTACAAAATTGAACAAAACAAAATGGATTTTTTTTTGGAAATGGCTAATCTTGATTTCTGTGTATCGATCCCAATTCCCAATTGTCCCATATAGTGTCAGGCGAACCCTTGTGTTTCTGGAATTCGCTGCGTGAATACCTTCCCTGGCTTCATGTGTGAAGATTGCCCCGCAGGTTATATAGGACGAAGAGTCCAAGGGATAGGATTGGAATATGCAACTCAAAATAAACAGGTAAGTAATGGGCACAGCCTTACTTAGAAACAGAATAATGCAGGAACTGGACGCCGAGAGAGGATAGGGGATGGGAGTGAGCAGGAAGTGGGAGTGAGAGTCAAAGAATGATTGGAAATGGAAGGCAGGAGAAAGTGTAACGGAAGTGGGCAGCACAGAGGCACAGTGGTTAGCACTGCTGCCTCACAGCACCAGGGACCTGGTTTGATTCCCAGCTTGGATCATTGTTTATGTGAAATTTGCACATTCTCCAAGGTTTTCTCCAGGTGCTCTGGTTTCTTCCCACGGTCCAAAAATATGTGGGTTAAGTTGATTGGCTATGTTAAATTGCTCCTCAGTGTTGAGGGGATGTAAGGGGGGATTCGTAGGGTGAATGTGTGGGGTTATGGGGATAGTTGTCACAGCAGACTTGATGGGCTGAATGGCCTCATTGTAAGGATTCTATGGTTCTAAGTCCAAAACAGGTTGGAATAAGATTCAAGCAGGTGGGAGTGAGAGCTCAGGTGGTGTAAAGACTAAATGTAAGAAGGATGTAAAAGTAAGGAAGAGATAGGGAATGAGATTCAAGAGAAGGTAAGAAGTTGGGTCAGAACTGGGAATAAGGCTGAAGAGAGGGGAATGAGCCAGGAGAGGGCGCAGAATGTGCGTGAGAAAAGGGTGAAGAATTGGAGTAAGAGGTCTGGCAATACCAATTTTAAATCCAACCAATTTATTTGACAGTAAATCTGCTAGCTTTCGGCATTTGTGCCTTCGTCAGGCAAATGAGATAAACACCTCATTCGCCTGACGAAGGCACAAACGCCAAAAGCTAGCAGATTTACTATCAAATAAATCAGTTGGATTCAAAATTGATGTTGCCAGACCTCTTACTGAGTTTACCCCTGTCCAACACCAACATCTCTACATAAAGAATTGGAGTTAGTTAAGCGATGATAAAAGAACGCTGGGAATAGCCTTGCTAATTGGGGTACAAATGGCAACTGGATTCAGAAACAAATTAGAGTTCAAAATTAAGTGAAGAATGTTGTTTTGCTATCATTCAAATAATCCAATATTTTTAGTTGTTCACCTCTGAAGTTCTTACTCCTGGTTTTATTTATTTATTTACCATGTATGGGCAAAGTTGAAGTTTGCACTTAGTGCTACTGAGTGCTGAGTGGCTAGATCACTAGAGAAGATGATAAAGGTCAATCACATTGGCTATTTAGCGTGTAGGCAAATTCTGTTTGTAGATTTGCTCTTAGTCCTTATTCAAAAAATGCCCATCCCCTGCATTTCTTTAACAACATGATCAACCAACCATTAACATAGTGGGGTGAGAGGGCATTTGTTACTGGGTTGTACAAAATGGGCTTTCTAATTATCCTGCAGTATTTTACAGCAGGGTTGCTTTTTGCTGTGGTGTTCTCACCCACAGGTTGCCTGATTTAGAGGTGAGGATCCCAACTGTGCAAAGAATTACACTTAAAACCAATTTAATTTTTAACAGTAGGGCTTGCAGTGTGGCTGACTTACACGTAATAGAAGCCATATATATTCATACACAGGATCTTGCCCCTTGCCAGCAGAAAGAACATTGCGTTGAGGATGGGACTTCCATCTGCACTCACCCCCAATGCTGGAAAATCCTGCACCGAGGTCAACAGACATTTGCATTGTCTGATCATAGAACCTGCTATGATTCCCGTAGGATGTGAAAGATGGGAAAATTCCTCCCTGTGCCTTGTTCAACTAAACAAAATAAGTGCAGTTATTCATTCCCCTGGGCAATGCCTACACCAATCAGAGTCAACCTGCCCAGTTTGAATTTAAACAAAGTTTAGCAATTAACTGTCAGGTGTCATTAACTGCTGCATTCTTCATGGTAATGCCTCTATTTTTTCAGCATCCACTAATGTCTGATGAGTATAAATTGTCATTCCTTTCAAATTTAGTAATCTTATGAATGTCCTGATGACTGCAAGACAAAAAGCTTTGACAACATATGTCTTTTTACAATAATGCTCGCGTTTTGTACTAACAAATGGCAGCCTGAAAATACTATCAATTTTACAACAATCTAGCACATTTTCAGTCCTTCTTTTCTTCAGTTTCTAGCTCACAATGAACTAGATTTGGAATTAGACAAGACTCCATGGGAAAGCAACTGGTTTCTGCTTTAAAACTTAGAGATAATTGTAAAAGTTTGCTCTCTTTCCATTGCTTGCACATTTCTAATGACATTATGAACGTATTAAATCACACTGAAATACATCATTGCATCCCCTTTGCTTTCAAAATGACAAGACAAATGTTTACAAAGTTTGTTTATTAGTGTCACAAGTAAGGCTTACATTAGCACTGCAATGATGTTACTGTGAAAATCCCCTAGTCACCACACTCTGGTGCCTGTTCAGGTACACTAAGGGAGAATTCTGCATGGCCAATGCCCCTGAGCATGTCTTTTGGATTGTGGGAGGAAACCAGAGCATCCGGAGGAAGACCCGGAGACATGGGGAGAAAGTGCAAACTTCAAATAGGGAGAAGGTGCAGACTCTGCATAGACAGTGACCCAAGCCAGGAATCGAACCTCGATCCCTGGTGCTGTGAGGCAGTAGTGTTAACCACTGTGCCATTGTGCCACCCCTGGTTACTGATTTGGACCAATCTTCACCTATTTACTTGCATCTACTTTATGTGAACATTAATACAACGAGGAAACAGCTGTTGTCTTTGTATTAAATTCTTATTGGTGGTATTTTCAGGGAGCCAGTTAAGTTATTTTAAATAGATTAATAGATTGATATAGTCAAGAAGGATTATGTGACACTAAAATTTGCACTGAGTAGAAATCAATCCCCAAATTCTAAACAACAGAACTGAATGATATATTTTGCACAAGGACTTCCCCACTTGTCCACCAGAAAGAGCTACGGTTCCGTGTCAATACGTGTAGGTTTAATGATTAAGTTCAAGAATGCCAGTAGGCAAGGAAATAAAATTCATGGAGGACTGTGAAGTATGATTAACCATAACGTAATGTACTCATGGCAGGTCTGCACTGATATAGATGTAATGTAATAATAATGTAATGTAATTAATTATAATAATGTAATGTAATTATTATGTACTCATGGCAGGTCTGCACTGATAGAGATGAATGCAGTGATGGAAGAAATGGAGGCTGTACTGAAAATTCCCAGTGCATTAACACCGCAGTAAGAATGCTTACAATTCCATTTCATCTTTCATTCAAAAGACTGCTAACTGCTTGACACAGTCAATGTCTTTACGGAGGTGTGAAAAAGCATTTGATGAAAGGCTGCTTAACAAAACTCAGATTCATGGAATAGGAAGGTCATATCAGCTTGGGAGTGATGAGGCTAATTGACTCCAGGAGGACATAGATAAACCTGTGGAATGGGCAGGTAAGTGGTAGACCAAATAGAATTCAGGGAAGTTTGATACATTTTAGAACATAGAACATAGAACACTACAGCACAAACAGGCCCTTCGGCCCACAAGTTGTGCCGAACACATCAAAACCTACCCAGCCATAGACCTATCTATAACCCCCAATCCCATTGGATCCCATATACTCATCCAGAAGTCTTTTAAAAGACCCCAGCGAGTTCGCCTCGACCACCACCGACGGCAGCCGATTCCATTCACTCACCACCCTCTGAGTGAAAAACTTTCCCCTAGCATCCCCTCTGTACTTGCTTCCCTGCACCTTAAATCTGTGCCCTCTCGTCGCGACCATTTCAGCCCTGGGAAATAGTCTCTGAGAGTCCACCCTATCTATTCCTCTCAACATCTTGTAAACCTCTATCAGGTCGCCTCTCAACCTTCGTCTCTCCCGGGAGAACAGTCCCAGCTCCCTCAACCTGTCTTCATAAGGCATGCCTCCCAATCCAGGCAACATCCTTGTAAATCTCCTCTGCACCCTTTCAATAGCTTCCACGTCCTTCCTATAGTGAGGCGACCAGAACTGCGCACAGTACTCCAAGTGTGGTCTGACAAGGGTCCTATAAAGCTGCAGCATTACCTCCTGACTCCTGAACTCAATCCCTCGATGAATGAAGGCCAGTACACCGTAAGCTTTCTTAACCACATCCTCCACCTGGGAGGCCGATTTGAGAGTCTTATGGACCCGGACCCCAAGATCCCTCTGCTCTTCCACACAGCTAAGACTCCTACCTTTGATAGTGTACTCATTCATCCCGTTGGATCTGCCAAAATGGACCACAACACATTTATCCGCGTTGAAGTCCATCTGCCACTTCTCCGCCCAGTCTTGCATCCTGTCGATGTCATGCTGCAACTTCTGACATCACTCCAGACCATCCACAACACCACCGACCTTCGTGTCATCGGCGAACTTACTCACCCATCCCTCCACTTCCTCATCCAGGTCATTTATGAAAATGACAAACAGCAAGGGTCCTAGAACAGATCCCTGGGGCACTCCACTGGTGACCGACCTCCATGCAGAAAAAGAGCCATCCACAACCACCCTCTGCCTTCTGCAGGCAAGCCAGTTCTGGATCCACAAGGCCAAAGCCCCTTGGATCCCATGGCCTCTCACCTTCTCAAGAAGTCTTGCATGTGGGACCTTGTCAAATGCCTTGCTGAAGTCCATAAAGTCCATTTTAGTAGAAGGAGAGACATAGTATTATGCTGAGAAATCTCAGCATTCAAGCGCATCGGTCTTTGAAGATGTTAAGACAAATGAGAATAAAGAACAATGAAAAGTAATAGTAGGAAGTTGCACAATACCAGGTTAACGTCCAACAGGTTTATTTGGAATCACGAGCTTTTGGAGTACTGCTGCTTCATCAGATAAGTGCCAACCTAGTCCAACACTGGCATTTCTAATCAAAGAAAAATAAAGCACAGGAACAGGCCTTTTGTCCCTCCAAGCCAATCATGATGTCCTAACTAAACTAAAATAAAACCTTCTGTCCTTATTCAGTCTATATTCCTCTATTCATGTACTATCCAGATGCCATTTAAATGTTGCTAGTGTGCCTGCTTCCACAGCTCCTCGGGCACCCACTACTCTCTGCGTGAAAAATGTCCCCTGCACATCTCCCTTAAAATGTCCCCCTCTCACCTTAAACCTGGGCCCCCTTGTAATTGACACATCCACTCTTAGGGAAAAAACCCCTGACTATCCATTCTGTCTATATCTCTCATAATTTTGTAGACCTCTATCAGGTCTCCCCTCAGCCTCCATCTTTTCAGTGAAAAAAATCCTAGTTTATTCAACCTCTCCTCATAGCCAACATCCTTGAGACCAGGCAACATTCTGGTGAACCTTCTTTGCATTTTCTCCAAAGCTTCTGTGTCCTTCTGGTTATGTGGTGACCAGAACTACACGCAGTACTTCAAATGCAGCCTTACAAAGGTTTTATATAGCTGCAGAGACAGTTAGTGGCAAAGCATATGGGAGTTTGATATTCATAAATAGAGGTATTATATACAAAATCAAAGTTCTGCCACACCTTTGTGTATACCTGATTAAGTCACAAAGAGAGTATTTTGTTCAGGTCTGGTCACCACACTTTAGAAAGGATGCAAGGATCATTGGAAGAGTTTCTGAGGAGACTTCCCAGAATGGTTCCAGGGCTGGGGTATTCTCACTACATGATTAAAATGGAGAAGCTGGGGCTGTTCCCCTTGGAGCAAAGGAGATTGAGGAGAGATATACAAGATTATGACAGGCTTAGATAAGGAAAAACTTTTCTCATTGGCTAAGCATGTACAAAGACTAGCGGCTACAGATTTAATGTTTTGGTCAAGGGATGAAGGGAGAATGGGAAGAAGAACCTTTTTGAGTTGTGTTTGGTTATGAACTGGAATCCACTGCCTACAAGGTGGTGGAAGCAGGGATAATCTGTGATTTCAAAAGGAAATTGGATGGTTAGTAAATTTTCAGGGCTGCAGGGACAGAGTGGGACTGACTGGATTGCCACACAATAGAACCAGCATAGATTTGATGGGTTTGATGATCTGTTTCAAAACTGTTATATTTATATAATCTTTACTAAATAGGCATTGTTTCAGTTATTAAGAATTAGACAATATAGCTTTGATAGTAACTCAGATACAGATATAAGAAAGAACATAGAACATTACAGCACAGAACAGGCCCTTCGGCCTTCGATGTTGCGCCGACCAATATAAAAAGCAATACCCCTCCATACTAAACCATTCCCTTCTCTTCCATATACTTATCAACTAACCTCTTAAACGCCACCAAACTTGGCGCATCTACAACTGCTGCAGGCAGGGCATTCCACTCCCGAACACCCTTTGGGTAAAGAACCTACCTCTGATATCCGTCCTATAACTATCACCCCTTAATTTAAAGCTGTGTCCCCTCGTGCTAGCTTTCTCCATCCTAGGAAAAAGGCTATCACTGTCCACCCTATCTAAACCTCTAATCATCTTATATGTTTCGATTAGGTCCCCTCTTAGCCGCCTCCTTTCTAACGAAAACAACCTCAAATCCCTCAGCCTCTCTTCATAAGACCTGCCCTCCATACCAGGCAACATCCTGGTAAACCTCCTCTGTACCCTCTCCAATGCCTCCACATCTTTCTTATAATGTGGGGACCAGAACTGCACACAATACTCCAAGTGCGGCCGCACTAGAGTTTTGTACAGTTGCAACATGACGTTGCGGCTCCGAAATTCAATCCCCCTACCAATAAAAGCCAAGACTCCATATGCCTTCTTAACAACCTTCTCGACTTGACTGCCTACTTTCAGGGATCTATGCACATACACACCAAGATCCCTCTGTTCATCTAGACTACTAAGAATCCTACCATTTGCCCTATACTCTACACATTTATTATTTCTGCCATAGTGCATTACCTCACACTTTTCCACATTAAACTCCATTTGCCACCTCTCGGCCCAGCTCTGCAACTTGTCCAAGTCCCTCTGCAAACTATAACACCCCTCTTCACTATCTACCACTCCACCGACTTTAGTGTCATCTGCAAATTTACTAATCCATCCTTCAATCCCCTCATCCAGATCATTTATAAAAATTACAAACAGCAGGGGCCCCAAAACAGACCCCTGAGGTACACCACTTGTCACCGAACTCCAAGATGAATATCTCCCATCAACCACCACCCTCTGTCTTCTATCTGCTAGCCAATTCCTAACCCAATTAGCTAAATCACCCTCTATCCCATACATCTGCATTTTCTGCAGAAGTCTTCCATGGGCCACCTTATCAAACGCCTTACTAAAGTCCATATATACCACATCAACCGCCTTACCCCCATCCACCTCTTTAGTCACTTTTTCAAAAAACTCAATGAGGTTAGTAAGGCACGACCTACCCTTCACATAACCTCTAAAGGCACACCCTATCTATTCACAGTAAAGGAGACACATTTTTATTGTATGATTTTCGGTAAATTGCCATTTTGCCCAATGTCATGATTGTAAAATAGAATATCCAGCATTGTGGGCAATAACTTAGTGTCTGCACTTTCTCCCCATGTCTGCGTGAGTCTCCTCCAGCGCTCCAGTTTCCCCTCACACTCCAAAGATGTGCAGATTAGATGGATTGGCTATGCTACATTGCCCCTTAGTGTCATGGGGACTAGCTAGAGTAAATAAGTGAGGTTATAGAATAGGGCCTGAGTGGGATTGTGATCGGTAACAACTTGATGGGCCAAATGGCCTCCTCCTACACTGTATGGATTCAATGAATATAAATGTACTATGTTTGCCTGTCAGATTTCTCATGTTTCTTCTGATTGTCCTAGGGTTCGTTCCGCTGTGGACCCTGTCTGACTGGATATGTTGGAGACCAGGAGAGGGGTTGCAAGCAACAGAAGAGCTGCAGCAACAGCCTCCTGAACCCCTGCCACGCAAATGCGCAGTGCTTTATGGAAAGGGATGGCATCATCATATGCACCGTGAGTTCCCAGCACCATGTGAATGAGTGACATTGAGTGCTATGGACTGGCTGGTAAAATGCAGTGGCAGAAAACACCCTATGACTCAGTCAGATCTAATGCAATCTGTTCCTTCTCCAACTGAAACAGGATGCTTCAGTGCACTAGGAAATTAGGGACGCTGTTGGAAGTTTCAAGGCTACGGGAGATGAACTGGTTGGGGTACAACCAACAAAAGGGTGGATTCTATCTGCTGTGTGAATGAAGCGGCCTTAATGAGTGAATGTTGCTCGGCCTCTATTGAGCTCTCCCAATCTTTCTGACATTCTGAATTAATTCAATGTATGCAGCAATTAATGGTATCCAGTAGCAGGTCATCACAAGCAAATCTTTGTTTTCAAGAGTATTTAGGTCAGGGGAAACTTTTCCACCACCTAATTGCAGCATCTTCCTTGATAAATGTGGAAGTGACATGTTGTCACAAGTTCAGTTTCAGTGACTGGAATATACAGTGTTTCAAAATTAACCTTCCCACAACTAGAGTAACTTGATTTATGGGGTACGATACATTTCATTTTCTTCAGTTTAGTCACTGGAGGTGACTGCATAGGAAAGTACGCTTGCATTCATAGAATCCCTACAATGCAGAAGGAGGCCATTTGGCTCAGTGAGCCTGCATTGACTACAATCGCACCCACACCCTATCCCTATAACCCCACTTATTTGTCCTGCTAGTCCCCTGGATAGTAAGGGGCAACTTAGTAATGGCCAATTCACCTAACCCGCATGTCTTTAGAGTGTGGGAGGAAACCTGCGCACCCAGAGGAAACCCACGCAGACACAGGGAAAACATACAAACTCCACACAGACAGTGACCCAAGCTGGGAATTGAAACCTGGCACTGAGAGGCAGCAGTGCTAACCACTGTGCCACCTATTGACATAGGCGTACTTCTTGAGCTGGTCAGCGCTGGAGATTCCACCTGTTGGTGCCCCCAAGCTGCAGTATCTGCCAGTCTCACTGGGGCTTTGTGCAGTCTTCAGCACACGCAGGACAGACTACTCATGGCCACCTCATTTCTTTCCATAGTGTGGTATCGGCTGGGCTGGAAATGGTTACATATGTGGCAAAGATACTGACATTGATGGCTACCCGGACCAGGAACTCAGGTGCCCGGACAAGAGCTGCAAAAAGGTCAGTAAAATGTACAAATTTGCGTCCCTGTGACAGTAAGAGGACAGGATTCATTCCTGCAGAGCACAAACGCAGGTATGCGCTGAGTCTGCCTTACTGTATAATTAAAGGATTCCTGGCAATAAGTCAGCAGGATGGAGGGAACTACAGAGTCTAAAGGATACAATTCTGATTTATATTTAGCACTGGCTTGCAGATAAAGAAGCCTGGAATTTTGCCAGGCTGGATTGATTCAGGAGTCTTTTAAAAATGCCAGAGAGTCCAGATTCTGGAATTCCCAACACCATTCCCGGACTGTCTGATTTTCAGGAATGTCTTTAAAGAGTGCAAGTTGGCTCCTGTCAGACGTCTGCACCTGGCATTCCTAACTTTGGCTCCAATGCGAAGAAAGATATCTCCTACGCTTCCACAAGTTTTATGGAATAGGGCTAGAGGAGCTGTGTGCATGAGGGAACCTTTTAAAAGGTAAGTTCAAAAGATCCCTCTTTGTCTCCATGCCAAGTTATTTTACCCCATCAACCTCTGTGGCCTCTCATGTTCCCTATGCCAAGCTCTGACTTTTCACTCACCGCTTACACCCCTCATACCCCCATACCAAGCTATGTATTTCTATGCTATTGATCCACTATATACTTAGCGGAACTAATGAATCCCATAAATTAAAATGGGATGTTAAAAAAGCCCTGAAACTGTGTCATTCATTGAGGTCAATCACTCTAGCCCTTTGAAGTTTCAAAAACCACAAATTACCAGCTTTTGAAAACACTTATCTAAATAATCATGATGAAATTGGTATCAGAGAACAGAGAACATCAATTGACAATCAAATAATTTTTCCTCTGGGGAGCAGATGCTCCAGTATAATAATAACTGCTTGGACCCTCAGCCATGCAAAATGAGGCTTGATTGAGAGCCCAAACAGCTATTAGAATACTAGGAAACACTGTTTGATCAACAGCTCAGGCTCTCTGATCTCTGCCCAATTTCACAATGTTTATTGACACAGGTTAAGTGGTTTTAAGGGATTATGGTTTGTCATTTTTGAGATTTCAAGAGCCTGGGTGACTGACATCTTTATTGTCATATACCACAGAATTTTTTTTCAAATACAGGAGTACATTCTCAGTGGATTACTTTTTTCAAAGTTTATTTTCTGAAATACATCCACTATACATTTTGTTGTTCATTGATTCTAGCAAGTGTACAGTGGGGTTGATAGGAATGGAAGTGCCATAGCATGGTATGGGCATAAATCTCCATTGGTGATGGGTAGAGGAGAATAAGTGACATGAGAAGCCATGGGAGCTGGGTAGAGGGCCATAGGGGGTGTGAGGTGACACAGATGGGGCATGGGAAGAATTTGGAGAGTGAATGCTTTATGAGGGGTGAGGGATGGTGGGCCTTTCTGTTTTTATTTTAAACAGGACAAAATCCCACGTCAACGTGTGGATTTTTTTATAGTAACCCACCTGGGCATCTCACAACCCCAGTGGCTGCCCCCACATTTCTTTCTTGCTCGGTCGACTGACTCATTTCCAGCCGCACCCACCACCCCCTGCCCCCCACCCATTACCCCACTCCCACCTCTCCCCCACTCCGCCCCCACCCTTGCAGGATGAAAATGCAGGCCACTGTATCTGTTTCCTGTAAACATCATCATGCGTGTTGTTTGCGTGTCTCTGGTATGTTTCCAATACCTTTTCCTGAGAACACTTGTGGCAGTCAGCCAGAAACGGAAACAATTCAACCAACGGGTTATTTTCATCCAGGCTGCATGCAAATAGAAATAAATGTCCGTGAAATTCATAGGAAATGAGTCTCGAGCAAGTTAAATATGAAGGGAAAAGATCTTGAGCTTAAAAGTTCCAGAGCCTTGTTTTGCCAACTGGCTATACCTCCCCATGCCCAAAACTGAATACTGCGTCCCCAGTTCTCACTGCTAGGTTTGGGTTATCAGTATGGCTGGGACAGCCCAATGTCGAGCGATGCCCTCCAGAGACTGAGGTTAAACAAAAATGAATTCTCTTCAGCTCTGACTGGAGCTCTTCCAACCAGAGAAGGTAATCAATCTCAGCCAGACCTTCATCTGGCGAGAATCCCACTAAAGCCTGTTTAGAAACACAAGACCTGGAATTTAATGTTCTGTTCCAAATAGGATGGAATTCTGGCCAATCCGGGATTCAGCCCAAGTCCTGGCTTCCAAGGCGAAAGCGGAATTTTTGCCTCCTCCAGACCCAGAGGCTTTGGGCTTTTCCAGATTAGTAACTGAAGTAAAGATTGGTTTACTAATAGAAATTTACTCCATGCCTGAATTCATGCATTCGATTTACTCTTCTCTGTGAATATGTTACTGAGTGCAACAGAAAACACAAACAAACCCTTTGTTTTTCAACCTCTGACAATTCTGTTACTTAGATTTCTTTCCTCCCATCTGGCCACTTTCTTTTCTGTTTCATTACTATGTTCATTTCCTTGTGTTGTATTTCCTTTCCTCTTCCTATCCTTTCATTCTCCTATTTCTCGCTTTAATCTTAATTATTTATTCCCCTGTCTCTTTTAATTCTTTCCCTTTTTCTCAGTAATATTGATGTGAGCAGCTTCTTCCCTGCTGCCATCAGACTTCTGAATGGACCTCCCTTATATTAAGTTGACCTTTCTCTATTGCCATAGCTAAAACTGTAAAACTACACCCTGCACTCTCTCCTTTATTTCTACCCTATGCAACTCTGTGAACAGGATTCCTTGTCTGTATAGCGCACAAGAAACAATACTTTTCACTGTATCCCAAAATATGTGACAAAAATTAATCAAATCAAAATTCAAATCAAAGAAATGGTCAGGGTGCTGGAGATTCTGGTAGACGGTGAAGAACACAGCAAGACTCATAGAGGTCCCATTGCTAGACAGCAGGGCCTCATTTGAATAACTTTGGGTTGACTGTCACATTATCACCATTCTGGACAGTGTGCAGGTAAGCAACACAAGGCCTCAGCTTAGGGGCCTGTGAGATTGATCGAGAGCACTCAAGTGGAGACAGAAGCACCAAGATCAGACTGGAGCTTGGCAGGAAATGGTGAGCGGGGAGGAGGTGAAATGGTCAGGGCCAGGGAAAGGAAAGAAGTTGCAAGCACTATGATGTGGAGGGTCTATGTGGGCAGAGGTGTAATCAAGGCTGGAGGAGGCTGAAGGCATCTTCGTCAAGGGGATGTAGTTGATCTCTTGACCCATAAGGAGTGTTGAAAGGAGCAGATCTTGTATTCTAGTCAGTCTGCACCTTCCCCCTTGCTTTTGCAACTGAGTATCCGACAGCGTAGGCTTCTTCCGCCGATATGCAGTGAATATTAAATAGCACTCATGGGGCTGTAGATTTTAGACGTTAATTAGATCCCTTTTGCAGGAGCCTCATCAATGATCTGATTTTGTGCCTTTAAGCAAAATGGGAATGGGGTTGATTATAAAATGTTAACTCTTCCTCCCAGCTGTTTCCTGACCTTCTCATACAGGTTCTGGAGATGCAGCAGCTGCTGTTTTATCTCCTCCCATAGCCCCATCCAGCCCTTGAACCAGGTGAAACAGCGAAATGCTTGCACTTTGTTTAGTATTGTGTATTTGCCGTTTGTACTGCAGTATCTTCTACATCAGGGACACCAAAAGCAGATTGGGCGATTGTTTTGCCAAATGCTTCCATTCAGTTCACAAGTTACATCCTGAACTTCTGATCATTTGCCATTTTAATCCTGTGTCCAACTCCCACTTTGCTATCTCTCTCTCTGGACTTGGCTTCATATACTGGGCTGAGGAATTACCAATCCTGTTGCTGGACCATAAATAGGAGGCAACTCAGCTCAGGTTGGAAGTAGGATTTTCTGGCATAATTTTGCCACCACTGGGTCAAATAAAGATCACACCTTGCCCCCTAGAGCTGCCAGCCCAATCCATAGACAGTTGATCTGCTACCTCTGGCAATGATGCAGTCCCAGGGAGAGGCGGCATCATTGCTGAGGGCCTCTCACTGATGTGTAAGTTCTTTTGGGAGAGCCAGGGACGGGCAGATGAGGGCAGTGGGAGGGGGTAGGAGGAGTGGTTATTGGTAGGGTAGTGACAAATTAGACACGGGGGGCAGCCTATGCCATTAGGGGGCTTCCCCCACCCCGGAACCTGCTGAGAGCCACCGGAATTTACCTTGCAGTCTCCCTAAACAGCAGTGAGCCTTTAAGACACAAGCCCGTGGACAGAGAAGTGCTCTTTAATTGGCTGCCCAGTGGGTAGCCACTCAAGTTCCCAATGCTGGCAGGATGCCACGGTGCCAGGTTTCCCTCATTGCCTCCCAGCCAGCTTCCAATGAGCCAGTGAAATTCACTACATTGTTACAGTGAAGCTCAGTGGAAAAGCAAGGGACAGCACCCCATCTTTCAGTTAGGAATCTTAAGGTTTTCTGCACTCAGCACTGAGCCCAGCAACTTCAGATCATAACCCACTGTCGCCATTTGTTCCGGCATCGAGGAGTGAATCTTCTATTTTTAGTTCCAACTTCTCCAGACCTGACCTTTGACTTTTCTTATTGCCATCTCTTTAGCTCTTACACCATTATACTTTTTGTCATTTAAATCAATTCAAAATGTTGGCCATTGGCCAATTGCATATGGAGATTGTAGACCAAGAGTGCGGTGTTTTTAATATAGCATTCCCAAATGATGTGTCAATGCCCTGATGTCTCCAGCTTCCACTGGCATTTTTAAAGCAAGGTCAATCTGGGGGAGTCACAAATTTGCTCTCCTCCAACTAATGGTCCATTAAGCTTATTAATAGGTTACAAGGCAATTTTCAAATTGCAAATCACTAGCTGAACAGTCTGGTGCACCTTATCTGTTGTCCTCACTGTGGGGAAGAATTCAGTTGTATATTGTGATGAAGAATTTTTTATAATAGGTTTGTTTTGTTCTGGATTTGGAACAGTGCCATCTATTTGGCACTTCCTGTGAGATGAGTCATTTGTTACAAGGCTGTCACGATAGTTTCCTGTTTTAAAACTATCCTTCCCCTCAATAGCCAGACAAAATCGCCCAATGGTTTCAAGATGAATTTGTTAAAGGACTACTGCTATAGGACTCTGAAGGAAGTCATTCAGAGTGAAAAATTCAGACACACGTTAGCAATTATAGTTCATAAGAACATAAGAAATAGGAGCAGGAGTATGCCATCTAGCCCTTCGACCCTGCCCCATCATTCAATAAGATCACGGCTGATCTGAAGTGAATCAGTTCCACTTTCCCACTTTCTCCCCTTAACCCTTAATTCCCTTGTCTATCAGAAACCTATCCACCAGTGACTTCAATATATTCAGTGAGGTAGCCTCTACCACTTCAACGGGCAGAGAATTCCAGAGGTTCACCACTTTTTAAGTGAAGAAGTTCCTCCTCAACTCTGCTCTAAACTGCCCCTCCCCCTTATTTTGATGCAGTGCCGTCTAGTCTTGCTATCTTTGCTAAGCGGGAAGAGTCTCTCAACCTCTACCTATCCATCCCCTTCATTATCTTATATGCCTCTATAAAATCCCTCCTCAGCCTTCTAAATGCCAACGAGTACAGACCCAGTCTATTTAATCTCTCTTCATAGGCTAACCCCCTCATCTCCGGTATCAGCCTAGTGAACCTTCTCTGTACTCCCTCCAAGGCCAATATATCCTTCCATCAGTGCGGCGACCAAAACTGCACACAGTATTCCAGCTGCAGCCTCACCAGTGCCCTGCACAGTTACAGCAAGACCTCCCTGCTTTTATATTCTATCTCTCCTGCTATAAAGGCCAATATTCCATTCGCCTTCTTGATCACCTGCTGCACCTGCAGACTGGGTTTTTGCAATTCATGCACAAGAACCCCCAGGTTCCTCTGCACTGTAGCAATCTGCAGCTTTTCACCTTTTAAATAATAAATCCCTCCTACTATTATTTCTACCCAAGTGGATAACCTCACACTTGCTAACATTATACTCCATCTGCGAGGTCCTCGCCCACTCACTCAACCTATCCAGATCTCTCTGCAGGCTTTCCACACCCTCCACACAATTTGCTTTTCCACTCATCTTCGTGTCATCAGCAAATTTCGTCACCTTACACTCAACCCCCTTCTCCAGATCATTTATGTAAATGGTAAACAGTTGAGGCTCCAGCACCGATCCCTGCGACACTCCACTGGTCATCAACAGCCAACCAGAATAATAATTAGCATATACCAATAAAAACCTGGGAGTTATCCCTATCCACTCACATTCATTGATTAAGGTTACATCATTTAAAAAGTTCAGTTCAATTATAATATCCAATCAATACAAGGTTTTTAATTGCATCAATTGGGTATTGTTTCCAACTATCTTTAAACATCCCAGCTGTTTCTGAATGTTAGAACATGAATGTCCCTTTTCCAATGTCTGGTTTAAAGGTCTTTCCCAGCATAGTATCTTTCTCCCTTTCTTATCTGAAGGTTAAGTGCCTAGCAGTAGCTGTTTATTATCTTGCAGTCAAACACCAAGTAGGCCTTTGTGATTGTCTCTGTTAATCCTTTCACTGGACACACAATTATTAATATGGCTACTATTTTCCTCCATAATTATGAGTGTGGGTATTAATCCTCCGCATCATCCAAGGCGCTGCTTCATTTCTTCTGGTGAGGCAGCGACAGGCTTCATAATGGCTGGCATCAACCTTTGCCATATGTGCTGTTACCTCCTTGTAAAACTCAGTGTCAGTAGCTGAACATCAAACTCCCCTCTGGTACAATTTACGAATAAAGATTACATCCCATGAACGATGCAGATGCAACACATCCCAGGCAATACCCTGGGTGTCAGATTCCTAGTTCTGGATTTAAAAGCAATCCCATTAACTTTATTATCCTCTCCATAAAACCTGTCCAACCTGCTGTGTATTTCCAGCATTTTCAGGTCATGCACCATATCAAATGCTGCTTGTGGAGGAGATAAAATAACTGAGACAAAGAGAACACCAACCTATTTGTACCAGCCACTTCTATGGATCATATCCTCGTGACATAGAATTTGATATTAAAAATTCAGTTTCGCTTCATTATTTTAATCCATTTGCTTGTTACCACCTGCAGCAACCAACAACCCTGCTGGATGGCAAAAGGGGAACATCTTCATATCAGATGTGCTCAAATAAATTGGAAAATGATTGCAGAAAATTAAGTAGAGTTTTCAATAAAAAACAGCCCTCTTTCTCTTCAAAAATAATTCATTGCAGTTGAGCACTGCAGGACTGACCTTCCCCAAACTATGCATTTAGCCCATCTAAATGCACCATTTGGCCTGATTGAAATCTCTGTGTGTATTTATATAGTTTTTAGATATCCCAGATACAAGCTACAACAAGACTCTTTGGCTAGAAATGGAGTGAGGAATGTATCCATTTGGCAGCCAGGTGCAAAGCCTTCTGGCCGTTGAGCAAAAGCAGCAGCCACATGCCCTCCAGCCTGGAAAATCCACAGGCAAACCTGAACATAAAAGTTGCTTATTTCTTTATGCTCCTCTGATCTTAGTAAAGTATATAGAAAGCTTTCTCAAACACATCTCGACATTAGGGAGCAAATTACATAGAAGCTGGAAGGATGGCACAATGGTACCGCACAGCACTAGGGACCTGGGTTCAATTCCCAGCTTGGGTCATTATTTATGCAGAGTCTGCATTTTCTCTCTGTGTCTGTGTGACCTTCCTCTAGGTGCTCCAGTTTCCTCCCACAGTATAAAAGACGTACTGGTTAAGTGCAT
Organism: Sphyrna mokarran; assembly: GCA_024679065.1. NCBI lineage: Eukaryota > Metazoa > Chordata > Chondrichthyes > Carcharhiniformes > Carcharhinidae > Sphyrna > Sphyrna mokarran. Next base: position 30,304,499 of record JAGIQG010000006.1, on the reverse strand, counting down.
TGGCCATGCTAAATTCTCCTGAATAGTGTACCTGAATAGGCACTGGAGTGTGGTGACGAGGGGATTTTCACAGTATCTTCTTGCAATGTTAATGTAAGCCTACTTGTGACTCATAAATAAACTTTAACTTTAATTGAGGGTAGTGGTCCAAAACACTGAGAACCACATTCAGGGACAGTCATATAAAAACAAAATACTGCAGATGCTGGAATCTGAAACAGAAACAAAAAATGCTGGAAAATCTCAGCAGGTCTGACAGCGCCTGTGGAGACGGAACTGAGCCAATGTTTCCTGTATAGGTGACCATTTGTCAGAGCTGGAGGAGGGAGAATCATACCCTGAGTAAATCTACTGACTTGATGTTCAGTGGTTGAAATTGTGAATCCTTGATTCTTGCTAGGCACAATGCAGATTACAGAATTGGGCTTCTTGTATTCTCACCATTTTTCTAACACGTGCTTGCATCAAGCCAAGTCTCCACACTGGCGGGTGTGACTTTATCATTTCAATCCTTATCGTGTTGCTGATTTTGGAATCTAGCAGGAAACAATGTAAAAGCAACAATCTGGTCCAGTGAGTCACCAGTTGCAGAGAGTCTGGTGTCATCCTCTGAGTCCAACAAATTGCAGTCGGTCTGAACAATAAACCGGGTGGGATTTTCCGGCCTCGCTTGCCCCAGAAAACAGAAAATCCCACCCAAGGTCAACGGACCTTTCCGTGGTCTGCCCCTTGCCCGCTCCGATTTCCATGGCAGGCGGGGTGGTAAAATTCCAGCAATTGTGGGTGAATGGTAAAATATCTGTACTGTTCCGGAGACTGTGGAGAGATTTGAAAACTTTTCAATCTTCCCTCGTATTCTCCGGATCGATCTATTTGTTCTTTTCTTCTCAATGCTGAAAGTCTGAAGCCAATCAGGTGATTTTGGAATGGATATTTCCACTGAATCTAATTTCTTTTAATTTTTTTGCTCCCCAGGATAACTGCATATTTGTTCCCAATTCTGGACAAGAAGATGCTGATGGTGATGGGTCAGGCGATGCTTGTGACGATGATGCAGATGGAGATGGGATTTTTAATGCCCAGGCACGTTTTTAAGATGTAACACCAACATTTCTCCCTTTGATTTGTAACACTGAGAGCAATGTCCCGTCCACGTTACAGCAATAGAATATTTGAAGCAATAATGTTAGAACATAGAACATTACAGCGCAGTACAGGCCCTTTAGCCCTCGATGTTGCACCGACCCGTGAAACCAATCTAAAGTCCATCTAATCTACAATATTTCAAAATCATCCATATGTTTATCCAAGACTGTTTAAATGCCCTTAATGTTGGCAAATCCACTACTGTTGAAGGCAAGACATTCCACGCTCTTACTACTCTCTAAGTAAAAAAATCTATTTCTGATATCTGTCCTATATCTATCACTCCTCAGTTTAAAGCTATGTCCCCTCGTGCTAGCCATCTCCATCTGAGGAAAAAGGTTCACACTGTCCACCCTATCTAATCCTCTGATCATCATATATGCCTCTATTAAGTCACCTAGGTGTTTTAGGTGAATATTTTTTTTAATATTCATTTATGGGATGTGGGCGTCACTGGCTGGCCAGATTAGGTAAGGTTGGGTCCTTAGTGAAACAGATGGAGCTTTATGACAGTTAGCAATGGTTTCATGGTCACCTAGATTTAATTCCAGATTTTTATTGATTTCTGATTTCACCACCTGCTGTGGTGGGATTTGAGGATAAGGGATAAATGTTTTAGGACTGAGAAATTTCTTCACCCAGCGAGTGCGAGCCTGTGGAATTCACTACAACATAAAGTAATTGAGGCCAAAACATTGTGTGACTGCAAGAAGAAATAGCTCTTAGGGCTAAACGGATCATGGAATATGGGGGAAGGTGGGATCAGGATATTAATTTTGATCAGCCATGATCAAAATGAATGGTGGAGCAGTCTCGAGGAGCCAAATGGCCAACTCATGCTTCTAGTTTCTATGTTTCTGTGATTTGAACCTGGGACCCCGAGAGCATCACTCTGGGTTACTAGTCAAATGACAATACCATTATGCCACTCCTTCCCCATATCTCTCTTGCAAATCTGAACTGTTCCTTAACCTTTCCTAATGAGTTAATTGCTGTTTTTTGCTTCTGTGCCCTCTCCAGCAATGCTGTAAGTACTGCTAGAGTCCAAATATAAGCCTTTTGCACTACCAATGAGCAAAGAACTTGTGGCATAGTGGTAGCATCCTTGCTTCTGAGCTGGAAGCTCTGGGTTCACGTCTCACTCCAGGACCCTGTAACCAAGCCTGAGTATCAAATAGTAAATTCTTCCAACATGCTGTTTGTCAATGCCAGGCTGTAGGAGTAGGAGAGATCCCTGGTTAGCCCTGTGCCTCCATTACTACAAACCATAGCTCCATGCTACAACAAGCATCAGTTGCCACAGCAAGTCTGACTCTTGGTGGTTGGGCGGTGATGCTAGTTGGCAGTTTAGCTGGTGTAGATCAGATTGGAGCCAACAACATGGAGTTTGATCCATGGAATTGGCACCTGCCTCCTTACTCTGTACCTGGTAAAGATTGTGATGCTGTAGGCAGAGAAGTAAAGAAAATTTGTTGACTAATTGGTTTCTGCATCACCTAACAGCTCAAATTTAAAATTCTCATCTTTATATCTCAATATCTTCATGGTCCCACATAGCTGTAACCTTCTCTGGTTCTACAAGCAGTTCTATTCTTTGCAGATATTGAGCTGGAATTCAAGAATAAGTGTTCCTGAGTAACATGAAGGAGGTCAGTGCAGCCATTGCTTTTTTTATTATTCACTCCTGGATATGGGCGTCATTGGGATATTAGCCTAATTGATGGCGTGCCATCATCCTGAACCATTTTAGCCCTTGAATAGAAGGGATTCCCACAATGGTGATAGGCAAGGAGTTCTGGAATTCTGATCAGCGATGATGATGGAAGGACAAAGTACCAATATTAATGCAAATTAGATTCCACAATAAGCTTCCCAACGAGCATTTCAATCATGTGGAACCTTGCCAACCACCCTTGGAAATTTGTGTAATCTTCCGTATGATTCAAGAGCAGTTTCTTCCCTGCTGTCACCAGACTTTTGAATGGACCTTCCTTATATTAAGTTGATCTTTCTCTACACCCTAGCTATGACTGTAACTCTACATTCTGCATCCTTTCCTTGCATTTACTTTCCGGAATGCTTTGTCTGCTTAGTAGCAAGAAATAATGCATTTCATTGTGCACTAATACATGGGACAATAATAAATCAAATCCTCAAAATTAATGTTCCCTCTGCACCTTGAACGATAATCACTTTATAAGATAATTAGGAAGATTTAAAAGCTCATTTTTGAGTAAATGTTATCCAGCTTTCTCACAGCTTTCTCCGTCAGGAGCCTGTGGAGCTCTATTTGTATGTGTGAATGTTGCTGTGAATGGGCGGGAGTATAAGCAATTGCATTGAAGCAACAGAAGAGCTTTATTTATGGCATTGCCTGATGTCAAAGTATGGGTGTGAATTGGAGAATTTCAGTAAGCAGAATGCATTTGTGTGATTTGTGCTGCCTGAACAGGATGAAGCTTGGTGGGTATTCACAGCGTGCAATGATAACTGCTGGAACAAATTTCATCAGGTTCAAACTTGGGGCATGTCAATCTCAGCCGCCAACTTGCCAACTTGAAAGCCTCCCCCCTAACCCCTGACTGCATAGTTACTGGATTTGCTAGTGGGCAGCATACGTAGATAGTCAGCGCCTGAGACGAGTCAGTGAAAAAACACTGCTGAAGTTTACGAGCATGAAGCTCAGATCAGATAGATGACCGCAGATTGACCTTGATTGAATTTGTCCAGTAGCTCTAAGGCCACAAAGTAGAGTTAAAGAGGACCACAATAAAAAATAATCAGTCATTAACTTCCATTATTTTCTATTCGTTGGTGCATCAATTCGATGATAAAAGCTTTTCATTTTATTGGCCACCTTGTCTAAACCAGGCTTTTTCTTTAAATAAATTAAATTAAATCATAAATTATGTGCAAACAGATCTTTACGGAAAGCTTTTACACTCTGCCTTTACCCAATGCCTATTATCATGCCAAAATCCATTTACCAATGTATAGCCACGGAAACAACAGTAACCTCATACTGCATTTCTACAAGGAACTAAGGCTGGGTGAGAGGGGTGGAAGGGCTGGTGGTGAGATGGTATTGGGTGGGGGAGGTTTAGCTGTTCACACCTGCTACTAGTCCAACAACAGCAATTTGCAGCTGACATTAAGATGTCCAAAAGCACTTCACAGGGGAGTTAGCAAACAACATTTATAAATTGAGGCATATCTCAAAGAAGCAGGTTTAAAAAAGCAGGAAGGTGGAAAGACAGACTGATTTAGAAAAGGTATTTCGGACCTTTAGGCAGCAATGGCAGGGAGATGAAAATTGGGATTTATTAATTGTTTTTATTAGTGTCAAGCATAGATTTAAGGTACGAGGAGCAAGGTTTAAAGGAAATATACGAACATAAGAACATAAGAAATAGGAGCAGGAGTAGGCCATCTAGCCCCTCAAGCCTGCCCCACCATTCAATAAGATCATGGCTGATCTGAAGTGGATCAGTTCCAATTTCCTGCTTTCTCCCCATAACCCTTAATTCCCTTGTCTATCAGAAATCTATCTACCCTTACTTAAATATATTCAGCAAGGTAGCCTCCACCACTTTAACAGGCAGAGAATTCCAAAGGTTCAACACAAAGAGTGAAAAAGTTCCTCCTCAACTCTGATCTAAAACGCTCCCCCCCCCTGCCATTATTTTGAGGCCGTGCCCTCTAGTCCTGCTATCCTTTCTAAATAGGAAGAATCTTACTACCTCTACCCTATCCATCCCCTTCATTATCTTATATAAGATCTCCCCTCAGCCTTCTAAACTCCAACGAGTACAACCCTAGTCTATTCAATCTCTCTTCATAGGCTAAGCCCCTCATCTCCGGTATCAGCCTAGTGAACCTTCTGTGCACTCCCTCTAAGGCCAATATATCCTTCCGCAAATGTGGTGACCAAAACTGCACACAGTACTCCAGTTGCAGCCTCACCAGTCCCTGTACAGTTGCAACAAGACCTCCCTGCTTTTATATTCTATCCCCCTCACTATAAAGGCCAACATTCCATTTGTCTTCTTGATCACCCGCTGCACCTACAGACTGAGTTTTTGCGATTCGTGCACAAGGACCCCCAGGTCCCTCTGCACTGTAGCACGCTGCAGCTTTTCACCTTTTAAATAATAATCCCTCCTACTATTATTTCTACCAAAGTGAATAACCTCACATTTGCTAACATTATACTCCATCTGTGAGGTCCTCACCCACTCACTCAACCTATCCAGATCTCTCTGCAGGCTTTCCACACTCTCCATGCAATTTGCTTTTCCATTCATCTTTGTGTCATCAGTAAATTTCGTTATCTTACACTCAGCCCTGTCCTCCAGATCATCTATGTAAATGGTAAACAGTTGAGGCCCCAGAACCGATCCCTGCGGCACTCCATTAGTCACCAACTGCCAACCAGGCAAGTGGCTGTCTGGAACTTGCTGCCAGGTGAGATAGTGGAAGCAGATACAATATTAACTTTTAAGGGGCACCTTGACAAACACATGAATAGGATGGAAATAGAGGGATATTGTCCCCAGAAAGGTAGGGGGTTTTAGTTAAGTCGGGCAGCATGGTCAGTGCAGGCTTGGAGGGCCAAAGGACCTGTTCCTGTGCTGTAATTTTCTTTGTTCTTTGTTCAGTGCAATGAAGTTACTTTGAAAGTCCCCTTGTGCCGTACTCAGGCACCTGTTTGGGTACACTGAGGAAGAATTTAGCACGGTCAATATACTTAACCAGTATATTTTTGGATTGGAGGAAACCCGTGCAGATACGGGGAGGAACTTCACACAGACAGTGACCCAAGTCGGGAATCAAATCTGGGTCTCTGGCACTGTGAGACCGCTGTTCCATCTTGTCCAGAGTTAGAGGATCACAAGAGATCTTGAAGATCTGTAAGGTTGGAAGAGGTTGCAGGGATAGGGATGGACAAGGCCATAGAGGGATTTGAAAACGTGATGTGGATTGAGGAGCAGGGTTGAGGACATTTGGAAAATACTCTAAACACCTGGTTTATGTATTTCTTAGCAAATGCATTCCCCATGAGGAATGTACTAATCATTTTCCAATAATTCTGAAAGGGAATATGAGGGAGATAGCCTTTTGTTTCCTTCCTGAAAAATGGACTTGAAGCTGATTTTCCGAACTGCATTGCTGACAAAATGTTTCAGCCAGTGAGCATCTCCACATCACTGACAAAAAATTAAAGGAGTTAAATTAAAATCTCACTCTCTTGACCAGATCCTGTCCAGACATATATCCAGATTTAATTGTACAAGTATTACACACTATACCTGGACTCATGAACATAGCCACGTGTAATCCTAAACTTACCATCTGTTAAATCATGAGTTTTATTAGCTATTCCTAACCATGTGTAACTCTCGATTAGACCTGGTGGGATTTTGAAAGATAACTGAGATGAAAAATTATGTAAGGTTTTCTAAAAAAGTTATATGCAACATTAATCGTAGAATCACAAAACAATGCAACATAGAAGAAAGTCTTTTGGCCCATCCATATAATCTCACCTTACTTCTCTTTGCTCTAAGCAGGATAATCCCAGCTTCTCCTGTGTCTGCACTTAACTGTAAATCCTCATCCCAGATACCATTCTAACATTGTTCTCTGCTGCCTGTCCAGGGCTTTGGCATCCTTTGTAACTAATGGTGCCCAGAGTCGGTCACAATATTCCACCTGAATCCTAACCAGTGATTTGCAAAGGTTTGGCATAGTATTTAATACGCTATGAGCAGGATTTTCTGGCTGTACTCGCCCCAAGATTGGAAAGTCCCATCCGAGGTCAACAGACCTTTACATAGTCCATATCCAGCCAGCTACGATTCCCATGGCGGGTGGGATGGTAAAACTCCGTGCTATGGCTTATATCTTGAAGGAGTAGGCTGTGTAGGTGGAACAGGAAATAGACAGGAAACCCAAAAGCCTGAGCTTACTCCTGGCCCACATGCAGTGCTGCAAAAGCACTTGTCTTCTCCCAGGAGGTATCCTTGACTCCCCTGAGCTAATGGCTATCCTGAGACTTGGGAAACCCAATGATCATTAAAAATGTGCAAAGCAGATTCAGTCGGAGGCTGGCAGTTTTATTAAAATATTTAATTGCAAACCTGCCTCCTGAGAGCAGATTGACCCCTCATCCTGTTCCATGAATCATAGAATCACAGAATACTACAGTGCAGAAGAGGCCCTTTGGTCATTCGAGTCTGCACTGACACATGAAATGTCCCCATCTGCTCTCCTAATCCCACTTGCTAGCACTTGGCTCATAGCTTAGAACATTATGACACGCCAAGTATTAAAGCTGAATGTGGTTGGTTGGAGGCAAGTTGGTGCCTTGTTCGAATCCATTTAAAATCTTATATTTGTCCCAACCCCAGTTCACCCATTTTTTAAATGAAAATTGACCTTGTGTCTCAATTTATAAAGCCAAGGCCCTTGAATGTTTTTTACAGCATTCATCATCTTCCTTTCTTCCCAGTCAAAGATTGGTCTACCTCACCACCAGCTCACTACTTCTGCACTCGCTACAAAATGGAATCCTTTATTTCATATCGTCTTTTCACAACCTTCCTCCCAAAAGACATAAACTCACACTTCCATGCAATCAATTTTATCTGCCATGTATCTTCCCAATTCACCAATATGTCTACATCTTCCTGAAGTCAGAGATTAAACACCTCGGTGTTTGCTGCATTTTGTGTCATCTGCAACCTTTGGAATTATATCCTGATACCAAAATCCAGATCCTATTAAAAAGAGCAGTGCTTCTAATAATAACCCCATCCAGTATGCTCCCTTTATTCAGAAACAACCAATCACCATTACTCTCTATTTTCCATCCCTAATTGGCCAAATTCAAATCCGTGCTGTCACTGCCATTTAGTTCCCATGGAATCCCTCGAAATTCGAGGATGACGTGCATGAGACTTCCTGAATCTTCAGATGACTGAGGAGGCCAATTCTGGGTCCACAATTTCTTCCGCAGTGGGGGCGTGTTGTTTGGCGAGGGAGTGGAATGTGCAGCCCTCATCTTCCTCTGTCATTGCTCTCTTGTCTCGCAGCCAAGTTGCTGAGCCTTGGAGTGGCTTATGCCTTGATGGACCAGGTGGATCCATGCTGAACGAGACGCAGCCTTCTCCTCCCAGTCAGTGGTATCAATGCCTCTGTGCTTCGGGTGGCCTTGAGTTTATTCTTACAGCTTTTCCTTTTGCACTTGGAGTGTTGGCCAACAAAGAGCTATAATACAAATATATAAATATAGTAAAAATAGGAGTATAATATTTGCAATGTGCCCGTCAGTTCTCTGGCACCACTCCTGTTTCCAGGAATACTGTGACCAAAGCTATTTTTTATTTGCTATTCTACCATACTTTGCATAACAAGCTGGAATGCATCCCATCCAACACAGGTAACATTACTACTTTTAGCAATTGCTAACCTTTTACTTCCTCTTCATTTTTTATCCTATCAAATTTCTCTACGCTTCAGACATTCCTCAGAGATTTTACTTTTTCATGGAATCATAGAATCTCTACAATGCAGCAGGAAGCTATTTGGCTCATCAAGCCAGCACTGACCACAAGCTCACCCAGGCCCTATCCACATATATTTATCCTAGCTGGTTTCTCTGCCACTAGGGGACAATTTAGCGTAGTCAATTTACCTAATCCACACATCTTTGGATTGTGGGAGGAAACCAGAGCACCCGGAGAAAACCCACACAGACAGTAATAACCCAAGTTGGGATCGAACCCAGGTCCCTGGTACTGTGAGACAGCAGTGCTAACCACTGTGTCACTGTGATTCTCACAATTCATGGAGTGAGCAGAGAGGAGTCTTACATGCAGCCAGCTTCTAGACAGTTAGATCTTCTGAACTTGCAACATCTCATTCACTCACATTGCATCTCATATTGCAAACTGATTCCAAACCAGCTCATTTCAATTGTCCAATCACCCATGGCTGGTTGAGTATCCCGGTTTACAGATATTTGAAGACCAGAAATGGCTGCTCAAAGCCAATCCAAATAGAGCCTTGGGTCATGGGAAAGGTTAGGGAGAAGTGAGGCTGTAACATTTCCATGTCATAACATCTTGTGATTGGACTACAGTATAAACTTCCTCTTTGCAGGATAACTGTGTGCTGGTCCGTAACGTCAATCAGCTGAATACTGATGAGGATAACTACGGAGATGCGTGTGACAACTGTCGAATATCAATTAACAATGACCAGAGTGACACAGATGATGATGGGAAAGGTGATGCCTGTGATGATGATATGGACGGAGATGGTGAGTATTTATCTCAAGTGGAATCCTCTAACACGGGCTAATGCAGCTATTGAGATTGTTCAAATGTTTGTCTGTTCATCCCTTCTCCCGATACTGTGTAGCTCCATGTATTAAACCCTATTTGCTAAATTCCCCACAATCAAAACCTTCATCATCACACCACAAAGATCACTCTGCTTAATGAAAATGTCAAGAATGAATTAAGATCCATCCAAACACAGAATCCCTGCAGAGCAGAAGAAGGCCATTTGGTCCATTGAGGCAGCACTTACTCATTTAAGGGATCCCAAGCCCAAATCCTCCCGTAGACCTGCACGTTTACCTTGATTAATCCGCCTAATCCACACATCTTTGGACTGTAGGAGGGAACCGAAGAACCCAGAAGAAACCCACACAGACATTGGGAGAAAGTGCAAACACATTAAGAAGTCTCCCAACACCAGGTTAAAGTCCAACAGGTTTATTTGGATGTAAACACCACTAGCTTTTGGAACGCTGTTCCTTCGTCAGATGAATGGAGAGTTCTGATTGCAAACAGGACATCTAAAGGCATACACTGTTTTCAGAATACTGATTAGAATGTGAGTCTTTGCAGCTAATCTGCTATTCAAGTCTTAAAGGTGCAGACAATGTGAGTGGAGATAGCATTAAGCATAGGTTAAAGAGATGTGTATTATCTCCAGACAGGATAGTAAGTGAGATGTTGCAAGTTCAGGCAAGTCATGGGCCTGATAATTGAGGCTGGGAGGGACCTGACCTTTAAGTGGTCAATAATTGGCTACTTTGGGAGCTTCAATTAGGGTAAAGGTGACTGTGTTGGCTGAGGCTGAGGTCTCACCCATCCCATCATAAAATTGCAGAGAGGCAAACTGGCGGCTGATGGGAAGGCTATCTGAAAATTTTAAAGCCATCCCCCCCCCACCCCCACCCTACAGCAACAAATCCACCGTCAGCAGGATATAAAATTCTGGCCAATTAGTAAGGAGTGGGGGAAGAAGGGTGTTTGTGTAGTGCTGCTTCAAAGTGGCCCTAAATGTAAACTATACGGATTTCCTGAGAGCAGACAGCATTGCGGCTCATACAGGTAGCAGCCAAGAGGCTGGTCTCTGACCCAGGGGAATTTATTTCATCTCCATAGCTCTGCTTTAAAGCCAGACAACACAAGTTAAGATTTTCCATTGCGGTCTCATCAGAACACTTGCTATCGTTCAGTATCGCTTCCTGTGACTTGCACTGCTGAGGTTTTTTTGCTACACAGATGAACACCCTATTTGTTGATTTGTTTGTTGCAGTGACTGGTTGCTGATTGATTCTAATAGGGCTCCTACCTTATTAACAATTTCTTTCCCAGTGTATGTACGTAGACCATTCTTGTTTCTATAGGCACTGCCTGATATCTGTTGATATTTTTTTTTAAATTCCCATTTCTTTAACAGTCTTCTTGTTTTATTTTCCATTTTAACCAGCGCTGTCATCTTCCAAAATACATAATCTTAAACGACGCTAAGCTTTTGTTATCCCGTCTCGGCATTAGTCATTCAGCTAAAACATGTTGAGTTGACGTACACTTTCTGCATCTTCCTGCAGGAATCAAAAATTTCTTGGACAACTGTCAGAGAGTTCCCAATATAGACCAGAAGGACAGAGATAACGACGGTGTCGGTGATGCTTGCGATAGCTGTCCCGATGTCATCAACCCGAACCAGGTCTGAACCAGCAAGCTTGTCATTAATTGTGCAAACTAACATTTCCCAAATGCTGAATGGACACGTTCATATCAGGCTGCAGGCCGAATGTTGGAAAATGGGGTTAGTTAGGTGGTTTGGCTTTGATCAATGGGCCAAAAGGCTTTTTTCTGTGCTGTAGATCACTGTGCCTCTATGACACCTTCAGCAGATTGTGCCCTGTGTATATCAAAGCTCAGAGGAAGCATATGGCAACAGTTTCTATTTTTATTTTGCATGCTTCATTCATTAAATTGCAAGTGCATTTTGCTGAAACAAGTAGTGCGCATCAAAGATAAAGGATGTGAGTGCAGATGCAATGATTCACATTTCAAATTCCAGGTTCTGTCAATTCAGCTCGAGGCAAAGCTCTAATCTGCCCCTACAGATGTCCCCAGCCTCTTCTTGCCTCTATTATGTTAATAGTCTCCTGGCCATTCCCCTCTTCATAAACTTCAGCTTATCCATCTGGTGCCTGTATCCTATCCCATACTCACCCATGCTGACCTTCGCTGGAATGCAGTGCCCCAATTTTTCAAGTTGGAAATTCTCATTTTCACCTTCAAATTGCTCCAGGGTCTCATCGTGTCCTGACTCTGTTACCTTCATAAAGTCATAGAACCCCTACAGTGCAAAAGCAGGCCATTCAGCCCATCGAGCCTTCATTGACAACATCCCACCCAGGTCCTATCTCTGCAACCACATGTATTTACACTGCAAATCCCTCAGGCAGTAAGGGTCTAAATTGGCGTTGCCAATCAATCTTACCAACACACCTTTGGACTGTGGGAGGAAACCGGAGCACCCGAGGAAATCCATGCAGACACGGGGAAAATGTGCAAACTCCACACAGACCGTGACCCAAGGTCAGAATTGAATGTGGGTCCCTGGCGCTGTGAAGCAGCATTGCTAACCACTGTGCCACCGTGCTGCCATATCAGTACAAGCTCCTTCTTTTCTGAAATACAAAGATAGAGAACAAAGGGAAGTACAGCACAGGAACAGGCCCTTCAGCCCTTTAAGACTGTGCCAATCATGATGCCCTAACTAAACTAAAAAAATTTGCTGCCCTTACTCAATCCATATCTCTCTATTCCCTCCCTATTCATGTCCCCATCCAGATGCCCCTTAACTATTGCTAATGTGCCTGCTTCCACCACCTCCTCTGGTAGCACGTTCCAGGCATCTACTACTCTGCATGAAAAACTTCTCCAGACTGCTCTGTTCCTCCTCCCCATTGGAGTGACCGTGCCTTCTCTCTGCTCTCTTAGAATTGTATTACTGAATTCATCTTGACAGTGACATGTCCTCGTTGATATAATTGAATCCTGACGTTTCAGAGTTTAGATTCCAGCTGTGTATCTCACCTGGAAGTAAAGAGGGCTGCTAGGTAGGGGCTGTTGAAATATTGTCACAATGCTCTACATTCATCTGTCATGCAAATGCTTCTCCCCTTTTAGGGCATTAGAAATCAGTGAAATACTACCAAAAAATACTTGTAAGAAATAGCCCTGGTATTAGCTACTATTGGCAGTGGTGAATTCATAACACCATAGAAAAATGTAGCTTGGACTTTGTCAAATTTGTTATTTCTCTTTTGATGAAATCTTTATTTGAACACTGTATACAACATGTTCACTCACTTGTTAAGCAGGACAATTTGTTCCACCATATTAATTGGCCTTCATTGGATCTTAAAAACAATTTCACATATTGTAGTGTCGCTAGTGAAGGTAGCATTTATTACTCATCCCTAGTAGCCCTTAAGAAGATGTTGATGAGCTGCCTTCTCAAAGCTGTTTCAGTCCACGTACTGTAGGTACATCAATAGTGCAGTTAGGGAGAGAATTCTAGGATTTTTGTCTCAGCAGCAGTGAAGGGTCTGCAATATATTTCCAAGTCAGGATGGTTAAAGGCTTGGAGGCGGACTTCCAGGTAGTGGTGTTCCCATTGTCTGCTGCTCTTGCCCTTTTCGTTGGTAGAGATCATGAATTTGAAAGATGTTAAAGGAGCCTTGGTAAGTTGATGCAGTAAATCTTGTAGATGGTACACACTTGCTGCCACTATGCATCAGTGTTGGAGCAAATAAGTTTTGAAGGTGGTGGATGGAGTGTCAATTAAATGGGCTGCTTTGACCTGGATGCTGTTGAGTTTCTTGGCTATTGTTAGATCCACACCTCTCCAGGCGGGTTACTGGAGGCGGACTAACATCCTGGCATGGAGATTTGTTAAAGCAACTCGGGAGGGTTGAAACTAGTTTGGCGGGGGGATGGGACCCAAAGCAGTTGGGAGACAGAAGAGAAAGTTGAAAGCAGCATAGAAGTTAAAGAGAGCACATTAAGTTGTAAAGACAGCGTCAATAACCTTAGTACTAGACAGATTAGACAAAAGCAAGAAAAAGAACAAGGGAAGTCCACATTGAACTGCATATATTTCAATGTTAGGAGCCTGACAGACAAGGCAAATTGACTCAGGACATGGATGGGAACTGTTAGCAATTACTGAGCATGGCTTCGGGAAGGATAGGACTGGCAGCCCAATGTTCCAGGGTAAAGATGCAGAGTAAAGAAGGATAGAAAGGAGACCATGGGGAGGGTGGGTTGCACTTTTGATTAAGGAAAACATCACAGCTATACTGAGAGAAGGTATATTCGAGGATTCAGCCACTGAATCTATATGGCTAAAACTGAGAAATAAGAAAGGGGAAATCACTTTGACAGGGTTGTATTATAGGCCCCCAAATAGTTGGCAGGATATTGAGGAGCAAATATGTAAGGAGATTACAGCTCCAAGAAAATAGGGTGATAATTAGAGGAGTTTAACTTTCTCAACATTGACTGGGAGAGACATAGTATTAGAGGGTTGGATAGAGAGAAATTTGTCAACTGTAATCAGGAAGAATTTTTCATTCAGTACGTGGATGGCTTGACTAGAGAGGGGGCAAAATATGACTTCTCTTTGGAAATAAGGAAACCAGATGATAGAAGTGTTAATGAGGGATCACTTTGGGACCAGTGACCATAATTCCATTAGTTTTAAAATAGCTATGGAGAATGATAGGTCGATTCCAAAAGTTAAAGTTCTAAATGGGGCAAGGCATTTTGATGGTATCAGGCAGGAGCTTTCAATAGTTATCTGGGAGAATCTGTGGGAAGGCAAAGGGATGTCTGGTTAGTGGGAGGCTTTCAAAGGTATATTAACCAGGATTCAGGGTAAGCACATTCCTCTTAGAATGAAGAGCAAGGCTTGTAGAAGTAAGCAACACTGGATGACGTGGGATATTGAGACCTTGTCAAGAAGAAGGAGTGATGTGACATGCATAGGCAGCTAGAATCTAGTGGATCCCTTGAGGATTGTAGAGAGCGTAGGATTAAGAGAGAAATCAGGAGGGCAAAAAAGGGACACAGGATTGTTTTGGCAGATAAGGCAAAGGAGAATCCAAAGAGCTTCTACAAAGACATAAAGGGCAAAAGAGTAACTAGGGAGAGAGTAGGACCTTTTAAGGGTTAACAAGGACATCTACATGTGGATCCACCAAAGATGGGTGAGATCCTAAATGAATATTTCTCATCAGTATTCACTGTTGAGAAGAGCATGAATCTTAGGGAACTTGGGAAAATAAGTAGTGATGTCTTGAGGAATATGCATATAACAGAGAAGGAGGTGTTAGAAGTCTTAAAACACATCTAGGAAGGTAAGGCCATGGGATCTGATGAAGTGTATCTCAGAACGTTCTGGGAGGCTAGGGAGGAAATTGCAGGTTCCCTAGCTGAGATATTTGAATCAGCAATAGTCACAGGTGAGGTGCCTAAAGATTGGAGAGTGGTTAATGTTGTGCCTTTGTTTAAAAAGGGCTGGAGGGAAAGGTCTGGAAACTACAGGCCACTGAGCTCACATTTGTAGTGGGTAAATTGTTGAAAGATATTTTGAGAGACAGGATCTACAGGCAATTAGAGACGCGAGGAGTAATTAGGGACAGTCAGCATGGCTTTGTAAGTGGAAATCATGTCTCACAAATTTGATTGAGGTTTTTTGAAGGAGTAACCAAGAAAGTAGATGAGGGCAGTGCAGTTGATGTTATCTACATGGACTTTAGCAAGGCTTTGACAAGGTACCACATGGTAAGTTGTTGCATGAGGTTAAATCTCACAAGATCCAGGATGAGTAGCCAAATGGATACAAAATTGGCTTGATGAGATAAGCCAGCGAGTGGTTGTAGAGGACTGTTTTTCAAACTGGAGACCTGTGACCAGCAGTGTGCCTCAGAGATCGGTGCCGGATTTACCATTATTTGTCATTTACGTTAATGATTTGGATGAGAATTTAGTAGGGCATGGTTAGTAAGTTTGCAGATGATACCAAGATTCGTGGCAAAGTGGACAGTGAAGAAGATAATCTATGGTTGCAATGGGATCTTGATCAATTGGGCCAGTGGGCTGATGAATGGCAGATGGAGTTTAATTTAGATAAATGCGAGGTGATGCATTTTGGCAGATTGAACCAGGACAGGACTTACTCAGTTAATGGTAGGGCACTGGGGAGAGTTATAGAACAAAGAAATCTATGGGTACATGTTCATAGCTCCTTGAAAGTAGAGTCACAGGTGGACAGAGTGGTGAAGAAGGATGCTTGATTTCATTGGTCAGAACATTGAATACAGGAGTTGGGTCGTCTTGTTGAAGTTGTGCAAACATTGGTAAGGCCACATTTGAAATACTGTGTACAGTTCTGGTCACCCTATTATAGAAACTAGAAACTAGAAAGAATGCAGATAAGATTTACTAGGATGCTAGCGTTACTTAATAGTTTGAGTTATAAGAAGAGGCTGGATAGACTTGGACATTTTTCTCTGGAGCATTAGAAGATGAGGGGAAATCTTACAGAGGTCTATAAAATAATGAGAGGTATAGATCAGCTAGATAGTCAATATCTTTTCCCAAAGATAGGGGAGTCTAAAACTAGAGGGTATAGGTTTAAGGTGAGAGGGGAGAGATACAAAACAGTCTAGAGGCAATTTTTCATACAGAGGGTGGTGAGTGTCTGGAATAAACTGCCAGAGGTAGTAGTAGAGGCCGATACAATTGTCTTTTAAAAAGCATTTCGACAGTTACATAGACGGGATACAGAGGGATATGGGCCATATGCAAGCAATAGGGACTAGCTTAGGGATTAAAAAGTTGGGCCAAAGAGCCTGTTTCCATGCTGTAAACCTCTGAGAGTATTCTATCACATTCCTGACTTATGCCTTATAGATGGTGGATAGATTTTGGGGAGTCAGGAAGTGAGTTACTCACCACAGGATTCCTAGCCTCTGACTTGCTCTTGTAGCCACAGTATTTATATGGCTAATCCAGTTAAGTGTCTGGTCAATGGTAACTCGTGAGATGGTGATAGTGGGGACTCCAGCAATGGTAATGCCATTGAATGTCAAGGAGCAGAATGATTGGATTATGCTGAGTTGGAGATGGCCATTGGCTTGAACTTGTGTAGTACAAATGTCAGTTGCCACTTGTCAGTCCAAACCAGAATGTTGTTCGTGCCTGATTGATCGTATAAAAGTAATAGAATGTTTTTTTTTTGCTGCCCCTCCCCTGGAAATCAATTTATGAAGTAGTAGTTTTTTTTCTGTTCTGTCCCTGAGATAAAAATGCTTGATGATCTTTCTCAAGAGGTGATGTGAGGCAGTCTCTGAATCTGTTTAAGACAGAGCGAGATAGATTCCTGATTAACGAGGGGTGAAAGGTTAGTGCTGGAATTAAGGTTTAATGTGGGGTTGAGGTTCCAATCAGATCAGCCATGATCTTATTGAATGGCAGATTGGGTTTAAGGGCCAAATGGCCTCCTCGTATGTATGTTTGCATGTACTGAAATAAGGAAATACCAACAAGCCATTTGCTTGATAATCACAAAATATTATCAAACCATGTTCTGGAAATGTTCTCCGTAAATAAAGTGGCGGGGGGGGGGGGTAGTTTTATCTCTTTTTGACCATGTCAGGCAGGAAAAGGAATGTTTGAAAGTTTATTTATTAGTGCTGATTTGATTTTGATTTGATCTATTATTGTCACATGTATTAACATACACTGAAAAGTATTGTTTCATGTGCACTATGCAGGCAAAGCATACCATTCATAGAGAAGGAAACAAGAGAGTACAGGATGTAATGTTACAGTCATAGCTAGGGTGTTGCAAAAGATCAACTTAATGCAAGGTAAGTCCATTCAAAAGTCTGAAAGCAGCAGGGAATAAGCTGTTCTTAAGTCGGTTGGTACATGACCACAGACTTTTGTATCTTTTTCCAACAAAGAGAGAATGTCTGTGGGGTTCTTAATTATGCTGGCTGCTTTGCCAAGGCAGCAGGAAGTATAGATAGCGTCAATGGATGGGAGGCTGTGTTGCATCATGGATTGGGCTACATGCATGACACTTTATAGTTCCTTGCATTCTTGGGCAGAGCAGAAGCTATACCAAGCTGTGACACAACCAGAAAGAATGCTTTCTATGATGCATCTGTAAAAGATGGTGAGTCATAGTTGACATGCCAAATTTCTTTAGTCTTCTGTGAAAGGAGAGGCGTTGGTGGGCTTTCTTAACTATAGTGGAGGAACCAAGTCACTAATAGGCTTAAATTAACACTGCAATGAAGTTACTGTGAAAATCCCCAGATGCCATACTCTGGTATCTGCTTGGGTGCACTGAAGGAGAATTTAGCACAGCCAATTCATCTAACCAGCACGTCTTTCGGATTGTGGAAGGAAATCTGAGCACCTGGAGAAAACCCAAGCAGACATGGGGAGAATGTGCAGAGTACAGACAGTGGCGCAAGGCTACAATTGAAGCCGGGTCCTTGGCTCTGTGAGGCAACAGTGCTAACTACCATGTGCCACAGCTACACTGCTGGCTTTCCTCCCCAAACGTTTGGACAGATATTCAAAAAAATTTCTGGAGGCTCTGAATGAACTCATCCTGCCAGCAACCTCAGCCTGTGACAGATTGGGATGCTCTTTTTAGAGGGCTTCCATTGGGGAGTTTTGAGATGAGGGGTCCCTGGGATAGTGGGATCTCATGACTGTGCAGGGGAGGGTTCCATATTTATGTGAGGGGGTGAGGTCCCATGTCCATGTAGGGAAGTGGCAGGTTAGCACAGTGCTTAGCATTGCTACCTCACAGCACCAAGGAATCAAGTTCAATTCTAGCCTCAAGTCACTCTGTGTGTGGAGTTTGCACATTCTCCCTGTGTCTGTGTGGGTTTCCTCTGGGTGCTCTGGTTTCCACCCACATTCCAAAGATACGTTAGGTGGATTGGCTATGATAAATTGCCCCATAGAGGCAAGGGGATTAGCGAGTTAAATGTGTGTAGTTGTGGGGATAGGGCCTAGATGGAATATTGTTGGTGCAGACTTGGTGGGCCAAATGGCCTGCTTCTGCCCTGTAGAGTTTTATGATTCTCTGATCCTCAGGGGTCCTGATTTGAAAAATATAAAAATAAAAAATAGGATCCCCCCAAATTCCTATGGGCCTGGTGTCCCTCCTCCATGGAATAGGTCCCTAATCCCCACCTCGGGATCCCTCTCACTCCCAGGAACCCCCACCTCCACCAACCCCCCCAGCACACCCACTCCCAGCCCTCATTGCCCCCCCTGCCTCCACTTTGGTGAAATTATGATGACATTTGTTTGAAGATTTTTTGGCAAAGATTGACATGAGCATCTAGTTACCTTGGCAGAATCCTAAAATTCCTAGCTCAGTTCCCACAATAAAAAGGTCTTTATCCTTCTAAGTGTGGATTGTGCTGTGAAGGACTTTCTGAAACTGTAACCTGCATTGATTTGTTCAGGAATGCTACATGTGTTTCTGAGCAGATCCATCTTATTGGTTATATCAGTATTTGATAACTTGTTTGTTTTTCCATAACACTCGCCGTTTCTCTTTGTAGGCAGACATCGATAATGATCTTGTTGGGGATTCCTGTGACACAAATCAAGACAGGTACTTTGTTCCAATGGTCTGATATTTATTAAAGTGTATTGTCTCGCCTTGGTAAGAAATGGGAAACAATCTTCCATGCACTATTGAAAAGGAGGCATTAACTTATTTTAATACCTGAGGATGCGTTAATGAATCATTAAATGCTTGCTGCAATAGTTTAAAGTTTATTTATTAGTGTCACAAGTAGGCTTACATTAACACTGCAATGAAGTTACTATGAAACTCCCCTAGTCACCACATTCTAGTGCCTGTTCAGGTTCACTGAGGAAGAATGTTAGCATGGCTGATGCACCTAACCAGCATCTGGGAGGAAACCCATGCAGACACAGGAAGAACATGCAGACTCTGCACAGATAGTGACCCAAGCCAGGAATCAAACCTGGGTCACTGGTGCTATGAGGCAGCAGTGCTAACCACTGTGCCACCATGCCACCCTAGCAAGCTACACTCACAATATTTTTCAACGTAAAACTCCAAAACACACTTGACTAACACACAATTGAAATAAAAAGATGTCTATTTTATATATAATTTCGAATTACAATGTTTAGACTTTTGAATGCTAAGAAGAAGAGGCTAGGATCAGACCTGTTGGATGCTCCTGATGTCCTTTGGGGAAGGAAATCTGCCAACCTTACCAGGTCTTGTGTAGAGTCTTTGAATACTATTTAAGGCAGAGCTGGATAGAAGTGGGACTGTGGAGTTGCGATCACAATCAGATCTTTTTGAATGGCGGTGCAGTTTTAATGGGCAGAGTGGCATAGTCCTATTCCTAATTTATTTGTTCGTATACTTGTATGTAATTTGGTTGACTCTTAATTGCTCTTTGAAATGGCCCAGCAAGCCATTCAGTTCAGGGCGAATTCGGGATGGGCACCAAATCCACATCCCATGAAAGAATACAATTTTTAAAAAGGATCTATGTGGGTACATTCCATAGATTATGTTACTCCCAGCTTGCCTGACTAGCCTTCCCTCCCTTTGATTACTTAACCTCTTTTTTCAATCCGCTTTTGATTGAAGATAATAAGTAAATAGGCCTCTGGCAGTGAACGTTGCTAACTACGTATTGGAATACGAGTGGTCTCAGGAACATATAATTAGCTATTTCCAGCTTTCAAGTAGTGATAGCATGTAATAATTACTGGAGGCGCAGTATTTTTGATCACAGTTTGAGTCAACCTCTAACGGCCCTTGCTGAAATCTCAAAGTGTCAGCGCTGAAGGTGAGAATTTGCATCTTAACATTCTGAGCTGGTCTATAGTTATCTCAACACATTGCCTTAATAGTCTATTCTGTTTGGCTTTAAACAGCTAGACAGCATTTATACCCATTCCAATGTCAGTAATTGCCTCACTCCCACGAGGGGTGGCTGCTGCAAGCCTAACAAATATGTTATCAAAATGCAAACCAGCAGTGCTGAATCAGATAAACATGTAAAGGATGTCTTCTTTCTGAAGATGTTTTTTGCGATACAAATGCCAAAATCATCAACTGCCAGCAATTTGCGGCTTTTACATACTTTTGAGATGTTTTCTGATTCGGTGTTGTTATCCCATTTGGAGAAATATTGGAAATTTTAAACTCAATTTTCTGCCAGAATATCAACTGGCACATTTATCTGGGAAAAGATTGCAGGAATTTCATTGGGTTTTCCTTGATGTCCTGATGTTTGAAAGGCTGCTGTTGGAAGGGTCAATTTTAACTTAATTCCGTTGACATTTGAGAATATTACGCTTTGCAGGAATTCTGTTTTGGACTGGACTCCGGGGTAGGCCAGCTTCGTTGCCAGATTGGAAATTTAGTTGCAGGAAAATCAAGTATAGTGCACACCCAGATTTGAGATATGGACTGATAATGGGCAATTCTCCTCATCACGAGGTGGAAAATTATTCTTGTAAAGTACTGTCAAGTATCAGTGGGATTGATTCATGATCAAGTCATGCAGATATTTTGTCTGTCTTACCGATGGCCAAAATACACGTGGGTCGATGAGCATCTGACAACCTCTAAAACCACAGTGACAGCAGTAATATGTTCCATTTCTCATGCATTCTTTAAAAAAAGTGGAAAGAATTGCATTTCTTGAAAAATCTTGTTTAACATTTCAACAAGTAAGCCTGTTAATGGGGAAATGTTGAATTTTGAATTGAGTTATACTTCCTTTGAAATTATGAGCCTAGTCAAAAAAAAGACATGAGGTCGAGGCAACTAAAAATGGATGAAGCATTTGAAAAATACAAGGAAAGTAGAAAAGAGCTCAAACAGGGAGTTAGCAGGGCAAAAAGGGGTCACAAAGTGTCCTTGACAGACAAGATTAAGGAGAATCCCAAGGCATTTTTACATATATCAAGAACAAGAAGATAACTAGAGAAAGTGTTGGTCCACTTGAGGACAAAGGTGTAGAACCAAAGGAAGTGGGTGAGAACCTTAATGAGTACTTTGCATCTGTATTCACAAAGGACAAGAATATGTTGATTGATGGTGTCTTGGTGAGGGTGTATAAACACTTCAGAGCAAATCATTACAAGGGAGGAAGTGTTAGGTAAATTAAGAAGCATTAAGGTAGACAAATCCCCAGGGCCAAATGGCAACTATCCAAGATTACTGAAGGCAACAAGAGATGAAATTCCTGGGTGTCTAACAAAAATCTTTGTTTCTTCGTTAGCCATTGAGAGTCCCAAAGAATTGGAGGATAGCCAATATTGTCCCATTATTTAATAAGGAAAGCAAGGATAACCCGAGTAATTATAGGCTAGCGATCTTGATGTCAGCGATAGTGAGATTATTGGAGTAGATTCTTAGGAGTAGGATCTATACGCATTTGGAACTGAATGGTTTTGTTAGCGACAAACAGCATGGTTTTGTACAAGGAAGGCCATTTCTCATTAATTTAATTTGAATTTCTTGAAGAGGTGACAAAAATGATTGACAAGGGAAGGGCTGTGGATGGACTTCATTAAAGCATCCAAAAAGGTCCCTCATGACAGGATGGTGCAAAAGATTAAATTTCACAGGACAGGAGTGAACTAGCTAGATGGATTCAAAACTGGCTTGGCCGTAGAAGACAGAGGGTAGTGGTGGAAGGGTGTTTTTCTGAATGTAGATTTGTAACCGATGGTGGCCTGCAGGAATCAGTGCTGGGACCTTTGCTATTTGTCATATGTATAAATGACTTGGAAGAAAACGTAGCTGGTCTGATTAGCAAGTTTGCGGATAATACTAAGATTGGCGGAATTGAGGATAATGATGAAGATTGTCAGAGAATACAGCAAGATATAGATAGGCTGGAAAATTGGGCGGAAAAATGCAAATGGAATTTAATCCATACAAATGCGTTTTGGTAGATCCAATTCAAGTGGGATCTATAAAATAAATGGCAGAACTATCAGGAGCATAGACACATAGAGAGACCTGGGAGTATAGGTTCACAGATCCTTGAAAGTGGCAGCACAGATGGAAAAGGTGATGAAGAAGGCATATGGCATTCTTGCTTTCATTAGATGGAGCAGCAAGTATAAAAGTTGGCAAATTATGATACAATTGTATAAAAAGTTGGTTAGGCCACATTTGGAATACTGTGTCTAATTTTGGTCACCATACTATCAGAAGGACATGGAGGCTTTGGAGAGAGCGCAAAAAAGTATAA
Source organism: Sphyrna mokarran (assembly GCA_024679065.1). Lineage (NCBI taxonomy): Eukaryota > Metazoa > Chordata > Chondrichthyes > Carcharhiniformes > Carcharhinidae > Sphyrna > Sphyrna mokarran. The sequence continues at coordinate 30,281,668 of JAGIQG010000006.1, read as the reverse complement.
CAGAATGTAATACTTTGGAGAGTATTAGCTGTGAGGAGAGCTTGAATAAACTGAGATTGGTCTTCCTGGAAAGATGGAGGCTGAGAGGTGACTTGACAGAAGTTTATAAAATTATGAGAATAGATAAGGTAAACAATTGGAAGCTTTTCCCAAGGCAGAAATAACAATTATAAGAGGGCACAAGTTCAAGGTAAGAGAGGAATGTTGAATAGAGATGTGCGGGGGAAGTTTTTTACGCAGAGTGGTGGGGGTCTGTAATGCATTGCCAAGGAGGTGGTTACATTCGTCACATTTAAGACTTATTTTGATAGACATGTGAACAAATGGGGAATAGAGGAATATAAGGGGTTGGTCTAGATACAACAACGTGATTGGTGCAGGCTTGGAGGGCCTATTCCTGTTCCGTACTGTTCTCTGTTCTTTGATATCTGGCGATGTTTTGTCCATAGCCTAGTAAACCAAGGTCTCCACAATTTGTGCATGAATGAGCATGTGTACGTATATGTGTGTCTGTATGTGTATGTGTATGTGTGTGTATATGAGTTTGAGAGCTGAACCTACATTTTATATTCTGTAAAGAAGAGCGGGAGTTTCCAGCTGCATTCACCCCCAAGACCAGAAAATCCCTACCAAGATCAATGGACTTCTGCTGTTGGGATCGAAAAATTCTGCCACTAATGTCCCTAAAACATCAGTGCTTCGTGGTATATTTATAACAGCTACTTGAAGCATTTGTCAAGTAGAAAAATGGAATCATAGAATCCTGATGGTGCAGGAAGAGTCTGCACCAACTCTCTAACAGAACATTTTACCCAGGCCCACCATTGCCCTATTCCTGTAGTCCCATATATTTACCCTGCTAAATCCCCTAATCTTTGGACACTAAGGGGCAATTTAGCATCTCTAATCCACACACCTTTACACTATGGGAGAAAACCGAAGCATCCGAAGGAAACCTATGCAGACACGGGGAGAATGTACAAACCCCATACAAACAGGCCAGAATTGAACCTAGGTCCCTGGCGCAGTCAGGGAGCAATGCTAATCACTGTGCATAAAGAAGTTTAAAAGAGGGAAGTAAACAACTAAAGTGCTGCTGTGTTTTACTTTGACAGTGATGGAGATGGGCATCAAGACAGCAATGACAACTGCCCAACCGTCATTAACAGCTCCCAGCTGGACACAGATAAGGATGGACTTGGAGATGAGTGCGATGATGATGATGACAATGATGGAATTCCAGATGTTTTCCCACCTGGTCCGGATAATTGCAGGCTGGTAGCTAATCCAGGGCAGGAGGATGACAACTGTGAGGATGAGTGCTATTTGTATCCAAAAAACATAAGTTTGGAATAAGAAAAGTCAATTGGCACTTCAAGCCTGTTCCTTTCAAAAGGTCATGTACAATTTGCACAGTTGGGAATTTTATCCATTTTAACCACAAGTACAAACTTTCAGATAGATAATACACTACAAACGTTCTTACTGAACACTTGAAACTAATTGAGCAAAACTCCAGAATGTGAAGTAAATGTTGCTTGTATTGTTCAACATTGAATCGATTCCATTGATAATGTTGTACTGATCCCAACTTTATGAAAAATTTATTCATGGAATCAAAGAGATGGATGCAACGTGGTGGCACAGTGTTAACACTGCTGCCTTACAGCACTAGGGACCCGAGTTCAATTCTGGCTTTGGGTCACTTTCTGTCTGGAGTTTGCACATTCTCCCCATGTCTGTGTGGGTTTCCTCCAGGAGCTCCAGTTTTCTCCCACAGTCCAAACATGTGAGTTAAGTTGATTGGCCATGCTAAATTGACCCTGGTGTGAGAGGGAATAGCAGGGTAAATATGTGGAATTCGGGATATAGGTCTGGCTGGGATTGTGGTTGGTGCAGACTTGATGGGCCAAATGGTCTCCTTCTGCACTGTAGGGACTCTATGATATACAACACAGAAACAGGTCCTTTGGCCTGACTCGTCTGTGCCGACCAGGTTTCCTAAACTAAATTAGCTCCATTTGCCTGCGTTTGGCCCATATCCCTCTAAACCTTCCCCATCCAAGTATCTGTTCAAATGTATTCTAACTATTTAATTTTATCCTCTAGTACCTCCTCTAGCAGCTCTTTTTCCTCTCAATTTAAACCAATGCCCTCAAGTTTTGGATTCCCCCTACCCTGGGGAAAAGACATTGCCTGTTCACTTTATCTATGCCCCTCATGATTTTATAAACCTCTATAAGGTCACCCCCTCGTTCTCCTACGTTTCAGGGAAAAAGTCATGATGTGGGGATGCCAGCATTGGACTGGGGTAAACACAGTAAGAAGTCTTACAACACCAGGTTAGAGCCAGGGAAAAATCCCAGCCTATCCAGCCTCCCCTTATAATTCAAGCTTTCCAGTCCCGATAACATCTTTATAAATCTTCTTTACACCCTTTCCAGTTTAATAACATCCTTTCTGTAGCAGAGCGACCAGAATTGTACGCAGTAATTCAAGTGTGGTCTTACCAATGTCTTGTTCAGTTGTAACATAAAATCTCAACTCCTGTAACTAATGCTCTGACCGATGGAGGCAAGTGTGCCAAACACCATCTTCACAATCATTTTATCTGTGACGATACTTTTAAGAAAGTATTTACTTGCACCCCTAGGTCTCACTGTTCAACAGTATTTCCCAGGGCCCTGTCATTAACTCTAAGTCTTGACTTGGTTTGTCTTACCAAAATGCAATACCTTGCATTTATCTGAATTAAACTCCATCTGCCCAACGGGCCCAATTGATCAAGATCCCATTGTAGTCTTAGGTAACCTTCTCCACTGTCTACTACATCACCAATTTTGGTGTCATCTGCAAACTTACTAACCATGCCTCATATATTCTCATCCAAATCATTTATATAAATAACAAACAACAGATCCAGGAGCAACGCTTGTGGCACCCCACTGGTCACAGGCCTCCAGACTGAAAAACAACCACCACTGTCTTCTACTGGCAAGGCAATTTTGTATCCAATTGGCTAGTTCTTCCCATGTGATCTTACCTTACTGACCAATCTACCATGCATCACTTTGTCGAAGGCCTTGCTAAAGTCCATGTAGACAATTTCTACTGCACTGCCCTCATCTATTTTCTTGGTCCATTCCATTATGTGCTGATTTCTTCTACTCTCCAATGTTACTGCAATTTTTTTTTGCTTATGGTCTTTGGTTGCAGTTGAAATGACTTAACCTGTTTTAGAGAGACACGGTGGAATTGAATGCCCTCCTCTATGCCAGGGTGGGAGGGGGTGGTGGCAGAGGGTAGGCATTTAATCGGACATGAGAGTGCCAGTTCAGGGACTCTGCCACTGTTCTGCCTCTGCCCCAATTCAGTTGAGGCAATATTATCTCAACACTGCTGATACTCACTGAGTGGCAACGGAAGATATGCCATGTGGGAAGCTTGAACAGCAAACCCTGTCAGGATTGCTTGCAGGCTCCTTCATTCAGAGACACTCAATGGCTGACTGAGGGACTCAGCATTGGGAAAGGGGCAGGCACCCTCTTGCTGAGAGTCATGTGGTGCTGATTTCCCCTTTCCCCTCTCCCATGACCCTGACCTCACAATCTCTCCTTCCCCCTTCCATCACTCACCCAGTCTGGGTCCCTTGGTGACATGGGTGGGAGCATCAGATCCTGCCTCCGCCATGTGCAGCCAAGCATTAAAGATGACATCTGTGTGGTCAGCATCTCTGGCCCCTAGGGCTTTGATTTGAGGAAGACCCATTATTATCCAGTTTGGCATTTAATGAGGAGCCAGTGGCTGATCTTCCTGAATGGAGATGACTTAAGGATCATACTGCCTCTCCAGCCAATTTCCTCATCCCTGACCAGGAAGAACATTAACAACTAGAGCTCACAGTGAATGGAGAGCTGCAAGGGCCCAGTTGGGGTCCGCTCCCGACAATGATTTAGCTAGTCAAAGATTGTGAAGCTTATTGATTTAAATGGATGAGGACTCTTCCCCTCCTTTTAGTTAGCACTGATTATAATGTGACGGTGACAAGAATTGAAACTCAGAGCTGCTGCTTGATTCCAGTTATTGTCTGAAGCTGAGTTTGGAAAATGAGTATAATATGAGTAAGATGTGTCAACATTAAAATGGAAGACATTTCACTGACTGTGGTGAATACGTAATACAATTCAATATAATAAGGAATGATGTTCAGAGCATGTTATCGGTTGTGAGTGACAACCTGATTCAATATTACAAACAACAATTTAATTCAAAAGTATCCAAACCATGGCTTTTGTCTGTAGCTTGTTGCTGTGACATTTTGATACTCAGTGATTTTAAAAAATACAGATTATCAACAACAACTATCATCCTATCTGAACCATGATAAAAATGCATTTGTGCTTTCATTATCCATTCAGTCGATGGAGTCGGAGACATTTGTGAAGGGGATTTCGACCATGATACAATCATTGACAGAATCGATGTTTGTCCTGAAAACGCAGAAGTGACTCTTACTGATTTCAGAGCCTACCAAACTGTAGTTCTTGACCCTGAAGGAGATGCACAAATTGACCCAAACTGGGTTGTACTTAACCAGGTGAGAATATCTTTTATTATTCATAAAATCATAGAATCCTGACAGTGCAGAAGCAGGCTATTTGACTCTTTGGCTTTGCACCGACTCTCTTCAGCAGAGCATCCTATCCAGATCCTATCCCCATAACTCCACATATTTATGCCAGTTATCTCCTAACCTACACATATTAGGACATTAAGGGGCAATTTAACATGCCCAATCCACTACCCTGCACATCTTTGGGCTGTGACAGGAAACCAGAGCATCCGGAGGAAACCCATGCAAACATGTGGAGAACATGCAAAGTCCACACACAGTCATCCAAAGCCAGAATTGAACTCGGGTCCCTGGTGCTGTGAAACAGCAGTGCTAACTATTGTGGCACTATGCCATAATCATTTTTAAAATGTACCTGCATTCATCATTGTTTTGCGACTATGTATTAGATTGTAGCCATGAGGTGGAATGCATTCATCACTCACCTGATGAAGGAGTTGTGCTCCAGTAACTTGTAATTCCAAATAACCCTGTTGGACTTCAACCTGGTGTTGTGAGACTTCTTACTATGTATTTGATTGGCAGCTGTCCAGCCCTAAAGCCCCTCTCTGAACTTCTCTGTCTCTGCTAAGCTCAGCAATTGTCTCCCTACAAACCTCTCCCTCTCCCTATCTCTCTACTCCTTAATGATGCTATTTGAAGTCCTATCTCTTTGACCAAGTTTTTAGGCAAATTTTGTCTGATAATGCTCTTGTCAAATGACATTGTGTTACATTAAAGGTGTTGTAAGTTTAATCATTGGAATATAAATATACTCATTGGAATTCAGAAGAATAAGGGAAGATCTTATAAAAACATTTAAGATTATGAAGGGAATAGATAAGATAGGAGGAGGGACATTGTTTCCACTGGCAGGTGAAACCAGAACTAGGGGGCATAACTTCAAACTACAGGGAAGCAGATATAGGACTGAGTTGAGAGGATCTTCTTCAGACAGAGAGTTGTGAATCTGTGGAATTCCCTGCCAGTTGAGGCTACCTCATTGAATGTTTTTAAGACAAAGATAGATAGATTTTTGTATAGTAAAGGAATTAAGAGTTATTGTGAGTGGGCAGGTAAATGGAGCTGAGTCCATGAAAAGATCAGCCATGATCATATTGAATGGCGGAGCAGGCTCAAAGAGTCAGGTGGCCTATTCCTGCTCCTAGTTCTTAAGTTCTTACCGTCTTCTGATTGGATTCCCAATTGTAATGTTAAACTCATTCAAAACTCTGTTGCGTACATCCTACTTTACATTTAGTCATGTATACCCCTGCGCTGTCTGATCTGCGTTGGCCCTTGATCTGATATCACATCAAGATTTCTCATTCTTCCTTTCAAATCTTTCCCTGGGCTCACCCCTTCCTATTTCTATAACCTTCTACAGTCCTGGAGAAATCGCCGCAATGCACATCCCCAATTTCCATTGCTCCACCATTGGCAGTCTTATCATTAATTACTGAACCCTAAGCTCTGGAATTCCTTTCCTAACCCTCTTGGCCTCTTTCCCTTTGTCTCTCACTGCCTTCCTCTGAGATACTGGTTAAAACCTACTTTGATCAAGTTTTTGGTCACCTGCTTTAATATCTACTTAAATAGCTTGGTGACAGATTTTATTTGATAAGCACTCCCGTCAAATGCATTATTAAATGTGTATCAGCAAGTTCTTGTTGAGTTCTGTAACCAATTATTCATCATTACAGGGTATGGAAATTGTGCAGACGATGAACAGTGATCCAGGTCTGGCGGTTGGTATGTGAAATCATATAGTACATTTCAGTTCATTGGTGTCCTAATTTTAGCTTTTGAATAAAATTTTATAGGCCACCCCTACCTGCACCTGCAAACCTGTCAGCCGGAGACTGTCAACATTTCCCCCTGGCCTAAAACATAGGATGGAATTTACTCCCACATTTAAGAGTAAAAACTTTAAAGACAAGTGCCCTTATGATGTAACACTGGCTGGCTGGCTGGCCTCTAATTCACCAACCCCATCAACAACTGATTCAATCCCTCAAAGGCCAAGGTACCAGTTTTAAATGATGCTGCAGCATAAAGTAGTTCACCTGCAACCTCGGGTACTGTTTCCTGGCACGGACTCAGCACTGCATTCTGACATTGTTCAGGCAATACCAGAGTAGTGACCGAGTACTGCCTGTTACTGACCCTTCCTCTGAGTGCTGCACTCATCAGAGCTCCCTGGCATGTCTGCTCACAGTATGCACGCTGTTCTGCCATCATGCTACCATGCCTGGTTTTTCTGACGATGAGGAGGGGGATGATTTAGCCGCAGAAACCTAATTTTTTTTTTATTCCTTTGTGGGACATGGGTGTCGCTGGCTGGCCAGCATATATTGCCCATCCGTAGTTGCCTGAGAGCAGTTGAGAGTCAACTACATTGCTGTTGGCTCTGGAATCACATGTAGACCAGACCAGGTAAAGTTCACTGATTTCCTTCCCTAAAGGACATTAGTGAACCAGATGGGATTTTCCAACAATCGACAATGGTCGTCAGCAGATTTTTAATTCCAGATATTTTTTATTGAGTTCAAATTCCACCATCTGCCATGGTAGGATTTGAACCTGAATCCAGAACATTAGTTGAGTTTCTACATTAATTGTTTTGTGATAATATCACTGGGCCATCAGCTCCACTTGAAGGGAAAATCCCCATGAATGCTAATGCTTTCAAATGATGCTCCCGACATTGAACGTTGAGAAAGGTGCCCCCGTCACTGACAGGAGGGGAAGGGGACAATCATATCATGCGTTTACGTTGTACTGAAACACCGTTTGGGAGTTCTTCCTGCTCTGATTACTGAACCCACCCAATTAAATGAGCACGGTTGGGGTAAATCATTATACACTATAAAATTCTGTTTATTGCTGCAAAATGTTCAATTATTTGAAGAGGAAATTATAAATTAGCTCACAATAAATATAAACTAGTTACTGATAAACCCAATCCGGAATTGAGGAGAAACCAATTCCCAATCCGGAATTGACACCAAAGTCGGAGGAGTGGTAGATAGTGAAGAGGGGTGTTATAGTTTGCAGAGAGACTTGGACAAGTTGCAGAGTTGGGCCGAGAGGTGGCAAATGGAGTTTAATGCGGAAAAGTGTGAGGTAATTCACTTTGGCAGGAATAACAAATGTGTAGAGTATAGGGCGAATGGTAGGACTCTTAATAGTGTTGATGAACAGAGGGATCTTGGTGTATATGTGCATAGATCCCTGAAAGTAGGCAGTCAAGTCGATAAGGTTGTTAAGAAGGCATATGGAGTCTTAGCTTTTATTGGTAGGGGGATTGAATTGCGGAGCCGCAATGTCATGTTGCAACTGTACAAAACTCTAGTGCGGCCGCACTTGGAGTATTGTGTACAGTTCTGGTCCCCGCATTATAAGAAAGATGTGGAGGCATTAGAGAGGGTACAGAGGAGGTTTACCAGGATGTTGCTTGGTATGGAAGGCAGGTCTTATGAAGAGAGGCTGAGGGATTTGAGGTTGTTTTCGTTAGAAAGAAGGAGGCTAAGAGGAGACCTTATTGAAACATATAAGATGATTAGAGGTTTAGATAGGGTGGACAGTGATAGCTTTTTTCCTAGGATGGAGAAAGCTAGCACGAGGGGACACAGCTTTAAATTAAGGGGTGATAGTTATAGGACGGATATCAGAGGTAGGTTCTTTACCCAGAGGGTGGTAAGGGTATGGAATGCCCTGCCTGCTGCAGTTGTAGATGCGCCAAGTTTGGCAGCGTTTAAGAGGTTAGTAGATAAGTTTATGGACGAAAAGGGAATGGTTTAGGTTAGAGGGTCATTGCTTTTTCCTAATTGGTCGGCGCAACATCAAAGGCCGAAGGGCCTGTTCTGCGCTGTAATGTTCTATGTTCTATGTTCTATGAAACCGAAAGAATGATTAGAGTGTGGAATTTGCTACCATGCAGAATAATTGAGGGGAAGTGCATGGATGTATTTATTTAATACAAGGTGAGCTGAGTATCTGAGGGTGAAAGGAAGAAAGGCATGCAAATGAAATTTGGGAAGCAAGGTGATTTCAGGTTGGATTTGTTAAAGACACCTGGCATAGACCTGATGGGCCAAATGCCCTGTTTCTGTCCTACATCAACTGTGTAGTTCTCTGTAATTCCACATAGTTTTTTATTTGCTGCATTTCAATATTGCCATCCTTGGAGCATATGCTCCATGTGATGGTTAGTCTTCACTAAAGAGGAACAGTGGTGAATGGAGCTGATGGCTGATTTTTTTGTGACCTTACAGGTTATACTGCTTTTAATGGAGTCGATTTTGAAGGCACCTTCCACGTGAACACGATGACAGATGACGACTACGCTGGGTTTATATTTGGGTATCAGGACAGTTCTAGTTTCTACGTGGTGATGTGGAAACAGACTGAGCAGACCTACTGGCAAGCTACGCCATTCCGTGCTGTGGCCGAGCCTGGCATTCAGCTCAAGGTACACTGAGCACCGGGATCCATTGCTTAGATTTTCTCTAAATTTATTTAGAGAAAAATAACAAAAAATCAAAAAAAAAATCAACCAAAGCCTTTAACTCAGCTAATCAGGAGCGGGTGCTCTCAGTGGTGACGGTAAATTAATCTACCTTCAAACCTTGTAATCACTGTCCTCACCTCTGCCAACTCTGCAGCTAATTCATTCATCCATGATTGACAGTTGGCAGTGATTATGTTCCTCCCTGACTTTTTGCAGAACTAGGCACCCACCAGGAGCCTTTGCGAACTGGCAATTGTTTCACTCAATCAATATTCAGATCATTGGCAACGATAAGACACAGATCTTGCAAGTCTCTGCCTATCACCCTGGCAGTTCACATGATGCCTACATCCTGTGACACTCACCAAGGCTGTTTGTTGCTCCTGCTCCTTTGGATGGATGGCTGCTGGATGTGACAGAAGCTATTCACTGATAAGGTGGCTCATGAGCTCGGCACGGCACAGTGGTTAGCACTGCTGCCTCACAGTACCAGAGACCCGGGTTCAATTCCGGCCTTGGTTCACTGTGGAGTTTGCATGTTCACCCCATGTCTGCGTGGGTTTCCTCCTGGTGTTCTGGTTTGGTCCCACACTCCAAAGATATGCAGGTTAGGTTGATTGGCCATGCTAAAATTGACCATGGTGTCAGAGGGATTAGCAGGATAAATAGGCCTGGGTGGGATTGTGGTCAGTGCAGACTTGATGGGCTGAAAGGCCTCCTTATGTACTGTAGGGATTCTAGGAACAGAAATGGAGGAGAAGTACATGCCTCCACATGGGCAGTGCTTGAGGGGACCATTGGGCTGCTGAAGGTGCAGTTCAGATGCCTGGACTGATGCAATACTCTCCAGGGCATGTCCTGCAAGGATGGCAGGGAAGAGAGGCTGGGGATTATGAGGCAGCTTCAGATGCCATGGAAGACGAGTCTACTAATAGATCTGATGAGGAACCTGGGCAAGTACAGGGTGAGAATGTGGGGGTTAACATCAGGAAGCTTCAGAGAAGCAGGTATACCAGAGGGACTGTGATAATATTCACTTGTACTCAGTTTTCCTTGCATTGATTTCAGCTCAGACACTGATACCATACAAAATATTTACAATGCACCAAGCCAGTTCCCCAAATTCCAAGCACGTTCTTTGCAATACATGTTGCAGAAAGGACAACCTTCACAATTCCTGGCAAAAGGAGCTTGTATGCATTTCTGGCACAGGATGAAAGCTGATAACAATGTAACTTTCTCCCAAAATGGTGGTCCAGAGAATATCACTGAATATAAATATTAATTGAACTTGTTACTTGTTTTGACTCTGTTGTCCTTGAGTCTAAATTATTTGGTCTCAGTCTCATATTTACAAAAATGAAATACAGAATGTGATTAGAAATGTATTTGCGTATGGAATCTGAAGAAACTTTCAAGGTTGACATTTTACCTTTTAATTGCTTGTCGAGATTGACGCCATACCTGTCATAGTTTTAATTTCCTGTCGTAACTGCCCTTTAGGCAGTCAAGTCAAACACCGGACCAGGTGAGCATCTGCGAAATGCACTCTGGCATACAGGAGACACCACAGACCAGGTCCGACTACTATGGAAAGACCCCAGAGATGTGGGGTGGGAAGATAAGGTCTCGTATCGCTGGTTTTTGCAGCATAGACCCCAAGTTGGATATATCAGGTAGAGTGGCAATCTATTCCTATATATGAATCAGATCCAGCTACTTCATTTCTTTCACTGTGACGAAACCAGACCTATTAACCACATCCAAATCCATACCCACAGTGAAACCATTCACAGTGTATCCCAAATACTAAAAGCAAATCAATTTGGAAGATGGTTACGGATGAGGAAAAGACCATTCAGCTTATCCTATCTCATCATTCCAGAAGATACTCCAGAGCTTTTGCCTTCACGTCGGAAGCTGCAAATTAATTTCATGCATTGCTCACTCTTCCACGGAGAAGAACTTCCTGACCAGTCCCAAATTCTCAAACAGGTTGGAGGGTGGAGAGGGATTGAATGGCCTCAACCTGTACCAATATCTGAAATTTACGCTTGAATCTCTCAGCTTATGTTTTATTTTTGAAATAATAGTCCCGTTTGAAATAATAATAATTTTTTCCAAACTATTTCACATCCTTCAATAAAATCATCCCAAGTATCTCCTTACATAGAATCCTCACAGTACAGAGGGAAATCATTTGGCCCATCGAGTCTGTACCGACCACAATCTCATCCAGCCCTATCTCCATAACTCTACATATTTACCCTGCTAATCCCGCTGGCACTAGGGTCAATTTAATACAGCCAATGTGCAGGTTAAGCACATCTTTGAACTGCCGGAAGAAACCGGAGCACCTGAAGGAAACCCATGCAGACATGGGGAAAACTTGCAAACTCCACACAGATGGTGACCCAGGGCTGGAATTGAATCCGGGTCCTGGCACTGAGGCAGCAGTGTTAACCCCCACTGTTCCACCGTGCCACCCACTTCCACGATCACGTAGCACCCAGATCTTTCCTCATAACTCTGACAACAGCAGTGGAATTTAATGCCCTCCCTTGTAGTGGGGGGCATTTAATAAGGTCAGAGGGTGACAGATCAGAACCCTGTCAGCTTCCCCCCACCCCACCATGTTTAGGTCCAGGGCGGAAAGGCCCATGGATGCTTTCCCATCACATTACGAATTGAGGCCATTAACTGGGCAATTAAAGCCAACTTAAGAGCTTGATATCTGCACCTGTTGGTGTTAATCCATAAGACCATAAGAAATAAAATTGGAGTAGGCCATTCAGCCCCTCAATGTGGCTGGCCTTCTTGAAAAGATCTGCAGCTAGCAACCAAGACCCCTGTTGCCTCCACAATATTCTGCCATATGGTACCACAGGGTGGGAAAAGGTCAGCTGGTTCTTGTCTGCCCCACATGTGTGATGGCTAAAGCCCCTCCCCTACCATGGTGCTGAAGAAGACAATATAAAATGGAGGAAAGAAATCAGGACCATTGAGGAACATTTCTTTGTACTGCCCTCTACTCACCTGAACCAGGCAATCACAGAGCTGTGCTAATATCTGTGTGATGGAATCTGTGCCCCAGTCAGGAATAACCTGGCTCTGGTTTAATGACAGAGTCAGGACCTGGCAGTTTGTAACAAACACATACTCTCCAGGAAAAGAACAAGCAGCCAATGTTGTCTGTATAGCACGCAAGAAACAATTCTTTTCACTGTATACACAAAGTGGAGATGCCAGTGTTTGACTGGGATGGGTACAGTAAGGAGTCTCACAACGCCAGATTAAAGTCCAACACGTTTATTTGGAATCATAAGCTTTCAGAGTGCTGATCCTTCAGCAGGACTCACCTGATGAAGCTCATGGTTCCCAATAAACCTGTTGGACTTTAATTTGATGTTGTGAGACTCCTTACTGTGTTTCACTGTATACTACTAATACGTATGACAATAATAAATCGAATCGAATCAAATCCACCCTCCTCTCACATCATTTAAACTCATATCCTTTGAATTTCCCTTCCCTTTCTTTTACTGGTGTCAAAACACAACCCTCTGACACCAGTCACAAAGATTTGGCTCCATTCTGGATCATCAATCTTACCACTGAACTCCTTTGTTGAGTTTTGCCATCCCAAATGGGAATAACTTTCATGTTAACCACTGAAAAGTAGGAATCAAAGGAGATATTAAACAGGTTGCTGATTTGCTATCGCCCATGGAATGATGGCTAGAATTAGCCCCGGTGAGTTTGCATTGATGGAGAACCCTCACAGCAGTCACTGTCACATCCATAGCTCAGGATTGAAGATTCACAGGCTTTGCTGTTGAATCCTGTTGGAAAAAACAAAAGGTCCACATCACACCAAGCCCCTACACTGAGCCCATTGCCTTGAATAATGTTTATCCTACAATTTACAATGAATCATTGCATAGATGCAATGCTCCATGCCTGAAGGCAGAATGCTTCACATGTATTACATAATTAAAATTTTAAATGCTAAAGCTCTTGATGGCCTTGAAGCAAGAGGACTTCTGTGTTAATAAGACTTTCGAACAAAAATAGCACAAGTTCAATGATTCATTTGTCTAGAGTCATCTTTTCTCAGCTGGGAAAACAATAGGTTATGTCATTGGCTTTAGTCAAGCTGAGTTATAAAAGATAATAATCAGCCAGGCTAGTGACACCCGATTTACTATCCAAGAACATCTGCCTGGAAGTGTGCTAGTGGGTAAAGTTCTCCAGAGTCAACTATCCTGCTCATGTTTCACGGTTAAAAACATTATTTTGAAGATTGAATTCTCTCGGCCAGATCCTTTGGGAAGGAGCCAATTTAAGTAAAGGGCAAAGAATAAATGGTATTGTTGGAAGAGTGGAAAGGAAAATGGTTCAACTTAGCAATTTGTTCAATAATTGTGTTAAGGAAGTGATTCCTGTTGTACTTGAGGGGTAGGCCTCAGATACATCCAATATTGTGCTTAGGGTCTCACTTAAATAAAGTCGTAGAGGTTTACAGCATGGAAATAGACCTTTAGCCCAACTTGTCCATGTCCCACCCCTTTTTTAATCACTAAGTTCGTCCCCATTACCTGTGTTTGGCCCATATCCCTCTATATCTTACCCATGTAACTCTCTAAATGCTTTTTAAAAGCAAGGTGAAACTTCAGCAAGGCATTCAATAAGGTCCCCATGCAAGACTTCTTGAGAAGGTGACAGGGCATGGGATCCAAGGGGCTGTTGTCTTGTGGATCCAAAACTGGCATGCCTGCAGAAGGCAGAGAGTGGTTGTGGATGGGTCGTCTTCTGCATGGAGATCGGTCACCAGTGGAGTGCCCCAGGGATCTGTTCTGGGATCCTTGTTGTTCGTAATTTTCATAAATGACTTGGATGAGGAAGTGGAGGGATGGGTTGGTAAGTTAGCAGACAACACAAAGGTTGGTGGTGTTGTGAATAGTCTGAAGGGATGTCAGAAGTTGCAGCATGACATAGAATACAAGACTGGGCAGAGAAGTAGCAGATGGATTTCAACCTGGTTAAATGTGTAGTTGTTCAATTTTGCAGGTATAGATAAGGTGGATTCTCAGAGGCTGTTTCCCTAGGGCTGAAATGGTAGCAATGAGAGGGCACAGGTTTAAGGTGCTGGGGAGTAGATACAAAGGAGATGTCAGCGGTAAGTTTTTCACTCAGAGGGTGGTGGGTGAATGGAATTGGTTGCCATTGCTGCTGGTCTTTTAAGAGACTTTTGGATGAGTACATGGGATTTAATGGGATTGAGGGTTATAGGTAGTAGGTGGGGATATGATCAGCACAACTTGTGGGCCAAAGGGCCTGTTTGTGATATGGTTTTCAATGTTCTATGTTCTGTGTTCTAAAAGACAAAATTGTACCAGTCTCAATTACTACCTCTGGCAGCTTGTTCCAGACACTCACCATCCTCTGTGTGAAAAAAAAATTGCCTCTCTGGACCTTTCTGTATTTCTCCCCTCCCACCTTAAACTTATGCCCTCTAGTTTTAAACTCCCCTAACTTTGGGGAAAAATGTTGACTATTTAGTTGTTCTATGCCCCTCATAATTTTATAGGCCTCCATAAGATCACCTCTAAGTCTCTTTCACTCTAGAGAAAAAAGTCCCAGTCTATCCAGCCTTTTCTTATAACCCAAATCATCAAGTCCCAGTAGCATCTTAGTAAACCTTTTCTGCACTCTTTCTAGTTTGGCCAGACCTGTACACAGTATTCCAAGTATGGCCTTACCAATGTCTTGTACAACTTCAACAAGACTCCTAACTCATGTATTCAATGTTCTGATCAATAAAATCAAGCATGCCAAATGCATTCTTCACCACCCTGTCCACTTCTGACTTCACTTTGAAGGGGTTATGAACCTGTACCTTCAGATCTCTTTGTTCTATAACTTTCCCCAATGCCCTATCATTAACTCATTAAGCCCTGCATTGGTTCGATCTACCAAAACATATCACCTTGCATTTATTTAAATGGAACACCATCTGTCATTCATCGGCCAACTGGCCCAATTGATCAAGTTCCATTGCAATCCTAGATAAATTTCTTCACTGTTCACTGTGCCACCAGTCTTGAAGAATCTTATTCTTAAATAAGAAGCCTTATAGTTCACTTGGAAATGATGGCCAACTTCAGCTGTGGGTAAAAGTATGAAACCCTTCTCCAAACTTTATTAGGAGTGATCTGATCATCTGATCCCCAGACCTGGGGTAGATGAGGGGATTGAAAAGAGTTCTTTTTTTCCTGGGGATGGATCTTTGTATGCTGGTGGGAGAGGGGTGGCAGGATTAAAATTCAATCTGAGAAGAATCTGACAGTGGTTTGCAGTCATGTGAGATGTTAAAATTTTCAAAATCTCAAACCTGACCCCAAGATGAGTCCAAACCCATCACCTTTGGCATTTAGCAGGGACAGGACAAGGTGCAGGTTAACTCTTAGCAAACTGGTTAACCATTTAAATCTCACACTCAGATGATGGGCTTGATATTAATCCTGTTTTGCATAGTTAACTCTGGGATTTCTAGGTCTCAGGAGACAGAGGGACTGAAGGAAGGGCTGTTTACTGGCTAAGCCTTTCTGGCATTGATTGTGGGCTACACAATTCCCCTCCGGCCCATCAAACTTACTTTCTTTCCTGGGATCCAAAACCTCCCATCCATTTGACACTCTCACAATGAGGATCAGAACTCAACCCAATTTCAGAACCCCAATCATCCCCAAGGACTCCAACACTCCCACTAATACAATTTCTGGCTCTCTACCTGCCCTTGAAACCCGATATCATCTGTGGATTTCCCCAGGATGTTCCAGTTTCCTCCCACAGCCCAAAATGCACGCTGGTTAAGTGCATTGGCCATGCTAAATTCTCCCCCAGTGTACCCAAACTTGTGCCAGAGTGTGGCGACTAGGGGATTTTCACAGTAACTTCATTGCTGTATTAATGTAAGCCTGCTTGTTCTCTAATAAATAAATGTTAAACTGAAGCAGCAACCCTTTAATTAGGTTGGCTTCAAGGCAACACTTCTCAAATTTCTGTTTGTTTTGTAGCTGGTTTGTTGCATTATGCAGTCCTTTTAAGATTAGCACGCATGGTTGCTTCTTAAAGGAGCCATTGCTTACACATGGTATATTTTCTGCCTGTGTGACACATTCCTGCACACCCATGTGTCCAGGCAGGGAACCTGCAAAGAATGAATGACACACTTTGTTGAGTTAAAGCTCCACGGCTTGTGGGAAATCCAGATCTCTGAGTTTTCCAAGAAAAATCCTTCCACCTTGTCTCATAAAACCCAATCTAATCAATATCTGGGCCTCTGTTTCCATTCAGAATCATAGAATCTCCACAGTGCATAAGAAGACCATTGGGTCCATCGAGTCTGCAGCAACCATAATCCCACTTAGGCCCTATCCCTGTAAACCCACATGTTTACACCACTAATCCTCTAACCTGCACATCCCAAGACACTAAGGGGCAATTTACCGTGGCCAATGCATCAAACCTGCACATCTTTGGAGTGTGGGAGGAAACTGGAGCACCCAGAGGAAACCCACGCAGACACGAGGAGAACATACAAATTCCACACAGACAATGACCCAAGCCTGGAATCGAATCTAGGTCTGGGGAGCTATGTGGCAGCAGTGCCAATCACTGTACAACCATAACGCCCAAAATTCCCAGGCAAGTACTAACCAGACCTGAGTCGGCTTAGCTTCTGAGATTAGATGAGATCAGGTGTTTTCATAATGTGGCCGTAGGCAGGCATTGCTGTGGGGGCCTCCAGAACTAGAAGCAGTACATATAATATTATCATTAATAAATCCAATCAGGAATTCAGGAGAAATGTCTTTACCCAGAGAACGATTAGAAGGTGGAACTTGCTACCACATTGAGGAGTTGAAACAAATAACATAGATGCTTTTAAGGGGAAGCTAGGTAAATACATGAAGGAGAAAGAAATGGAAGGATATATTGATTGAGCTGGCTGAGATAAAGGAGGAGATCCATGTGGAACATAAGGACACAAAGCAGCCAGCATAATTGAGGGTCCCACGCATCCCAGACATTCTCTTTTCCACCTTCTTCCATTGGGAAAAAGATACATAAGTCTGAGGTTATGTACCAACTGACACTGCTGCTGTCAGACTTTTGAATGAACCTACCTTGTATTAAGTTGATCTTCCTTTACACTCCATCTATGATTGTAACTCTACATTCTTCCCTCTCTCATTTCCTTCTCTATGAATGGTATGCTTTGTCTCCATGTAGCACACAAGAAACAAAACTTTTCACTGTATGTGACAACAATAAATCAAATTAAATCAAATCAAAAACACACACAAATACACATATATGTAAAGGTTGAGTGTCTGTTGTTATTCAAGGTGTGCTTTTTCACAGGGCAAGGTTCTATGAAGGTTCTGAACTGGTGGCTGATTCTGGAGTTACGATAGACACTACCATGCGGGGTGGACGACTGGGAGTTTTCTGTTTTTCCCAGGAAAATATCATCTGGTCCAATCTCAAATACCGCTGCAATGGTAAGGAACTGTTGTCCCTCACTTCTTACGTGTGGCAATGTTTGTGTGTGGAAAGGATATCAGCATTGTGAAATTTGAAACTACAAGCAACATCTGAAAAGAGAGGTTGTGATTTCAGTGTAACCTTCCATCAGAATTGGAAGTCAGATAAAACCCTTAGTAGAACTAAACAGTGTTAAGAGAGGAGAAGAACTGGTACAGGTCTGAGTCAGCGACGCTAACTCCTTTTCCAAAGGATGTTGTTAAATGGGCCAATCAATACTGTAATGCAGAGGTTATTCCACAATTGGATCACATTTGTGAACGTGACTTGTGAACATATGGGTTAGGAGGAGGATAGGCCACTCGGCCCTTCGAGTCTGCTCAGCCATTCAATAAGATCATGACTAATCACAATGGAGTCAGAAGTCTCATAACACCAGGAGTCTGAAAGCTTGTGCTGCCAAATAAATCTTTTGCACTTTAACCTGATGTTGTGAAACTTCTTACTGTGTTTACCCCAGTCCAACACTGGCATCTTCTCATCATAATTACAGTGGAACAGTGGTCATGCTGGTTAGATGCATTGGCCATGCTAAATTCTCCCTCCGCGTACCCGAATATGTCCCAGAATGTGGCAATTAGGAGATTGTCACAGTAATTTCGTTGCAGTGTCAATGTACGCCTACTTATGATACTAAGAAATAAACTAATCTGATTGCAACCTCAACCCCACATTCCCACCTACCTCCATAATCTTTCACCCCACCCCCTTGTTAATCAAGAATCTATCTCATTCTGCCTTAAGGTTCTACTTGCACCCTTTGGGAAAAGAGAGTTCCAGAAACTCAGTAACCTTTGAGAGAAAATAATATTCCTCATCTCTATTTTAAATGGGCATCCCTTTATTTTTAAACAGTGGCCCCTCGTTTTAGGTATTCCCTCAAGAGGTAACATCCTCTCCATATTTACCTATCTAGTTTCCTCAATATATATATGGTACTCTAATAGTTAAAGTGCTGGTTTAACAATTAAATCACACCATGCTAAGTTGGGAAGTAGAACTCAGTGAACCTGGTTTGTGGGCTGCCACCAGATGGAATAATGAAAGTTACTAAAATAGTTTTAAAAATATAACTGGTTCATTAATGTCTTTCAGTTACGGGAACCTGTCACATCTTCACAGGCTGACCAATGTGTGGCTGTTCTCACGCACACTACACAGTTTATAATGGCCGTTGGGCAACTGGCCAATAAATGTGACCTTACCAGCATTGCTCATATTTTAAGAATAAATCAGAAGAGGCCACAGTGTGAGTGACAGTTTGGCAGAGGCACATGAGAAAGTGACCAACTCTCACAGAAAAGTGTGTTTGTGCTGCAGTGGAATGCGGTCAAATGAACAGGCCTTGTGTGTGCAAGTTGCACAGGGAAGCATTGCTTAAAGCCAGCTGATGGAAAAATGGAATAAAAACAGAAACACTCAGCAGGTCTGGCAGCCTTAACTCTGTGGAGAAAGAAACAGAGATCGTATTTCAGGTTAATATGATCTTTCATCAGAATCCCTGATGATGGGAGAATGAACAGGCCACCCCAGAAATTAAAAAGGAGAAGGCATATTCCATAGAATCATCATAGAATCATACAGTGTTGAAGAGGCCCTTCAGCCCATCGACTCTGTACCTACACGTGTGGAACACCCACCTAATCCCATTTACCAGCACTTGGCCTAAAGCCTTGAAGGTTCATTCAGGTACTTTTTAAAGGACGTGAGGCAACCCACCTCCCCCAGGCAGCATGTTCCAGACCATCACCACCCTCTGGGTAAAACGCTTTTTCTCATATCCCCCTAAACCTCCTGCCAGTCATCTTGAACAGATGTGGCCTTGTGACTCACCTGGAACTAAGGGGAAACAGCTGCTTCTTACCCAAGCTGATGCCCAGACTGACAGGTTTGTGTTGTAATGTCAAAATGCCGCACCGTGGTCCGATCACTTTGGAACCTTGTGAGATGGAGCATCAGGACATAGCAAGCCTGTTTTTATTATCAGAGCAGAAATAGTGGGTGAGTGCAGAAGATGTGGAGTACAATTACTAGATGTGCTGTCCATTAAACCCCTTTAACTGCTGCTCTGTGATATGTCAGTATTCATGAATGTTACTTATGCTCCACCATTAATCCCTCTCCCCCTTGTTCAAAGGGAATTGTTTATGATCGACCAGTTTCCAGTTTTCATAAAGATATCACTGCCCAAAAATAATGTCCCCAGCGATTAAGCCTGAATTTGAAACTACCTATTGCCATAAAACAGGAGAGGGCAGCCCAATTCCCCCCCCCCATAACTCCTCCCACCTACCCAAAATATCCTAGCCCAGACTGGAGTTATCTGCCACTCCGGGGGTCCACCTTCTCCTTCTGCTGCAGTCCTGGCAATGGCCGCTGACGTGAGTCTTGGAGCCTGTCAATGTGACTATGATACACACAACTCAGAATACTGGTAGAGGATTTTGTCTATCAGCAGGCAAATGGCACTGACATTTTTGTTTAAGGAAATGTATGCTTGCCCTTTAAGATTATTAAAGATCATTTGAATTAAATAGTTAATATGATTACTTACTGTTCATATTCATTACCCAAAGCACAAACTGGCCAGCATAATCAGAACATACCACACGTACCCAGCTTGGGCCAGTTGAGTATATGCCACTCCATCCATTAACCACCAGTACAGTCAGCTGCAACATCCCCACAAAACCAATAATCTCTTTAAAAAAAACTGCTGACAGGCTAAAACAATGCAAATTTCTGTTCCTGACCAGTGACAGCTGTGCTAGTGAGTCTGACATTTGAGTCAAGTGGTCATGAATTTGGGGCGGCACAGGTGGCATAGTAGTTAACACTGCTGCCTCACGGCTCCAGGGACACGGGTTCAATTCCCACCTTGGGTGATTCCATGTGGGGTTTGTACATTCTCCTCGTCTCTGTGTGGGTTTCCTCCAGATGCTCCTGTTTCCTCCCACAATCCAACGATGTGAAGGTTCAGTGGATTAACCATGTGTAATTGTTCCATAGTGTCTGAATGATGTGTAGGTTTGGTGGATTAGCAGTCGCAGGGATGCGGGGATAGGGTGGAAGGGAGGGCATGGGTAAGATGCCCTTTCAGAGAGTCAATGGATTGAATGGCCTCCTTCTGCACTGCAGTGATTCTCTGGATCTGTGGTGCATCTCTACCACTGCAGAATTGCAAAAACATGATATTAATTTCCAAAACCACTGAAATATCGAATACCGAGACTCCCTACTTCTGACAAGATTAACAATCAGTAACTTTCTTTTCAGATACGGTCCCTGAAGATTTCCAGGAGTTTCGAGCACAGCAGTTGTAGTCACTTTGTGGAGATACGGCTGCAGGAAGGTCCATGTGGAGCTAGTCCTGAATATGGAGAGAATGAAAGAGCTGTGAAATTAAGAAATGTGCTTAACAAATAATGTAAACAAAGTCTCAGAGCTATCTCTGACACTTACACTAGACAGTCCAATAAAACATTTTAAGAAGCCATATTTAATTACATTGCTCTGATTGTTTTATTATAATTTAATATCATAGCAGAAACTGTATAACTTCCAAAATGTTAATTAAATCCACCATTAATGCTATCCACATTTATTCCGAAGCAGATTTTACTCCATAATATATCACACTGTATAAAATGTCTACTTTCTTTTGTTAATTTGGGTATTATGTGCTTTTGGATATGATGACTTTGATAAGCTTGGGTATACTTCCCATCTCTATTGTATCCACACTTTAGGATAAAGCAACACAAAACATTACCGTCAATCACAAATTGACAGTAATGCCAATCAGTACAAAGAACAAAACAGCACAGGAAACAGGCCCTTCGGCCCAACAAGCCCGCGCTGCCACCTCGATGTTCCCACTTATACCCGTGATCCCTGTCTATGTTTATAGATTTATGCATTGGAACCAAATTTGAGACAATTTAGGGAGAATTTGTTCTGCCAATTAGCCCAAGAGCACATCTTTGGGATGTGGGAGGAAACCGGAGCACCTGGAGAAAACCCACGCAAGCACGGGGACAATGCACAAACTCCTACAGACACAGGCCCAAATCCGTGTATCTGCACAGCACAGCGATAGTCACTGAGCTGTCACGTTGCCCATCAAATGGTCCATGCTCCTGTCTGACTAATATGCTGGCATTAGCTAGGATGGCATCACTTTAGTTGGCCTCAGAATTTCCAGGATAGGGAAA
Source organism: Sphyrna mokarran (assembly GCA_024679065.1). Classification (NCBI taxonomy): domain Eukaryota; kingdom Metazoa; phylum Chordata; class Chondrichthyes; order Carcharhiniformes; family Carcharhinidae; genus Sphyrna; species Sphyrna mokarran. The sequence continues at coordinate 30,259,716 of JAGIQG010000006.1, read as the reverse complement.
GAATTGCCAAGTTTCCAGTTCCTGGTCCCTAAGAATAGCAGCTATGTATCTGGCAAAAGTTCATTTAAATTTAGAATTTTAAAGTTCTCACCTCAGTGGCTAAGTTGAAAATGTGCTTGCCTGGGAAAACTGAACCAGACAAGTCAATCATTTGCCATTGTTGCATTGGATTGACTGATGTAATGGATTGTTTTACTTTTAATGTGGAGCTGAGAGAAATGTTCCAACCTGCTCCACTGCACTTACAATAGCTGCTGGGCAAAATCCTTTATTCTGAATTTTCTAATTCCCTCACTACCCGATCAGTGGGACCAATCAGACCTACCAATTAGCCCAGAGTGTTTCAGTGAGGCAAGTGAAAAATGGACCTGGGGTTCCTTGTGCATGAATCACAAAAACTCAGTCTGCAAGTGCAGCAGGTGATCAAGAAGGCAAGTGGAATGTTGGCCTTTATCACGAGGGGAATGGAGTGTAAAAACAAGAGAGTCTTGCTGCAATTGTACAAGGTACTGGTGAGGCTGCACCAAAGTACTGTGTACAATTTTAGTCCCCTTATTTAAGAAAGGATATATTAGCATTGGAGTGGGTATAGAGAAGGTTCACCAGATTGATTCCGGAGATGAGTAGACACGGCTTGTACTCATTGGAGTATAGAAGGTTGAGGGGTGACCTTACAGAGACATACAGGATAATGAAGGGGCGAGACAGGATAGAAGCAGAGAGATTATTTTCACTTGGAAAGGAAACAAGAACTAGGGGGCACAGCCTCAAAAATACAGGGAGAGTCAATTTAGAATAGAGATGAGGAGGAACTTCTCCCAGAGGGTAGTGAATCTTTGGCATTCTCTGTCCATTGAAGCAGTAGAGGCTACTTCATTAAACATGTTTAAGTCAAAGATAGATTTTTAACCAATAAGGGAATTAAGGGTTATGGGGAGTAGGCAGGTAAGTGGAACTGAACCACTATCAGATCAGCCATGATCTTATTGAATGGCAGAGCAGGCTCGAGGGGCTAGATGACCTACTCCTCCTATTTCTTATGTTCTTATGAGTCACAATTTTGGACAGGCCTCAGGCTTCTCAGTGCAGCGAGACCCAGGGCTACAAGCTGATATCAGTAAAAGTGAGCTTGAAGCTCTCAAAACATATTGCTTTAATAATGTCCTTTAGGATAGGGAACTTGCTGTGCCTATCAGATCCAGCTCATTTGTAACTCGATCCAATTCTGCACTGATGCAGATAATACTTAACTGCCCTGGCCTCTCATCAACTCAAAACAGCATTAGGCACTGACTTCAGCCTTGCCAAAAATGCTGACAAATATCCCAAGATAAACCATTTTAATACTATTAAAATGATGTATTGCCCTAGGATATCATAAAATTGCAGCGTCTGCACCATCAGTAAGCCTGATGATAACAATTAAATTCTGCCTGATATTATATGATGTTTCTTTTTGGGACCCACCCGCTCACCCACCCATAAACTGGCTCCCGTGGTACACCAGGTGAATGGGTGTCAGAATCAGCAACCCACTTTCCCTCCACCCCACCCCCTCATCATATTTAAATAATTAGATGTTAATTAGACTTGTTAGCAAGCTTATTGACTAGGATAATACACTGGCCATAACACAATCGGGTTGGCATGGGTGGGACCTTGAAGTCTAAATGAGAAAAGGCAAAAAGGAAGAGGTGCGGCACGTTGGTCAGGTACTCTGTGTGTGAAAGCCTGGGACTTAACTTTCAGTGGCAGCTTTCACTCTCCTTCAGGCTCCTTCCTACAATCCTGGCAGTGCCCACTTGGAGCTGGGAATCCTCACACTGAGGGACAGAGGCCCCAACCTCTGCTGGCGCAGACAGGATGGGGTTTTGTGAACAGTCTGCTTCTCCAGTGAACGTAGCCCAAATCAAGTCTCCTAGGAGGGCAGAACATCAGTGAGTGAGTGATGTGTAGGAGTGTTTATGTACACAGCACATTCTCATGGTAAGTGAATGGTTTTCAAGTGATTCAATGTCATTATTGTAAATGTGCAGCAAAGCTTGATAATCAGCCTTCAACATAATAAAAAAAGAACAACTGCAAACAGGACCTGAGGTGCTTCATTCAGTGTGGGCAGGATTTTAAGGGATTCCAATATGGTGTTAAATGGGAGCTCTGACCCCGGATTGTGTGGGAAATAATCCCTGATATTGATTCTGCCTTGATTAGCCAATTAGTGGCCAGAGAGTGAACTTGGCAGTGAAGAATAGTAAGCTGGCTGTCAAAGCTAGAAGGCCAATAGGAGGCTTTCAAGTTCAGAAAAGCTGCAGCCTGCCCTTTCAGGTTGAAAAAACAGAGAACTTCCATCATAAAGCACTGTCTAAGTAACTTGTAACACTTTTAAAATGAAATAGCCACTGGTCTTTGGTCACAGAGCTAACCAGGTTGGGTCACAAAGCCTTCTTGGAGTATTCCATTTCCCCCCACCATCACACCCGCATTCTCTCCCCTTCACCCCGCCCCCCACCCCATTCCACCCTCCCATCTCCTTCACCAGCAATGGAAGGTCACCTCCAGGCTGCAAGCTTAATGTTCCTAACATTTGCAAGAAACTGGTCCTTCCATCCCGATCCTGCTTCCAGAAAAAGGGATCATGCAGGCAAAAGATCACACTGGCATGGAGCATGAATTCTCACATCCATCTGCCTCTGCACACAACTCCCAAAATGGAAGGGCAAATTCTGCCCTCTAAAAATTTGCTGCGTTTGGTCTTGTGGGTAATAATAAAGTGTAAGGGGCATATTAAAGAGTCCATTGCTGTCATCATGGCAACTGACTCTCCTCCTCTAAGGAAGATATACTTACCTCAGCAGAAGTACAAACAAAAATCTTCCTGATTTTTTTTTTGGGATGAGGGGGACTATCCTGTGAGGAGAGATTGGACACAAGAACATAAAAAATAGGGGCAGGAATAGGCCATCTAGCCCTTCGAGCCTGCCCCGCCATTCAATAAGATCATGGCTGATCTGAAGTGGATAACCCTTAATTTCCCTTGTGTATCAGAAATCTATCTACCTGTGACTTAAATATATTCAGTGAGGTAGCCTCCACCACTTCAATGGGCAGAGAATTCCAGAGATTCACCACCCTTTGACTGAAGAAGTTCCTCCTCAACTCCGTTCTAAAACTGCTCCCCCCTTATTTTGAGGCTGTGCTGTCTAGTTCTGTTTTCTAAACGGAAAGAATCTCTCTACCACTACCCTATCTAGCCCCTTAATTATCTTGTAAATCTCTAAAAGATCCCCCCTCAGCCTTGTAAACTGTAATGAGTACAGGTCCAGTCTATTCAATTTCTCCTTAGAAGCCAACCCCCTTATCTCTGCTGTCAGCCTGGTGAACCTTTTCTGTACTCCCTCCAAGGCCAATATATCCTTTCGCAAATAAGGGGACCAAAACTGCAGTACTCCAGTTGGGGCCTCACCAGTGCTTTGTACAGTTGCAGCAAGATCTCCCTGCTTTTAAATTCTATCCCTTTCCTGATAAAGGCCAACATTCCATTCGCCTTCTTGATCACCTGCTGCACCTGCAGACTGTACAAGGACCCCCAGATCCCTCTGCACCATAGCATGCTGCAGCTTTTCACTCTTTAAATAATAATCCCTCCTACTATTATTTCGACCAAAGTGGATAACCTCACATTTGCTAACATTATACGTCATCTGCCAGGTCCTTGCCCACTCACAGCCTATCCAGATCTCTCTGCAGACTTTCCATGCCCTCCATGCAATTCACTTTTCCACTCATCTTCGCGTCATCAGCAAATTTCGTTACCCTATACTCAGTCCCTTCCTCCAGATCGTCAATGTAAATGGTAAACATTTGAGGCCACAGCATCAATCCCTGCGGTACTCCACTAGTCACCAACTGCCAACCAGAAAGGCATCCATTAGAACATAGAACATAGAACATTACAGCGCAGTACAGGCCCTTCGGCCCTCAATGTTGTGCCGGCCAGTGAACCCTCTAACCTAAACTATTCCAATATCATCCATGTGCCTATCCACCGACCATTTGAATGTCCCCAAAGTAGGCGAGTCCACAACTGCTGCAGGCAGGGCATTCCACGCCCTCACCACCCTCTGTGTAAAGAACCTGCCTCTGACATCCGTCCTATAACTACCACCTCTTAATTTAAAGTTATGTCCCCTCGTGTTGGTCATCACCATCCGAGGAAAAAGGCTCTCACTATCCACCCTATCCAATCCCTTGATCATCTTATACGCCTCAATTAGGTCACCGCGTAACCTTCTTCTCTCTAATGAAAATAACCTCAGGTCCCTCAGCCTTTCCTCATAAGGCCTTCCCACCATACCAGGCAACATCCTGGTAAACCTCCTCTGCACCCTTTCCAATGCTTCCACATCTTTCTTATAATGCGGCGACCAGAACTGTACGCAATACTCCAAGTGCGGCCGCACCAGAGTTTTGTACAGTTGTAACATAACCTCACGGCTCCTAAATTCAATCCCTCTACCAATAAAAGCTAACACACCGTACGCCTTCTTAACAACTTTATCAACCTGGGTGCCAACTTTCAAAGAGCTATGTACTTGTACCCCAAGATCCCTCTGCTCGATTGATACCAGTCCTCCGTTTACTGTTAGATAACCAATCCTCCATCCACGCTAACACTTTACCCTCAACTCCATGTACCCTAACCTTCTGCAGCAACCTTTTGTGAGGCACCTTATCGAACGCCTTCTGGAAATCTAAGAACACCATATCCACTAGTTTCCCTTTTGTTTACCGCACTTCGTAGAAATTCAGTAAATTTGTTAAACACAACTTCCTCTTCACGAATCCGTGCTGCGTCTGCTTGATCAAACCGTTCTTTTCTAGGTGTCCTGCTAGCTGTCCTGACATAATGGGCCTGAGCTCTCTCCAACTTCGAACAATGAGAGGTGGTCTCAGTAAAATGTGTAAAATTCTTCAAGATCTTTGCAGGATGGATACTAAAAAGTTGTCTCCCTTGCAGGAGAGGTTACAACTAGGAATCATGGACTCAGGGTAAGAGATCATTTGTATAGAGCAGATGTGAGAAGGAATTCCTCAAATAATGTTGAGCTTCACTGGAACAATGCAGCAGAATAGAGAAGTCAGTGTGAGAGCAAGGTGAGCAAGTAAACTGAAAGGCCACTGGAAACTCTCAGTCATCCTTGTGAAACATGTAAAACGTTTCAAGGTCTACAAATTGGTCATCCAATCTGAGTTTGATTTCCCCCATATAGAGGAGATGACATTATATAGAACATAGAACACTACAGCACAAACAGGCCCTTCGGCCCACAAGTTGTGCCGATCATATCTATACTTACCAGGCCATAGACCTATCTGTAACTCCCAATCCCGTTAAATCCCATGTACTCATCCAGAAGTCTCTTAAAAGAACCCAGCGAGTTCACCTCTACCACCACTGACAGCAGCTGATTCCATTCACTCACCACCCTCTGAGTGAAAAACTTACCTCTAACATTTCCTCTGTACTTGCTGCCCAGCACCTTAAACCTGTGTCCTCTCGTAGCGACCATTTCAGCCCTGGGAAATAGCCTCCGAGATTCCACTCTATCTATTCCTCTCAACATCTTATAAACCTCTCAGGTCGCCTCTCAACCTTCGTCTCTCCAAGAAAAAGAGACCTAGCTCTCTCAACCTATCTTCATAAGGCATGCTTCCCAATCCAGGCAACATCCTTGTAAATCTCTTCTGCACCCTCTCAATAGCTTCCACATCCTTCCTATAATGAGGCGACCAAAACTGCACACAGTACTCCAAATGGTGTCTGACAAGGGTCTTATAAAGTTGCAGCATTACCTCCCGACTCCTAAACTCAAACCCTCGATTAATGAAGGCCAGTACACCGTATGCCTTCTTGACCACATCCTCCACTTGTGGGGCTGATTTAACAGTCCTATGGACCCAGACCCTAAGATCCTTCTGCTCCTCAACACTGCCAAAACTCCTACCCTTGATATTATACTCCTTCATCCCATTGGTCCTGCTACAATGGACTACCACACATTTATCCACATTGAAGTCCACTGGCCATTTCTCCGCCCAGTCTTGCACCCTATCTATGTCTCGCTGCAACTTCTGATATTCCTCCTGATTATCCACAACACCACCAACCTTCATATTGTCGGCAAACTTACTAACCCATCCGTCCACTTCCTCATCCAGGTCATTTATGAAAATGACAAACAGCAAGGGTCCTAGAACAGATCCCTGGGGCACCCCATGCAGAAAAACCCCCATGCAGAAGAAGACCCATCCACAACCACTCTCTGCCTTCTGCAGGCAAGCCAGTTCTGGATCCACAAGGCCAAAGACCCTTGGATCCCATGCCCTCTCACCTTCTCAAGGAGTCTTGCATTGGGGACCTTATCAAACGCCTTGCTGAAATCCATGTAAACCACATCCACTGCTCTTCCTTCGTCAATGTGTTCAGTCACATTTTCAAAGAACTCAGCTAGGCTCATAAGGCATGACCTGCCCTTGACAAAGCCGTGTCAACTATTTCTGATCATATTGAACTTCTCGAAATGCCAAGATCTTCTCGTGACCCCTTCTGGCTCTTCTAATTTTCTTTTTAAGCTCCCTTCTACAAATCTTATATGCCTCAAGATCCTTAACATCCCCTAACTCCCTGAACCTTTTGTACAACTTTCTTTTCTTCCTAACTGGGTTCATCACAACCTTTGTGCACCACAGTTCCCACAACCTACCAAAACCTCCTTGTCTCACCGGAACGTTGCCATGCAGAGCTCCAGACAAACATTCCTTGAAAATCGGCCACCTTCCTTCAGTACTATTCCCCAAGAACACCTCCTTCCAGTTTACTCCTCCAATTTCCTGCCTGATGTCTTCATATTTCTCCCTACCCCAGATAAACACCTTCCTATCCTGCCTGATCCTATTTCTTTCCAATGCTATCATGAAGGAGATACAATTATGATCACCATTCCCCAGATTCTCTCCTACCGAGAGATTGACACCCGTCCTGGTTCATTAGCCAGCACCAGGTCAAGTACAGCCTCTCCTCTCGTAGGCTTATCCACGTGCTGTCAGGAAACACCTGAACACACCTAACAAACATTGTGAGAAGCAAGTGCAGTCTGCTAAATTCCTTCCTCACCTGGAAGGGACGATTGAGCCCTTGGATTGTGAGGGGAGAGAGGGTGAAAGGGGGTGTGTTTTTATGGAAAGGTGCCATCTCTATCACTGCATTTTGTTTCCTATGTTTTGTTTCTCCCTCTTATTTTCATGTTCAGTCGGTCTCACACCTACTATAGGCTGATCTTTTGTATTTCTGTTTCTTTTCTTGCTCCATCACTATTCCCTTTGGCTCTGGAACACTAACTCTTCAATCTATGCTGTCTTCTATCACATCATGAACATTCCTTCATCCCTGTCGCACCCACTCCTTGCTCAAAACCTATTACGCCTGTAACTTTTCCCAGTTCTGTTGAAACATTGGGCCCTATTTTACCATTTTGATTCTTAAATGCTCTGTGGATTTGAAACGCAGTATTTCAGATCTGACTTTTAGATCTCAGGCGCCCCCATAGGCCATTCTGAAACTTGTGGGTGGGGCTTAATGAACCCAAAATCCTGCAGCTCCAATGAGCGCCTCCAATCGCGCATGCACAGATAAAGTGATAGATTGCTGCTCCCCTGCCACATCCTTCCCGAGCCAACTAATGTCTTCTCCTGACCACGCAGACATTGCCCCACCATCACAACATTAGTGACCTCCTTATCCCCCCACCCACCCACCATCCAGACCTATCATGGGCCCCTCCCCCCATCAATATCAAGTAGTGTGGCAGCAGACCCCACCCTCCCCCCGAACAATCTCAAGCAAAGAACCGTCGGACACTCGGGGCACTTACCTCCTCACTAACTAGAGTGCCCGAATCGGACTTTTACGGAGCATATCTGTTTTGTGCCAATGCGGTGGTAAAGGGGGAAGTGCCAGTAAAGTTGGGTGTGCTGCCTATTAAGTCAATTTAAATGTGTGCAAAAGCATTAAATTGCCGTCATGCCTGTTTCGGGTGCATTTCCAATCACAGCCATTTTCTGGCCTTGATAAAAGGCGGGGGGAGGTGTGGGTGCGGATCACGCTACATGCTTCACACCAGACTTTACTGAGTTTTTGCGCCCAAAAATGGGCACAATGCAATGGTAAAATCAGGTCCATTAACGTATTTCTCTCTTCACAGATGCTGCCAGACCTGTCAAATACTTCCAACATTTTCTGTCTTTACAGCAAATTTTTTTGACAATTCCATAGCTTTGCAATCATTTTCATTTCCATATTTAATAGCATTGAAGTTAATTTCTCAAATAACCATACTAGGATATTTGAACTCACATTGTCTAGATGAGTTCAGTAACAATAACCAATTTAAAGAATCATAGAAACTCTGCGGTGCAGAAAGAGGCCATTTGACCCATCGAGTCAGCACCAACCACAATGCCAGCCAGGCCCTACCCCCCCATATCCCTACATATTTTACCCTCTAATCCACACATCTAAGGACACAGAGGCAATTTTAGCATGGCCAATCAAACTAACCTGCACATCATGTGGGAGGAAACTAGAGTACTCGGAGGAAACCTACTCAGACACTAGGAGAATGTGCAAACTCCACACAGACAATGACCCAAGCTGAGAATTGAACCGAGCTCCCTGGAGCTGTGAAGCAGCAGTGCTAACACTGCTACTATGCTACCCTAGAAGGACATAATCCTGTTACTAAAAGAATTATGTACAGTTTGAACTGGTCTAATTCATACATATTGAAGCTGGGTGAATTGTATTTCTTAACCTGTATCTATTTAATATATAGAGAACTTGGTGTAAAAGCATTTGTAGGCCAGTGATTTTCTCTTTATTCATTTATATGTGGCTGTCGTTGGCTATGCCAGCATTTATTGCCCACCCCTTTTTGCTCCAGTGATGTTGAGCTCTCTTTTAGAACCATTGCAGTCTATGAGATGTAGGTATACCCACAGTGCTGTTAGGAAGTGAGTTCCAGGATTTTGACACAGCGACAGTGAAGGAACAATCATATATTTTTAAATCAGAATGGTGAATGGCTTGGAAAGAAACTCCCAGGTGGTGGTGTTTCCATGTATCTGCTGCCCTTGTCCTCCTCAACAATAGGGGTCTTGCGTTTGGAAGGTGCTGCCTAATGAGCCTTGGTGAGTTTCTATGGTGCTCCTTGTTGATGATACACATGGCTGCTACTGTTGGTGGTAGATGGATACAAATCAAGCAGGCTTTGTTAAATTTTATTGGATTTGATTTCTTGTCACGTCAGGATACAGTAAAAGATATTGTTTCTTGCACACTATGCAGACAAAACATACTGTACATAGTGTACATAGGGAGAAGGAAAGGATAGAGTGTTATAGATAAGGTGAAGAGAAAGATCAGCTTTATATATGATAAGACCATTCAAAAGTCTGATAGCAGCAGGGAAGATGCTGTTCTCAAGTTGGTTGGTATGTGATCTAAGACTTCTGTATCTTTTTCCTGATGGAAGAAGGTGGAAGAGAGAATGTCTGGGGTCCTTAATTATGCTGGCTGCTTTCCCGAGGCAGTAGGAAGTGTAGACGGAATCAATGGATGGGAGGCTGGTTTACGTGATAAACTGGGTTATGTTCTCAATCCTTCATAGTTTCTTCCAGTCTTGGTTACAGCAAGAGCCACAACAAGCTGTGATGTATCCTGAAATGATGCTTTCTATAGTGCATCTGTAAAAATTAATGAGTCATGGGGTCACACTGAATTTCCTTAGCTTTCTGAGAAAGTAAAAGCGTTAGTTGGGCAGCACAGTAGTTAGCACTGCTGCTTCACAGCTCCAGGGACCTGGGTTCAATTCCTGGCTTGGGTTGCTGTCTGTGTGAAGATACATATTCTCCTCCTATCTGCGTGGGTTTCCTCCAGGTGCTCTGGTTTCCTTCCACCAAAGATGTGCAGGTTAGGTTGATTGGCTATGCTAAAACTGCCCCTTAGAGTATTAGGATGCTTAGGTTAGAGGGATTAGTGGGTAAAATATGTAGGGATAAGGGGGTAGGGCCTGGGTGGGATTGTGGTCAGTGTAGACTTAACAGGCCAAAGGGTCACTTCCTGCACTGTATGATTCTAGTGGACTTTCTTAACTATAGCGTCAGCACAGAGGGACAGGTTGTTGGTCATCTAAACATCTCAACCATCTCCACTCCACCATTGATGTAGAGAGGGCCGTGTCCTTCACTATGCTTGCTGAGGTTAATAACTATCTCCATTTTCCTAACGTTGAGGGAGAGACTATTGTCATCACACCATTTCACTCTTTTCTGTACTCTCATCGCTGTTTGAAAAAAGGCTAGCAGTATCAATACATGGGTAGAACGATGGCCAAGGGATAAGGTTTCTACTTTTCACAACAGCAAGGGGTTTGTGGTGTACTTATCATATGAATGATATGGCAAAGGAAATATTAAAATTAAGAACTAATTAGGGCATGTGTCAAACTGTGAGAGAAACTGCAAGAATAAGCAGATGGGATAGAAGATTAAGCAGATGCAAATTAAAGCAGTAAAATGTAAATAAGTGTCTTTGAGACAGAAGTAGTGAAAAAGTACACGCTAGCAGTAACTGTTTGAAGCAGCAAAGATCAGGGAAGCAATGATTGTTTCTTTAAAAGGATAGCTAAGACAGGGCCAGAAAAATATCTGCAATTCTGGATTTCAGTAAGAAGTCTAACAACACTAGGTTTAAATCCAACCGATTTATTTGATAGTAAATAAAAATAATTTACTATCAAATAAATTGGTTGGATTTAAACCTGCTGTTGTCAGACTTCTTATTGTGTTTACCCCAGTCCAACGCTGGCATCTCTACACCATTCTAGATTTCATACATGGAAGTAAGGAAATGATGTTGAATAGTTATATGTTCGTGGTTAGAATACGGTCCTGAGTTTTGGACACAGTATTTTAAAGTTCTTATTTATTAATCACAAGTAAGGCTTATATTAACACTGCAAAATTCCCCTAGTCACCGCACTCCGGCACTTGTTAGGTCTATTGGTTAGGTGCATTGACCCATTCAGAATGTGGGAAGAAACCCAAACAGACACAGGCAGAATGTGTCCATACAGACAGCGACCCAAGCCAGAAATCAAACCCAGGTCCCTTGGATTGTGAGGTAGCAGTACTAACCACAGTGCCATCATACCATCCCCATTTGGAAGAATAATGAAGACATCGATAAGGTCATTTCCTATAGAAAAGGTTTATCCAATAATGCTCCAGGTAAAAGCCCTCAGGAGCAACATTAGAATCTATTTCGTGATCCTCCTATTGAAACAGAATACCTACAATGTAGAAGGAGGCCATTCAGCCCATCAAGCATACACTGACAACAATACTATCCAAACCCTATCCCTGTAATCACTCTTCTAATCCCTCTGACATTGAGGGACAATTTTACATAGCCAATCCATCTAAACTACACATCTTTGGAGTGTGAATGGAAATTGGAGCACCTGGGTTAAACCCACATAGACATGGGGAGAACATGCAAACTCCACCCAGATAGTGACCAGAGGCCAGATTTGAACCCAGATTCCTGTCACTATGAGGCAACAGTGCTAACAACTCTACCATCACACCACCCAACTCTGGAGGATACGCCCAGTATTCCTTTGTCTTAAATGTTGATGACATTTTGGCCCACACTTTGGAACTCCCACAACCACGTCATCATAGATGACTCTAGCAGAAGGAAGGTGCATCATTCAAAGGATCATCAGAATGCACAAAGCTTTCCTACCATGTCGAGGTAGGCCTAATTGAGATCTGAGTGCTCTATTGCTGATGTTTCCTGTTACTTTGTTAAGATAGCCATTTATGAAGAAAAGTTGAATGGAAAAACAATACTGGCAAATAATGATGTAGAATAACAAATGTATAGGTTTTATGATGGCAATAAATGCTGGCCAGCCAAAACATCCATGATTGAGGAAAAAAAAGTTTGAGTTTAGGAAAAATATAACCTGATGAAAATCCAGAAGCAGCTCAACACTAATGAATCATCATGGATGGTTAAAGGCATAAGGGGAAAAAAATAAATCGAGGTGAAGGAAAAGGACATACATTAGGAACATGAAAGCAGGTAAGAGCATGTGAGAAGGCAGTTCTGCAGTGATGTGGTCTCTGAACTAGTGATTGAGACACGCAGGGCAATACTGCGAGAACGCGGGTTCAAATCCCATCATAGCAAGTGGTAGAGTTTGAATTCAATTTTAAAAATCTGGAATTAAGAGACTAATGATGACCATGAAGCCATTGTAAATTGTTATTAAACACACCTGGTTCACAACGTGCGTTAGAGAAGGAAATCTGCCATCCTTACTTGGTCTGGCCTACATGTGACACTGGGCCCACAGCAACGTGTTTGATTTTTAACTGTCTTCTGAAATGCCTCACCATCTTCAAGGGCAATTAGGGGTGGACAATAAGTGTTGGCTTAGCCAGAAAAGGTCACAGCCCTTGAATGAATAAAAAATGACAAGGGAGAATATGAAAAGATTAGAAATAGTATATAATTAGGAAGTCAATGAAGTATTATGGAATTAATCAAGGAACTTAAATCAAAATAGTAAAATTATAGCCAGATAATAATGGAGAGTCGAGATAGGAATAGTGTCATTTATTGAAGGATAGGATAACATCACAGGCAATGGCAGAGAAATATTCAAGCATTACTTTGCCTCAGTATGAATCAGGGAGATGGATCTTGTGCACATTATTGAATGATGGATTAGAAATGAGATAACTGCATTAAAAATAAAAAGTGACATTTTAATAAACTAATCGAATTTGAAGATAAAACCTTCAAACCAGACAGATCATATAGCATATTTTAAAAGGATCTCGGAAAGAGATAGCAGATTAAATTTGATATGGATAAGCAAGAACTAATACAATCTGGGAGTTGAAACGAGGAATGGAAGTGCATACTAATGGTTATGGATGAATGGAGGTTTTCAATTATGCAATTTCATGAACATACCAATGCAGGTGGATAAAGCTATAAAGAGAAACCAACAGCACTTTAAGACTGAAAGATAAAGTTGCCATAGACCTAAATGATCTTAGGCTGGAGGTGATTTAACCTGAGGGTCACCACACCTCAGGTAAGGGGCAAGGTTGAGAAGGTGGGGGCTTCATGAATAACCTCAGCCAATAGAGGAATTGAACCCACTGTTGGCATCACTCTGCAATACAAACCAGCTGTCCAGCCAAGTGAGCTAACCAATTCCTAGAGGCACAGGCATAAAGAAGTAAAGATAAATTTGTACAAATGCTGGTCTGGTGGCCAGTCTTTTCAAAAATTGGAGAATGGGATATTTTATACTGGGATTAGTTGAGGTAGAGACCACTGTATCTACCAAAGGAAAAGCAGAATTACTTCCAGGGAGAGATCACGGTAATTTTAATTATTCTACCAAAGAGCTGTGACAGGAACAAGTGCAGAGTAAACCTCACTGGATTTGGAAGCTTTTTATGCAAACAAATCTCTTTTACGTAACAACTCATAACTAAAGTGTGCCAGCAGCAAATTTTTCAGGAATTAATTACATCAATTTACAACACATAACCAACACCTTTTAGCATTGGAGTAAATTGACTCATTAAGAAATTGACTGTCCTCATCACATTCTGTAAGACTAGTCTATCAAGCATATGAAAGGCCATTTAGCCAATCAAACCTGCTTCTTGCTCAGCCCACTCTCCTCATCACCTACTTCATGAATCTTGCGGAAAAAGAGAGCAATGCCGGCCGGAATTCTCTGGTTTTGCACATCCACTGCCACTGCCAGAAAGAATGGAAACCTCGTTCACAGCAGCGAGCCTGGAAAATCCCAGTCACAGGAAAGGTTGGAAAATTCCAGCCACTGTCAAAGCTTTTCATCTTGCAACGCTTCAGATCAGACACAAAAAATGCCAAATTTCATCAGAAACAACAATTTATTTTGCAGAAGAAGGGTTACTGATTGATCAGCAAGCCAACTTTTGATTGGTCTAAGTGGTATCATGCAGGATGCACCAGAGAACAACAGCATCCCACACATTTTTTGCACCTATTTTGAAGTGAACAATGTCTGGCTATGTTGCTTTTGCCTATAGAGGACAAGTCCCTGCGTATGAATATATGTAGCTTCTCGCTGGTATAAACCACATTGCGAGCCTGACTTAATTATACATTCCAGACCAAATTCAGGTTGGATGTGCCCTGGGATTAGACTCGCTCCTTGAGAAATCAGAGCTGAAATTCTGGATGAAGAGGAGATTTTGTGGCAGTGAGTTCACCAGAATCTGAGTGGACTGCTGAACCACTGCCTTAGTTATAGCTGCCATTTAAAGTACAATATTTAGCTTAATTTGAACATTTTCCCTGTTGGTTTCTATTTAACTCATTAGTTCTAGATGAGAGACTATAGGTTAGATCAGAGCTTCCCAAACGTTTCCAGCTGCAGAACCCTTTTGATCTTCAAAGATCTCTTAAGCAACCATTAAGAAGGATTCTTATATTGAAGAAGTTAAAAAAAAACAAAATGATTATTGTACAATAGGTACAAATATATAGGCCATTTAACCCATTGAGCCACCCAGGACCTATCACTGTAACCCTATGTATTTACCCAGCTAATCCCCTGACACTAAGGGGTAATTTATAATGACTAATCAATCAATCTAATCTGCACACATTTAGACTGAGAAGAAACTGTAGGAAGCCCATGCAGACATGGGAAGAATGTGCAAATTATACAGTGACTACAGGCCAGAATTGAACCTGGGTTCCTGGCACCGAGAGGGAGCGATGTTTACCACTGTGCGATCCAAACCAAATGTAAAAGATTTTTCTGTCTTACATATATACATATTTATTATAAGTAAGTTTCTATTATTCAGCAAATACTTCAGTCTCATTTTCCCTTTGTCATTTTTCATGGGCATCCACTTGCTCTCTTTTCAGGATCTCACAGACCCAGGATCTTCTCGGGGATGATCCCCCCCCCCCTCCCCCCCTCCCCCCTCATATCATTGCTCTTTTCAGACACCCTCATCTGTTCTCACCCCTGGCTCTTCACAACGCCCCCCCCACCCCCAACCACCGCCTGGCCTCGCCCCTCCCAATGCTGACCTTGGCTTTTCTTGGTTTCCCCATCAGACTTACTCACAGTGTCCAGCTGGACTGACTGCAGAATCCTCAGTTTCCATGGAACTCTGTGATAGATATATTTTAGTGTTTGTTGCCTTCAATAAAAATTTTTGTAAACTGAGGAATCTGGTGACATCATTTAGTAATGAACTACGATTTCAAATTTTGTCTACTTTTTAAAAAAAAAATGCTAACTAGTTTTGTTCCAACAAGATTGTAACGGACTGCTCAAGTACACTTCATTTTGGATCATTAGAGGAGTAAGCCACTTATCCCCTTAAACGTGTTTCCTCATTCAATAAGTCAATGGCTGATCTTCTATCTCCACTACAACTGTCTACATTATCACCAAATTCCTTACTGTTGAAAAAGCCATCTCTCTCTGTCTCTGAATATATTCAATGATTGAATATTCATAGCTTTCTGGATAGAGAATGCCAAAGTTTCACAACTAAGAATCTTCATCTTGGTTTGATGTTTAGAGTCAGACTAATCTGGTTCTAGACTTCCCAGCCAGCAACAATATCCTCCCAAATCGCTTAAGAAATTTATGTTCCAGTAAGATCCCTCTCATCTCAGGAATCAGTCTATTGAACCAAGGCAGGTGAAGGGCCAGATTATCCATCTTGTCCTTCCAATCTCATTGAAGTTGACCCTTGCGGCTGGTGCTGCCACCCACCTAGTGGACCAGGCAAGCCGCAGAAAATCTCATAAGGAAAACCGAAAGATTCAGCAGCTGATGGCTCACCACAGGAAAGCCCACTGAGGGGAAGAGAGTAGGCTAAAAAATTCCAGCCTAAAAAAGTGAGGAACAGAAGCAACACAAATGGCAGGAACAACCAATTCATTTTTTTTTAAATCCAGGATAGATATCTTGGGAGTTCATAGCCTAGTGTTATTATCGCTAGATTATTAATCCAGAAATTCAGCTAATGTTCTGGGGACCTGGGTTCAAAATCCTGCCACAGCAGACGGTGGAATTTGAATTCAAAAAAAAAAAATCTGGAATTAAGAATCTATTGTTGACCATGAAACCACTGTCAGAAAAACCTATCTAGTTCACTAATATACTTTAGAAAGGAAATCTATTGTCCTTACCTGGTCTTGCCTAAATGTGACTCCAGAACCACCGCAATGTGGTTGACTTTCAACTGCCCTCTAAAATGGCTTGCCCAAGCAAGCCATTCGGTTCAGGGGCAACTAGGAACGAACAACAAATGCTAGCCAGCCAGTGACACCCACGTCCCACAAATGAATAACTGAGAAGTCACTGCTTTGAGTCAGAAGGTTGTGAGATCATTGGGAATTCCCATTTCAGCGTGACATTTTCGATGAAGCACTGGCTTGTCTTTCAGATGAGACTTTATCCATCTTGTGAAGTAGACGTGAAAGATTCCAAGGCACTATTTGAAGTGGATTAGGAGTCCTGATCATCATTTATCCTTCTATCCATTGGACTAGGTGTTTCATTGCTGTTGGTGGGAATTTACTGTATGTAAACAGGCTACCACTTTACCTACAATGGTGACTGCACAGCAAAAGAATGTTACAGAGGTTTACAGCATGGAAACAGGCCCTTTGGTCCAATTTGTCCATGTCATTTTTTTTTTAAAACCACTAAGCTAGTCCCAATTGCTCGCATTTAGCCCGTATCCCTCTATACCCCTCTTACCCCATGTAACTGTCTAAATGTTTTTTAAAAGGCAAAATTGTACCTGCTTCTATTACCTCTGGCAGTTTGTTCCAGACACTCACTAATCTGCGAGTAAAAAATTTGCCCCACTGGATCCTTTTGAATCTCCCCTCTCTCACCTTAAACCTATGCCCTCTAGTTTTAGACTCCCTACCTTTGAGAAAATCTACTATCTACTTTATCTATACTCTTCCTTATTTTATATAAATATCACCCCTAACTCTCCTGAGCTCCGGGAGAAGAGTCCCAGTCCTTGCAGAAAGCCCCACAGTGATGAAAGATGCTATATAAATGCAATCTAAGTTTTTTTTCTTTCATACAAGTTCATGCCATTCTACCAAAATAAGATCAATAGAAACTAAGTGTGGTGTAACATTTTGTAGATTTCAATCAAAAACAATTCAAAGAATTCAGAAAAAAACTCCAATTTATTGAGAATTTTAATAAAAATAATGTGTGCTTGTAAGGTAGAAAGTCAGTAAAGCAAAATTACATTGGAAATTGAACACAAAAATATTAATGTACAATCCTTATTTGAAAACATTCAAAGTAGAACTTAAATGTTGTACAGCCAAGGACATTCCACGTAAATTGAAGAATTTAATAAAGTATCAACAATTCAGTTACTGGATAAATAATACTTCCACCTTAAATTAGCTTAGGCAATGTTATGGATAGCTGTTAATAAGCAATCCATATTAAATCAGTGACAAGCACAAGTAACTACAGTCATATCAAAAGATTGCAATAATGAGAAATACTCCTGTTAAAAACAACCGTGAATATATTAACAAACTATTTCCACAGCTTTTTGTAAAAAAAAAATACCAGTTACCCTTAGAAAAACTTGCACATTAAGGTCCAAGACTTGTCATCATTGTTTGGCACCAGCAAATACTTGGGAGATAAAAGTAAGTACTGTTGCCTTAGAGAGTCCATGGTCCCTGTGTAAAAAGTTCTTGGATGTGGGAGTGCCATCGAACGGTTTGTAAAATGAGGCACCTTGAAGAAAATCTGAGGCAAGAAGATGTGGCCACAGGGAGAGGCTAAGATATCCCACCATCTGAAACTTGCAAGCTCTAATTGGACAGGTACTTGTTAGCACCAGCATAGGAATAAAAACTCACAGGCAACTAATCCTGTGTCTGCTGTAAACCACACTCCAACAATAACACTTGTACTAAATGAGGGGGAAATATGTCAAACATGTACATTTAACCTGTGTTAAATTGCAAATAATGGCAATTCCCAAGAAACCTTACACAGGCTGCACTTTAGCACATCTTTTAAAGCAACGCATTTATACTTTTTTCTCTTTCTGGGATACAATTCCAGCTACCAAAAATCATGAATTATAAACTTGCAACCACGTGAAAAGCCTCGAGGGCCTACCATAGCAGAAAGACCATGTATGTTGCTGTTTCAAATTAAATTCGTTCACCCTCCCCAATAATTCCCAGAAGCCAAACGTCCACAGAGGCACAACCTCTAAACCAAATTTCCACCACCTGCACTCAAATCTTTTTAAAATATACCATTGGGCGTGCCTCAGAAGATGAATGAATCAGATATTTTTGTTATCTCTGCATGGAGCACTGCAGGAAGGCAACATTATGCAGAAACACTTGCTTTGTTTTCAATGCGCCCACAAACATTTAAAAGGCAACAACTCAGTTGTAGCACCCTTTGCAAAGTTGCCATATAGTTTGAGTTTTAACATTATACTGAGTTGAAAATTTTAAACTTAAGAGCTCACTATATTAATGGGGCATTTGAGTTGGTAAATAATGTGAAACTGGATTCTCAGTGTATTTTACTAACAGTTGCATTCAACGTCCTCTTTTCAGGTTTACCCTTGCTGGAATTGGAGAGGAAGAATGCCAGTTACCACCGGCCACTAAAGCAGGCATGACATTACTAGAGGCGAGTAAAGCCACTTAGCTTTATTCTGGGAACATCACAAGACATTTTTAATCACCATTCCTCCCCCCCAAAATAGGGCTGAGGAGAAAAAGAAAGACCCAGCCCTCAACTGCATGTTCAGTTTCAATTTTTGTCAGGGTCACTCCTTCCTCTATTAGATGGATTGGTTCTATAGGTTTTGATGTCAAAGGGAAATACAACTCTGCATTCAATTTCCCACATGAACAGGGTTTCAGAAAGTCCCAGCCTAGTGTTCTATGCCACAAAACTAAAGCAGCTTCCCCTTCACTTCCTGGGTGCAACAATAAGCACATTTTGAACTGTTAACTTTGTATTGGAATCTTTCACTTCAAAAGGTAAAAAGAAGTAGTTTGAATCTCTTCCTGCCATTCTTCAAAACCTATTTTGCTTCAGTTTATCAATTCTCCATTAGGGATTCATTCAGGAAGACCATCCCCCAAATAGCGCCTGCACTCATTCAAAGGGGATGTTGAGTTCATTGCGACAATTTGGAAAGGTAGCAAGTGCAAACATCCCAATGCAAATTTGGCTGATGTCACATGGGGTTTAAGGCAAGCTGCAGAGAGTCTCCTCTTTGTTTGGCCTGTTGAACATCGACAAGTTTCACCACACAAAAAAAATGAGAATAGCCTCTGATGCCAATGCATTGGCTGAAATAGAAAGTAACATTTGGCTAAACTACACCTAGAATTTGGTAAACCGCAGCATCAACTGATTTGTTCCAGTAGTTTACTTAACCTACAGCTACACATTTGACCTCATGACCAACTTTCTGAATTAATTTGGCAACTCTAACAATAATTTAGTTTGCTCTGCATCATGATGTAAATGCACTAGAAATTTCTGCATCAAATACTATATTTTTTACAAAACCTACAAATTAAATATTTATACACTAATACCCGCATCAAAACTCTCCATTCAATCAACTCTTTAATCTTTTCTTCATATATTAACATATTACAAGAGGTGCAATCCTTTGATTTGATCCAAACACCTTTAAACTTTTCCACATATATCTTCTTTTCAGTTCACACTCGTCAGCAGGTTGTAACCTGAGTGTTGCACAAATGTAACACCACCACATAGTTCTGATGCAATTGCCTTAATCTGGTGGCTTTTTTTTGTTGACAAACTAACAGAAAAATTAGCATGCGGGGGAGGTGGGTGAGTGGTGGGAAAGAGGTAGACACTGAAATTCAAATAGGGGAGACATACATACTAAATTTTAACATGATTATTTGGATAACAACATCCCTTGCCCCATACATATTCCAAGTAACACACCTCTTTTGCATAAATCCCCTAAATCTTACTTCTGACTCCGTTACACCTACTATATTTTAATGGAAAGGTTTGACATTTTACATTTTTTGTTTATTACTAAAGCACTGAAACGCTCAGTTTTTCTATTTTGTCTAGAACTTATCCAGGAGTAGAAACCCACAGCTTTACATGCATTAGGCAAGGCAGTCAAAACAAGCCATTCTTGCGCAGATTTGTACATAGATTCTGGTACCGGTTTAGATTGGGTCAAACACAAAGTAGGATTCAGTGGTAACAGGCTAGACTGCAATTTACCAGATCCACTGAAGTTCAATGAATTTGTGATAACGTCTAGGTTACTTAACATGTCAGTGTACACAATATTTCTATCTACATACAAAATGGTACTGGGCTGTATATACGAATTATATTGTTAAATTCAAATTGCTGATTTTCCTAATGCAAGGTCAATGTAAACCAACAATTCAACATCATCGCTGTGAACCTCCAGACTCCCCTCACCCACCCTTATCTCCCTCACTCAAATCCCACTCTGACACCTCCCCTCCACTGTCTGACCTTGCTACTTGAACAAACTGAACAAAACAAATAGTATTGCATTTCCCAATCAAACTCAAGAGTGACTGACGAGAGTATCTAACTCCAGCCTGAAATTATTATCTCAACAGAAACTTTGTAGAAAGGTCATAAAACATACAAAAGATTTGTTGACGGAGGCTGTAACCATATATAAAAAAAAGTCCATAGTCAGATGGGTAAAAACTGTTGCAAGGATGAGAAATGTGGGGAAACTGGAGGTCTGGGGAGGTCACAATAATTACACCAAAAATTCACGGTTTGGACAACACATGGGAGCAATAAGGGTCCATAAAAACAGCAAGATACATAGCCAACAGGAAGCCATCTTGATCCAGAGAGTGGACACATTCCGAGGTACAAACAAATTTTCTAGATTAACATCATCATACCTGTGAACAGAGAAACATTTAATTTTAAACAAGAAATATCACTGAGGAAGGTTGAGAGAAAATAAATTTGCTATTTATTGTTTCTGTCTATTAGGCAATCTGGTTAAAAAAAAATCACAAAACATCTTATGTCTTTCAAATAATAAATACTATTGGAATTTAAAAGTAATGAATCCATGAATACATGTTATTTAAATTCAATTGGCGTTTCATTAGGCTATTCACTTGCTATTTATCAATTCACAGAATCATAAAATCCCTACATTGCAGAAGGAAGCCATTTAGCCCATTAAGCCTGCACCAACAACTGTGCCACCCAGGTCCTATTACCGTAACCCCACATATTTATCCTGCTTGTTCCCCTGATCCTAAGGGACAATTTAACATGATCAATCAACATAACCTATACAGGTTAGAGATGGGAGAAAACCATAGTACCCACAGGAAACCCAAAGACATGGGGAGAAC
Organism: Sphyrna mokarran; assembly: GCA_024679065.1. Lineage (NCBI taxonomy): Eukaryota > Metazoa > Chordata > Chondrichthyes > Carcharhiniformes > Carcharhinidae > Sphyrna > Sphyrna mokarran. The sequence continues at coordinate 30,238,094 of JAGIQG010000006.1, read as the reverse complement.
ATACAAACTTCAGACAGTCACCTAAGGTCGCAATTGAACCCAGGTCCTGGCATTGCGACACAGCAGTGGTAACCACTGTCCTGCCCACAGTTATTTTAACTAAACTCATTTAACCTGCATTGGACACTGCAGCTGGCCCTTTATTCCGGAGACTCATTCCTGAGCTGCATTGGACCCTACAGCTCACCTATTGTTTCAGAGATTCATCTCCGACCTTTGTGGCTTGACTCCTCTTTCTGCAACTGGATCCTAGACTTCTAACCCACAGACCACAGTCAGTAAGGACGGGCAACAACACCTCTTCCACAATCATCCTCAACACTGATGCTCTGCAAAACTGTGTCCTCAGCTCCCTACTATACTCCTTATATATCTGTGTAGCCAAATTCTCCTCTACAATGGTGTCGTCAGCAACTTGAAAACTGAGTTAGCGATGAGACATAGTGGAGGAAACAGAGAAGCTAGTGAACTGGTGCAACAATAACCTGTCCCTCAACATCAAAAAAACGAAGAAGATGTTGAACTTATTGAACCACTGAACACATTGACGAAGGAAGAGCAGTGGACGTGGTGTACGTGGACTTCAGCAAGGCATTTGACAAGGTCCCACATGCAAGACTTCTTGAGAAGGTGAGAGGCCATGGGATCCAAGGGGCTTTGGCCTTGTGGATCCAGAACTGGCTTGCCTGCAGAAGGCAGAGGGTGGTTGTGGATGGCTCTTTTTCTGCATGGAGGTCGGTCACCAGTGGAGTGCCCCAGGGATCTGTTCTAGGACCCTTGCTGTTTGTCATTTTCATAAATGACCTGGATGAGGAAGTGGAGGGATGGGTGAGTAAGTTCGCCGATGACACGAAGGTCGGTGGTGTTGTGGATGGTCTGGAGGGATGTCAGAAGTTGCAGCATGACATCGACAGGATGCAAGACTGGGCGGAGAAGTGGCAGATGGACTTCAACGCGGATAAATGTGTTGTGGTCCATTTTGGCAGATCCAACGGGATGAATGAGTACACTATCAAAGGTAGGAGTCTTAGCTGTGTGGAAGAGCAGAGGGATCTTGGGGTCCGGGTCCATAAGACTCTCAAATCGGCCTCCCAGGTGGAGGATGTGGTTAAGAAAGCTTACGGTGTACTGGCCTTCATTCATCGAGGGATTGAGTTCAGGAGTCAGGAGGTAATGCTGCAGCTTTATAGGACCCTTGTCAGACCACACTTGGAGTACTGTGCGCAGTTCTGGTCGCCTCACTATAGGAAGGACGTGGAAGCTATTGAAAGGGTGCAGAGGAGATTTACAAGGATGTTGCCTGGATTGGGAGGCATGCCTTATGAAGACAGGTTGAGGGAGCTGGGACTGTTCTCCCTGGAGAGACGAAGGTTGAGAGGCGACCTCAGAGGTTTACAAGATGTTGAGAGGATTAGATAGGGTGGACTCTCAGAGACTATTTCCCAGGGCTGAAATGGTCACGATGAGAGGGCACAGATTTAAGGTGCAGGGAACCAAGTACAGAGGGGATGCTAGGGGAAAGTTTTTCACTCAGAGGGTGGTGAGTGAATGGAATCAGCTGCCGTCGGTGGTGGTCGAGGTGAACTCGCTGGGGTCTTTTTAAAAGACTTCTGGATGAGTATGCAAAGAACCCCCATACATCTCTCTTAAACTTCCCCCCTCTCACCTTGAACCTGTGCCATTTCCACCCTGACTATCCACCCTGTCAATGCCTCCCATGATTTTGTAGAACTCTATCGGTCTTCCCCTCAGCCTCTGTCTCTCCAGTGAAAACAATCCTAGTTTATTCAACCTTTCCTCATAGCCAACATCCTTGAGACCAGACAATATCTTGGTAAACCTTCTTTGCACTGTCTCCAAAGCTTTCACACCCTTTTGGTAGTGTGGCAATCAGAACTGCATGCAATACTTCAAATGTCCAACTTCCTGGCATTCCAACCTGATGAACAGGCTATGACTTTGGCGGTACGTGATCTGTTTCCTTCACCAAAGCCCAAGCCTATATTTGAGAAAATGCATGCAAGAACCTCAAGGTCCCTTTTCCTGGCTGGCTTAAAAAAAGCAGCAAGAATAAACTGAATGCTCCCAGACTCCGATATATTTAGATTCATAATACAGTTGGACAAAGTATCTTTGATACTCATCTATTTCTTTTCTGGTTACATAAATTGGAGCAATGTCAATGACTGATAGATGTATATGTGCATCAACTGGCTAAAGGGAGACAAATTTCTTTAGTCAATTGTCCTTTTTGTTATCCATGACAAACCCCACAGGAAATCCGATACTGTCTGCTTATCATCATTCTGCTTCCTGCATTAAAACAGCGGCTACATGTCTGAAATATTTCATTGCCTGTAAAGCACATCAAAACATCCATAAAGCCCATACACTCCAGAAGTAGACCAGTCTGCACTGATTCTCCTAATCCTAACTCAAGCCTGCTCCACTCCCCCTGTTCCCGTAACCCCATGCATCTACCATGGCTAATCCCCCTAACCTACACATACCTTGACACTAAGGGACAATTCAGCATGGCCAATCCACCTAACCTGCGCATTTTTGGAGTATGGGAAGAAACCCATGCATACACAGGGAGAATGTGTGGGATTCGCACAATCACTCAACGCTGGAATTAAACCAGGTCTCTAGCACTGTGAGGTAGCATTGTGTCACTGAGGTGTCCCATATCCCTGGTCATGAAAGGCGCTATATGAATACAGGTTTTTGCCTTCATTTTTGTACTGGTTTATGAAGCAGAAATTGCCAGAAATGTACTTACTGAAACCAGTTTGTTAATATCATCATCACATACAGGGAGCCAAGGAAGAAGACAAAGTGGAAGAAGGAGTAACTGTACACAACACCATTGCTTTCATTGTGGATCACCTTCTGGACTCCTTTCTCAGCTCCATCCACTTTACTGTTACCTGCTGCAAAGAAGTAAACAGGTTGACAGTTAACAGATTTACCAAGTACAACAGAGCTCCACCCATACATATACTAAATATTCAATCCAGCTCAGGTGAACTTGGTACCATGACAGGTTGCTCACAAAATAAAGGACATACATATGTAGCACAGGTAGAGTACCTCAAATCAGGCAGATTCCTCCAAGCCCTTCCCCCACACTCGAGTAAACCTTGACCTCAACCAACCCAACTCAGAAAAGCTTGTGATGTTGCCGAATACAGATCAGCCTTGCAGGCTGACATTTCCCACACACCACAGACCTTACAGAGGTCTGTGAAGAGGGCATAGACCAGCTTGATAGTCAACATAGAATAGAACCCTACAGTGCAAAAAGAGGTCATTTGGCCCATCAAGTCTGCACCAACACAATCCTACTAGGCTCTAACCACTTACCCCTACACATTTACCTGCTAATCCCTCTAACCTACGTATCTCTGGACACTAAGAGGCAATTTTAGCGTGGTGAAACAACCCAACCCACACATCTTTAGACTGTGGGAGGAAACCAGAGCACCTGGAGGAAACCCACGCAGACACAGGAATGATGTGCAAACTCCACACAGACAGTAACCCGAGCCAGGAATTGAACCCAGGCCCCTGGAGCTATGAAGCAGCAGTGCTAACCACTGAGCCACCATGCCGCCTCCATCTTTTGCCAAAGGTAGGGGAGTCTAAAATTAGAGGGCACAGGTTTAAGAGGGGAGAGATACAAAAGATACAAAAGTGCCAGACACTCATCAGTCTCTGTGGTAGTAAAAGAGGTGGGTATAATTTTATCTTTTAAAAAGCATTTAGACAGTTACATGGGTAAGGTAAGTGTAAAGGGATATGGGCCAAACATGGGCAATTGGGACTTTAATTTAGAAAAAAGGCAACATGGACAAGTTGGGCCAAAGGGCCTATTTCCATGCTGTAAATCTCTACAACCTCAACTCCACCCAATCCAGTGTAGATGTGGCAGAAACAGTTGAACTCATCTTGGAAAAAACAAAAGACTCTTGCAGGATCCAAAGACGTTGAATATTTAGCTAACTACTGTACTCAGGGTCAGGACATATGCCTGTTTTTCCTATAGTACACAGTACCTGTATTAAGTTTTGATGCCATTAAAACCACCCAAATAGAAACCCACAGATTTAAATTCAAATGTTACACTTAATTCCCAAATGGACTTTCTGAAAACTAGTCCCAGTCGGTCCAAAGGGAGTCATTAAAGAATATCGTACAATCTTGCAATGAATAGAAAACAAATAGTTTTCAGTGACAACCACAAGGTATTTTAAATATATTTTCAGTTTGATCTTTTCTCATTTTAAACAGGGTATGCTGATTGATGACAGGAAGTTGGGAGAGGTATGAAAGTGTTCTTAAATGCAATGCATGAGAAATGAATTAATATCAGCAGCCAATAATCTACATTACTTTGCAACCACACCATTTGCTTTTCCTGCACCCACTATTCACTGAATCAAGGCGCTCTGAATTTTTCTCCTTGAAAACTGATAAGTTATGGAATTTGGAATGTAGTGTCATCAATTTTGCAGAGAGAAAAAAGTTTAAAAAGGATACATTCAATTGTCTTCTTGTTGATAAATACTTGGAAAAAAGTCACATCTAACAGATTCTTCTGATGAATGTTTTATACATTTTGTGCTTATTTCTGCCATGTTTTGCTCAATGTAAAATAAACTTCAATTCAGTTAAGAAAGCACGGAAGTGATAAAACTGCATGTTTTCAAAGGATATCAGCTAGTAAACAGAGTGCAGTTTGTGGCTTGTGGTGTCAAGTGAAAACTGGCACTGAATTACAACCAGGTTTCCTTCAAGGGGAAAAAGACTATAATCAAAAGAAAGAGAGGCTTCAATTTGAAAATTTATTGCCTGTTATGTAGAGAAGCCTGATGTGGCACATCAAAATTTCAGTGGTGTCCCTAACAACAGAAAATGGGCTAGAATACTTTTCCACCACAGCATTCTCAATGGGATGACTATAAGATTTTCCCCAGCATAAAAAAAGTTCATAGAATCTCCAGTGCAGAAGGTGGCCATTCAGCCCATAGAGTTTGCACTGATAACAATCCCATCCAGGCCCTATTCCTGTAAACCCACATATTTATCCTAATTCCCCTGACGCTAGAGTCAATTTAGCATGGCCAATGCATCTAACCTGCACACCTTTGGACTATGGGAAGAAACCAGAACATCAGGAGGAAACCCATGCAGACACAAGGAGAAAGTGCAAATGCCACACAGACACAGTCACCCAAGGCCAGAATTGAACTTGGTTGCCTGGCACTGTGAGGCAGCAGTGCCACCACTTCGCCCATATTAAGCTGATCTTAAATAACATTTCCTCCTTGCTCCTGTGACACTCACAATGTTTAGAGGTCAGCAGACATGACAAAAGTGTAACAGCAAACTGGAGCAAAGGACAGCAGACTTCTTGCTAACTCAGTGTAACATTTCAGTTGTGGATCTAGAAGTTGTTCTGTGAAGCAGCAATACATGTTTAAATGAAATGAGGATGGAGAGCCCAAGGTTACCCTGTGAACACTACTGAAAATGCATCTTTAAAATCTGAAACCCATAATCAGTATCCTGATACGATCTTGCACATTTTAGTTGGATATAAACAAATCTCTATGGATTATGCATAATTTTCCACTGCTCATTAAAACTTGGCAATCTGTCTTCATCACAACTATAACTGTCCCTGCAAAAAAAAAAAGAATGACTTGTGTGCATCCTCAAGATAAGGTTGTGTTTTGTAGGAAATATTTTCTTGCTATTTATATAGCAAACTATAAACTACTAAGGATTGGTTTGTTAGCCAGAGACTCAAGACAGTGGGAGTAAAATTGGAGATGGAGGGAGCACAAAGCAACTGGCTTTGCTTCTTTTTCACTCTCCCAAGCATGATCTAAGAGATATTCAGATGACTGACGTGATTCTGCCTGTTTTCCTGCCCCCGGCACACATTCAATTCCACCCCCAGTTTATTTCCAAACTCGAGTAATGGAGGATTGGAACTTACTGTCTTCATCTGACGTGAAGCAGAAACAGCAACGAGCTTCCTGTAAGATAATGAGACATTAGGTTATAATATTGCTATCATATCCAACAGTATCTTGGGCAGAATGCTATCATTCTGACACATCCCACTAATACTAGAAGATTACCAATGCTGCCAGCTTTATCACTTTGCAGAGCATGTGTGCATACAGGAATATAAAAGGACAACCCTACGTTAATAATCCAAATCATCATTTGTGATATTTGATGGCCTTCCTTCAATATTTTGATTTATCTTCCTTTGCAAGTGACAATTCCATACACGTCGTACAAACGCAAGTGTCTATCTAGCATTCAGTTATAATGAAAACTGACAAAAGTGTGCAAGCAGCTATAAGAACAACACATTGCATCATTGTGCTCCCAACCAAGACACTGCTCATCCTTAATGTTCACATTTTAAGATGGGACGGGATGAAAGAAAGACTTGCTGCTTTGAGATGACCACGTAGAACTCCACATCCTCCCATACCACAGCATAGCATGCCTTACTCCTTGCAATAAATCAGCAAGCTCACAGTCGAGTCACCTTCGCCTTACAGACTGCAAAGGCTGAAGGTGACAATGGGATGGGCAACACATTTGGACCTTGGCTCACTGTCTGTGTGGATTTTGCATGTTCTGTGTCTGTGTGGGTTTCCTCTGGGTGCTCTAGTTTCCTCCCATGCTCCAAAGATGTGTGAGTTAGGTTACTGATCATGCTAATTGTCAGGGGGCAGAGTAAATATGTGGGGTTAAGGGGTTAGTGCCTGGATGGGATTGTTCTCGGTACAGGCTTGATGGACAGAATACCCTCCTTCTGTACTGTAGGGATTGTAAAACTTCTATGATCAAGCAGGTGCAGCACAGATTCGTTGAAGTTATGCTTGACGAGTTTATTGGAGTTCTATGAGGAAGTGACTAGTGCGATAGATAGAGGGGAACTGGTGGATGTGGTGTTTTTGAATTTCCAAAAGGCGTTTGATAAGGTGCCTCACAAAAGATTGCTGCAGACGGTTAAGGTGCAGGGAGTTGGGAGTAGGGTATTAGGCTGGATAGAGGATTGGTTGTCTAATAGGAAGCAGAGGGTAGGTATTAATGGGTGCTATTCTGATTGGCAGCTGATGACTAGTGGAGTGCCCCAGGGATCAGTGCTGGGGCCTTAACTATTTACCATTTACATAGATGATCTGGAGGAAGGGCTGAGTGCAGGGTGACGAAATTTGCTGATGACACGAAGATGAATGGAAAAGCAAATTGCATGGAGGGTGTGGAAAGCCTGCAGAGAGATCTGGATAGGTTGAATGAGCGGGCGAGGACCTGGCAGATGGAGTATAATGTTAGCAAGTGTGAGGTTATCCATTTTGGTAGGAATAATGGTAGGAAGGACTACTATTTAAATGGCAAAAAGCTGCAGCATGCGACAGTACAGAGGGATCTGAGGGTCCTTGTGCACGAATCACAAAAACACTGTATGCAGGTGCAGCAGGTGATTAAGGAGGCAAATGCAACATTGGCCTTTATAGCGAGGGGGATAGAATATAAAAGTAGGGAGGTACTTTTTCAGCTGTATAGTGTGCTGGTGAGGCCGCAGCTGGAGTACTGTGTGCAGTTTTGGTTGCCGCATTAGAGGAAGGATATATTGGCCTTGGAGGGGGTGCAGAGAAGGTTTACTAGGCTGATACCAGAGATGGGGGCGTTGGATTATGAGGGCGTCGGATTATGAGGAGAGACTAAATAGGCTAGGTTTGTACTCTTTGGAGTTTAGAAGGCTGAGAGGGGATCTTATAGAGACGTACAAGATAATGAAGGGGATGGATAGGGTAGAGATTGAGAGACTCTTCCCGCTTAACAAAAATAGCAAGACTAGAGGGCACAGCCTCAAGACAGGGGGTGGGGGGGCGGTTCAGATCAGAGTTGAGGAGGAATTTCTTCACGCAAAGGGTGGTAAATCTTTGGAATTCTCTGCCTGATGAAGTGGTGGAAGCTTCATCGCTGAATATGTTCAAGTCAAGAGTGGATAGGTTTTTAATTGACAAGGGAGTTAAGGGTTATGGGGAAAAAGTGGGAGTGTGGTACTGAACCACTACAGATCAGCCACGATCTTATGGAATGGTGGGGCAGGCTCGAGGGGTGGATGGCCTACTCCTGCTCTTATTTCTTATGTTCTTAAGACTTACCCAAGGGCAACTAAGGATATTTAGTAAAATCTCAGCAGGCCTGGTAGCGTCTATGGTGTGAAAATGGGGCCAACGTTTCTCATCTGGATGATCTTACAGCTCCGATGAAGTCATTCAGATGTGAAAAGTTAGCTCTATTCTCACTCCACAGATACTGTCTGACCTGCTGAGATTTTCCAGTATTTTCCTATTTTTGTTTCAGATCCCCCAGCATCCGCAGTATTTTGCCTTCGCATAAGGATGTTCAGTGACGGTCTGCTGAAAATCAGAGCAATGTAACCATCCAAAGGAAAGGCCATTATGATCATTATCACAGTGCACTGAAAAAGTTTACCCAACATTTCATTCAAGCTTACTTTCAAATAGCTGCAACGCTGGGATTTTAAAAATTTCAACATCAAGAATGAAAGTATATTGCAAATAAGACTGTGGGTGGAATGGATCTCAAAGTACATAAAACGTAGGTGTAAATATGCAGGGGCCTCAAGAGTACTTAGCCATGGTATGAGAGCACAGCTCAAACTAACAGGCTATTGCAAACTCACATCAGTTCAGCCTATTTGAATGGATGCATAGACTGGAATTCTGCACTAACACGCGATGCATACGTATTGAATTAAACACATTCCACCCACCAAATCCTCAATATAAACATTTTACAGTGAGTAAACACACAAATTCTATTAAAATAACATTAACAATTTTTAAATACACTTCTGAAACAGGAAGGCTAGATTTTGGCCATAAACCCTTGATCAAAGGTTCAAATGTTTCTTTACTGCAAATGGAGGGAGGGAACACCAGGTTGTAAAGACAGCCAAAAAACACACCCAAGATCCACATTATCACTCGGACATGAATCTTTTCTTTATTCATAGGGCATGGGTGTCACTGGTTGGCCATTTATTGCCCATCCCTAGTTGCCCTTGAGAAGGTGGCGGTGAGCTGCCTTCTTGAATCGCTGCAGTCCATGTTCTGTGGTTTGACCCACAATACCATTAAGGAAGGAATTTCAGGATTTTGACCCAGCCACTGTGAAGGAACAGCAATATACTTTCAAGTCAGGATGGTGAGTGCCTTAGAGGGGAACTTGCAGGCAATGGGTTTCCCATTTATCTGCTGCCCTTGTCCTTCTACATGGAAGTGGTCGTATGTTTGGAAGGCGCAGCCCAAGGATCTTTGGTGAATTGCTGCAGTGCATCTTGTAGATAGTACACCTTGCTGAACATCAGTGGTGGAGGGGTTAATATGATCTTTGTCCTGGATGGTGTCAAGCTACTTGAGTATTGTTGGAGCTACATCCATCTAGGCAATTGTTCATGTTCAGTGATGTGCATTTGACAGGAAAGGAGCCAACTTTTGAAAAATGGATTAAAAGCTGGAAAATCCCTTTCCATAAACAAATAAAGGCAGATGATTTTTGAAAAGTTAATTTTAAAAATCTCACCTTTAAGTTATTTTTATTGTAACAGTTTTCAATTGGACGGTAATTAGAATTCGGACAAAGAAAATGATTTCTTTCATAAGATCAAGACCATTTTATAAAATATTTTTTCACCAAAACATTCCACTGATTAAAACCACCCTCACTAAATTCCAAGTGGGAAATATATTTTTCTTTATCTAATAAGTTATAAACTCATGTTTCCCCACCCATGCCCCAGATACTTTGCACAGAGAAGCCAATGAGACAGTGTTTCCGTGGAACAAGAATCAGTGAGTCAACATTGGGGCATGTTGAAAACAACTGGTACAACAAACTGAAACCGGTCTTAGCTTCAGACACGGGCTTCAGTTTCTTCCACTTTGACAAGTTGGATATATACTCACAGTTGGCTCAGAGTTTGGCATTCTGCTCACTCCCAGCGTTGCTGAGCTGGAACGTGTCGTGGAGGTTAGGCTAAAAACAGAAACATCAATTTTACAAAAAAGAAAACAATTTTTAAAATCAGATTGAAGTTTCTTCAAGACTTTCTCCCCCTCCCATGTTATTCTACCACTTGAAAATCCATCAATCACAAAACGGCGACAACACTAAAGTATGCCTCACTTCTCCACTCCCGTGTGTTTACAGATTGTAGTAGCATTGGTAATCTCAACATAGAAGACAAATGTTGCCCAAACCCTGTGGCTCAATTGTCTGATGGTATTAGAACATAGAACAGGAACAGGCCCTTCGGCCCACAATGAACATGACACCAGATTAAACTAATCCTTTTGCCTGCCCTTGATCCATATCCCTCTATTCATGTGAATATCTAAAAGCCCCTTAAACACCCCTATTGTATCTGGCTCCACCATCATCCCTGGTAGCGCGTTCCAGTTACCTACCGCCCTCTGTGTGTATAAACTTGCCTCTCACATCTCCTTTGAGCTTACCCCTCTCACCTGAAGTGCATGCCCCCTAGTATTAGACATTTCAATTCTGGGAAAAAGATTCTGACTGTCAACCCTATTTATACCTCTTATGATTTTCTAGACTCTCAGGTCTTCCCTCAGCCTCTGCTACTCCAGAGAAAGCAACCCTAGTTTGTCCAGTCTCTCCTTATAGCTCATAGCTTCTAACCCAGGCAGCATTCTGGTAAATCTCTGCACCCTTTGTGTTTCCACCAGTGAAATGCTTAACACACATAACCCACCTCCTCCAGTGCTGCTGTACATCTGGTACATCTTCTCACACCCTGTGTAGTTCCCACTTGACTTTTAGTTCCATCGATGTATTTTTAGAGCAGCCTAGAACAGCCCACTCATGTCCTAATTAACAGCCTGAACAACGACCACAATCTGGCCCCAAGTTGACCCTGCTTTGAAGTGGGCTGCTGATTTGCCTGACAGGAGATAATTGGGCAGAAAGGGCCCTCCTCATACCCCCTCACCGACACAGCTTGGATCGTGCCTCAGTAAACATCACAGCAACCTTTCCCCCATCCCATGTCGTAACAAGCCTCCACGAGCCACTTCATAGAACGTTATCAAATAAGTGTCAGTTTGCACTTTTAAAAACTAATCAATGCATATTGAAATCTCCCAACCCTTTTTGGAATAGTCGCTTTCAGAGTTTACATTCTGTTACGACCTCAATTCTTCCATAATTTTTGATTTGAATGTAAAAAGCAATCTGGCAGAGAAGAATGAGACAGGTTTCTAAATGATGGAGTAATGGTGTTTATAATTCACTTTCAGTGATTGCGACATCGGTACCTGGAAATGCTCACCTCACTTATCAGCTTGTTACATTCAATCCGGAATGATCTGAAACCTGCTGCACAATTGCAAACCACATAGCAAATTTGCATTCACTTCTGACATGATGGATGAGGGCTAGCCCTTGTCTGTATTTACTTTGCGCAGTTTCAGCGTGTTGCCTCCACTTCCGCTGCTGATGTTCCATAATTAGACTATGCTGAAAGCAAGATTGCAGTCTTGGACATGAGGGCTTTTCTCACTCTCCACAAGGGTTCGGTTTGAAATAAATGCCAATCTAAAAATCTGATCTCAGTAACCACATCCAGAATATTGCCTTATCTGTCCCGAGCCCCAACGCAAAAAGTCAACCTACCAGGCATACAGCACACAGCCGTACATGATAATAGCTCCCAGCACAGAAACAAGCTTCTCATCCGTCTGAAGACCACCTCCCAATAGCTGAGGAGCACATATTGTGGTGTTCACTTGCCCCTTCATAACTGAAGAGAAATTAATAGCTGTAAGTTCCACTAAACCGAGAGAGACATGACAATTCTATTCTTTATATAGCCATACGATAAAACAGCAGGAGTAGGTCACTCAGCCCCTCAAGCCTCCCCCGCTAATTAGCAAGATCGTGGCTGATCTGACAGTAACTTCAAATCTGCATCCCATTTACCCCAGATAATGAGGGTGACACAGTAGTTAGCACTGCTGACTCACAACACCAGGGACCCAGGCTCGATTCATTACTGTGTGTGGAATCAGCACATTCTCCCCGTATCTGCGTGGGTTTCCCCCGGGTGCTCTGGTTTCCTCCCATAGTCTGAAAGATGTGCTAGTTAGATGCATTGGCCATGCTAAATTCTCCCTCAGTGGGTCTGAACAGGCACTGGTGTGACAGACAACTAGAGGATTTTCATAATAACTTCACTGCAGGGTTAATGAACTACTTGTGACACTAATAAATTTTAACCTACCACCCCCTTGCTTACCAAGAATCCATCCACCATTTAATATATTCAAAGATCCTGCTTGCACTGTTTTTTCAGGAAGAGAGTTCCAAAGACTCATGAACACCCGAGTGAAAACATTTCTCCCCGTCTCCGTTTTAACTGGATGACCCCCCCACTATTTTTGAACTGTAACTCTAGTTCTAAATTCTCCCAGAAAACAACCTTGCCATATCCACCCTGTCATTAATAACTTATTACAAAAAATATGCATTAAATATTTGGCTTTTTCTTTCTAAAATATATACTTACCATATTCCGGAGGTGCATTGGCCAGTGCAGAGAAGGTAAGATACATCACGTAGCAGCTGATTACCCCTGACTGTAGGAGGCCGGAGTTAGGCTGATCTAGGACAGAAAGCAAGCAGAGAATCACTTCAGAAAATTGTACACAGCAAATAACTAATGTTTGCTTTTGTTCTGGCAAAAGCGTAAAAATACCCTGAGCAAGGAAATAATATCTTCCCTTTAATTAAGTTCAAATGGTGGCCAGTGTCAGTGCCAACATGATTCAATCGGTGTTACCCGGAGATGGCATTCAGAGTTTGCCTCCTTTTCTTACCCATGGTAAGCATCATGCCAGCTTGGAGAATAATCACCAAAGGTCCTGCCTTCAGCCCGAAAGTTTATAAAGGTTATATGAAGTTATGTACAAAAGAAGGGTGATCCTTTGTGAACTACTTTGGGTTTCAATGGGGGCTCTACAAAAACTCACAATTCATTCATTGGTATACAGCTCGAGTTACTGAATTGGAAGCAATAAGACTGAGCTGCTTTGGGGATTGGAATGTCAATTGCTCAAGGGTCACAAATGACTACAGTTCAAATGCCCCATTACTGAGATACACAACACAAACAAATCCAGTTCCCCTTCCCTGATCTAACTTTACCCACACATCCAATCAAATAATAAAATAAGAAAATGCAATAGATGTGGGGAAACCTTAACATCTGACTACTCTGTTCATCTCTTTTATTAGAGCTTGATATTGACTGGTCAAAGTAGGCAGTTACACAGTAAATGCTGCTACTTTCCAATTTCAGCTACTTTAATGGAAAGCCCAAAAAAAACTGGAAAACCACTTCACACATTGAGAAGGGTGCCATCATGGCAGGGGCAGGGGCAGAAGATCTCATTGGTTGGGGAGGGGGTTAGTAAAGATTCCACTCTAAGAAATGGATCAAAAGAGCCTAGAATTGAGAATCATGGGAGTGGGAGAACGAATCAGTCTACAAGTATAAGGCTTTAGACACAAAGGCCTGGAAATTCTGCTGATTGGTGTTAGAAGACCATAAGATAAGATATAGGAGCAGAATTAGGCTATTCGGCCCATTGAGTCTGCCCTAATATTCAATCATGGCTGATATGTTTTTCAACCCCATTTCCCCCTTAACCTATCTATCTCTGTCTTAAATGCACTCAATGACTTGGCCTCCACAGCCTTTTGTGGCAATGAATTCCACTCTCTGGCTGAAAACTTCCTCCTCTGTTTATTTCTAAAGGGTCATCCCTTTACTGTAAGATTATGCCCTTGGATTCCAGTCTCTCTTACTAATGGAAACACCCTCTCGATGTCCACTCTATAAAGGCCTTTCAATATTCTCGTAGAATCAGAGGTTTACAGCATGGAAACAGGTCCTTTGACCCAACTTGGCCACGTCACCCAGTTTTTAACCATTAAAATAGTCCCAATTACCCACATCCCTCTATACTCATCTTACTCACGTTTAAAACTCAAAATTGTATTCACCTCTGGCAACTTGTTCCAGACGCTCACCATCCTGTGTGAAAGAATTGCCTCGCTGGACCCTTTTGTATCTGTCCCCTCTCACCTTAAACTTATGCTCTTTAGTTTTAGGCTCTCTTACTTTTGGAAAAAGATATTGACTATCTAACTGATCTATGCCTTTCATTATTTTATAGACCTCTATAAGATCACACCTAAACCTCCAATGTTCCAGGGAAAGATACTCCAGTTTATTCAGCCTCTTCTTATAACTCAAACCATCAAGTATCTGGAGTACCCTAGTAAATCTTTTTTGCAATCTTAGTTTTAATAATATATTTTCTATAATAGGGTGACAAACTGTACACAGTATTTCAAATGTAGTCTTACCAATGTCTTGTACAACTTCAACAAGACATCCCAACTCCTGTATTCAATGTTCTAACCAATGAAACCAAGCATGCCAAATACCTTCTTCATCATTCTGTCCATTTGTGACTCTACTTTCAAGGAGCTACGAACCTGTACCTTGATCTCTTTGTCCTATAACTCTCCCCAATACCCCACCATTAACTGAATAAATCCTGCCCTGGTTCAATCTAGCAAAATGCATCACCTCACCTTTACCTAATTTAAACTCCATCTGCCATTCATCAGCCCACTGGCCCAATTGATCAAGATCCCATTGCAATCCTCGATAACCTTCTTCACTGAAGGTTACAGCAAAATTTTCACCAATGTTGGCGTCATCTGCAAACTTGCTAACCATGCCTCTTAAATTCTCACCCAAATCATTACTATAAATGACAATTAACTGGGGACCTAGCACTGATCCATGAGGCACACCGCTGGTCGCAGGCCTCCAGTTTGTAAAATACCACTTCACAGCCACCTCCTGTCATCAAACCGGTTTTGTATCCAATTGGTAACCTTACATTGGGTCCCATGAGATTTACGTTTATGCCACAATCTACTATGTGGTACCTTGTCAAATGACTTGCTAAAGCCATGTAAACGTCGACTGCATTACTCTCACCTACCTTCTTAGCTATCCCTCCAAAAAAAAAAAAAATCAAATTCATGAGACATGATTTTCTATTGACAAAGCCATGCTGACTGTTCCTAATCAGTCCTTGCCTCTCTAAATGTCTACAGATTCTGTCTCTAAGAATACCTTCTAACAACTTAACTATTATAGATGTTAGACTCACCGGTGTGTAGTTCCCAAAATTTTCCCTGCAGTTCTTCTTAAACAAAGGCATAACATTTGCCACCTTCTGATATTCAGGAGCCTCATCTATAGCTGCCAATGATTTAAATACCTCTGCTAGGAGACCCACAATTTCCTCCCTAGCCTCGCACAACATCCTGGGATACACTTCATCAGCTCCAGGGATTTAACTACCTCGATATGCTGTAAGACTTCCAGCACCTCCTTCTCTGTTACATGTACACTCCGCAAAAAAAAAAAAATCACTATTTATTTCCCCAAGTTCCCTAACATCCATGCTTTAAGTTTCAATGAGATTCCCCCATCACCTTTCTAAACTCCATCAATGACGTACGTTCCTCATACATCATGATTTTCATTCCTGGGATCATTCTCATAAACATCTAAGGGGTGTGACAATGTCCAGGTAATTCTCCTGTTCCCTGACGTGTCACAGGTTCAGAGTAGATGAGTTGGAATCTGAGTTTCAGTCACTCAATTCCTCAAACAACTAATATTTGCTACCAAAGTAGGTCACTAGGAACCACAATGGGGTCCACCAGCTCCCACATCATGCAGCTTTAACACATTTCCTGATCCTGCATCTCTACTTTATTTACTTAATTATAATTGTAACTTTGTGAGATTTAGTGAGAAATTAGCTCAAAGTAGAAATCAGTAATAGATAGATAGTATCTCAGTAGCAGAAATCTAAATCCGCTCTGAAATCTGTTCAGATTAAAAAGGTTAACCAGTAATTGTCAGGTGACTTGCTCTAAAAATTTATTTCTTTATTTATATTGGTACCTTTCCATACTTTCATTCCAACCAAAAAAGCCAATTAAAATTAAATCCAATTCATGGTCCCCATATGAGGGTCAAACAAGATCCAAGCTGACAGGATGAGGTATTGCACCCCATCCAAGGCTTGATCTGACACTTCATCTTAGCCAAAGACCAAGATGTCTTTGTAAAAAATTGCATCAGGTAAAGCCTCGCTTTAACCTCATTAGCTACTCTCATCCTTTACTCTACCCTAGCCTGAGCAAAACCATGATGGCAGGCATCAGCACACCACTTGAGTGCAATAAGGCTTTGCTTCTTCCCCTGCCTAATCCTGGTTTTACCCCTGTCAAGTAACTTCAATCCAGAGCCTCTCTTTTTTTCTGAAGCTATGTCGTCAATAACACTCTGTCTCAGCGTCCTCTCCTCCTCCTCCGGCCCTCTCTTCTCAATGCTGCTGACTTCCTGTCCCTGTGTCCTTCTCTGCCAGAAGACTGCAGAATGTTAAATTACATTCCAAGCAATTGCAGTTTGTGCGAGCTTTAAAAACCATCCCACCCACAAAACTGGCCAAGGTCCCAGGGTGACTTCACCACCACCATCTGGGATTTCCACTAATTGGAAGCCATTACAGGCCTTCGAGGAGGGTCCAAAAATTAAGCTGGTTCTTTCTGTGTGCAATGACAGTAATAGGATTACTTTATAAGCTTCTGAGTGGATTTTTTTTAAAAAAGAGAAACTAACAACAGTGTCTCAACGTAACTAGGAAATGCATCTGTAAAATTTTTTAAAAATAATTTTCAGTTTGTCACGAGGCATCTCCCCTTTCTTTTCAAAGGCATGATTTTTCCACTTCAACTCACTGGAAAGAGATTAGCAAGAAAGCAGAAGGGGAAGCCTGACTTCTCTCGCATAAATGTATTATCCGGTTCCAAAGGCAATTTTTTAAAATTCATTTGTGGGACGTGACTGTCACTGGCTGGTCAGCATTTACTGCCTATCCCTATTTGCCCTTGTAACCGAGTGGCTTGCTAGGTCATTTCGGAGTCAACCACATTGCTGTGGCTCCGGAGTCACATGTAGGCCAGACCAGGTAAAGACGGCAGATTTCCTTCCCTAAAGTGCACTGGTAATTGGAAAACTTAACAGAATATTATCACTCATTGTGAGGGGATTGAATACTAAATGGGGATGTTATGCTTCAATTGTACAGAGCATTGGTGAGACCACATCTGGAGTATTAGGTGCAGTATCTGTTTTATTTAAGGAATGATGTACACGTATTAAGAGCAGATGAAAGGATGTTTACTAGACTAAATACCAGGAATGAATGAGTTGTTTTGAGGAAAAGCCAAAAGGATGTGGCTTATATTCACTGGAGTTTAGAAGAGTAAGAAATCTCACAACAAGTTAAAGTCCAACAGGTTTACAGGGAATCACGAGCTTTTGGAGAGCTGCTCCTCTCAACTGATGAAGGAGCAATGCTCAGAAAGCTCATGATTCCAAATAAACTTGTTAGAACTTAACCTGTTTTGTGAGACTTCTTACTTTGCCTAACCCAGTCCAACGCCTGCATCTCCACATAATGAGTTTAGAATAGCAAGAGGTGGCTTGATTGAAACTTTTGAAGTCTTAATCTTTAAAGCAGAGCAAGATAAGCCCTCAATTAATGAGGGGCTAAAAGGTGATGAGGTTAGGCAGGAATGAGGTTACAGTCAGATCAGCCATGATCTTATTGAATATGGCAGAGCAGACTCCCGCTCCCGATTTGTACACATTCTTTTTCTTGGGTTTAATGGTTAATAACTTTGATTTTTCTTTAACAGAAGAAAAATAGTTGATTAGCTTTTTAAAGCTCAGAGCTTAAATAGTTGAATACGTTCTGGAGTTGGAAAAGGCACATCCTTGTGAAAAAGCAGCTTAAACTTTTTATTGTGAGCAGCTGAGGAGGTCGAGTAGAGGGAAGCCAAATCATTACAAGGCACTTAAGATTAGATGACTCATAGGTGGCACATATCATTGCATGGATGGAATTCCCCCAGGATCCTACAAGCTCCAACCCAGATGCAATTTATTGGTTGAACCAGCAGGGTCTTGGCTACTTTGTCACTTTTTAGAGCTTTTAAGTGGCCACAAAATGGGAATTTCCTGCCAAGTTGGCAGGAGCCAACAAAGTAGAAAACAGAGGAAACTATTCTGGGGCAATGGGTGGGGGGACAACTCAATCTGAAGGCCCATTCAGATTTGGAGCCCCTTCCCTTGGAACCTGGGACCTCTGGTCCTTGCAGGCCTCTTACTCCACCTACCCCTCCCCATTTCTGAAATCATCCCCTTCCTGAACCTTTAGGCCATCCTCTACCCTCCCACTCCTGGGACCTAGCTTGATAATGGACAGGCAATTTTGTTCCAGACAGAGTGCTGCAGTACGTCTTCTGGCCACTGTAGTATCGTGCCTGGAAGCGCTGGAGAACTGTTGAGCAACCAGATTGATTGACAGGTGGATCTCCAAGATTGGACTTCCTTCCAAAGGCAAATGGAAGTCCAGCCCACTGCCAATCAACACTCAGTTGAGCATTAAAAAGCAGTTCACTTCGGAGAGGCAGCGGCTGCGCATTATACGCTGACTCTTAAGGTGAGTGCTAAAAATTCCACTCATCATGGACAATCCTCCACCCTACCATCCTCAATTCCTCCTCCAACACTCAGTTCATTCTAGCAGTGACACTTTGGGCTACACAGAGATAAAATTAATACAAATGGGCCACAGATGCTATTGTCCAGAACACTGAGCAGACACATCAAATTAAGGTCGACAAGGAATGTGACAGTGCAACAATTTTTTTTATATATACATCCTGTCAGAGTTTGTAGACATTTAGTGGTCATTTGGAGAAATCAGCACGCTCTGGAACCATTTTCAAGCCAAAAGTCAATCTCTTTAGAGAGCGAGTGGGAGGAGTTGCAATCTTAAAAATTGGCAATCCTTTTTATTGAGACTGGTTTGATGAGATGTTTTACTGTTAAATATCCTTAAGTGATCTTAAATGGGAATAACACATAAAAACATCACTTTTAATAATGAACTTCACTTTCAGATTTGTACAAAGGACACTGAAGACCCATGACATCAGTATTTTTAAGTTGGCATATTACACACACAAGATACAAAATTACTGCGACATGTTGGCACAGTGGTTAGCACTGCTGCCTCAGTGCCAGGGACCTGGGCTCAATTCCCAGCTTGCGTCACTGTTCTCCCTGTGCCTACGCAAGTTTCCTCCAGTTTCCTCCCACAGTCTGAAAGACATACTGGTTAGGTGCATTATCCCCCATTCTAAATTCTCCCTCAGTGTACCTGAACAGGTACTGGGAGTGGGGCAACTAGGGGATTTTTACAATGTTAATGTAAGCTTACTTGGGACAATAATAAATAAATAAAATTTAAAAGTGAGTACCTAAACCCAATCGAGACACACAGAAGGGGTGTTGGTTTTAACACTGTGATGTTGTATCATTTAGTCTCTGGCAAGAGTGGCAGAACATCAAGTTCTCTATCTCAAGGGCAGCAGGCAAGCGTATTGAAGCAAAGCATAATGTTAATAGAAAGATTGCTAGCCCCTTGGTAACAAGAGAAGGTTTTATGTGGGTGAGAGTACACAGTTAGCCTCAACAACACTTGGCACAGGACATCTGTTGGTTTTTACTTCAGACACTGACATTTTTCTTTCAAGAACTTCCGCATGACCTAATTCTATTTTCAGTCAGATTGGATTTCTTCTGAACAGTGTACACGGTGTAAATGGCTTGTTCCTGTTTTGCGGAACTGGACCGCCTTTCAAAGTGTTTCAAAACAGCTCTTCTGCAGCGTCCAAACAGTTACACTCCAGTTCTTTCTGCATGGGAAAGTACCAAACCATGCCCCTCTTCAGTCACAGCCTGATCATGTAATCATAGCCTTGTAACTCAATGCAATGAATGTAGAAGCTTTTTATAGGGTAAACACTGGAGTCACGTGGCTTTGTTTGGTGTGGGAATGCCTAGCCGCAGTGCAATTGTGGAACAGGAAAAGTAATGGAAATTTAGTGATATAAAAAGAATTGGGAGGCGGGCACCAAACACTACAGTCAATGGGAAGGTCAACGCCAGGAGGAGCAGCCAGACTAGTTTAACTGGTTCCCTACACAAAGCCATAGCTGCCTCCTCCAAACACCACTCAGCGAGAAGGGTGACAAGTGCAGTCATCCACCAGCTGAAATAGCAAAGTCGGGTTGAAACTGGAGATGACTCTCCCCGTGCAGAGCAGTTAGTGAGACAAATGAAAACAAGTATTAGTTTTAGAGTCAGGATTCAAAGTTATGAACTCACATTTTTGAACACAGGGTGTAATCGCCACCATGGAGACTATGAAGCAGAGGCTTGTGTTGACACCCAGTAAAATCTTGTTCAGCGTACACCCATCAGGATCGGTGTAAAATATCACCATTAGCACCACTGCGCCAACAGCTACCGAGTAAAGAATGAGTGTAACCAGTGCCAAGGCCGCATACCAGCATTTATTGGTTGCCGTTCCAGCCCACCTATTAGTAAGACACACAAAACAGGAAACTGGTTAACTATCATTTAGGGCGGGAAAAGTCTACATGCTATATCAGACATGAGATAACAGTGCCCAGAACTGTAAATGTTTATGAGAATGCCACATTGATTGGGCAACATTTCCCAATGAGAGCACCGTAACTCAAGATGTCAGAAATAAAAATAACTCTGTACTTCTATTTAAATTAAAAACACAATTATATCCCTTGCCAGTTTTCCATCTTACGAGGTCAAAAGAGCCAGCCGGTACCAATTACACACAGCTGGCAGAGTCATTCTAGAGATAGTTAGTGAAGCAGCTCTCAGATCACTTCAAGCATCCCATTCAGACCCGCAGAGAAACGTAGCCTACATACGGCAGCCTTCCTTTGACTAACATGCCCGACACTGGAAGTCAACCCACGTGAAAGTACTGCACAAACGTGCCAACCTTACTGAATGGACGGGACACTCCAAGGTATGCATTGTACTCATTGTAAAAAAGACACTGATATCAGGATACATTCTGAAATTGATACTAAATACGTAACCTCGCCTTGGATTTTCCTGCGACAACTGTTTTAAAAGCTGAAACAACTCCATTGTCCCTGGTACTTGAAGATCAATTGATCTACAGGATGTAAGGAAAAGAAGAATTGAAGAGTGTGTGCACGCACAAATGAAAGTGTGAGTGCGTTAAGTGTGCGTGCAAGTGTAGATGTGAATATTTTTGCCTAAAATCAGGTAGTTTCCTATTTTTGGCTTATCCTCCTTCAATAATAAGGCGTCACAGTGGTTAGCACTACTGCCTCAGTGCCACGGATCCAGGTTCCATTCCAGCCTTAGGTTGATTGGCCATGCTACATTGCCCATTTGTGTCAGGGGGATTAGCAGGGTAAATATGTACGGTTTTGGGGATAGAGCTCGGGTGGGATTGTTGTCAGTGCAGACTCAATGGGTCAAATGGCCTCCTTCTGTATTGTAGGAATTCTATATTCTATGAATAATAGCTTACTCTCTCCTACTGGAGTTGCTTGGGGCATAAATGTGGAATACACCTTTTAAGTAAGTGCAAGGTTACTTTTATGCACAATATCACTCAAACATAAATAATAAATGAAACCTACAATGGATTTAACTTCATAACCACAGTAGACATTCATCAGCAGTGCAAGAAGCTACATGTCTTTTAAATCCACCCAAAGTATTTACAACCTGCAGGAAGTTTGATCCTCAATGCAGCCAGGTATTTAAGGATTTGGCAATTTGCTTTGTCGAGTTGATAAAAAGCAATGGGAACATCATAATTAAAATGGTGTGTTTTCACTGTACTGTTTTGAGAATGTTAAGATTGTGCTCACAACAGGCTCCATACCATCAGAATCATTATGTCAACAAAAAAAAAAAAGGTTAACAGCAACCTTCACATTCTTAGCACAAAATACAATGAAAAGGAGTTCTCAGGACTCTGGATAAAAGCCCCAAAGTTTTGCAATCAGCAACGGATCCCAGTCCCAGAAA
The DNA here is from genome assembly GCA_024679065.1 of Sphyrna mokarran. NCBI lineage: Eukaryota > Metazoa > Chordata > Chondrichthyes > Carcharhiniformes > Carcharhinidae > Sphyrna > Sphyrna mokarran. The sequence goes on along the minus strand of JAGIQG010000006.1, from coordinate 30,215,875 downwards.
CTAACCCTGTGATAAAACAAAAGTTAGGCTGTGGAAAGAAAAATTTGTTTTCTCACGCTTCCTAAACAATCTAGAGAGGGAACAAAAAAAAACTTGTAAATGATTAATGCAAAATACTGGCTCTGACAAAAGGTCATCAGACTCAAAACATTGGCTCTGTTCTTTCTCCACAGATGCTGTCAGACCTGCTGAGATTTTCCAGCAGTTTCTCTGTTTTTGCTTCTATCCGATCATTCTCCTCGACCACAAACCAGTCCATAAACTGTGTCATTTCAAGGGAAGTAACTCACCAATTTTTGTTCCATTTGTGAGCAAACTCCACTAGTAGAATGAGCTGAATCAGGATGAAGAGAAAGGCTCCAGCTGCACCAATGTACAACCATGCTGAAGAAAAGAGACAAAAGGAAAAGCAATTTTAATATTTACTTTTTCTTTCAAAAGAAAAAAAATCTGCAAATGTAATATTTGGTATTTGAAAGAATTAAATTCCATCATCAATAGCTAATTTTCAGGACCTGAGGAGGTTGATTGGCAGTAATTAAATATTAGAACATAGAACATAGAACAATACAGCACAGAACAGGCCCTTCGGCCTTCGATGTTGTGCCGACCAAAATAAAAAGCAATGCCCCTCCTAACTAAACCATTCCCTTCTCATCCATATACTTATCAACTAACCTCTTAAACGCCACCAAACTTGGCGCATCTACAACAGCTGCAGGCAGGGCATTCCACTCCCTAATCACTCTTTGAGTAAAGAACCTACCTCTGATATCCGTCCTATAACTCATACCCCTTAATTTAAAGTTGTGTCCCCTCGTGCTAGCTTTTTCCATCCTAGGAAAAAGGCTATCACTGTCCACCCTATCCAAACCTCTAATTATCTTATATGTTTCAATAAGATCCCCCCTTAGCCGCCTCCTTTCTAACGAAAACAACCTCAAATCCTTCAACCTCTCTTCATAGGACCTGCCCTCCATACCAGGCAACATCCTGGTAAACCTCCTCTGTACCCTCTCCAATGCCTCCACATCTTTCTTATAATGTGGCGACCAGAACTGCACACAATACTCCAAGTGCGGCCGCACTAGAGTTTTGTACAGCTGCAACATGATGCTGCGGCTCCTAAATTCAATCCCCCTACCAATAAAAGCTAAGACTCCATATGCCTTCTTAACAACTTTATCCACTTGACTGCCTACTTTCAGGGATCTATTGACACATACACCAAGATCCTTCTGTTCCTCAACACTATTAAGAGCCCTACCATTAGCCCTATACTCTACACATTTATTGTTCCTGCCAAAGTGCATTACCTCACACTTTTCCACATTAAACTCCATTTGCCACCTCTCGGCCCAGCTCTGCAACTTGTCCAAGTCACTCTGTAAACTAAAACACCCCTCTTCACTATCTACCACACCACCAACTTTAGTATCATCTGCAAATTTACTGATCCATCCCTCAATACCCTCATCCAGATCATTTATAAAAATTACAAACAGCAGGGGCCCCAAAACAGACCCCTGAGGCACACCACTCGTCACCGAACTCCACGATGAATATCTCCCATCAACCACCACCCTCTGTCTTCTATCTGCCAGCCAATTTCTAATCCAATTTGCTAAATCACCCTCTATTCCACACATCTGCATTTTCTGTAGAAGTCTTCCATGGGCCACCTTATCAAAAGCCTTACTAAAGTCCATATATACTACATCAACCGCCTTACCCCCATCCACCTCTCTGGTCACTTTCTCAAAAAACTCAATGAGGTTAGTAAGGCATGACCTACCCTTCACGAAACCATGCTGACTATCCCCAATCAATTCATTTCTCTCTAAATAACTATAAATCCTATCCCTAATAATTCTCTCCAATACCTTGCCCACCACAGAAGTAAGACTCACTGGCCTATAATTCCCAGGAAGGTCTCTCTTCCCCTTCTTAAACAATGGGACCACATTCGCCATCCTCCAGTCCTCCGGAACCACACCCGTAACCAACGAGGACCTGAAGATCAGAGCCAGAGGCTCTGCAATCTCCTCTCTTGCCTCCCAGAGAATCCTAGGGTAAATCCCGTCCGGCCCAGGGGACTTATCCAACTTCAAACCCTCGAGAATTTCTAACACATCCTCCCTATCTACTACAATACTCCCCAATTTGCAACCCTGTACCTCAGTGCTCTCCACAGCTACATTTCCAGCACTCTGCGTGAATACCGAAGAGAAATATTTATTCAGTGCCTCGCCAATATTATTACATTGTTGAAAGGCACGACTTAACTTACAATTGTGGTTCAATCTATTGTGTAAACGCAGACTCCAGAGGCAGTAAAGATGGCGGCGATTCTCCCATTTCTCTGTGCTGCTTTTTTTTTTAAGCGCAGCAGGCTGGGAGACACCAGCAGCAGCCGATTTGTGACAGGCACCCAGGCTGACCGCATCTCCCATCAGCTCCATGCAGGAAGCCGACAGAGCTGAATAAATTATTCAGATGCGTATTTATATCTGTTCTTAATGCAATTAGCAGGCCCGGAGCTGAAATCTCCTGACTCCATCATTCCCCATCCCCCCCCCCCAAATCCAGGAGTATTTCACTCCAGTGGGGTGTACGCTTGTAGGAGGCTATTAACCAATCCTGCTGGAGTGAAGGGGGAGTGTTGGGAGAAGAGGCAATAGAGACACCCTGGAGGGTCAGGCACCAGGAAGGGGTGGTCCCCTGGGCATTGCCAGTCTGGCCCCCCCCCCCCCCCCAGCATTACACAAGGGGCAGCATGTCCATGCGCAGGGGCACCTTGGTACTGCCATCAGGCAGTGCCAAGAGGATGGGGTTTCCTACTGCAACTTTGCATTAGGTCTGACAGGCAGAGGGAGGGAGGCCATCAACTAAACATAAGAAATCAGAGCAGAAGTAGGCCACCTAGCCCTTCGAGCCTGGCCCGATTGGGGCTGGGTATCTGGGTGGGGTGAGTTGTTCAGGAATACAGGCACATTTGAGAAATCTGCAAATTGGGCCGTGAAGAGGCCGCCCGGCCTGAGATCAAGCTGGTCAGCAACTGGGAGGTCGTCAGGCAGAGGCAGTTGCACATGTGCCAATCTCTGTGCTGACAGACTGGCACACCCTCAGTGGCTCACTCAGCGCTGTGCTGCCAGCCTCTCCAGCAGGGATAGGCCCGGCCCACAGATTTTCAACAGGATTCACGCTAAGGCACTCCGCAGTACACAGAGTGGGAGATTTGTTTTGAAACTCCTGCTGAAAAAAAAGAGAACAGCGGGATTTATTTCAGTTTTTAAAACTGAAATTTTTAAACTAAAATTCGACACCTGGAATTCTTTTGGGAGAATCGCCCCTGATGAACTTTGTGCAAAGCTAAGAACAGAGCTATGCACCTTGGCAGACACTTCTGGATATTGGCATTTAACTGTGCTGAAGGTTTCTGTAACAGTTATGCAATGATAATGGAAGGTGTCACAAGCCCCACTGTTATTTTGGCAGCAACATTTGGTCCAAAGTAATATTCAGTTTCAATTTATTCATTCTTAGAAGGAGCAAATGGTCCCTCACTGACTGCTGCCAATTCCAAGAATCCAAGGTATTGGATAACAGAACATTTTTGTGCCTCAGATTAGAATGTAGACCCCTTCTTTTCAATTTTGTTACAGCAGGAAAATAAATTTTCCAGAACATTCCAGAAGACATTTCGTTATCCCTATTGACTACCTACATTTTCTAATACAATTCAGTACAAAATTAATAAGTGTAAATGGGGTACAGAAAGCCCTGGGATTTTGAAGACTTTTAAAAGAAAGTAGACTAATTTAGAATAGGGATCACAATGTGCTTTTACACACACACACACACACACCCACACACCAAAGAATCACAAAAGGGCTTCATATATATCATATGAAGGTATTGTCTGCATAGTCACATATATTGACAGAGAATTTTTAATAAGTATTGTAGGTTTAAAATGTCTTTGTTAGGTTTGGCCAAGATGCAGTCTGCCCCACAGCATAATGGGAAATGAGGAAAACTAGACCAACCACAGTCTTCGGAAACAATAAGATACAGAATATATTCACCATTATCAGTAAGGGACCCTGAGGCTGCAAACTACCAACGTTCTAATATGAATAGAGCATTTAACTTGAGGTTGCAGTGAATAAACGTATTCAGATTTTGCTGATAAGGAATAGCCAGCAGGCAGGGCTCCTTGTCTGTTTGCATAGTTGGCAGGTGGTGAGTACAACCTTTGAACCCACTGCGGCCGGGGGGATACTTCCGGGTCCAGTTAACCAATAAACTCCTAATTCTGCTAGAAGGTAGAATGATATTCACCAAGATAAACAATGTGTACTAATATAATTGGATCATCCATTTTGGATGACAAGTTGGGTGGGAGAAATGAACTTTCGAAAAGGTTTTATACATGTACTGTAATGTCAGAGAGAAGCTGGAATCCTCCAGCTGTCTCTCTCCCAACGCGTTTTGGTCAATTAAAGAATGTCTTTAACTGCATACTTTGAGAGTCTTTGTATTAGCTGGGTTCAGCTCAATAAATGGCACCAGGTGGAGGCCCCTAGGAAAATGCTCCCAAACAGGAAGTAAAGTTACATTTGGATGAATTACAGAATTCCAGGCTTCATGGTTTATATTGCACTTTCCTTGTCCTATATATTCAAATATGTTCTTCAAACCAGCCTCCCATCTATTTACTCTGTCTACACTTCCCATTGCCTCAGCAAATTAAAGACCCCATGCACCCCAGACATCCTCTCTTCCATCAGGAAAAAGATACACAAGTCTGAGGTCGCATACCAAACAACTCAATAACAGCCTTTTCCCTGCTGCTGTCAGACTTTTGAATGGACTTACCTTGCATTAAGTTGATCTTTCTCTACACCCTAGCTATGACTGTATCAATATATTCTGCGGTCTTTTTTCTCTATGAACAGTATGCTTTGTCTGTTTAGTGTGCAAGAAACAATACTTTTCACTGTATGTTAATGCATGTACAATAAATCAAATCAAAATCAAACCTTTGGCTGCAAAGTTATAACAGTTTATTGCTGTATAATCATGGATCATTTTCATGGAAACAGACACCATTTATTATTTTATATTGCTGCTAGTATGTCACATCAATGCCATCTTAAATCCAGGAAGTCTCACAACACCAGGTTAAAGTCCAGTATTTGGTAGCAAATAAACCGGTGTTGAGAGACTTCTTACTGTGTTTACCCGAGTCCAACACCAGCATCTTCACAGCTTAAATCCAGGCAGCTTTGAATTGTCCAGGAATTAGTATGAAGGTTCAACAAATAATTCAGAAACATAATATTATCATTTATTATGAGGACAAATCAAATACAAAAGAAGGGAGATTGTGCTACTGTTATGCAAGGCAGTAATGAGGCCACATCCAGAGTAGTGTGTATAGTAATGGTCCCCTTATTTATGGAAGGATGTAAATGGATACAAGATCAGTTCAGAAAAACTTTACTAGACTAATATCTGGAATGAGCAGGTTTGTCTTATGAGGAAAAGTTGGACAGGCTAGGCTTGTATCCGCTGGAGTTTAGAAGAATAAGAGGCAACTTGATTGAAACGTACAAGATCCTGAGGGGTCTTGGCGGGATTGATGTGGAGAGGAGGCTTCCTCTTGTCGGAGAATCTAGAACTGTTTAAAAATAAAGGGTTGCCCATTTAAGAAAGAAATGAGACTTTTTTTTCCCTAAGGGTAGTCAGTTTTTGGGACTCTCGTGCTGAAAAGGCAGTGGAAGCAGGGTCTTTGAATATTTTTAAGGCAGAGCCAGATGGCTTTTTGATAGACAAGGGGTGAAAGGTTATTGGGGGCAGGAAGGAATATAGAGTTGAGGTTACAATCAGAACAGCCATAATCTTGCTGAATGGTGCAGCAGGCTTGAGCCAAGGCACTATGCCTAATTCATATATTTGGACATCTGCAGCCAGAGATAATTAAGATATAAAGTCATCATGCCTGCCCTCCCTGGTGAGGGTAAAAGATCTTCCAACATTATTCAAAGAGTCATAAGGGAGGCCTGGTCAACACTTATCTCTCAACTATTTAAGATGTTTTAATTAGTCACAGATCCAATTGATATTTATGGGATCTTACTGTGTATAAGCAGGATTTTTTTTTCATTCATGCAACCCGGCATTGCTAGCTGGCCAGCATTTATTGCCTATCCCTGGTTTGCCCTTAGAACACAGTTTAAATTCAACCACATTGCTGTGGCTCTGGCATCACATGTACGCCAGACCAGGTAAGGACCAAATTTTCTTCCCTAAAGGATATTTATGAACCAGATAGGTGTTTTTCCCCAACAATCGACAATGGTTTCATGGTCATCAATAGATTCTTAACTCCAGGTATTTACTCAATTCAAATCTCACCATTTGCTGTGGTGGGATTCAAACCCAGGTTTTCAGAATATTAGCTAAGTTTCTAGATTAATAGCCTAGTAATAATACCACTAGGCCATCGTAGACTGGATGGAATATTTCCCTACATTACAACAGTAACCACATGTCAAACATAATAAAGCAACTGTAAAGAAGTTCAATGGTGAAAGGCTCCAGATAAAATGCAAATTCTTTGTTATTTTGAGTACACTTAGGCAGTGTTCATTTGTGAACAAAATTAGCTTCATGCTATTGAGGTTTTAAGATTTATCACTTCCACTAATATATCCACAGTGATTATAAATCATTACACTACATCCAATCAAGTGAAGGACAATACTTCATTAGAACTACAGGTTATTTCACTGCTCCAAAATGCCTGAATCTTTAGGTATTTGTTTCCATTGCATTTCATTGAACAGACAATATTAATTTACATTTTTATGCCTTTGTTAATGTAATAAAACATCCTACAGTATCATAGTAACATTATCAATGAATATTTGACCTTGATCCACAAAGGACAGGAAGATGATGGTTTTAAAAAAGGCTGAAAGAAGGCAAGGTAGAGTTGGAGAGATAGAAGCAGGGATTTCCTGAGTTTGAGATCCAGACAGCTGAAAGCACAGCCACCTAAAGTGGAGCAACCAAAAATCAGAAATATACAAGAAACCAGAATTGGAAGAGTGCAGAGATTTGAAAAGGTTTTAGGCCTGGAGGCGGTTACCAAACTAGGAGAGCACACTCTGCGTTTTCATAATGCCTTTCACCATCTAAGGATGTCCTAATACACTTTTCAGTCAATGAAATACTTCTGAAGCACAGTCACTGATTTAGTGTAGGAAACTCTACAGCCAATTTTTATTCAAGCTCCCACACGTAGCAATATAAGGACCAGATTATGTGTTTTGCTGTTCTGTGAGGAATAAGTATTTTTTCTGGCCAGGATTCCCTGGGTAACAACAACAACCCCAACCCCCGTTCAGTGGAAACAGTGCCACGGAATTCTTGCTTCCAACTGAGAGGAGACACAGTTTAACATATGGCTAGCACGAGGGGACATAGCTTTAAATTGATGGATGTCAGAAGTAGGTTCTTTACGTAGACAGTAGTAAGAGTGTCGAATGCCCTGCCTGCAACAGTAGTATACTTGCCAACATTAAGAGCATTTAAATGGTCTTTGGATAAACATTGGGATGATATTGGAATTGTGAAGATTGATGGGGGCTTTAGATTGGTTTCAAAGATTGGCTCAATATCGAGAGCAGAAGGGCCTGTATTGTGCTGTAATGTTCTATCCAAAAGACTACACTCTCTTAGCACGGCACTGGGGTGACACTCCAGATTCTCATCTTCAAATCTCTGGGTTGGGACTTGAACCCATAATCTTCTTGCTCAGAGACCGGTGAGCAAAAACTGAGGCACAGTTGACAGCTCAAGTTGAGAGCAAGGCCATGGAGAGATCTGAAAGGATGAAATTTTAAAGTCAAGGTGATGGCAGACGGGAATTTTCCAGGCTCACAGCGGAGGACTTCCTCATGATGATCCCACTGATGGGATCTTCTATTCCCACAGAAGTCAATGGCAATTTTTATGGAATGTCCACCTCACACCAGGAGACACATAGTGGGTGTTGATCTCGGTGGGACTGGAAGATCCCACCAGTGGGAAGAGCTGGAAAATCCCTCCTTAGAGTCAATGTAATTCAGTGTGATTGATGAATTGGATAACTGGTAGTAGATTATAAAAGAAGTTCAACTTAAAATAAGGTACATATATCCAATAGACGTATCTTGAAAACATCAACATGCTCACATCTATAAAATACCTCACTTTTGAGAGACAGGTTCAAAGGGCTACATAGAACAGTACAGGCCCTTCAGCCCTCAATGTTGTGCCAAACTATGTCTGAATCCAAGATCAAGCTATCCCACTCCCTATCATTCTGGTGTGTCCTATGCCCCTATCCAATAACTGCTTGAAAGTTCCTACAGTGTCTGACTCCACTATCACAGCAAGCAGTGCATTCCACACTCCAACCACTGAGTAAAGAATCTATATCTTATAGCTAGTAACAGCTACATCCATTTGAAGAAATAGTCTCTGAATGTCCACTCTATCCTCCTCAACATCTTGTAAACTTCTATTAAATCACCTCTTATCCTCCTCTGTTCCAAATAGAAAAACCCCAGCTCCCCAACCTTTCCTCATAAGACCTACCCTCTAAACCAAGCAGCATCCTGTAAATTTCCTTTGCACTCTCTCCAATGCTTCCACATCCTTCTTATAGTGAGGTAACCAGAACTGCACACAATATTCCAAATAGGGTCTCACCAAGGTCTGGTATAGTTGCAGCATGACCCTAGGCTCAAACTCAAATCCCCTGTTAATAAACACTAACACACTACAAGTCTTTTTCATGGCTCTATCCACTTGAGTGGCAACCTTCAGAGATCTGTGGATATGAACCACAAGATCTCTCTGTTCCTCCAAATTCCTCAGAATCTTGCCATTGACCCTATAATCCACATTCAAGTTTGTCCTACCAAAATGAATTAGGCTGAATTGCCCAATCCTGTTGTTCCTCTGCCACTGTGGCACAGTGATTGGCACTGCTGCCCGACAGCCAGGGACCTGGGTTCTATTCCTGGCTTGCGTCACTGTCTGTGTGAAGTTTGCACATTCTCCTCATGTCTTAATGGGTTTCCTCCCATAATCCAATGATGTGCAGGTTAAGTGGATTGGCGGTGCTGAACTGCTCTTTAGTGTCAGTGGGATTAGCTAGGATAAATGCATGGCATTATGGGAATAGGTGGGTAGTATTTTGATCACTACAGATTCGATGGGCCAAATGGCCTCTTTCTGCATTGGAGGATTCTACGATCTGAGCCAATACAAAAGTAGCTGACATTATCTCGGAGAATTGTTCACTGGGTAATGTGAAGCAACAATCTATACGCATGAAAAAACAAAAGTTCCTCTCAGAGATAATAGCAATCAGATGAAGTTTGACATTCACTTCACAGTCTAAACATTTTGTACTATTTCTGTTGTGGAAATATTACCTACTTTTCAACAGCTCTGGCACTATCTGCAATGAGAGAAAAGAGCTGACATTTTGAGTCCAGATGACCCTTTGTGAAAGCTTTGCTGAAATTTTGAAGCATTCTCTCTTTTGGTTTCAGATTCCAGCATCCGCAGTTATTTGCTTTTTTACATATTTCTCTTGTGACAGCCATTTGGCAAGTTTGAACACACCACATACAGTATTGGCTTTGCTTTTGGAAAGTTTGCTGGCAGGTTTCAGATGAGGAATCAAAAGCAACTTTGAAACTGCAAAGTTAACAGAATGTGATAAAATGCACAGTGGGACTGTTTTGGAAAAAAGTAACAAACTTCTATCTTTTTTAAAAAAAAAAGCACCATCCACAGATAAGGACAAGATTCTCACAGCTCCAACAGAATGTCTCACTTAGTGGACAATCACATGGAAATGCAAGTACAAAGCACTTACTGTCCTTCAAAATCAATGAACTGAAGTCACCAGCACAGCTGAAATACAGCACAGAGCACCAAGAGACTCCTGTAAATGTGGACACTGCCCAACTAACTGGCTCTTGCTCCTTTGTTACTTCAAGAGCTCTCCATTCATTTCAGAAACCTTAATCTTATTATTATTCCAGAAGGTTCCCATCAAGGCTAGTGGGTACTCTATTGGATTGCAACCAGTGAAACAAAACATCCTCAATAAGTGCAAACTTGCTCAATCCCAAAACCCTGCTGTTGCTGAGAGAAAACCCTTTGTGATGAGGCTGCATCGGAGTCAATCTTTTAACTTTTAATAACTTTATTCCGCTTCCTTACAAAGAGCAACAGTTAGCAAACCCATTAGTAACGTGCTCATTATCCTTCACTCACAGTTCCAGCATTGTTTTCAAGACATTTTCCACCTCGGCATCTAAAACAACAGATGGATGGTTCAAAAATAGTGGAATGCTGGCCTTCCTGAATGATTAACCCTTCACCACCCAAAAATTATGGCTCTGCAACAGAATTCCAATTTGGAACCGAGTAGATGTTTAGCGTTAGGTCACCAACTAATGGGGAAGAGGCAGAAGAAATTATTTTGAGATAATGTGGAAGTGCCTGCCCCAGTATTTGACCAACTGTGGCATCACGCAAAGAACACATCTGGTCCAGGTGAATTGGAATCACAAGATGGCAGATAAAACTATAAAATAATGGATCTCATTAAAAAGGAGATTGTTCAGGTACAGTTAAGGTACATTCCTATAAGGGGGAAAAAGACACATGAAAGAGATAGATGAAGCACAGAAAAAAGTGCACATCACAGATGTCACAGACATTAGAATTGAGAATCAGACTTAACACTGAAAATGCAGCGTTAATTGAAAAATCAAATAAGAGCAGCAAAGACAGAGTGCAAGAGGAGACTGGCAGATTACAGAAGCTTACTATACCAGAGTGAAAAGGTGATAAAGAGAGGACTGCAGTTGACTTATGGGGATTTACACATGGGGGTGGATGGTGGTGGATAGGTGGGTGCAGGCCTGGAGACACCAAATTAATACCTCTTATCTGTCCTTACCAAGGAAAACCAAGTCATTGAAAAAAGGTAGTAGCAGAGATACTTAAAATTGATAAAAGAGAGAAGGGGAAGATTACATTAGATGGACTGACACTGGGGAGTGTGGCAACTCTTCTATTTGTAATATATATAAATGACTTGGAAGAGGGAGTAAGTGGAGTGATCAGCAAGTTTGCAGACGATACAAAGATGGCTGGACTTGCGGATAGTGAGGAGCATTGTCAGGTGATATGGCAGGACATAGGCTGGTAGATTGGGCAGATAGAATTTAATCCTGATAAATGTGAGGTGATGCATTTCGGGAGAAAGAATGTAGGGGGGAGGTATATGATAAAGGGTAGACCTATTAAGAGTATAGAAACGCAGAGGGACCTGGGAGTGCAGGTGAACAAGTCTCTGAAGGTGGCAGAGCAAGTGGAGAATGTTGTGAAGAAAGCATATAGTATGCTAGCCTTTATAGGAAGGGGTATAGAGTACAAGAGCTGGCCTTTAATGTTGCAGTTGTATAAAACATTGGTTAGACCTCATTTGGAATACTGCGTCCCGTTCTGGTCACCCTACTACCAGAAGAACGTGGAGACTCTGAGAGAGTGCAGAGGAGGTTTACCAGGATGCTGCCTGGTATGGAAGGTCTGAGTTACAAGGAGAGGTTAGGCAAATTGGGACTGTTTTCCTAAGAAAGACGTAGACTTAGAGGAGATCTAATAGAGGTGTACAAGATTATGAGGGATATAGATAGAGTAAACAGGGTTAAGCTTTTTCCTAGGATGGACTCTAATAGCACGAGGGGTCATGGGCTTAGGGTGAGGGGGGTAAGGTATAATTTGGATGCTAGAGGGAGTTTTTTCACACAGAGGGTGGTGGGGGTATGGAATGCGCTGCCAAGTAAAGTGGTGGAGGCAGGTACTCTGGAGTTATTTAAGAAATACTTAGAGGGGCACATGAACAGAATGGGAATGGAGGGGTATAGAAAACTGATTTAAAATAGGGATCATGAGCCTTGGGCGTCCCTGGGAAGTGTGTAAATAGATGATGATATTGATGTACTTGTTTTTATCCTACAGGTGCTTTGGTCCACCTTGTTGTCTAACGAGGGGCATACACGCGATGGGTCGTGAGAGGACTGCTCTTGGATCTTTTGAGAGTATCCTACTGCTTCACGTTGTTAGTGTATGCTTGACCTGGACCATTTGATGGGCAACACGACAGCTCAGTGACTATCTCTGTGCTGTGCAGATACATGGATTTGGGCCTGTCTGTGGAAGTTTGCGCATTCTCCCCGTGCTTGCGTGGGTTTTCTCCAGGCACTCCAGTTTCCTCCCACATCCCAAAGATGTGCTCTTAGGCTAATTGGCAAAACGAATTCTCCTTAAATTGTCTGAAATTTGGTTTTTAATCCATAGATCTATAAATATAGACAGCAATCACGGGTAGAGGTGGGAACATCGGGGTGGCAGCACGGGCTCGTTGGGCTGAAGGGCCTATTTCCCGTGCTGTTTTGTTCTTTAACAAGGTGATCATCACAGTAACTTTATTACAGTGTTAATGTAAGCCTATTTAAGACATTAATAAGTAAACTTCAAAAACACCGTATTGCAAAAAACATGGGGCATTATCCAGATAAGAAGTGACAGGTAATTGGATTTAAAATCCACCAACACCTCTAATAATTAAACAAAGTCTCCGAGCCAGATTTGCACAATTTCTTGCCTTAACTGGTGGAATTAAAATTAAGCAAAAATTAATTTGGCAGCATCAAAGTCTAGCCAACAATCCTTCCTCCGCTCCTGTGTACAGAAACCTCTGAACACAGATATGGTTGGAGGAACAAAATAGTCAATGGCAAGGTAAAACTCCTGAAGCCTTTGCAACTCAAGGTCAGAAGCAGAACATGTTCCAGATAAACGTTATTACTCCTGCAGAACAAACAGCAGAATGGGCATCTGTCCAAATCTGACCAAGAAACAGCCTTACTATTCATTCCAAAGGTGGACTTCTCTTTCATGGCATTTCTCAGCCGGCAATTAATGTTTGAGGTTTAGGATTTTTATTAGCCTATTGCATTCTAGGTCATGTTAAAACTTCAGCTAAGTTTTTGAAAAAGGGATAAGCCGTTTTATGTCTGGTTTGTCAAAAATAAAAATAGGCAACTATCAATTCCTAAGCTACATCTCCAAGAGACTTAAGAATAAATGAACCCACTGTACTTCCAACGTACATTACTGAAATAAACTAGAAACACATACAAATTGTATTACTTGAATCTGTCACAGGAATTATGTTGAAATCTCCAAATAGCAATATGAAATAGTCAGCTGGTCTCATTGTTAAAAAAAATTACCTTTGTGAAAAGTGTCCTGGTCAGGTATAAAGAAAGCTCCTGCACATATTCCAGCCAATACCACAAGCTTCAGAAACCAGAACCTAGACGCAAAATACAGGCATTAACAAGGAAGTGTCAGGGGCAACACCTTTGTGATTCTTTGTAGTTACCTGAGACAGACAGACAGACCGACCCACACACACACAGTGGGTTGCAAGACTTCTTGGCCCTGATTTTATCTGCCCCGAAATTGGGGACGGGCGAAGCTCACAGAATGACATTCTCTGTTGGCCTTGGGCACGATCTTATGAGCCTCAGGTGGACGTGCCAGTAAAATTCCGGCCCTTGCCTTGGAGTTTATTCTCAGATGAACTCAGTTGGAATAAGTCGAGGGAATGCAATGGTAAAATTGTAGCAATACCCAATTACGATACATGAAAGTCTGAGTGCGTATGAAGGAGTGAATGCACAAAAAGTTGTTCCAGATCCCATTTCAAGGCATCATTGTTATTATTTTGCTTAGATAACTTGCAGCTATTTCAATAGAATTCTGACGGAACTCAATTTTTAAAAGTAGGCAACAAGCTGGCTTCCTCAACACATGACTGGTACAAGTTTAATGTCCTTTTTCCAAAAATCCTGCGCTGATGTTTAACACTTTGAAATTCACTAAGTCTAGTTTAGATGTAGAAGCAACATAGTACAATGCAAAACCAATGGAGGCCATTCACATTTGTCTAACACACATTGAGTTTCAATGTTTCTCTTGTTGCCCATACGGAACCAGAAAGAATATTCTAGTGCTTTTGTTGAAACAAACAGATGTGTGAATTCACAGGATGAGAGTGAAAGTCTAGGATTTATTTAGGTATTTGCTTGAGATACTAACTAATCTGGAACTCAAAATACCAGAGATCACATGATTTGCAATAGTTATTATTAGAAGCCTTACAGTGTAGAAAGAGGCCATTCAGCCCATCAAGTCTGCACTGACCACAATCTCACCTAGGATCTAGCTCCATAACCCTACATATTTACCCCACTAATCCCTCTAACCATGCATCCTGGGACACCAAGGGGCAACTTAGCATAGCCAATGGCACCTAAACCCATATCTTTGGACTGTGGGAAGAAACCAGAGCACCCGGAGGAATCACATGCAGACACTGGGAGAACATGCAAACTCCACACAAGACAAATGACCCAAGCTGGGGTCCCTGACGCTGTGAGGCAACACTGCTAACCATTCTACCACCTATTTTAATAGTCCGTTTTAAAAACATTAAAGCATTGACAGAGTCATGATACACTGGAACATGACAAGCGTCCACTGCACGAGAAAGTGGAATCCGTGATGACTTACTTTCTACATGGCTTCTTTGCCAAGCAAAGTAAAAGTACACATTTACTTCTTCTTACACATTCAGACATTCACACACACAGTAATGTGATTGTTTTCCCCTATCGCCTTTCCTTTTAAAATTCACAAGTACATGTTATCAGGTGAATGTTTATTAATGTCGGTACACAAAGTTTTAGAAATTGTAACTGATATCTGACTCTCAGTGCGCGTGATGAAAGTTCAAACTCCAGGTTGGCTCCAAGGTCTGGCTTCACAATGCTGGAAGGAGTGTTTCAGGATTTACAATACGTAAATAGCACTGATTGTTTTGCTGGGTTATCTGTAAAACTCTTACCCCTTTCATAGCTGCTGAATCACATTCAGTAATTTCGACTCTAGTTCATATGGTTTTTATTTGTAGGGAGATGGTGAGGGGAAGTACCATTTTAAAGCCCCTGTGAGGTGCCTGAGATCCCTCTCCTTTCTCCCTACCCCCAGCAACTTTCCATCAGTTGCCTTGGACATTGAACTGCTGGGTTCAAGTGGATTTAAGTTTGGAACTTGATCCTGTAATGGTTTTGTGGCTAATCCTGTGTCAGCTGCACTTGTACTGCTTGTGCCTGTCACGAGTGCAGTTCGCCTCAAGGGATACTGACTTCCCCTTTAAACGTTACTTTGAGAATGGGTTTGTCCCTCGTCTGCCTTATTACCTTTGGGACAGTACTTTCTGCAGATGGCTGGCCAGCTCCTGTTGCTGTGTCATGTGGCTCTTTGACTGGGTGAAGTGCTTCCCTCAGTCCACTGATTTGAGAAGCTACCCTGTCCCAACTTAAACCCTGAAAGAAAGGGGGCTGTTAACCAGACCTTTGGTTCAGCTCTCTACTCTTTTTAACTTTGGCAGGCCTAGCCTGATTAACTTTAAAGGCTCTATCTTCTATCCTGGAAAGTCCTCTTTTTGCCTCTGGAGAGTCCTCTGACTTTTCTTTGATTTCCCTGATCCCTACTGGCTCTATTGCTCTCAGTAGTGACTTAAGTTCTCTGCAGCCGAGTAGCATTTTCCTGATTCCCTTTTGTAACTAATCTATGCGGACTGGTACTCCACCAAGTCATTTCCCAAAAGGTTAATTCCCTTAGGAACAACCTGACCATCACTACACTGGTGACCCAATTGCTCTGCAGATATCTAGAAACATAGAAGATAGGAGAAGAGGTCATTTGGCCCTTTGAGCCTTTTCTACCATTCATCACAATCATGGTTGATTATCCAACTCAATAGGCTAATCCTACTTTCTCCCCATAACTTTTGATCCCATTCACCTCAAGTTCAAGTAATTATCAGGGAAACTTTTAAATAGGCGCCAGTAAACCTTTTTACCAACACTGATGTTTGTCCTGTTCCTGGGCAGCAACCAAACAAGCTTTGTGAAAGAACAGCATTTTGTTCCATCGCTGTGCCATTTGAGTCTGGGCTTTAGTACTTTCAAGGTATGGACATGATTTTGATAGTATCTCATCCTGTTCATTTCTTGCTGAACCAATACAGTTTTCCTAGGCTTGCTGCACTGGAAGTAAGAAGCCCGTGTTCTTGCGAATTCTTTTTAAAGTGGGGATTGATCTGTCCTATCTTCCTATTCTCCTTTTCTCTGAGATCTATTACTGCTCCATTTACCCCCTTATCTCTCCCTTGCTGTCAAGGTTTTGACAGGATTCAAATTGGTTTTGATTTGACACAGCACAGTGGCACAGTGATGAACACTGCTCATTGCCAAAGAACAAAGGACAACACAGCACGGGAAACAGGCCCTTCGGCCCAACAAGCCCGCGCCGCCATTCAGGTGCGAATCCTGGCTCGGCTCACTGTCTACGTGGAGTTTGCACATGCTCACCGTGTCTGTGTGGGTTTCCTACTGATGCTCTGGTTTCGTCCCACAGTCCAAGCACGTGCAGATTAGGTTGATCAGCCATGCTACAATGCCCCTAAGTGCCAGGGGGACTGGCTAGGGTAAATATATGGGGCTGTAGGGGTGGGGCCTGGGTAGGATTGTAGTCAGTGCAGGTTCAATGGTCCGAATGGCCTCCATCTGCAGTGTAGGATTAATCGATATAAAGGTGACTGGGTTAAGTTGTGATTATTAGCCATTGTAGCTGTTTTTCTAACTCTGGCAACCCTTTATTCCTCTGAGAGTTTTGAGGCTGTGTGGGGAACAGTTTTCAAACGCCTTTAATCGTACAGTTTCCCTTAACCATTTGCTGGTGATATAAACTTTGAGAACTCAGACCCACCGGTCAAACACTAGTGGTTTAATTCTTCCAAATTGGAGAAAGCTCAGTATGGGCTGGTTACAGGAGTTCCAGAATTCTTGGTGATATGCTTTTTGTTTTGTTCCAACAATTATTTTCCTTCAAGTGCATTGTTCAACCAACCACCCTGTCCGGGGGAGGGGGGAGAAGGAGGAGGAATTGAACAGGCTTGAGGGGAGAGGTGGTGAGGGTGATGTGTGTAATGTGCAGGGGAAAAATCAGCCGTGAAGGCCAACGATAGTGGGGGGAAAGCGATCAGCTGCTTAGATCAGCAATAGTGTGGTGCGGGGGGGGCAGTTGGGCGATATTCGAGGTGACCCAGGGAAGCAGCAACAGATCTCTCCATGCTGTTATACAGAACAGAGTAAGCTGCATGTGAGTGAGTGATTACACCCTCCGTTATGAGCTGTGAGCTTTAAGCATGCATAGGTCCCGTGGGAAACAGACCTTGCCTCATTTTTGTGGCAAGATTCAGCCCGATTGTCTCCCACTTTCATGCTCATTCAGCACTTATTTTTTTGATAAGATCACGCTCCCTGTTTTAAAATGGAGAAGTTATAAATGACACTTACCCATTGTGGAGGTAAGCACGACAATCTTTACTGGTTTTCACATTGATCATCAAGATGAAGAAAATGAAGAAGAAAACGGCCATTCCGAAGCAGACTTTATAAACAGCAGAGTAGCCAACAAGCTTTTCACATTCAGAGCCTGCCTTAATAGTTTTACAAAACTCATCATAGAAGGTAACCTTGGAAAAAAAATTTAAAAAAAAAATCATCCATCTGATCAATTGCCTCTATAATAGAACTTATTTATTCATTTTATTATTTCACAGAAGGTGGGTGCTGTGGGCAAAGTCAGCATTTATTGCCCACTTCTAATGACCCTCGAGGAAGTGGTAATGCACCACCAGCTAAGGAAAGTTGTGTGGGGGCCCTGTAAGTGATTCTCACCATCAATGCTAAGGACTCGCAAGGAAACTGTATCTCACTGTGCCACCAACACCTGAATCATGCCAGCCCATCCCACAGCACTCTACCTATGGCAGGGGTTTTAAGGATATGCAAGGATCAATGAACAGCTCCTTCAAGGAAATCAAATGATAAGAAGATGCAACAGAGTTACATTGTGATGGAGTGTTAATATTGTCTTGTTTAGAGTTTATAAAATAATTAGCATCTGGTGAACCACCAATAGATTGTAGCAAATGCTAAATAATTCCAAAACTTTTTCCATTTAGAACCAAGTTTGCCCACCCATTAACTGGTAGCATGTTCTCCCTTGCTTACTAGCTGTGTTCTGTTTAAGGTATTTACTACCTCACATTGCAAAAACAATGGTCAGAGGCTCAAGCTGAGTTTTGAAGCATTAATGCAACTGTGGTCTTTAACTACAGACAGCAAAATGGTTAGCACTGCTGCCTCTCAACACCAGGGACTGGCTTGAGTCACTGCCTACGCGGAGTTTACATATTCTCCCTATGTCTGTATGGGGTTCCCCTGGTACTCTGGTCCCCTCCTACAGACTGAAAGATGTGTTGGTTAGGTGCATTGGCTATACTAAATTCCCCCTCTGTGTACTCAAACACCAGAGTTTGGCAACTTGGGAATTTTCACAGTAACTTCCATGCAGTGTGAATATAAGCCTACTTGTGACAATAAATAAACAAACTTAAACCACTTGTAGACCAGTCCCCTTAATCACCTCGAAACTATGCATTTCCAATAGATGGAAATTTCCAATTTGGAATGCAGTAACGCTTAGAATATTGAGAGTGCGTTGTGGTTCCAAACAAGTTTTCTTTCATCTAAAACTGTAAAGTTCTCAGAGGAAGCAACTTTAGACATGGATTTTATAAAATATCTGGAATTAAGAATCTACTGATGATCGTGAAATCATTGCCAATTGTTGTTATAACTCATTTGATTCCCTAATGACCTTAGGGAAGGGGATCTACTATCCTTACCCAGTCTGACCTACATGTGACTCCAGAGCCACAGCTACGTGGTTGACTCTTAGGCAACTTGGGATGGGTAATAAATCTGGCCAGCCAGTGTTGCTCATGTCCCATGAAAGATTTTAAAATACATACATAGCTTTACTGCCATTTTATGCTCTCCCGCTCCAGTTAGCAGGTAAATAAATTAAAGACGTTCTGAAATGAAACACAGCTCAGTAAAAAAAAAAAAATCAAAATGAAGTTTGAACTCCACTGAACAAAATTGAAAACTATGAACACCAAGTATAGTGTGGGAGTTGCACTGCTGGGCTAGTAAAGCCATGACCTGGATTAATAATCTGGGGAACATGAGTTCAAATTCCATCAAGTTTTCAGTTTGAAACAAACACTGGAAAATTCGAAACACCAGCGGAATTTTTCAGTCCTGCCCACCGCAGCAACTGTAGTGGATGGGATAGGACAGTGCAAAAGATCTGTTGGCCTCGCGCAGGACTTTCTGGTCTTGAGACAAGAGCAGCCAGAAATTCCCATCCAAGGAGTCTGGCATCAGTGAAAGTAATGGGATGGAAATGGCCTAGTGGATTAATTAGATCAATAGCATCACTGGATTAATAGTCTATTGACTATTAATCAAAAACTCAAACTCAGCTAATGCTCTGGGGACCTGGCTTTGAATGCCACTACGGCAGATGGTGGAATTTGAATTCAATAATAAAAAAAAAATCTGGGATTAAGAATCTACTGATGACCATGAAACCATCATCAATTTTGAAAAAACTCATCTGGTTCACTAATGGGCATTAGGGAAGGAAATCTGCTGTCCTTACCTGGCCTATGTGACCCCAGAGCCACAGCTCAACTGCCTTTGGGCAACTAGGGATGGGCAATAAATGCTGGCCAGCCAGTGACACCCATGTCCCACAAATGAATGAAAAAGTGGCCATGGAGCTGCTGGGTTGTTCTTGGGAAAACAATTTATTCTTTAGGGAAGAAATATATCCTGAGGCTTCAATGACTGACTTCCAATTGTTAAGTACAATCTATACAATCCAAATTAATAACGTAAGTTAAACAATATCCATTTGAGAGTTTATATATAATTTTCTTTAAAAAAAAATCAGTTTGATTGACGTGTGCATCAAAGACAATACTGTTAATTGCTGCTAAAATCGACCATCTCAGCCATTCAGGATTTATTGATGACGTATATGGTTACAGACAGTGCTGGCAATTTACTACAGAGCCTTTAGCATGTTGGCCTTAAAGACATGGTGGCATGATTGATTACTTACATGTGTCTTCAACGCTTCACTCACAGTTGGCGACAACATGAGGAAGCAGATAATGGTTCCCAGAATGTGGTAGATGGTGTACATGACTCGCGTACTCGTGGAGGTTTTAATATTTGGGCAGCAGCTGCAGCAGAGAGAGCAAGCGCTGGTGCCACAACAACACGCCAACTGAGGGTAGAAAAGGAAAAAAAGACAGGTTTAAAAATCACATTGAAAAATTGATTGCGCCAGTTGTAAACATGAATCGGTTTTTTTTACAAGGTCAATTCTGGTGACGTCAGCCATGTAGCCCATTTCTGTTCTGATTTACACCCACTGCAAAACCATTAGATGGTATTGATTTGTTACAAGTCTGACTCACTGGTACAGCATTTTCTGGAAAATAACATGCTTACATATCCAACTGATTAAGCTTTTAATGCCCATCAATTGGCTTTTATATGCCAGGTCATGGCAAAAGTAACATGTTGGTCCTCTTGAATCACGCTGATATCTACACTGTCCTTTTCCCAGCCTGAGAAACATCTGCCTTTTCATTTCTGCTGCGTTCATCCCTCCAGCTTCTCTGAGTTTGTAAACAAAGGTTTACCGTCATCTATATATTTATTATGATAGGTCACAACCATCAGCCATTACAGCAGCCTCTCTTAGTTTAGAAGCTTCAGTCCTTTGGATGGGATGCTATTCCCAATGGGACACAAAATTTATAAATTCTTCCATTAACGACACAAACCTAAAGGTTTTCACAACCTTGCTTTGGTTCTGTATCGGGGCTCCAGCCTTTTCACTTGAGAGATCACATATCAACTTTTCTTTTATCAGTCAGGGGCATTCTGAACAGGTCCAAGAGCCACTTCACATACAAGACCTTAGGAGTCAGGCGAAGGTTTGATCTTAAGACATCGGGAGCTGGCTGCTAGACAGAACATAATATTTCAGAGACGGAGCCGGTCAGTGAAGATACGATAGGAGGGAGCTGAAGATATCAAACAGATGGAGGGCAAGCCCCCCTCTCTCTCTCTCCTGGACAATTACCAGGATGTTACCTGATCTGAAGGATGTAGGCTACGAAGAAAAGTTGAACAAACTTGGGATTATTTTCACTGGAACGTCAGAGGATGAGGAGGGACCTGATAGGGGTTTGCAAGATTTTGAGAGTCTTGGATAGAGTAAATAGTCAGAGTCTTTTTCCCAGGGTCGAAGGGTCAATCACATGGGAGGACAGGTTGAAAGTGAAAGTGAGAGGGGCAAGTATTTCATACGCAGAGTGGAGAATACTTAGAACGCACTGCCGGAGAAGATGGTAGAAACAGATTCTAGAACAATGTTTAAGGACATAGACACATGCATGCTTAGGGAATAGAGGGATATGGAACATGTAGAGGCAAGAAAATATTAGATTAGAAAAGCACATGTGAGGAGGAAACAGATTTGGTACGCTGAAGACCTGTTCCTGTGCTGTACTGTTCTTTGGAAATTCAAACTTTAAGAAAAAAGTTATTGCATGGATCTTTCTATTTTGTGTTAAGGGATCATCATGGTGGTTGATGAACTGGATACAAATCATTGATTTGTATCTCTCTGCTTGAGAGCAGAGTGGGGTAAGCGGGTCATACATTGGACAGCCCACTCTGTGCCATCCATCAAATACCATAAAAATCGGATTTCGTCACTTCCTCAAATTTCTAAATTTCTATGTGCAAGCAGACAATCTGCAGAAAAAATGTCAAATAAACCTCCAATATTTTCCCCACAAAAAACACTTCATAATAAAATTGTCCCAGTTTCTCTAGGCCGTGGTAATTTTGTGGAAATTTTCTCATGTGATACAAAATACATTTCAACTCCTACCTCATGGAATTACTAAGTAATATTCCTGGCCAAATCCAAATTAGGAATTGAAGCTGACTCATCGCCAAGTCCCCCTGTTCAAAACTGTTCTCAGTCCAGTTAAAACATTTTGGCTTCCTTTTTTCATTTGCAATTCAGTTCCATTCTGTTCTCCAACCACCCCTGCACCCCCCCCCCACCTCAAAACTCCCTCTCTCTTTTACTTCCCTTCAGAATTCTAATTCAACTTGCACCATTGGTAATTGAATGCTGGCTAAATCAGTCCGCATTTTATCTGGATTATTTTTTACGTCCTCAAGGTTCGGACATTGTGCCAAAACAGCAACAATTTCTGCTTTTTAAAATATAGTCTACTTTCAAATCTATTCCTCAACTCCTTTGCTATTGCCTGCAAATTACCTGCATTAACTGTTACACAAGGTGTTCAAAGACATGACATCGCCCCTCCCCCTTTTTGAGGAATGTTTTTGCAATAGCTGTTAACATTTAAATGAAAGCAACAAAAGTCTTTGAGAAATCATGCTTGTTTAAATTCTAGTAAAATCTGGTGCACTTATCTCAGCCTTTAGATTCAAAATCCTGCAAGAGATCCCAATTCTTTTAATTCATGTAGGGACCAGTAAAAGGACATTTGAGTTCCCAGTGGCTGATTGTGCAAAGGGATTTCAAATTTGAAAAATTTTTACTGTAACAAACAAACTCAGCACAACATTGACTAAACATTATTGTAGGCAATTTAAACTCTAGGGTTCAGAGAAGTATTACCCATTCAATTTTTGAAATAACCAATAATCCTCATCCCTAGTTTCACTTTACTCTTGTCCTTCAAACAGACCTTTCATTTTCCAGGAACCAGGCATTCCCAACTATTCATGACTTCCTTACATTTTCCTTTTCCAGTTAGGTAACAACTAATCCCCAAAACTGACTTCCAAAGCGAGCGAGATGCTTCCCCCTATCCAAAGCTAGATGAACTTTCCAGCCATAGTTGAATCCTCACAACTTTGGCGTCTTCAAATCTGTGCCTGAGCTCTCTGTCTGTCTTGTTATTATAACTGTAACAAAGCCTTATTTACCGTATGAGAAATGGAGGCTAACTGTCTACCCAAAGTTGATAGAAACAAACAAACACTCTTCCCATTATCTACAATGGTGGGCATCATCCTTCTTCTTCAACATCTTCTTCCCTTTGAAACAACCTGGACTTTTCTATCCCCATAGTAATCATGCCACCTTGTCTTGTTGCCAAGCAGGATTCTGAGCAAGTCATATGACCCACCCTCCCACCAATTGTTCCATTTGGCCTTCAATTAATTACAGTCCCAAAATATAACAAATTTATAGCACTTTATCTAGTTTCAATCATACTTCGCCAGAAGATGAATCCCTTGACATCAGTGTCTTATGCCCACACTAATAAGAGGCAAGTATGTCCCCTTAGACTGGTCTAAAGTTGGCATACAAATTGTGATGCTAAGGCACTTTTGCAGGCCAAGAGTTCAAGCTATCAAAATGTGCAGCAGGGTAAGAGGTTTAACGGGCAGCATGATGGTACAGTGATTAGCTCAACTGCCTCACTGCTAGTTCAATTCCAACCTTGCTGTGTGGAGTCTGCATGCTCTCCCCATGTCTGCATGAGTTTCCTCCTGGTGCTCTGGTTTCCTCCCACATTCCAAAGATGTGCAGGCTAGATTGATAGGGGCAACCTAGTATGGCCAAAGTGTCAGGGGAATTAGCAAGGTAAATACGTGGAGTTACAGGGATAGGACCTGGGTGGGACTGTTGTCAATGCAGACCTGATTGGGTTAAATGTGCTGTTTCTAAGAGATTTTGAACATTAGTTGATCCAAAGATATGCAGGTTAGGTGGATTGGCTATGCTAAGTTGGTCATTAGTGCCAGAAGAATTGGCTAGGGTATATGCAGGGGGTTATGGAGATAGGGCGTGGGTGGGATTGCAGTTGGTGCAAACTCAATAGACCAAATGGCCTCCTGCTGCACTGTAGGATTCTATAATCTATATAGAATATAAACATTAATATTTGATACTATATATGGAGTCTGAGTTCAAACTCAGCTTGTCTGGTACACACAATTATCCATGATTTGGATGCTGTACAACTTCTGACCAATAATTTGTCCCTCAGTTCAACATCACAGATGAGGACAACCAATTCACTGGTCATTGGAATCTCATTAATGTTTGTGAGACCTTGTGATGTGAAGGAAAGGGAGTTCCACATTTGTTTGCGAAACAAAAAAAGTTTTCCACTCCAAAACAAAGTGCTCTGGGAGATCATGAGGAACATGATAGAGTGCCATAAAAATTTCTTCAAAGAAAAGCTATGACTTATTGTCAGAGTTCTGGGGAGATGGGCAGGAGTCCTACTGCTAAGTGTCAAAGCTAAACAAAGCTCCAGCCAGAAGTGAAGTAATAAATGGTTAAAAAAAGTTTACATAACAGAAGTTTCATCAAAGTATAATGCAATCAAAACACCGACAGCAAGAATTCTAACTAACAGTATTTAATCAAAGCTATTTGGGACAAGGCAGTGGAATCAGAATTCCTACAATGCAGGAGGCCATTCAGCCCATTGGGCCTGCATCTACAACAATCTCACTTAGGCCTATCCTGTAACCACATGTATTATCCTCTTCTGTTTACTTGTATAATATAAGCTTCTAGATGTGATATTTGTCAGAAGTTCACCAAAATAACTGCTACCACCCCTCCCCGAACACCCTGACCTCCAATCTGACTCAGCAGTATATTTAAACACAAAACATGGGGAAAGCAAGTGGAAAATCAAATAAAATCAATTAAGGAATCGTTTTGCAGTACTATAAATGTATCGGCCACCCCACCACTCTGGTATGTGACTGGACACTGATAGACTTCAGTGTAGTTTGTGTAAAAGGCTGAGTGGGGAAGTGGAAGGTATAATTAATGTGACCGGACATTTCAATAAACATCCATATATATATTACACACAAGATATTTCTGAGGAAAGTGCTTCTTTCAGGCAAAAGTTATTTAAAAAAAAAATACACAAATGTTTGATAGAATGAGATGGAAAAGAAATAACCAGAAATTGAAAATAAATGTTCTCCCACCCCCACCGTTGCTGTTTTAGGGATGCAAAGAAGCAAAATGTTTTTCATTTGTGGTTTTTCTATTTATCTTGCTTTTCTTTACATGTGAAGGCATGGCATGGAACTTTCCAGATGCTGCACGACTGAAATGAGACGTTCATGTGTCTTCATGGTCCTACAGGACCATGTACTGCATTACCATCCAAAGGAGCTTGCCTTTCATGGCATCCAGTGGCCCCTTGCTCTGATCTGTTGTTGTTATGTGAGGGAGCTGACTGACCCGTTCTACTCCTGCTCCAGTTTTCTATGTTTCTATAAAGACCAATATTCCCATTAGTATTTTTGATTTCTTTTTGTACATGTGCACTAGCTATTTGTGTACCTGAACACTTAAATCCAAGTGGTGTTCCACAGTTCCCAGTTTCTCCCAAATGACAATGTGCTGATTTGCCTCGGATCCAAAGTAGTTCAGCTTATGTTCCCCACACCCTCACATCGAAATTCACTCTGTATAACTTTGTCTATTTATTTAGTGTTGTTTGTATTTCTTTGTACCATTCAAGTAACTTATTGTACCTCCTGAAGTGTTAGCTGTAACTTGGATGTACAATACTCTATTCTTTTAACCCCTTTGATCCTGACAAGCAGAGACTCCCAATACAGCTCCTCAGGGAAAACAGACTGTCACATCCTGCCAATTAGAGAATGAATCCTTTATTCTTACTCTCTCATTCAATTACCAGTCCATCACAAAGTTACCCGTACTTCCACCCCCTCCCCCTCACCATCCACTCACAGTTTGAATAGTCTTACAGACACAGTGTCCATAGACATTCCCCTATCCACCTTGCTGATAATCTCCTCAAAAAAACCTAAAAACTCAAACATAAGCTAACCATCACAAATCAGGGCCTATTCTTTGATAAGCTCCTATTTATTCAAGTCACTTGATCTCTGATGTCCAGTTATAACCTCTGCACAATTGATGTCAAACTGGTAGGTCTGTAGTTAGCTGGCTTCTCCCTTAATTCTTAAAAAAGTTTATTTGAGGAGAAGTGCTTTTGCCCAGAGAGTGGTGGGAATCTGGGATTCGCTGCCTAAAAGAGGCAGGAACCCTCAACATTTAAGAAACATTTAAATGACACTTGAACACCATGGCAAATGAGGCTAGGGACCCAGTGCTAGAAAAGGGGATTAGAAATAGATCAGTGTTTGATGGCCAGCACAAACACAGTGGGTTCTCTTCTTTCTGCAAAATTCTATAGGTAGGATTTTAGGGTGTCACTTGTCCCAAAACCATAAAATCCCAGCAGGAGGTCAACAGACCTTTCCATTGTCCACCTTTCACCCAGCGGGCAGGGCAGTAAAATCCCGGTTTACGTCTCTGTTTACCATGCCATAAATCAGTAAGACCATAAGAGCAAATCACATTACAGATCTGATACATATTGCTGAAAAGTGGCATGCTGTCAAAAAAAAAATTGCATGTCTCTTTTTCAGCAGCATTCAGATTCCATACAACCAAACAACTATTGATACACTGCACTCTTACAAGAAGCAATTTGAGCAACAGCAGGTGTTTGAACTTGAGCCAGTAGACAAAGAAAAAGGTGTGGGTTTTCCTTTAGATGCAAAACTGTGAGAAAGCATTGAAAGCAGCAGGGTGACAACATGTGCAAAGGCTTAAACAGAAAGAGCAGCTTTGCCATATTACAGATCTCCCTGTGTGTGTATGAAGATTGGATAAGGGGTAGTGGATGTTAGCAAGCGTACAGTTTACATCCACAGAAGAATAGGCCCTATTGGAAATCTTCCTGCCCACACGGAAATAATGTTCCCAGACATCTCTTAAACCTTTGATCATGAAACAGAATGGAGACAGAATCCCTACAGTGCAGGAGGAGGACACTCAGCCCATTGAATCTGCTCTGATCACAATCCCACCTATTCCTGTAACCCCACATATTTACTCTGCTAATCCCCCTGTCATTAGGGTCAATTCAGCATGGCCAATCAAATCCTTTGACTGTGAGCGGAAACCACAGAGACACAAGGAGAATGTGCAAACTCCACACAGACAACGCAGATGGAGAAAGTTTGAGCCATCACACTGACATCTTTAATCAGAATGGCAAACTTAATTGACAGCAGAACCCCGAAGCAGTTCTAGTAATTTTACATTTCTGCCTAAATTTCATCTGCACAGTAAAACAAAACTGTGCCAAAACCGCCACCAAAGTGAAGAAGAAAGAATCCACATAGAAACACCAACCCATGTGTGCGGTCACTTTAGTCAAATCAAAGCTTTATCTCCTGACTGAGTTACAGAGCAGTTTTACAACTGTGTAATCCATAAGATGTTTGGTTATTAATCAACCAAAAAAAATCCAACTGCTTTTGATTTATGATTTCCAGGCATCGTGAGAGATTAGCACAGTTATCACTAATTCCATTCCACTGATGAAACCAATATTGATAGATATCAATATTAGATCAGTCATACTTCACAGAAT
This sequence comes from Sphyrna mokarran, assembly GCA_024679065.1. NCBI lineage: Eukaryota > Metazoa > Chordata > Chondrichthyes > Carcharhiniformes > Carcharhinidae > Sphyrna > Sphyrna mokarran. The sequence goes on along the minus strand of JAGIQG010000006.1, from coordinate 30,188,157 downwards.
CATATCAGTCCATGAACATAAATAATATCTCCACTCTGGGAAAATACACAAATACATTTCCTGTCTCTGCTCTGATTCATTGTAGGATTTCCCTCTGTGTCAACAAATGTCAGTTAAAGCAAGAAATCCCACTGATAGAAGAATCTGTTTCCAAGGCATCTCAGCAATTGCCCAAAAGCAACAGATTGCTTAAAAAAAAAACAAAAAAAAAGCCCACAAACGATTAAACTGGGATCAGTTAAAATTGAATGATATGGAGATACTAGCTTCAGTTAGAATAGAACTCCCTACAGTGCAGGAGGAGGTCATTTAGTCCATCAAGTCTGCACCAACTCTCTGACAAAGTATCCCACCCAGGCCCTATCCTTGTAAATCTCAACATTTACCACGCTGACTCCTTGGATGGCAGATCTGTTATATGAGGAGAGACTAAATTAGTGGGGATTATATTCACTGGAGTTTAGAAGGGTGAGAGGGATCTCATTAGAAACTTAAAATTCTAAGATTACACAGGGTAGATTCAGAAAGAATATTCCCAATGATGGGGGAGTCCACAACCAGGGGTCATAGTTTGGGGATAAGTAAACCTTTTAGAACAGAGATGAGGAGAAACTTCTTCGCCCAGAGAGTGGTGAATGTGTGGAATTCACTGCCACAGAAAAGGTGTGTGCGTGTGCACGATCAGGATATCTGATGATCAGCCGCAAACAAAATGAACAGCAGAGCAGGTCTGAAGAACTGAATGGCCTACTCCACTTTCTAGTTTCTATAATGGCTAATCCTCCTAACCTACACATTTTGGGACACTAGGGAGCAGTTTAATATGGACAATCCATCTAACTTACACATCTTTTGGCCAGTGAGAGGCATTTCAGCACAGCCAATCCATCTAAACTGTATGTCTTTGGACCGTGGGAGGAAGCTGGAGCATCCTGAGGAAACTCACACAGATACAGGGAGAACATGCAAACTCCACACAGTTACAAAAGGCTAGAATTGAACGCAGATTCCTGGCACTGTGAAGCAGCAGTGCTAGCCATTGTGCCACCATGCCGCTATTTGGGTCACTTTTTTTTTGAGTCCTTGCAAGTCTCCACAGTCCTATCACATCCAATTGTCAACCAGGTAACTAACATGTTCAATTTGCATCTCCACCACAAAAGAACCCTGTGTATGGATGCAAGATACAAGGATTAAGTGCTTCAAGCATCTTCAGCCAAAATAGACAGTTCTACTTGATCTCATCCACTGAGATCCATACAATCTGGTTTTTTTTCCCCAAAAGGAGTGGGTAAGTGACTGAGTGCAGCGGACAGTGTATGCTTTGACAACAGTTCTAAAGGCAACTTAGACACAGACCCAACAATGCTCTTGCAGTATAGTCATTACACTCAGAACCATCCACCAATGGGAAAAACTGCCCAAGGATGTCACCTCCATTAAAAAAAACAGGGAAAAAACCTATTCTGGTCAATTACCACAATACCCAATACTCAGCCCCTTCATCTTGTGTAGTTTGTAAGACTCATATCGGGCTGTCAGCTATGATTCCTGGAGGTTTTATCACCTGCCTTGCTTTCATGCCCTAGTCTATAGCAGGCACAATGGATTGCTTTCCTATGCCAATTGGAAAACAAAAAGACTGATAATGTCCAATTGGAGGATGATCGGCTGCAAGGCCAACAGCTTTCTTCCCTAATTCCTGTACTCAATGCTCTGACTGATGAAGGCAAATGTGCCAATCGCCTCCTTCACTACCCTGTCTACCTATGACGCCATTTTCAAGGAACTATGCATCTGCATCCCTAGGTCTCTCTGGTCAACAACACTCCCCAGGGCACTACCATTAACTCTAAGTCCTGCCCTGGTGTGCTCTACTAAAAGTGCAAAACCTCACATTTGTCTGAATTAAACTCCATCTGACATAGTTCTGAAATAGCACAGTAAACAAACTCATATTATTACTGCTAACTTTTAGATCTGAAGCTTTGTGACTCTACAGATCTTACTTTAAAACAAAAATGAAAACAAATTCCATCAGAACACAATGACAGATTTGTGGCTTTTACTCCTGCAGCTGGGCTGGATGTGAGAGATTGCTTAATCTCAGCAACTTTTAATTTCCTCAGTAGTAGCAGTCAATGAGGAGTTTCCACTCAGGCAGCTGCAGATCACAGCACTGTCTATTGCAATCGGCTCTCAGCATTTACAGCTCATTTCTGGAACAAATATTCAAAGAAACCTCTACTTTTTGTTTGTACTTTTTGCTTCTTTGAGAAAGTCTTAAATTTCAAATTAGTTTGGAGTAGTCCAATTTCCAGAAGCTCCGACGCTGCTCACAAAGACTTTCAAACAAGTTTCAATTTGTCCTTGTTGATGTATAGTATGTGGTAGCACTCCAATAAGATCTGCCCTGACCTTTACAATTCTACAAAATGGTGCAAGTTTAATTTTTCTTTAGTTTGCTATCATCTTCTGGTCTAACATATACCTAATCGCATCTCTGTGCTGGAAGTTCTCCAAAATCAAGCAATGTATCTAGTACAATTTCTATTTGCCTAGACATGCGCTGCACTTAACTTAAGTCAGGAGAGTTTAAAGATTACTAACCGCCAAGGTTTAGATGTCTTCGCATCTGTGCAAGGATAAATTGGTGGTTTTCACCAGCTCATACAATACAGCTCCCTGGAGTCAGAGCTGCAAGGAGGCCACTTGGCCCTTCAAACCAATGCCAGCTCTTTGTAAGAGCCATACAATCAGGACTTCTTCCCAATAGCCCTAATTTTTCCCCAATTTCAAATATTCTGCACTTTTGAAATTGGTGGAATCTACTTCCACCATCTTTTCAGGCTTGCATTCTAAATCATAATATCTTGTTGCAATTTCTAAAAATCCTCATCTTCCTTCTGGTTCTTCTGCAAGTGGCGCACTACAGTGGCCACCACTGCTGCCTCACAGCACTAGGGACCCGGGTTCAATTCCAGCCTCGGGTCACTGTCAGTGTTGAGTTTGTATATTCTCCCAGTGTCTGCGTGGGTTTCCTCTGGGTGCTCTGTTTTCCTCCCATAATCCAAAGATGTGCGGGTTAACTTGATTGACCATGCTAAATTGACATTAGTGTCAGCAGATTAGCAGGGTGAATATGTGGAATTATGGAAATAGGGCCCAGATGAGTTGTAGTCAGTGCAGACTTGATGGGCTAAATGGCCTCCTTCTGCACCGTAGGGATTTTATGAATATCTTGAGTCTGTCCCTTCTGGCCACTGACACACTGCCAATGTAAATCATCATGAAAGCATCTCAAATTTGAACACTACAATAAGCAAAAATCTGCAGATGCTGGAATCTAAAAGTAGTACTGCAGGCACTGGGAAAACTCAGCAGGCCTGCCAACATCTATAAGAAAAGCAATTTTGAGCTCTTCTATCGAAAGTCCTCTTAGCTATCTCTGCACTGAAGAAAGTATGCATTAGCTAAAAAGAAAAATATAAATATGTAAGAGGACATCTGCCTACGACTTTCTCTGGAACCTCTGCCAATTCTGCTGAAATGCTTTGTTCTCACTGTTTCTCCAGCTGGAAGCACTGATCTGCTGGGCTTACAAGATTATCTGGAGCCAAAGTGAGAGAAACCCATCCCCCTCTGAGAATCCTACTTCTCCAGGACTCCTTAACGTGTCACATCAGCTGGTCAATGGTTAACTAGTGGGAGAGTGAAGCATTTGTTTCATTGTCAAAGTGGTAATTTAGGTCACACAGCTCCACAATTTAATGTTTTATTGCCCACACTTACTCTACTGTGGGGAAAAAAAACAGCCATTCTTTTAAAAGAAAAAAAGAGGAATTGATTATTTTCCACTGCATGAACTAGTCGTACTTTATCACAGATGAGGACAACTCAAGTTACTGAAATGGAAGCCTTTAAAGATTTGGGGCAAATTATTATATACAAGAAGGGGAGCAATAACTGTTCCACTCCCAAATTTTAAAAAAAAGTCAGAAAAGATCTAAGAAAAAAGTAGGCAGAGGTTCTTTTTTTTTAGAACCACCTTTAGCCAATTACACTGCTATGAAATCAGAAGACACAGTAATGACAGAGCTCCTTCCTTCAAATGCTGAATTACTGCTGTGAAGACAATACAGTTAAGTAACTTCCTATGGGAAGAGAACAGATATTGTGGCAAGTTTTCTCATCATTTCGGAGGCTATTCCAAAACAAAGGCTCCACATCGATTGCCATTTTACAGCCATCACAACAAATTGCTCTGGTTCACTTGATTGCAGTTAAACACGACACACAATCCTAAGTTAAAATATCTTTGGCTTTTGATTTGATTTATCATTGTCACATGTACTGGTATACAGCGAGAAGTATTGTTTCTTACACACTATACAGACAAAGCAAACTCTTCATAGAATACATAAGGGAGAAGGGAAGGACAGGGTGCAGAATATATAGTGTTACAATCATGACTTGGATTTAGAGAAAGATCGGAGCATTATTACAGAGGTTAAGAGAGTTAGAGTACAACTTTAAGAGCATAGCACAAAAGATAGAATTCTAAGGGATGCTGGGGACAGCTCGCAAGAAGAAGTCACCTCATTCCAGTGCCATCTTATTCGCTGCATGGATATTAATGCCAGTATTCAGTTTAAAATTTATTAGTGTCATAAGTAGGCTTACATTAACACCGCAATGAAGTTACAGTGAAAATCTACGAGTCGTCACATTCCAGCGCCTGCTCGGATACGCTAAGGGAGAATTTAACATGACCCACGCACCTAATCAGCATGTCTTTCGGACTGAGGAAGGAAACCGGAGCACCAGGAGGAAACCCACGCAGACTCGAGGAGAATGTGCAGATTCCGCACAGTGACCCTAAACCAGCATGGAACGGGGTCACTGGCACTGTGAGGCAGCAGTGCTAACCAGTGTGCTGCTCATACTCAATGACTGTTTTAACATTAAAGATTGTTTTCTTTTCTGAAAGGGCAAAATCTTCAATAAAATGTTCTGCATTACTACATGACAGAGATTTATCCTATTTGTGTTCACCTACCCAATGCTGTGTCACATTCATGCTTTTCTACTAAAGGGTAGTTTCACAGTAAGGGCCTTGTGCTCTCGCAGCTGTACAGTAAAACATTTTCCACAGAATTTGGCTTCCAAATAAAAAAAAATCAGTTTTGTTTATGAGTCAAACTGCTGCAAAGCTTTACAGAAGATCTACAGAGCAGAAGGGAGCCACAATGAAGTCATTTTAACTCAGAGGGAATGCACAGCTTTCTTATTAAACAGACAATTTACTCCAATGCTTGACATTAATATTTTTCCCCACTGCATCCTACGGTGCAACTCAGGGTTCACCCAGTACAGAGCGCATTAAAAAGAGGGCTAAGACAGGTCAGTTGCAGGATCTCAGAGGTTCGTGAGTGTGTGGAATTCTTTATTCCATAGGGCTTCACAGGCTGGCTCCTTAAGTCTGTTCAAACCCAAAATAGGCAGATTTTTAATCAGTAAGGCAATGAAGGGTTATGAGGACAAGACGGGAACAGAGTGGAGGATCATCATATCAAATTTATCACAATCTCATTGAATGGTGAAGCAGACACGTCAGGTTGAATAACCTACTCCTGCTCCTCCAACTCTGTTTGATTGGAACAGTGATGAGACAGAACGCTGCAATGTCATTGCGAAGCCATGAATTCAAAATACAAAAACTTATTTTAGGTGAATAATTCCTGAACAGCCAGTAGCTATCATTCAGCATATCCTGATGGCACTTTCACACAAATACATCGATGTGGTACATTTTTTGCAAATTCTTTTTCCTGTTTACTTGTGGGCTCATGGGAACATGTCCACAACAACCACATTAAAGTAACAAAAAAAATGCAATTTAGGTTCAACTGCCTCATGCACTTCCAGTTTCCCCACCCTATATACATGTGGTTTGAAGAAACTTTTAAAACAGGCTGGCATTAGTTTCTATTTCTCTCTATCGCAGGATGGTTACAGCACTGAGGGAGGCCATACGTCCCATTGTGCCTCTGCTGGCTCTCTAAAAAAGCTATTCACCTAGTGCCAATCCAAGTCTTTATGCTGGAGTCGTGCAAATCTTTCCTTTTTAGATAATGATTCAATTTCCTTTCAAAAGCCTCAAGTGACTCTGTCTCCACCACATTCTCCAGCTGCACATTCCAGATTCTAATCACTTGCTGCAAGAAAAAGATTTTCCTTGTCTCATCATTGCTTCTTTTGCCAATTAACTTTAATCTGGTTCTCAATCCTTTTATCAGTAGGAATAGTTTCACCCTATACATTTCGTCCAGATCCCTCATGACTTTGAATACTTCACCTAATCCCCTCATCAATTTTAACCTCTTCCAGTGTCTGAATAACCTCCTCCTTTCACCATGACCTGCAGCATCTTTGTCCTTGCTAAAGACAGATGCTAAGTATTCATTCACTATCTCAGTCAGCATGTGTAAATCCCCACTTCTGTCTCCAATAGGCCCCATTCCTCCTGTTACTAACTTTTAATACTTATATGCCTATAGAAGAGTTTCAAATTCCATTTCACATTAGCTGCTCGTCCTTCTCATGCTCTCTCCTTGCTTCTCCTATATATTTTTCACTTGCGCCCTGACCGTATTGTACTCAATTTGGTTTTCTACAACATTAGCCATCTGTCATAAATACACCTTTTCTGCTTCATCTTAATCTCTTATAATTCAGGGAGTTCCAAATTTCTTTGCCATATCCTTCACCTTCATGGGAACATATATTACTTAAACTGTCCCTTCTTTAAAGGCAGCCCATTGTTGTTACTGTTAGGTTCCAATTTATCTGGGCCAGGTCCATTAAAGTTCTCTTTGACCTAGATAATTAGTCTCATTCTGAGTCACTCCTTGTCCTTTTCTATCACCAATGTCAACTTTATGCTACAATGATCATTATTCCCAAATATTCCTGTGATGACACCTGATTCACTTCATTCCCAAGCAGCAAGTCCCACATTGCATCCTCTCTCATTGGGCTGAAAACACAATGCTGTAGACAATTTTCTTCAACAACCTTGAGGGAGTCTTGCCCCCTCTCTACCCTTTATAGAAGAAGTCTCCCAATTATTCTATAATTCTTGCACTTCTCTGTAATTATCTTGCAAATTTGTTTCCCTAAATCCTTCCCGCCAGCTAGTGGCCTAGAGGCTACACAAGCAACATAATTTTTTGTTCCTCAACTCCAACAAAATAGATTCTGCCCTCAAGCCTTCTTGAACATCCTCCTTCTCCAGCATTACAATGTTTTCCATAATCAATATTTCTACCCTTCCTTTCCTAACTTCCCTGAACACCATATATTCTGAAAGTTCTGTCTTCTTGAGTCAGGTGTCTATTATCGCCAGAACACAACATTTGCATGTTGCTAGCTGCATCTGCAAGTCAATTTTATTTCTCTGTGTGCACTCACATACATCCACTGGAACCCTGATTTAGACATTATTACTTTGTTCACCCTGAACCTACACAACATGTTACTATTTCACATTTTATTATATCTGCAGTTGCCAATATTCTTTGTACCTCATTACTCTTCAGTCACATCTTTTGGTTCTCATATGCTTGCCAAGTTAGTCAAAACCTCCGCAGTTGCACTTGCGAATCACCGCACACGGAATTTAGTCCTGGCTCTGTTTAGGTGCAATCTGAGTGACCTGTACAAGCCCCATCTTCCCCAGAAATGATCCCAATGTCCCAAGAATCTCACTCCTGCGTCATCTTGTAAACGACACGTTTATCTGATTTATCCTTCTATTTTTATATTTCCTTACACTTGGTACCAGGAATAATCAGGGGACTACTACTTTGGAGGTCATGTAATCCCACAGTGCAGGAGGCGGCTATTCAGTCCATCGTGTTTGCATCAACCACCACAATCTCACCTAGGCCCCATCTTCTTAGCCTCATGCATTTACCCTAGCTAGCGTCCCTCCGTCCCAACACTAAAAGGATAATTTAGCATGGCTAAGCCACCTAACCCACAAATCTTTGGACTCAGGAGGAGACTGGAGTACCATGGAGATTCCACATAGTGACTCAAGCCGGGAATTGAACCCAGGCCCCTGGCACTGCGAGGCAGCAGTTTTAACCACCATGCCACCCTGCTTGCTAATTTCTTGATCTCACTGCCTGAACTCTGGCTGCATCTGAGGTTTGTTAATCACAGATTATGGAACAAGGCAGGAAGGGTGGTCCCAAAATCTACCTTCACTGATGCTGAGATTGAATCTCTGGCATTATTCTGCAGCACTGGTGAATCCAGCTAACTAATCCTCTGGTACTAGTTTCAAAAGGCTTCAGTTGCAAATACATTTATCTTCACTCTATTTCAGTCTTTTTTTTAAAAAAATAACCTGATTACTTTATTGAACAAAGCAATGTTTCAGAAAACATTCCCATCTTTTTCAAAAGTAGTATTTTGGCTGAATAAATATTACGTTTTAGGTTTTGTTTATTTATTACTGTCACGTGTACTAGCATACAGTACAAAGTATTGTTTCTTCAACACTATATGGACAAAACTTTGTTCATACAGCATATAGGGGAGGATGAAAGGAAAGGGTGCAGAACATAGTGTTAATAGTCATAGTTAGGATGTAGAGAAAGATCAACTTAATAATACGGTAGGTCCATTCAAAAGTCTGATGACAGCAGGGAAGAAACTGTTCTTGATTCAAATGGTACATGACCTCAGACTTTTGTATCTTTCTCTCCCCAACGGAAGAGGGAATGTCCAGGGTGCATAGGGTCCTCAAATTTTGCTGGCTGCTTTTCCAAGGGAGAAACGTAAATGGAGTCGATGATGGGAGGCTGGTTTGCGTGACGGACTGAGCTATGTTCATGACACTTTGTAGTTTTTTTGCAGTCTTGGGCAGAGCAGGAGCTATACCAAGCTGTGATACAACCAGAAAGAATCCTTCCAAAAGGTGCATTTGTTAAAGTTGGAGAGAGTTGTAGCTGACACGCTAGGATTTCCTTGTAGCGTCCTGAGAAAGTAGAGGCGTTGGTGGCCTAGTCGCTAGGAAGGACATTCATGTGAAAAAAATGACGATTAAGTTATTCAGACAATCCAAAGAATGATTTACTGATTATTAAAAGCAAAGAAACTGCAGTCAAATACCAAAGCAAGGTGTGTCAACTTTCACATTAACTCTCAGCAACATAGAAACATTGACAGTTTCGGCCAAGTTACTAAGTAACAAAATATCTTGTGTTAAAGCACAGTTCAAAAATAGATTTTGCCCCAGGATAGTATTTGTTTTAACGAGGCTTCCTAATGCTGTGCAAGGATGGGGAGTTAAAGGCAGAGCAAAGTGTGAGTAAGCAACTTTCACAATTCCATGTTATCTTCTGAGGCAGTTCCTCGGGAGAGCAGTGCTGGTTTTGAGTGATTAGCTCCTCAATGCTTGACATGTTGGCTCGACCACCTTTCTTGCTACTGAATTTTGAGAATCTTGCAATTAGACCATTGGCAGCACTTTTCCAGTGCTTCGTGATGCCTACTGTAGGTTGTCCAAGTGTCCAAAGTGTATATGGGCACACGGATTACTGCTGTGATCCGAGATCACCATCCACAAATACTCTTTTCCTCAGTAGGCCAAATGTTGAGCTGCCACATTGGAGGCAATGATCCGTTATGTTGGCTTTGTTGAGAGAAGGTTCCCAAGATGCAGGAAACAGGCCACATTTTCCAGTAATGGCCCCCTTGCTGTTAATCAGCAGGACGACGTGATGTGTTGCAGCAGCCAGTTGAAAGAGGGCCTTAGCTTTCCAGGATGTTTAGTGTGAGGGCCACTTTCTCCAATACTTCAGAGAAGGATAATGACTTGGTGCTCAGTGTCTGAGAGAAACGTCACCTACATACTGAAGCTCAAATGAATGAAGTTGGAGAGATTTGGTTTTGGTTTGAAGGCAGCCAAGGTAAAACAGTTCCCCTTCATTTCCCATGGTAATTTGTTGGAGGTGAAGTGCAGTAATGCAGCGAGGAAAAGGGAAAGCAGGGGTTGTTTATAGTGACATAGCTTTGCGTAATCTCTTTCTTCATTGGGACTTTAATGGGGTGAAGTCTGTTAGCTTTCAGCCGGATCTGAGACAGGAAGACAGTGGGGTAGCATTTTGTTGGGAAAAGGAAAAACTGGGATAACCACTGGAGCCCTTGAGAAATACGCTGTCAAATCACCATAGAGCAATGCTGATAATGGAAACTTCACCATCCAAATCACCCAACTTGCAGGAGGAAGGGTCACAATTGGCGACAATAAATGTAGCTCAATCAGACACATTTCATGTTTCAACTAACCATACAAGTGTAACTGAAGCATGTAAAACATTCCATACTATCCATTCCAAAAGCACACAGACAGACATTCAGCCCATCTGGTCTAAGCCAGTGTTAGTGTTCAACTTCTCCGTACTGTACTTCATCCAATTCCATTAACATATCCACCTATTCCTTCCTCCCTTACTTAGCGTCACCTTAATTTCATATGACTATTGAGCACAAAGGAGGCCACTTGGCCCATTGTGCCTGTGCAACTAGCCATGATTTAAGCCTCCTGCTCTCTCTTTCTCTGGTCCTGCAGTTCCATTCTGAAGTTATGACTAAATTTGTTTCCACCACCCTTTTATTGATATCTATACAATGTGCCTCAACTACCCCACCTGCTAGCAAATTCCATTTACTAACCCTTGCTCATTTAGATGGTGGAGCTAATGTTTGGGAGGTGCCTATTATAGATAGTACACTCTGCTGCCACTAATCAGCAGTGGAGAAAATGGACGGTTAACGTGCTGAATGGAGAAACAATCAAGTAGGCTGCTTTATCCTGGATCTTCTTGTTCTCCTTAAGTGTTGTTGGAGCTGCACCCATCCAGGCAAGTGGTGAGTATTCCATCACACTCCTGACTTGTGCCTTGTAGATGATGGATAGGTTTTGGGGAGCCAGGAGGCAAGTTACTCACTGCAGAATTCAACTTCTGATCTGCTCTTGTAAGGCCTGTATTTATAAGGCTGGTTCAGTTCAGGTTTGGTCAATGGCAACCCCCAGAATGTTGATAATGCAGGATTCAGTGATGGTAATGCTAAGCAGAGATATCAAGACTCCTGCTTAATTACCTGCCATGTGTATGTCTCGAATATTACATGCCACTTACCAACAGAGGAGACAGCATTATGATATTGGCAATGCACTAGTAATCCAGAGACCCAGGTAATGTTCTGGGAATCCAGGTCCAAATCCCACCATGGCAGATGTTGAAATTTTAATTCAATAATAAAAAATCTTGTATTAAAAATCCAACGATGACCATGAAGCCATTGTCAATTGGCCTTAAAAACCTATCTGATTCACTAATGTCTTTAGTGAAATCTGCTGATCTTGCCTGGTCTGGCCTACATGTGATTCCAGACCCATAGTAATGTGGTTAACTCTTAAATGCCCCAGCAGGCCACTCACTTCAAGGGCTATTGTGTATGGGCAACAAATGCCCACAACCAATGAACAAATAAAAAGCAAGTCAGAATGCTAACCAGGTCTTGCTGCATGTAGGTCCAGACTGTCTCATTACCTAGGAATGGTGCTGAACATTGGGGATGTTCATTGCACAGTTCTGATCTTATGAAACCAGGAAAGACATTAATGAAACCATTGGGCTGAGGACATTTTCCTGAGGGAGTTCTGCAGTGATGTCCTAGAATGGCCTCCAACAACCGTAAGATTTAGGTACGACGGAAAGTCAGGAGCATTGTCAGGCGATGCAGCAGGACGTAGATAGGCTGGTAACTTGGGCAGACAGATGGCAGATAGAATTCAATCCTGATAAACGTGAGGTGATGCATTTCAGGAGAAAGAATGTAGGGGGGAGGTATATGATAAAGGGTAGACCGATTAAGAGTATAGAAACGCAGAGGGACCTGGGGGTGCAGGTGAACAAGTCTCTGAAGGTGGCAGAGCAAGTGGAGAAGGTTATGAAGAAAGCATATAGTATGCTAGCCTTTATAGGAAGGGGTATAGAGTACAAGAGCTGGCCTTTAATGTTGCAGTTGTACAAAATGTTGGTTAGACCTCATTTTGGAATACTGCGTCCAGTTCTGGTCACCTTACTACCGGAAGGACGTGGAGACTCTGGAGAGAGTGCAGAGGAGGTTTACCAGGATGCTGCCTGGTATGGAAGGTCTGAGTTACGAGGAGAGGTTAGGCAAATTGGGACTGTTTCCCTTAGAAAGACGTAGACTTAGAGGAGATCTAATAGAGGTGTACAAGATTATGAGGGGTATAGATAGAGTAAACAGGGTTAAGCTTTTTCCTAGGATGGACTCAAATAGCACGAGAGGTCACGGGCTTAGGGTGAGGGGGGTAAGGTATAATTTGGATGCTAGAGGGAGTTTTTTCACACAGAGGGTGGTGCAGGTATGGAATGCGCTGCCAAGTAAAGTGGTGGAGGCAGGTACTCTGGAGTTATTTAAGAAATACTTAGATGGGCACATGAACAGAATGGGAATGGAGGGGTATAGAAAACTGATTTAAAAATAGGGATCATGAGCCTTGGGAGTCCCTGGGAAGTGTGTAAATAGATGATGATATTGATGTACTTGTTTTTATCCTACAGGTGCTTTGGTCCACCTTGTTGTCTAACGGGGGGCATACACGCGATGGGTCGTGAGAGGACTGCTCTTGGCTCTTTTGAGAGTATCCTACTGCTTCACGTCATTAATGTATGCTTGACCTGGACCATCTGATGGGCAACATGACAGCTCAGTGACTATCGCTGTGCTGTGCAGATACATGGATTTGGGCCTGTGTCTGTGGGAATTTGCGCATTCTCCCCATCCTTGCGTGGGTTTTTCTCCGGGTGCTCCGGTTTCCTCCCACATCCCAAAGATGTGCTCTTAGGCTAATTGGCAAAACAAATTCTCCCTAAATTGTCTCAAATTTGGTTTTTAATCCATAGATCTATAAACATGGACAGGGATCGCGGGTAGAGGTGGGGACATCGGGGTGGTGGCGCGGGCTCATTGGGCCGAAGGGCCTGTTTCCCGTGCTGTTTTGCTCTTTGACTCCAATCAGTGGACAGCTTTCCTTTATACCCGTTGACTTCAATTTTGCTAGGGGAATCTTGATGCCATACTCAGTTCAATACTGCCTTGGTGTCAACAGAAACCATACTCACATCTGAGGAACTCAGCTCTTCTGTTCATGTTTTGGAAGCTGTAATGAGGGCAAAGGTTGAGTTATTCTGGCAGAGCCCAGAAGAGAGCCCACTACTACTAAGTAAGTGCCATTTGATAGCACTGAAGATGACACCTTCCTTCACTTTGTTGATGGTCAGAAGTAGGCTAATGAGTGAGTGATTGGATTTGTCTTGCTTTTTGTAAACAGTACATATCTTGGCAATTTTCCACATTATTGTCAGCTAAGCCTCAAGCCATTAATCCAATCAATTCCAGCAGAGCTTTAATGTTGGCACCTACCCAAAAATGTGGAAAATTTCCACTGTATATACCATCCACTAAAAGAAAACAGGATAAATCCAACCCGGCTAATTACTGCACCAGTGGTCTACTCAAGATCATCAGCCAAGTAATGGAAGGTGAAATTAACAGTGATATCAAATGGAATTTACTCAGTAATAACCTGTTTGCTGACTCTCAGATTGGGTTCCACGATAGTCACAGCTCCAGAGTATATTATAGTCTTAATTCAACAAGGGATAAAGAGAGCTGAACTCAAGATCTGAGGTGCGAAAGTGACTGCCAAAGCCACACTTGATCAAGTGTGGCATCAAAGAATGAAACAAAATGTTGGAAGAACATAGCAGGTTTGTCAGCATTTCTGGGGACAGAAACAGTCCTATTGTTTCAAGTCCAATATGAACTGCAGTTCCGAAGAAGAGTCATGAATGGATTTGAAGCGTTAACCCTGTTTCTCTTCCCACAGATGTTGCCAGACCTGAGTTTACCTATGTATTTTCTGTTTATTTCAAACTTCCAGCATCTGCAGCATTTTGCTTTTATTTTAGTGGCATCAAGGAACACTAGCCAAAATCAAGGTCAATGCAGTAGAGGAGAAAAACTAGCTGTGGTTGTTGGAAGCTATTCACTTTAGCTCCGGTACATTGCTGCAGAAGTTCCTCTGGGTCGTGTCATAGACCCAACCACTTCTGCTGCTTCATCAATGATGTGTTCTACAAAGAACAAAACAGCATGGGAAACAGGCCCTTTGGCCCAACAAGCCTTCGTCGCCACCTCGATGTTCCCACCTCTACCCATGATCCCTGTCTACATTTATAGATCTATGGATTGAAACCAAATTTGAGACAATTTCAGGAGAATTTGTTCTACCAATTAGCCTAAGAGCACATTTTTGAGATGTGGAAGGAAACCAGAGCACCCGGAAAAAACCTACACAAACATGGGGAGAATGCGCAAACTCCCACAGACATAGGCCCAAATCCATGCATCTGCACAGCACAGCGACAGTCACCGAGCTGTTGTGTTGCCCATCAAATGGTCAAGTAACGTACAGAGGGATCAGGGCATTTCGATCCCTAAAAGTGGTAACACAGATAGCCAAGGTGTTTAAGAAGGCCTATAGCATGCTTACCTTCATCAGCTGGGGCATTGAGTGCAAAGAACAAAGAAAATTACAGCATAGGAACAGGCCCTTCGGCCCACCAAGCCTGCACTGATCACGCTGCCTGACTAACTAAAACCCCCTACCTTCCGGGAACCACAATTTCTCTATTCCCATCTCATCAATATATCTGTTAAGACACTCTTAAAAGTCACTACCATATCCGCTTCCATTATCTCCCTCGGCAATGAGTTCCAGGCACCTAACACTCTCCCGCAAAAAATCTGCCTCGCACATCTCCTTCAACCCCCGTCCCTCGCCTCTTAAACCCGTGTCCTCCAGTAATCGACCCTTCCACTCGAAGAAAAAGCCTCCAACCATCCACTCTGTCCACACCTCTCACAATCTTGCAGACCTCCACCAGGTCCCTCTAACACAAGATCAGAAAGGGGGATATTCACTGACGACTGCTCAGCATCATTCACAACTCCTCAGCAATGAAATCCGCACTTGCATGTTTCAGTTTATTATTTCATGTCTAGACTTAGATTAACACTGCAATGAAGTTACCATGAAAATCCCCTAGTCGTCACACTCCGTTACCAGTTGTGGTACACTGAGGGAGAATTTATCATGCCCAATGCACATAACCAGCATGTCTTTCAGAACGTGGGAGGAAACCGGAGCACCTGGGGGAAACCGAATGGAGATATGGGAAGAGTGTGCGAACTCCACATAGATAGTTTCCCAAGCCAAGAATTGAACCCAGTTTCCCAGCAGTGCTAACCACTGTGCCAAAATGCATGTAGCAAGGGACAGGTTTGGGTAAATAAGTGGGCAAGTAACATTCACATTAAACAAATGCCAGACAATGATCGTCTCTGACAATTAACACGCACCCTCTCCCCCCAACGAGAATTAATGGACTTAACCATCACCAAATTCCCGACCATTAACATCCTAGGGGTCAGTATTGAGCAGAAAATTAACTAGACCAGCCATAAAGATGCCCATCAATGACCATCTCCAATAGGAGAATAATCATCTCCTTCTGACATTCATCTGCATTGTCATCATTGAATCATCCACCATGAATATTCTGGGGGTTACCATTGGCCAGAAACTTAACAGGGTAAGACACACAAATATAGTGGTTATAAATACAAGTTAGAGGGTGTGTATTCTGTTATTAACTCATGTCCTGACCTGCCAAAGTCTGACCACCATCTACAAGGCTCATGTCAAGAGTGTGATGGAGCACTCTCCACTTGTTTGGATGAACACTGGGATCTCTACTGTTTGTAATATATATATAAAAATGTAAATGGAGGAGTTAATAAAATTTGCAGACGACAAAGATAGGTATAGCACAAGAGTCAGGATGCCATGTTGCAGCTTTAGAAAACTTTGGTTAGGCTGCACTCGAGTATTCCATTCAATTCTGGTCACCACAGTACAGGAAGGATATAGAGGCTTTGGAGAGGTTGCAGAAGAGGTTTGCTAGGATGCTGTCTGCATTAGAGGGTATGAGCTATAAGGGGAAGCTGGATAAACTAGAGTTGTTTTCTCTGGAGTGGTGGAGGCTAAGGAGAGACCTGATTGAGGTCCGTAAAATTATAAGAGGCATAGATAGGGTTGGCAGTAAGAATGCTTTCCCCCCAGAGTTGAAATGACTAGCACACACTTAAGGTAAGAAGGGGAATGTTAGGAGTAAGTTTGTTTTTTCTTCCCCCCCACTACACGGAGTGGTAGGTGCTGAGGATAGTGGTGCAGGTAGATACAACAGGGGAGTTTAAGGGTTTTTAGATAAGCACATGAATATGCAAGAAATAAAGAAATACGGACGAAGGGCAAGCAGAAGAGATTAGTTTAACTTGGTGTCATATTGAGCACAACATCGTGGGACCAGGGGCCTGTTCCTGTGCTGTATTGTTCTATGATATTAATGAACAAGATGGGATATTCATAGCACCAGGACCCAGGTTCGATTCCTGGCTTGGATTATTGTGTGGAGTTTACACATTTTCCCTATGTCTATGTGGGTTTCCTCCAGGTGCTCTGGTTTTCTCCGACACTCCAAACATGTGTAGATTAGGTGGATTTGCCATGTTAAATTGCCACTTAGGGTGGATGGAGAGGGGAGGGTAAATGCATGGGGTTAGGACCTGGATGGAATTGTGCCTTGTAGGCTCGATGGTCCAAATGGCCTTCTTCTGCATTGTAGGATTTTATGTATCACCACAAAAAGAATCCTTTCCAGACGTATCAGAGCTTGGTGTGGCTCCTGCTCTGTCCAATACCACAAAACAAAAACTACAAAAAGTCATGAATGAAGCTCTATCCAGCCTCCATTGACTCCATCTACACTTCCTGCTGCCCTCAAAAAAGCAGCCAGCATAATTAAGGACCCCATGCACCCCAGACACACCCTCTTCCACCCGGAAAAAGATAGAAAAGTCTGAGGACAAATACCAGCTGACTCAAGAACAGCATACATATAAGATGATTAGAGGTTTAGATAGGGTGGACAGTGATAGCCTTTTTCCTAGGATGGAGAAAGCTAGCACGAGGGGACATAGCTTTAAATTAAGGGGTTGTAGTTATAGGACGGATGTCAGAGGTAGGTTCTTTACCCAGAGGGTGGTAAGGGTATGGAATGCCTGCCTGCTGCAGTTGTAGATGCGCCAAGTTTGGTGGCGTTTAAGAGGTTAGTAGATAAGTTTATGGACGAAAAGGGAATGGTTTAGGTTAGAGGGTCATTGCTTTTTCCTAATTGGTCAGCACAACATTGAAGGCCGAAGGGCCTGTTCTGCACTGTAATGTTCTATGTTCTACCCTGCTGTCAGACTTTTGAATGGACTGACCTCCCACTAAGTTGGTCTTTCTCTACACCCCCTAGATATGACTGTAACACTACATTCTGCACTCTCTCCTTTCCTTCTCTGTGAATGGTATACTTTTCACCGTACAACGATACGTGTCACAATAAATCAAATAAAAAAAGAATTTCTGGTCCTTGAAATAACCCAATGGGTTTTCACTTTCGTTTCTTAAGCATGATTTCTAAAAGCCGTGAAATTTAGCCAGTTAATGAGCAGAATTAGACCCGCCCACACTGACAATGAACAGTCTGTGTACCAGATGCAATAACTACTTGCAAATCAGAGGAGAGAGCCGGGCAAAAGATAACCTCATCGCAAACTAAAAATACATTCTTTCCTCTGTAAGAAGTAGCCCCGCCCTCATTCAGCGCAAGCCTTGGGGAGTAACGGGCATCGGCACAGTTTAAAATTAGAGTTTCAAACAGCACAAAGCAGAGTAATGTGTGTATTGACTGTGAGAGCAGCTGTTACAGTAACTGCCTGGAAACTTCCTGCACTCCTCGATGAGCCAAGAAAATGCTGCACTTCAAAACACACCACGTTTAGGAATTGAGAGAGCAAGTTATGTCTGAGGGTGAAAGATCACAGATTTGGCAGAGGATGCTGTACTTTGATCTTCTACCTACCCCCACGTCTTTCCTTCCACATTCAGTAGCAGCTCGCTGATTTTAATCAGCAGCTTACACTAACATATTGCTGAAAGGTAGAAACAGGCTGTGACTACCAAAAGGTACTCTTCACAACTCCAGTCCTTTCTTTTAACTTTCAGCAGTTTTTGTACCCCAAGAGAATTCACTAGCTGGAACAATGGCTGTGCCACTTTTCCTCATGTTATTTTTGTATTGTCAGCAATCATCATGGTTTCCGACATTGGCCACTTGTGGATAACATTTTTTTAATACAAATGAAAACCATATTGTCCTATTCCATTGCTTCAAGACAATATGACATTGTAAATTATAGCACAATGTGTTGTCTCACTTTTACACACATTTCCTTATCTGTATGAAAAATAAAAATCAACTGCAATTTTACTCCATCCACCCAAAGTGTGAAATAGGAAATACTTCATGGGTTCTTTATGGCAGCATGGTGGTACGGTGGTTAGCACTGCAGCCTCACAGCTGCAGGAACCTGATTTCGATTCCTGGCTTGGGTCACTATCTGTGGGGAGCTTGAATGTTCTGTGTCTGTGGAGGTTTCCTCTGGGTGTTCCACTCTTCTCCCGCTTTCCAAAAATGTACATTGGCCATGCCAAATTGCCCCTTAGTGTCCCAGGATGCGTAGGTGAGAGATGCTAGCAGGGTAAGTATAATCAGGTTACAGAGATCAGATTGTTGTCAGTGCAGACTCAATGGGCCGAATGGCCTCCTTCTGCACTGTGGGGATTCTATGAGTTACATTATCCAACCGTCTGACTAATTGGGCCACAACTTCTAACTGGCATTGGAAAGCCAGAATCCACTGGAATTATAAGACTTTAAAGTGCTTGAAAACTGCATTGAAACTTCTATTGGCTAGAGCTGCTTGGGGCCTATATCAAAAAAAATCTCGTAGGCCCCAGTGCAGTTCAGCTGCATTGGATTTTGAGGCCACGCCCTTTTTTATTGTATTACCTGCAAGCTTCAAAGGCCAAATGAAACTGACAGGCCATGGAGAAAGCAAGTTGTCATGGGTATGTAGCATCAGGGTCACTCAGCAGAGACAGGGGTAGGGGACATTGAAGATCAGGGGTTGTAGGGTGGTCCAGCCACGTTGGTGGGGTGGAAAGGCAAATGGTGAGGATGACAAAGAGCCCACAGAGGTATGTAGACAGGTTAGTTGAGCAAGCAAAAATTTAGCAGATGGAATATAACGTAGGAAAATGTGAAGTTATGCAATTTAGTATGAAGAATAAAAGAGCTGTATATTTAAATGGAGAAAAGACTTCAGAAAATTGCAACTCAGAGGGATTTGGAGTCATCATAAAGCTAGCATCACAAAGCTAGCATGCAAATTCAACAGGTAATCAAGGTATTAATTAGAGCACACTTATAACGTTGTGAACAGTTTTGGTCCCCTTTTCGAAAGGGAGATATACTGGCATTGGAGACAGTCCAAAGGTGGTTCACTAGATTGATCCCAGTAATGGGAGGGATTTTCTCATGAGGAGACTTTGGGTCTGTACTTACTGGAGTTAGAAAAACAAAAAGGTGACCATATTAAGACCTTTAGGATTCTCAAAGGGCTTAATAGGATAAATGTTGAGGTCATTTCCTCTTGTGAGAATGTCTGGGACCAGAGAGCATAAACTCAGAATAAAAGGGTCACATATTTAAGAATTCAGTAAGAATTTAGCAACATCAATTTTTAATCCAATCGATTTATTTGATAGTAAAATTGCGAGCTTTCAACACTCTTGTGTCTTCGTCAGGCAAATGCAGTGTTCTGGTCTACAACAGCACAGACAGTCAGAGATTGCTGATCAGAATGCGAATCCTTACATCTAACCTGCTATTCAAGTGTTAAAGTGGCTAACAATGTGTGTGAAGGGAATCCTGAGCATTGATTAGAGGAAAGCTAACTTTTGATGGTATGAGACATGCATTAGCTAGGATAAACTGGCAAAGGATCCTTAAAGGGTTGATAGTGAATAGGCAAAAAGCAGACATTTCAAGAACATAAAAGGTGAACGTCAACAGCTGTACATCTGTGTGGCATAAGAATAAAATAGGGACGGTGGCTCAACATGGCTAACAAGGGAAATCAGGAATAGTATTACAGCGAAAGAGGAGGCATATAAATTAGCAAGAAAAAGCAGCAAATCTGAAGACTGGGAGAAATTTAAATCCAGCAGAGGAGGACAAAGGGTTTAATTCGGAAAGGGAATGGAATACAAGGGTAGGCTTGCAGGAAACATAAAAACTGACTGCAAAAGCTTCTATAAATATGTAAGGAAATAAAGACTGGTGAAGACAAATGTAAGTCCCTTACAGTTAAAAATCAGATGAATTCATAATGGGCAACAAAAAAATGGCAGATCAGCTGAGCAAGTACTTTGGATCAGCCTTTACTAAGGAGGACACAAATAACCTTCAGAAATACTAGGGGACAGAGAGCTTAGCACAAAGGAGGAACTAAAAGAAATCCTTATTAGTCAGGAAATTGTACTGGGGAAATTGTTGGGATTAAAACCTGATAAGTCACCAGGGCCTGATGCTCTGTATTTCAGAGTGCTCAAGGAAGTGGCCCTAGAAATAGTGGACACATTGCTGGAAGATGATCAGCATTCTGGTAGACTGGAGGATAATTAATGTGACCCCACTTCTTGTATAAAAAAAGAGAAAGAAAACTGGGAATTATAGATCAATTAGCCTACAAATCGGTGGTGGGGAAATTACTAATTTTTAGTCAATTATTAAGGATGCAATAACTGAGCATTTGAAAAGCAGTGACAGGATTTAGTCCATGTCAGCACTGATTCACCAAAAGGAAATCCTGATTAATAAATCTGCTGGAATTTTGAGGATGTGACAATTAGAGTGGACAAGGGTGAACCAATGGATAGTGTGTATCTGGACTTTCAAAAGGCTTTTGATAAGGTCCCACACAAGAGATTATTGAGCAAAATTAAAGCTCATTGTGTTGGGGGTAATGTTTTAATGTGGATAGGGAATTGATTGGCAGACAGGAAACAGAGCAGGAATAATTTTCTACACCCTAGCTATGACGATAACACCATATTCTGCACTTCCTCGTTTCCTTCTCTATGAATGGTATGCTTTGTCTGTACAGCGCACAAGGAACAATGTTTCAATGTTAATACATATGACAATAATAAATCAATTCAAATTAAATGGGTTCTTTTCAGAGGGGCAGACAGTGACTAGTGGGGTACCACAGGGTGCAGTGGCTGGACCCTGTCTATTCACAATATATATTAATGATTTGTGTGAAGGAATTAAATGCAATACCTCCAAATTTACACATGACACTAAGCTGGGTGGTAGTGTGTCGTGAGGAGGATGCTCAGAGGCTGCAGGGTGACTTAGACAGGCTGAGTGGGCAAATACAATATAACATGGATGAATGTCAGGTTATCCCACTTTGGTGGCAAAACAGGGAAAAAAATTACTTGAATGGTGGCATTTTAGAAAAGGGAAATGTGACCTTGGTGTCATGGTGGAACAGTGACGGAAAGTTGGCATGCAGATGGTGAGAAAAGCTAGTGGCATGCTGTCCTTCACAGCAAGAGGATTTGGATAAAGGAATAGGGATGTCTTGCTGCAGTTATATAGGGCCTTGGTAAGGTCACACTTCAAGTAACGTGTGCAGTTTTAGTCTCCTAATCTGAGAGAAGACATTTCTGCTATTGAGGAGTCCAGCAAATATTCACCTGACTGATTCCTCGAATAGCAGGACTGTCATATGAAGACAGATTGGATAGAAGAAATATATATAAAATCCTGATGGGACAGGGCAGGCTAGATGCAGGAAGAATGTTCCCAATGTTGAAGAAATGCAAAACTAGGAGGTCACAGTCTAAGAATAAGGGGTAAGCCATTCAGGACTGAGATGAGGAAGAACTTCCTCACTCAGTTGTGAACCTGTGGAATTCCCTACCACAGGGAGCTGCTGTGGCCAGTTTGTTAGATATGTTCAAGAGGGAGCTGGAAGTAGCCCTTGCGGCTAAAGGGATCAAAGTACATGGAGAGAAAGTGGGAATGGGTACTGAAAGTGCCATGATCATATTGGATGGTGGTACAATCTAAAAAGACCAAATGACCTACTCATGTGCCTATTTTCTGTGTAGGTGAATCGATGGAATTCTTTACCGCAGAGGACTGTAGACGTTGGATCATTTCAGATCAGTCATGATTTCATTGAATGGCAGAGTTGAATGGTCACTTCAGGTTCTGCATTTCACGGTCTTATGAATCAAGCTGGGGGAAGTCCAGCCAGGTTGGGGATGATAATCAGGCACGTGTGTGGATTTTGGAAGAGGATTTTATTTCTAATTTTTTTTCCCCCGAGTAACTATTAGCATTCGAATTTTGAAGCACAGTAAAAAGGTCACTGGATCCACCAATCCTGTGCCTACTTTTTAAAATTAGTTGCCCACTCTTGCCCATCGCTCTGCAAATTTTTTCCCGCTCAAGTACACAGATACACTTTGGAATATTATTTTGCCAATGCTCCATTCACCATTCCTTCAAGCACAGTATTCCAGATATAACAATTCAATTAAAGAAAGAAAAAAAATCTCCTCACCTGTCTGGCTCTTTCCCAATTATATTTAAACCTACATCCCCTCTTTACCAGTTTCTTCCCGTCTACGTAACCTTTCATAATTTGGAACACACCTGCTAAATCGCATATGAACCATCGACATGGTGACACAGTGAACTGCTGCCTCACAGCCCCAGGTTTGATTCCCGGCTTGGCTCACTGTCTGTGTGGATTTAGCATATTCTCTGTCTGCATGGGTGTCTTCTCACAGGCCAAAGATATGGAGGTTAAGTGGCTTGCTCACGTTAACTTGTCCCTTAAGTCTCAGGCAGACTAGCAGGGCAAATACATAGGGTTACAGGGATAGGGCATGAGTGGGATGTGGTTGGTGAAGACTCAATAGGCCAAATGGCCTCTTTCGGTACTGTAGTGATTCTATGATTCTACCTCATTTTCCCTATTCTTTTATCTACCTGAAATCCCTCATCCCCTTTCTTACCCCAATAAATTTCATTAGTCCAGCTGAGGGATGACGGACACGAGGAGGTAAACAGCTAAAACCACAAGCAAACGGGTCACCAATATAGATGTGCTATTTATTAAAACTGGGTAAATATCTCGCTAGCCAAAGATCTTCAACTATTAACTGATAGCCTGCAACGTGACAAGGAATCACAGGCTGATCTGAAAACAAAATTACGGAAATGTTCAAATGGTCAACTTGCAATTTCTCACTATTGTACAAGAATCATTTGCTGTAGGAGGAATGGTCAGAAGACCCTCAAGAAACTGAAGCCCAAAAAGCATTTATGTTTGTCAAAGAGAAGAAAACGAGTGAACAGGATGAAGGGTCGTCCAGGTTCAAAAC
The DNA here is from genome assembly GCA_024679065.1 of Sphyrna mokarran. Lineage (NCBI taxonomy): Eukaryota > Metazoa > Chordata > Chondrichthyes > Carcharhiniformes > Carcharhinidae > Sphyrna > Sphyrna mokarran. The sequence goes on along the minus strand of JAGIQG010000006.1, from coordinate 30,164,564 downwards.
AGTGACTCTATACTCTCGCCACAGATGCTGTCAGACCTGCTGAGGTTTTCCAGCATTTTTTGTTTTTGTTTCAGATTCCAGCATCTGCAGCATTTTGTCTTAGGAAGATTGGTTTGCCATCATCCCCTTAGTCACCTCAGGTAAGGTATTCACGAATTTAGAAAACACCTTTTGATCACAGATTTGCAAGAGAGAGGCATCAATAACAAAGAAACTGGAGAATGCCATTCGGCCCCTTCAGTTTATCCTAACATTCAATTCCATCGTGGCTCATCTGCAAGTATTTCTTCAATCATGGTTTATTTGTCAACTTAATAACACATGATTTGTATTTATGTACTACCATCATCGAAAATGTTTCGACAGTTTTCCTTGGGGTAGTCAGCACAGTCTTCTGGAAATGAGTTGGGAGTGCTCAGCATTTGTAACAGATCTCCAGCGACAAGAATTCCCCACACATCATCTAAAAACCGGGAACACGTTCCATCATAATTCTATAATGAAATCCTCGTCCACTTTTCCCTCTTGAATAGGGATGCCTCTCCCCCCCAATCTCCTCACTCTGACAACTTCAACAGTGCAGGCCTGATATATAGCTATGGCATTGGACGCAGCTGACTTCCTCGTGTCAGGATCATTTCAATAATTCTGGCTCTAAATAAAGCACAAAGAGTCAGTTGAACCCCATCGTGGCTGAGCTCCTCACTACTGCAATTCATAGTGGATACAAAGTTGGTCAGCAATAATAACAACCCAACATTGACCTAAATGGCAACACACCCAATCCTGTTGGCCCAGCAAAATCCTCGTTGCCAACGTCTGGGGGCTAGTGTCAAAATTGGGAGAACTGTCTCATAGACTAATCAAGAAACAGCCTGAGTCAGTCATATTCAGGAATCTTACCTTACAGATAATCATAGAATTCCCTACAGTGCAAAATGAGGCCATTCAGCCTCGAGTTTGCACTGATCACAATCTTACCCAAGCCCTATTCCTGTAACCCCACATATTAACCCTGACATTAGGGTCAATTTAGTGCAGCCAATTAACCTAACCTACGCATGCTTGGACCATGGAAGAAAGCAGAGCACCCAGTGGAAATCCACACAGACGTGGGGAGAACATGCAAACTCCATACAGACAGTGACCCGAGGCCGGAATTGAACCGGGGTCTCTGGCACTGTGAGGCAGCAGTGCTAACTGCTCTGCTACCCCTAATAACGTCCCAGACACCATCATCACTGGGTATGTCCTGTCGCACTGCCAGACTGACCCACTAAAAGTGATAACACAAATAGCATACGGTCAGATGGAGTTGCCCTGGGAGTCCTCAAGACTGAACAATCACAGGACGTGCTGAAGACCATTAGCAGCAGAACTGTACTTGATCACAGTCTGCAACCTCTAAAAGCCAGATCAATCCTCCACTCTACCATTATCACCAAGCCAGCGGGTCAACCCTGATTCAAAGAAGAGTGCAAGAGGACACGTGTAAAATGTAGCTGTCAATCCAGTGAAGCTGCAACACAGGATAACTTATATGCTAAATAGTGGAAGCAGCATGCAATAGACATGGCTAAGCAATTTCGCAACCAAAGGATCAGATCAAAGTTCTGCATTCCTGCCGCATTCAGCCATGAACAGTGATAGATAATTAAACAGCTCACTAGAGAAGGTGGTTTCATAAATATTCCCATTCTCAACAGGGGGATCCCAGCACATCAGTACAAAAGACAAAGTCAAAGCATTTGCAAATGTCTTCAGCCAGAAGTGCCAAACGGGTGACCCATCTTATCCTTCTGCAGAGTCCCCAGCAACATATGTGGCAGTCTTCAGCCAATTTGATCAATTCATTCCATGTGAAATCACTAAACAGCTGAAGACACTGGATATATCAAAAGCTACGGGCACCTGACAACATTCCGACTACACTATTGAAGACTTGTGCTCCAGAACTTGCCAGTCTCGGGGCCACAATGTTCCAATGTGGCTTTAATACTGGCAACTACTCAACAGTAGCCCTGGGAAATAGCCCAGATTTGTTCTGTCCACAAAAAGTAGGACCTATCTAACCCAGCTAATTACCATTCCATCAGTCTACTATCCATCATCAGCAAAGTGATGGAAAGGATTTTCAACAATAACCTGATCACCAACGCTCAGTTTATGTTTTGATGCGGCCACCTCATTCTGTCAAGCACCTGACGTCACACAGCCTTGGTCCAACCTTGGGCAAAAGAGGCAAAATTATATTTTAAATGTATTCATTCATGGGCTGGAGTGTCACTGGCAAGGCCAACATTTGTCACCCATCCCCAATTCCCTTGAACTGAGTGACTTACCAGGCCTCATTCCTACAGATGTGGGGTCACATGTAGGCCAGACCAGATCAGAACTGCAGATTTCCTTCCCTAAAAAGGACATTGATCCTCATGAAAAACTCACCTAATGTTCACCAATGATAGCTTCATGGCACCATTCCTGAAACTAGCTTTCAATTCCAGATGTTAGAGTTTAAACTGAATCGCTATCAGTTGCCATGGTAAGATTTGAACCCATGTTCTTAGGTCATTGGGATAGTAATGCAGAGGTTCAGGCCAACGACATTACCACAACACCATGCCTCCTTCTTGGCTAGGAGGCAGCATTTGATTACACATGGCTTTAAGAAACTTTAGCCAAGACAATGTCAATGGAAGTCAGAGGGAGAATTTGGCCACAGGTTGGAGTAATATTTAAAACAAAGGAAAATGGTGGGAGGGGATGTTGGAGATCAGTCAGTCGTTCAACTCACAGGACATTACTGCAGGGACTTTTCAGGGTAGTGTCCTAGCCTAAACATCAGCAGCTGCTACATTAGGAGCCTTCCATCCATCACAAAGTCAGAAATGGAGATATTCGCTAATAGCTGCACAATATTAAGCACCATTTGCAATTCCTCAGATTCTGAAGCAGTCCATGTCCAGATACAGCAAGACATGGGCAATATCATGGCTTGAGTTGATAAGTGGCAATAACATTCATGCCACATAAGTGCCAGATAATGACCATCTACAACAAAAGAGAATCCAATCACCTCCTGTGGACATTCATTCCTAAGACTAGTAAATCACCTCCTGATTTCCCCCAGTGCCTGTCCACGATCTACAATGCACAAGTCAGGAGTGAAGTGGAATATTCTCCACTTGTCCGGATGAGAGCAGCTCCAACTAGAAGCCCACTTGATTGGCACCCCAATCACCACTTAAACACTCACCCTCCACCACTGATGCCCTGTGGCAGCAATGTGTACCATCTACAAGATGCATTGCAGTAATTTATCAAGACTCTTTCAACAGCATCTTCCAAACCTACAACCTTTTCCATCTGGAAGGGCACAGCCAGCAGGTGCCTGGCAACACCGCCACTTGCAAGTTTCCCTCCAATGGACAGATACAGAATTTGGTGAACCGGTGCAGCAACAATAATCTTTCCCTCAATGTCAACAAAACGAAGGGGTTTGTCATTGACGTCAGGAAGCGTAAAGGAGAACATGCCCTTGTCTACATCAATGGGTTTGAAATAGAAAGGGTCAAGAGCTTCAAGTTTTTAGGTGTCCAGATCACCTGTCCTGGCTTCTCCCCCATTCTGACACCATAGTTAAGTAGGCCCATCAACAGCTCTACTTCCTCAGAAGACTAAGGACGTTTGGCACATCAGTTATGACTCTCACCAACTTGGCACCCAGGTTGATAAGGATGTTAAGGAGGCATATGGTGTGTTAGCTTTTATTGGTAGAGAGATTGAATTTCTGAGTCGTGAGGTCATGTTGCAACTGTACAAACTCTGGTGCGACCGCACTTGGAGTATTGCATACAGTTCTGGTCACCGCCGCATTATAAGAAAGATGTGGAGGCATTGGAAAGGGTGCAGAAGAGATTTACCAGTATGTTGCCTAGCATGGTGGGAAGGTCTTATGAGGAAAGGCTGAGAAACTTGAGGTTATTTTTGTTAGAGAGAAGGTTAAGAGGTGACCTAATTGAGCCATACAAGATGATCAGAGGGTTAGATAGGGTGGTTTGTGAGAGCCTTTTTCCTCAGATAGTAATGGCTAACACGAGGGAACATAGCTTTAAATTGAGGGGTAGTAATTATAGGATGGATGTCAGAGGTAAGTTTTTTTACTCAGAGGATAGTAAGGGCGTGGAATGCCTTGCCTGCAGCAGTTGTGGACTCACCAACTTTAAGGGTGTTCAAATGGTCAGTGGATAGGCATAATGGAAAACATTGGAATAGTTTAGGTTAGAGGGTCATTCCATTGTTGCGCCAACCAAAGGAACCACTGAGGCTGAAGGGTCTGAACATAAAACATAGAACATAATGTCTTATGTTTTATGTTCTAACTTTTACAGATGCACCATAGAAAGCATTCTTTCTGGTTGTATCACAGCTTGGTATGGCTCCTGTTCTGCCCTTGACTGCAAGGAATTACAAAACATCATGAATGTAGCCCAATCCATCACACAAATCAGCCCTCCCATTCATTGGCTCTCTATACTTCCTGCTGCCTCAGCCAAGCAGCCAGCATAATTAAGGGCCCCACGCAACTCAGTTACTCTCTTCCACCTTCTTCCTTCGGGAAAAAGATACAAAAGTCTGAGGTCACATACCAACTGACTCAAGAATAGCTTCTTCCCTACTGATGTCACACTTTTGAATGGACCTACCTTGCATTAAGTTGACCTTTCTCTACACCCTAGCTATGACTGTAATACTACATTCTGCATCTCTTGTTTGCTTTTCTTTGAACAGTATGTTTTGTTTCTTTAGCACACAAGAAACAATGCTTTTCACAGTATGTAATACATGTGGCAATAATGTTGTCAACTTACACAACTTGCTGACTCAAACCTATATTGCTGTCCCTTCAGTTGCAGACACACATCTGCAGCTCCCCACCTAGCAGTACTGTATGTGTTACCTACACCTGTACAGTAGTCCAAGCCAGCTCAACATCATCTTCTTAAAGGTGACAGGACATGGGCTGCCCTAACCAACAAGGCCCATATCCCATCAATGAATAAAACATAAATCTTAAATCAGGCCAGAGTCCAAAGGAAAAATTATGCCAAGATCTCCACTATCTAGACAGGGAGTAGAGAAATGGCAGAATCAGCCCTTTCCCACACGTGTTTTCATGTGTCAATGTTTAGTGACCCACTATTTCATTCGAACTATTTGTCTCTTGGTCGCAGGCATTGAAAGTGAGCGTGGAATATTTTCCAATTGCTGACTAGCACTCTCTATTTACAAAACTGAATCATTTCTTTCCACACTCAGTTTAACTCACCACCAAGTTTCTGTTTGCTGACTGGAGGGTAGTAGGATGAATCCTAGCTGTCTGCATGAGTCACTCTGGGGGTTACTTACCTTCCTTGTAATGTGAGAATTTTGAACAAGTCCAGGCCTGTTGAAGGTGCAGCTTGTATAGTCATTTCAATCAATGTGCCAAAACAGAACCTTCTAAGAGCAGTTCAATGGCAACATTGGGGAGATAGGTACAGGTGAAATGTTGTAAGTCAATTCCAGATATACACAATGACCAGCCTAACAAAGACCTTCTGACACTCTCTTGTCCTCCAGACTGGGGGAGATAATCCACCTCCACTCTGACATGCTGAACGTTGATATGAGCCAGAATACTGGGTTAGCAATCGCTGACACGAGCTGGATTATAATGAGCTGCAGAAATCCAGGGCTCAGAAAAATGAGCAGCAATAGATGGCACAGTGCATATAGATCAAAATGTACATCATTAACCAAATCAGCCCTCCCTCCCGAGTGTTTTAAACGTAAATCAAAAACAAAAAAATGCTGGATAAACTCAGCAGGTCTGGCAACATCGGTGAAGCGAGTTAACGTTGCCAGTACAATAAATATCCCTGTCGCTCTACGAGCTTTAACGTGCCAGGTTTTGTTCCGATAAGGAGATAGAGTAAACTACACGCAGCAGCGCGGATCTTACCTGCGATACACAGCAGGGCAGGGACATCTCGACAGAGGAGGCGAACGCTTCACACCACTGAGGGGGGGGGGCGCGGATTTTAGAGACAGAGCAGCTGGATGTGTGAATGTCCCTGGCTGATCATGACCTGCGGAAGGGAGAGGAGGTTAAATAGGAGCAGGGGAGGGGAAGAGACCGGTCCCGCAAAACAAAACAAAGCGGCACGGCGAGAGCAGCAGCAGCAGCAGCAGTGTCCCAGTCCCCACACACACAAACTCAGGCAGGCGGAGCCCAGTCCTCCGCTCGCTCCCTTCTCTGTTTATTCTGTCCCCAATAACAATCCACTTCCGGGAGACGTCAGTTTCTGTTGTGCAATTTCAGTAGCAATTCAAGGAAAATCCCCTCCCCCCGATTGAGAATATAAGGGAGAGAAAAAGAAATATCGCATGTTTCGAATTATTTATTTTTCATTTGTTTCAATCTCCAGTGCCTTTCAAATTGACCGCACATTTTTTTCTCCCTGACTTCACTTTGTATTTTATTCTGGATGGATTTCGCCCCATTGTTGCAAGGAATAATTCCCCCCCCCCACTTATACAGCAGTGACATTAACACTGAGACCAGCACCAAACGCAAAGTGATAAAGGAGAAAATGCACCTGTAAAGCACCTCCGGACAGCCTGAATTCATAAATGCAATATCTCAAAGCAGATGTGAAGATGCCCCTAGGGGTAAATTGAGGGAATGTAATTTGATTTATTCAGAATGGTGGACATTCACTCAAAGGAAAAGGTTTCGGATTAAGACTGTTCATTTGTACATGTACCTGGCTTGCAATAGATCAGTTGCCTTATTCTGTGATGAAGCTGATATGTTTCAATTGCTTCTCTCGCCCATTTTACTCCAAGACGGCAGAGTGGTTAGCAGCAAGCTGCCTCACAGTGCCAGAAATCCGAGTCACTGTCTATATGGAGTTTTCACATTCTCCCCATGTCTGTGTCAGTTTCCTCCCACATTCCAAATGTGTGCAAGTTAGATTGGTTGGTTATGTTGAATTGCCCCTCAATAGCAGGGGTACTATATGGGTTAAGGGGATACGACTTGGATGGGATTATTTTGGGTGTAATCTCAATGGGCCAAATGGCCTCCTTCTGCACTGTCCAGATTCTATGACAGATTTTGCCAGTACTGAATTAAACAAGTAGTGTATAAAATGTATAAAACGTTGGTTTGACCTCATTTGGAATACTGCGTCCAGTTCTGGTCGCCTTACTGCCGGAAGAACGTGGAGACTCTGGAGAGAGTGCAGAGGAGGTTTACCAGAATCTGGCTGGTATGGAAGGTCTGAGTTACAAGGAGAGATTAGGTAAATTGGGACTGTTTTCCTTAAAAAGACGTAGACTTAGAAGAGATCTAATAGAGGTGTACAAGATTATGAGGGGTATAGATAGAGTAAACAGGGTTAAGCTTTTTCCTAGGATGGACTCAAAATAGCACGAGGGGTCACGGGCTTAGGGTGAGGGGGGTAAGGTATAATTTGGATGCTAGAGGGAGTTTTTTCACATAGAGGGTGGTGGGGGTATGGAATGCGCTGCCAAGTAAAGTGGTGGAGGCAGGTACTCTGGAGTTATTTAAGAAATACTTAGATGGGCACATGAACAGAATGGGAATGGAGGGGTATAGAAAACTGATTTAAAATAGGGATCATGAGCCTTGGGAGTCCCTGGGAAGTGTGTAAATAGATGATGATATTGATGTACTTGTTTTTATCCTACAGGTGCTTTGGTCCACCTTGTTGTCTAACAAGGGACATACACGTGATGGGTCGTGAGAGGGCTGCTCTTGGATTTTTTTCGAGAGTATCCTAGTGCTTCACGTCGTTAGTGTACGCTTGACCTGGACCATTTGATGGACAACACGACAGCTCAGTGATTATCGCTGTGCTGTGCAGATACATGGATTTGGGCCTGTGTCTGTGGGAGTTTGCGCATTCTCCCCGTGCTTGCGTGGGTTTTCTCCGGGAGCTCCGGTTTCCTCCCGCATCCCAAAGATGTGCTCTTAGGCTAATTGGGAAAACAAATTCTCCCTAAATTGTCTCAAATTTGGTTTTTAATCCATAGATCTACAAAACTAAACAGGGATCACAGGTAGAGGTGGGAACATTGGGGTGGCGACATGGGCTCGTTGGGCTGATGGGCCTGTTTCCCGTGCTGTTTTGTTCTTTGTTCTTTGTATCGGAAAGAAATTAACCCTTCCAGGGGACTGTTGAGTGGATCAGTTGAGTGATACATCCCCTAGATTGAAAACAAATACCGAGCCAACCCAATCTTACCAGGATAAAATCAAATCACTGTAAGTAAAACCCATAGAAGGTTTCCACCAAAATGGTTTTGGATTTGGAATGCACTGCCTGATAGCCAGACAGGCAGATTTCTAACATTCCAAACAGAATTACCTGAACAGGAAATGTTTGCTGAGTTATGTGGGGGGGGATAGTGGCACTAAGTGAATTGTTCATGGATTGACTAGCACGGATATGACAGGCCGAATGGCCCTCTCCTGTGCTGTAACTATTCTGTAATGTGCACATGGTGCATTCAAACCGATTTGTGCAAGGTACAAATAAAAATTAAATCATTATCTGGTTCGTCTCATTAATGATATCATTAAGGTCCTGAAGGGAAGAAAGCTCACTGCATGATCTCTCTCCAGGTCACTTGGGCTCTGGGGATTAGCCAATGCAAGAACATAAGAAATCGGAGCAGGAGTAGGCCAGCTAGTCCCTCAAGCCTGCCCCGCCATTCAATAAGACCATGGCTGATCTGATAGTGGTTCAGTTCCACTTACCTGCCCGTTCCCCATAATCCTTAATTCCCTTATTGATCAGAAATCTATCTACCTGTGACTTAAACACATTTAACGAGGTAGCCTCCACTGCTTCAATGGGCAGAGAATTCCAAAGATTAACTACCCTCTGAGAGAAGAAGTTGCTCCTCAACTCTGTTCTAAATTGGCTCCCTCTTATTTTGAGGCTGTGCCCTCTAGTTCTTGTTTCCTTTCTAAGTGGAAATAATCTCTCTCCTTCTATCCTATTTAGCCCCTTCATTATCTTATAAGTCTCTATAAGATCCCTCTCTCAGCCTTCTAAACTCCAACGAGTACAGGCCCAATCTATTCAATCTCTCCTCATAAGCTAACACCCTCATCTCCAGTATTAACCTGATGAACCTTCTCTGCACTCCCTCCGAGGCCAATATATCCTTTCACAAATAAGGGAACCAAAATTGTACTCTAGTTGTGGCCTCACCAGTACTTTGTAAAATTGCAGTAAAACATCCTTGTTTTTATAATCCAGCTCCCTCGCGATAAAGGCCAACAATGGTTTAAATTGCTATTCTTTCACCTCTCAGACCAGGATATAAATCCAAACTAGACTGATGGGATAAAGAACTCTAAGTGAAATGAGATGCTATTAGTTCTTGGCTAACTCCATTAAGAACAAATAATCAGGTCATTCGACTCATGTGCTGTTTGTGAGGTATTGCACACACACTTTGCTGGTATGTTTGTCTACTAAGGTGTGACTACGTCTCATAAATAATGAATAATGAATTGATTGTAAAGTGTTTTGGGACATACTATGGATGCAACATGATCCATATCAATGTATGTTTTTCCATTTCTCTAGATCCCCACATGCTGTGATACACTCCTGTTCAGTAGCTCACTTACTTCCATCTTCAATGCTCTCCCTTCCTCCACCCCTCTCAAGGTCCATTATAATTCCAACCTCAGTATCTCTCACAGGACCATAGAATAATACAACAAGGAAGGGAATCCCTCGTGCCTACCCCAGCTCTCTGAAAGAGCTATCCAGTTAATGCCATTCCCTTGCCCTTTCCCCATCACTCCTCAAATGTTTTCACTTCAAGTATTATCCAATTCCATAGAATCCCTGCAGTGCAGAAAGAGGCCATTCAGCCCATCATGTCTGTACTGAATCTCTGAAAGAGCATTTTACCCAGGTCCAATCCCAATAATCCCATAACCCCCGCATTTACCATCCTAATCCACCTAATCCAGACATCTTTGGACATTAATTTAGTATGGCCAATCCACCTAACCTGCATTTATTTGGACTCCCTTTGGAAAGTTATCTCCAATGCTTTCACCTTCTTTCTAATCTTTGGTACCTGGAACTGGATTCAGTTCTTCAGCTGAGGCTGATCATGTGTTCTATACAAGTTTAACATAATCTTGTACTTTATGCACCCATTTATAAAGCCTAAAATACTTTGCCCTTTATTAACTGCTCTCTCAACCTGTCCTGCTGCCTTGAATGACTTAGTAAGAAATCTCACAACATCACGTTAAAACCCAACATATTTATTTGGAATCATGAGCTTTCTGAGTGCTGCTTCTTCATTGGGTGAGTGGAGAGGTAGGCTTCACAAACATGGCATCTACAGGCAGAGACACAATTGCAAGATAATGTTTGGAATACAAGTCTTTTCAGGTAATCAAGTCTTTACAGGTACAGACAGTGCAAGTGGAAAGAGGGATAATCAGAGATTAAAGAGATATGAATCGTCTCATGCTAGAACAGTTGGTGAGATTTTGCAAGCTCAGGCAAATGCTGGGGGTTACATGCAGTGTGACATGAACCCAAGATCCCACTTGAGGCTGTCCTCATGCATGCAGAAGTTGGCTATCAGGTTCCACATCAATTCTGCATTGCTGTGTGTCTTGAAGGCCACCTTGGAAACTGCTTACCCAAAAAACGGAGGCTAAATGCCCTTGTCTGCTGACATGTTCCCTGACTGAAAGAGAACAGTCCCATCTGGCAATTATTGCGCAGTGTCCATTCAGCTGTTGTCTTGGCATCTGCATGGTTTCATTGATGTATCACATCTTGGGACACCCTTTCCTTCAGCATATGAGGTAGACAACATTAGCTGATTCACATGAATATGTACTGTGTACCTGGTGGGTGGTGCTGTCACGTGTGATGGTGATATCCATGTCAATGATCCATCTTGCAGACTGGCTATGACAGGGTTGTGTGGTTTAATCTATGGTCTAATTTACTCCAGTCCAACGCCGGCACCTCTACATCTTGAATGACTTAGCACATACACATCTAGGCCCCTCTGTTTCTGCATTCCCTTTAGAGTCATACCAGTTATTTTATGTTCTCTCTATGTTCTTCACTTTACATTTCTCCACATTGAACTTCAACTGCCACTAGTCCAATCAGAGAACTCAATAAATTTAATCAAATATAACTTGCTTTTGCCAAATCATACTGTCTATCATTTATTAATCTACAATTTCCAAGTGATAATAACTTTGTCTCAAAGAAAGTTTTCTTAGGCCTTGACTGGCCTCTAAGTTCCCAAATTGGTTCCCCTCTCCTTTTTGAATAGAGATGTGACAATCGTGATCTTTCCATCCTCTGACACCATTCTTATACCTAAGAAGGGTTGGAAGAATGTGGCCTCTTGTATCCGGAGCCTCACCCCCTCAGCAACACAGGATGTAGCCCACACTGAGAGGCTGACTTTCCCACGTCAAGTGTTGCCAAACTTTTAAGTGACTCCTCTTTCTCTCTTATGATACTATCCAATCTCCCTGCTATCCCTCCTATACTACAACATTGGTTGTATTCTCTTTCATGAAGAAAGTAAGTACCTCAAGCATCCCAACTACCTCCACAAGAAGATCTTGTTGGTTCTTAAGTAACCCATCCTTTCTTTGACTACCTTTTTACTATTTATATGTTGAAGTCTTTAAATATTTAAGCACATGACATTTTGGTTTGGCTGCGTACCATGACTCAATTTTCATTGCCAGATCCTGATATAATTTCAGATTCATCTTTGAGTCAATGCCAAACTCTTTTTCTTAATTCAGAACTCCTCTCCGCTGAAGTCTTCCTTAGCTTGAAAGTATAACAAATTTTATGAGCAAACAGAGAGGAGAGAGACCTTGAGACAAGGAACTGTAACAGACAACATTAGAACAAAAAAAACCAGGATATTAAAGCTAGAAAAAGCAGAATGTTGAATGAATAATAGAATGGATCAGATTACAACAGATTTTGTTACATATAATTTTGATATTTTGACATTGCTAACAAACAATTAGCAATTTGTTGTTTTGCTAGGGATGATGGAGAAATACTGGAAGAGAAGTGTCAAGCTTACCCACATATTAGAGAAGAAAACCTTGGGAAGTACGGTTAAGAAATAAGTCTAGTTTCAGTTAGAAGTTAACATAGTGAGAATGTATCAGTTCACATAGTCTCTTTGTCAAAGAGAATAAAAGTTATGATATTCGAGTGGCTTGTGGGAGACTTGGACTAAAGACACCAGTGATGGATGTATGTTGATACGAATGTACAAATTAGGAGCAGAAATGGGCCATTCAGCGTCTCAAGCCTGCTTCACCATTTAGTAAGATTGTGATTGATCTGATTGTGGCCTCACTCCACATTCCGTCTATCTCCAATAACATTTAATTCACTGATTAGTCAAGAATCTATTTACCTCTGCCTTTCCCAACATCATGCACCATCTACCAATTTTTCTTGCCTACAAACTTAACCTATTTATGTGTCTTTGGAGATTCTTTATGTTCTCTTTACAATTTACTTTCCTACCTATTTGTGTGTCATCAGCAAACTTAGCAACCATACATTTGGTCTCTTCATCCAAGTCATTGATATAAATTGTAAATTGTTAAGTCCTCAACTTTGATCCACCCATCACCTCCGGCAAACTGGGGCAGCCAGGAGGTCATGATGTGGAGATGCCAGCGTTAGACTGGGGTAAACACAGTAAGAAGTCTCACAACACCAGGTTAAAATCCAACAGATAAACCTGTTGGACTTTAACTTGGTGTTGTGGGACTTCTTACTGTGGCAAGGAGGCATAGTGGTTAGCACAGGATTCGATTGGGTCACTGCCTGGATGGAATTTGCACATTCTCTCCGTACTTGTTTGGGTTTTCTCTGGGGGTTCCAGTTTCCTCCCACAGTCCAAAAATGTGCAGGTTAGGTGGATTGGTCATGCTAAATTTCCCTTTAGTGTCAGGGAACTAGATAGGGTAAATATCTGGAGATAGAGCCTTGGTGGGATTGTGGTCGGTGCAGACTCAATTGCTAAATGGCCTCCTTCTGCACTGCAGGGTTCTATGATTCTATGATTCAAAATGACCCATTAATGCCTACCCTCTGCTTCCTGTTTATCCATGCTACCACAACTATAAACCTTATTTTGCATAGTAACCTTTAGTTGATGTATTGTTAAATGCCTTCTGGATATTCAAGTACATCACATATTCATAAGTATCCCTTTATCTATATTGCTTGTTACTACTAGAGTTTACTGTCAAGGATTTCAAAACTCGGCATTTGAAAAGCAGTGGTATAATCAGATAAAATCAGCATGGATTTACAAAATAGAAATCATGCTTGATGACTCTATCGGAATTTTTTTAAAGATATAACTAGTAGAGTTGACCAAAGAGAACCAGTGGAAACCAGTGAAAGAATTTAGACTTTCAGAAGGCTTTCAACAAGGTCTCACATAACAGACTACTATGTAAATTTAAAGCACATGGGATCGCAGCTAACGTTTTGAGATGGATAGAAAGCTGATTAGCGGATAGGAATCAAAGAGTTGACATAAATGGGCCTTCTTCTGATTGGTAGGCAATGGCTAGTGGGGTTCCACAGGAATCTGTGCTTGGACCCCAACTGTTCACATTATATATTAATGATTTGAAAGAGAGAACTGAACATATTATCTCCAAATTTGCAGATGATACAAAGTTGGATGGGGGGGTAAGCTGTAAGAAGGATGCTGAGATGCTTTAGCATGATTCGGATAGGCTGAGTGTGTGGGCATATGCATGGTAGATGCAGAATAATGTGGATAAATGTGAGGTTATCCACTTTGGTAGCAATAATAGGAAGATATATTATTACTTGAATGGGTATAAATGGAGAGAGGCGGATGAGAACTGGAAATACTCATGCATCCATTGCTGAAAGTCAGTGTGTGGGTACAGGAGGCAGTAGACAAATGGTATATTAGCCTTTATAACAAGAGGATTTGAGTATAGGATAGTAATGTTTTGTTGCAGTTGTATAGGGTATTGGCGAGTCCATACCTGGAGTAACATGTGCAATTTTGGTGTCCATATATCTGAGGAAGGATTTCCTTGAAATAGAGGGAGCACCACAAAGGTTTACCAGGTTGATTGCTGCGATAGTAGATCTGTCATGTGAGGAGAGACTAAGTCGGTTAGCATTACTACACTGGAGTTTAGAAGAGTGGGAGGGGATTCATAGAAGCTTATAAAATTCTAACCGGGTTAGATAAGGTAGATTCAGAAAGAATGTTCCCAGTGCTGGGGGTGTCCAGAACTCGGGATCATAGTTTGAGAATGAGGGGTAAACCTTTTAAAACTGAGGTGAGAGAAATTTCTTTGCCCAGACGCTGATGGATATGTGGAATTCACTGTTACAGAATGTTAAGGCCAAAATGTCTGATTTCAAGAAGAAATTAGATGTAGCTGTTGGTACTGAAGGGATCAAGGGATTTGGGAGGATGGGGAAAATCAGAATATTGAATTTGATGATCAGTCATGATCAAAATGAATGGCAGGAAAGGCGCAAAAGACCATATGGTCTACTCCTGCTTCTAGTTTCTATGTTTCCTCAAAGAACTCCAATAAATTGGTCAAATATGATTTCCCTTTCACTAAACCATATTGACTCCACCTGACTGTATTGAGATTTTCTAAGTGGGCCACTGTAACTTCCTCAATAATAGATCCCAGCAATTTCCCTATTTCCTTAAACTGGAAGTGAAATTTTGCCATGTTAGGATCACTGCTATTGAGGGGCATCTTCACAATGAGGTCATGAATTAATCCTGTCTCATTGCGCATTATGTGAAGATGCCGGCACCAGACTGGGGTAAACACAGTAAGAAGTCTCACAACGCCAGGTTAAAATTGCACATTGCCAGACTGCCCAAGTCAAAGCTGAAGAATTGCATACTTGTTGAATGCAAACATATATAATTTGTTTGCTATAGAGAGCCACCAATATGGCTGCTTTGGCTTCAATCTTCTCCAGCTTGCTGCTCTCACTATATCTCACTTATGATTTAAGTTACACTGTAACCCATCCTTCTCCTTCCAACTCCTTTCTTCCTCCTCAAGCTCACTTACTTCATACCTCCTCTTCTCTTGATCTCTTCCTCAGAGGGGAGTTAAGAAGAATTGGTCTGAGACTGAAACCTCATATAGGCCAGACCAGGTGAAAAAGGCAAATGTTCATACCTGAAGGAGAATAGTGAACCAGTTAAGTGTTCACAGCAATCTAACAGTTAATTCTCATTTTTATTATTAATAGCTTTTTATTCACAGATTTTTTTAAAAGAAAACTGAATTGCCAAATTGCTATGGTAGAATATGAATTCACATTCTTTAGATTATTAGTCTGGTAGTAAATTTATTATACACTATAGTATGACGTTAACGTACCTTCAAGAGAGGTTTCTTTAAAAACATGATTTCTGTAGCTCACTTCAGTGATGTTATTGTTGCCAGCTTGACTGGAAATGTCCTTTTATTGTTACTTAAGTGGTTTCAGTGGGGTTGTGTGAGTTTACTCTGGGATTAGTTTTACGATCCTGCCTTGTTAGGAGGATGATCATGTGTTTTTGGACAGGTTTTTTTCAGTTTCAGTTTGGAGCTGCAGGTTTGAGTTCTAGTTTTAGAAGGGATAGTAAGTTAAAAAGAAATGTTTCCCTCTCTTCCTGTTATTTTGAAAATTTTGTTGGTTATCTGAAAACAAGTTCTTGTTTTCCTGAAAGGTGAAAACCTGCTATTATTGACAGCTGGAGCAGAGTCTCTCTGGTGTTTTGGGAAGCTGTGTGGGCCCTTTGAACACACTTGATGTGGAACATATCACACATATGCTGACCAAATTCAAGATGTAAAATTTGTGATTCAGGCAGGGCTTCGTAAAATACTTTGGAGTTTCTATCCTGAACCATAACCATAACTCCTCAGGCAGAGATTGGCCTTTCATTATACTTTGTCTTTCTCAGAGAACAAAGATGTCTTCATTTTGCTGATGACATTATGACAACATCAGGTAGGAAGTTATGAATAATGACAGAATCAGCGCTGGCAAATATAGACAGAGATCAGCCAAAGCAGATCAACTTCAGTACTGAGATGAGTGTCTTTAAGACAGAGATAGATAGGTTCTTGAATAATAAGGGGATCAGGGATTATGGGGAAAAGGCAGGAGAATGGGGATGAGAAAAATATCAGCCATGATTAAATGGCGGAGCAGACTCGATGGGCCAAGTGGCTTAATACTCCTCCTATGTCTTATGGAAAATCAAGACAATTACAGATAATGCAAAAGCTTCTGCAATATATAATGATGATCACAATTCAAAAGCTTCAATGACTTACTATCCTCACCAAGGTTGGTGAGGACAGAGTTTGACGTTTTCAAGAGTTGTGATTGTTTTCAATTCAGTATGTACTGGACAAATATAAAGTCAAACAACAAAATAAGTCACTCGTACTTCTTGAGCTAACAAACAAGGAGTTTGTTTTAATTGCTAAAAACACACTCACATAACAGCATAAGGTTTATTAAAAGGGCAAAACACATCCCAATTCCCAACACACATATTTGCAAATAGAGAGGAGATAGAAATGATAACAGTTAAAGTTCATAAGAAAAAAAAATACTCTCCAATGTTCCCATGGGTGGGCTGTTATAGCTAATGTAAACTGGTTGTTGTTTTGAAGACAGACTTTTTAAAATCTATAATCTCTTTTTTTCCAAAATGAGTGCTCTGGCACTTAAGAGTTCTTTTTGATTAAAATTCTGTATTTCTGTAATGTATTCCAAAATGTAACAGGATATTTGAGCACAGGAAGAGAGAGGCAATGTTACATTCTACAGTCATCTTCTCAATTGTGCTGATGCCTTCTACAGACTCCTCTGCTGTAACAAACAGAGAAACTTATAATCTTAAGTATTCACAAGTGGGGTTCCGGTCATGTGAGAGTTAGCTATTGGTAATCAATGGAGGACAATCCGTATTAACAAAGGAGCTTCTTTCTCCCATCATCAAAGCTGTCAAAATGCCATCAAAGCACACATTAGAGTTCCTTAGCATCTTCCTTGCATTATGAGTTTTGTTGATCCTCCTTTGTTCCAGGCACCTTCATAGATTCTAGTGGCCTGTTTGTCCTTGTATTTTGGAGAGAGTTCAGACAATGTCAGATGTGAAGTCTGTCAAAGAAATGCCTAGATACACCCACTGGTAATCTGCTGTCAGGGGCTGCCAAACTTGGCCATTTTATGACACATGGTGGGGAGGAAGGTATTTTCCGCTCCTTTTTATTGGTAGGATCAGCGACAGGAGTGGAAAATCTCACAAGAAGTCCAACTGCATTTCATGCTAACATAAAAGTGTTGCCCAGTTATCTCTGTTTTCCCAAAATTGACATAACAGCACTCCCAATGTTCAATATCAGGATCATCATTATAATACATTTATGTCTCATTGTCATTGATAAGATGGAATCATCCCAGCTCATAAGAACATCCATTCATGTAAGTGTTAGACCAGTGTGAATTATGACTGGTCTCCTATAGCGTGCACCTGATGGGGCAGTCCTTCCAGAGGAGCTCAGGTGAATGCAACACTCGAGGGAAGAGGTTGAAGCCTGGGCACTACGCAGGCAGTGCTGAGCAGGGGTGTTGCATCGGAGGGTGGGGGCATACCATATGAACTTTTGTGCACTGGGGCATCCTCTTAAAAATGGCTCCCCAATTTTTAAAAGCCTAAGTTGCTCTAGTGGGGCAGGGCCAGCCTGACTTCATGGGACCCAAAACTTACCATTATTTTCCATGTTCCCAAATATAGAATCATAGAATCCTACAGTGCTGAAGGAAGTTATTCGATCTATTTGGTTTGATTTATTATTGTCTCATGTATTAATATGCAGCGAAAAGTATTGTTTCTTGCACACTATACAGGAAAAGCATACCGTACTTAGAGAAGGAAAAATGTTTTATTATTTATTAGTGTCTCAAGTAGGCTTACATTAACACTGCAATGAACTAACTGTGAAAATCCCCTAGTTTCCATACTCCGATGCCTGTTCCAGTACACTGAGGGAGAATGTTCTTTGTTCTAATTTAGCATGGCCAATGCGTCAGCATGTCTTTCAGACTATGGGAGGAAACCAGAGTACGTGGAGAAAACCCACACAGACAAGGGGAGAGTGTGCAGACTCCACGTAGAAAGTGATTCAAGCCGGGAATTGAACCCAGGTCCCTAGCGCCGTGAAGCAGCACTTGTGCCACCATGCCACCCCAACATTCGGCAGGGGCAGCTGCCCTTCATGCCAGCAGCTCCAACACACTTTTCCCTCCCGCTATCTCACTCTGCAGGAAAAATTCAGCCCAACGCCTTTGCAGTGCGAGATTTTCCTTTCCTTTCCAAAAGCAATCCAAAGGCATTACACCATCTAATAAAACCAATGATTAACATTCCACATTGCACACGGCACATCGTTATGATCGGATATAGAAGCAACGTCTTTCTTTTCATCAAAACCAGACAAGGAATGGGCTGTCCATTGTGTAACAATGAAAATAATGTGATTTAGAAGCTGCTTATGTGCCTACAGATGGAGGGTGCACTTAACAAAATACAGAGCAGTGAGCAGAAAAGGAGCTGTAAGAGGGCAGCAAATAGTTTTGTTAATGAATCCATTGTGGGTCATAAGCTGCTTATGCAGCTAGTTAAAAGGATACACTTAGATGGAATTAGCAAAATAAGCAATATGAAATATATGATTGAAAAAACAGATTATGATCATGATTTCTGGTGGTACTTCCTGTTTTCACTGCATGCATTTTTCATAATATTACATTGTATTAAAATGCACCTTACTTATATGGTGACTACAAGAATGAGTATTTGAAATTTTAAAGTTCATTTATTAGTGTCAGAAATAGGCTTACATTAACACCACAATGAAGTTACTGTGAAAATCCCGTAGTCGCCACGCTCCGGCGCCTGAGGGAGAGATTAGCATGGCCACAGCACGTTTTTCAGGCTGTAGGAGGAAACCAGAGCACCTGGAGGAAACCCGTGCAGAAACGGGGAGAACATGTAGATTCCACAAAGACAGTGATCCGAGCCAGGAATTGAAACCAGGTCCCTGTGAGGTAGCAGTGCTAACTGTTCTGCCACCGTGGAGGAGGTCCCTTCAGCTGGAGTTTTCATCGAATCAGAAAGGCCATCAGAATGTCTCCATCAATCCCAACAGCACCAGGAACACATCAATGACCACTGCCGGGACGGCTGGAGAAGAAGGAAGAAGTTCCATGGATCGCTGGGGCAGATAAGTCTGAGGGCTTGAACAGAAAGAGTTGGGATAGATCAAGGTGGGGGTTTAAGTCTGCAGCCAGGTCTGAAGGAAGGGATTTCCACCTTAGGGGGACTATCCTGCGATCAGCAAAGAACAGTCCCTGAAGTACAAACACTGTTTCTCCCCATCCTTCCCAATCTTTCAAAAACCTTTTTCAAAAATTGAGCTGCCTGATCCCATCCAAATATTTGATGATGTGGCTAACATATTACCACAGTTAGTTGGTTTGGTAACAAGCCTCATTGATTCTTGGTCACTTATTTGAATATAGAAACATAGAAACTAGAGGCAGGAGTAGGCCATTCAGCCCTTGAGCCTTTTGATCATGGCTGATTGTTACATTCAATATCTTGATCCCACTTTCCCCCCACATCCTTGATCCCTTTAGTCTCAAGAGGTATATCTAATTTCCTCTTGAAATCATACATTGTAGCCTCAACTACTTTCTGTGACAGTGAATTCCAAACAGTCACCACCGTCTGGATGAAAAAATATCTCCTCACCTTAGCCCTAAAGGTTACCTGTTATTTTCAAACTATAACCTGTAATTCTCCCCCTGGAATAATTCTGTGATTTATTCCATTCCCCTGTCCTTTCTGCACTGTGGTCAAATATTTCCCTTTCTAGTATTTATTAATTTTTGAAAGGTTTTATTGAACATACTTTCAGCATTCTATCAGGAAATACATTCCAGATCAAAAAACTAACTGTGTAAAAATACTCATCTCTTGCCTGGTTCTTTTGTCACTTACTGTCTTCCGGTGATGTGCCTCTCTACTATTGAAAATTGTCTCTTATTTATGCGATAAAAACCCTTTTGAACACCTTTGTTAAATCTCTCCATAACTTTCTCTGCTCTAAGAACAACTCCAAAGAACAATGCCAACCTTTGCTAATCTCTCCAGATATCAATCCAGTAAATGCTTCAAGGGTGGTTTCTAGAATCTGGAACCAGAGGACACCATTTCAAAATAAGATGTCCCGTTTAACACAGATTGAGGAGGAATTTCTTCTTTCAGAAGGATGTTTGTCTCTGGAATTCGCTTCCACCGACGAGTGAAGGCTGGGTTGTTGAATATATTCAAGGCTGAATTGAACAGAAGTTTGATTCAATTTGATTAGATTTGTTATTGTCACATGTATTAGTTTTACAAAGAAAAGTATTGTTTCTTGCACGCTATACAGACAAGGCATATTGTTCATAGAGAAGGAAAGGAGAATGTAGTGGTATGGTCATAGCTGACATGTAGAGAAGGATCAACTTAGTGCGATGTAGATCTGTTCGAAAGTCTGATGGCAGCAGGGAAGAACTGCTCTTGGTACGTGACCTCAGACTTTGATATCTTTTTCCCAATGGAAGAAGGCGAAAGAAAAAATATTTGGGGCGCACGGGGTCCTCAATTATACCGGAAGCGTAGACAGAGTCAATAAATGGAGGCTGGTTTGCATGATGGATTGGGCTACATTCATGACCTTTCGTAGTTTTTTGCAGTCCAGGGCATTACAGGAGCCATACCAAGCTGTGATACAACCAGAAAGAATGCTTTCTATAAAAGTTGGTGAGAGTCACAAATTTCCTTAATCTCCTGAGAAAGTAGAAGCACTGGGAGGCTTTCTTAACTATAGTGTCAGCTTGGGGGACTAGGACATGGTGTTGGTGATCTGGACACTTAGTTGAAGCTCTTGATCTTTTCTACTGCGTTGATGCAAACAGGGGAATATTCTCCATCACACTTCCTGAAGTCGTTTTGTCCTACAAAAGGTTGAGGGTGATGGGTAGCAGGCAGAAAGTAAACTGAGGCAACAATCCTTGATCTTATTGCGTGGTGGAGCAGGTTTGATGGGCCAAATGTTCCTGTTGCAATTTCTTATGATCTTATGAACCTTAATCTGTCCTGCTTTTCACTAAGGTCTTAATACCTTTATTAAGGTGTGATGCGCAGAATTGGTGACAATATTCTAACTGGAGCAGATCTAGATTTTTGTAAAGATTTAACATAACTTGTTTATAAAATCAAACATTCCAAGTTTTTTCAAAAATATTTTCAATTTGTCCTGCCACATTCGAAGGTACATGTGTGTACGAAGCGCAGGTCTCTGTTCTGTGCCTCCTTTCAAAGTGTACCATTCAGTTCACATTGCCTTTCTTCATTCTGCTGACCGAAATGCATGATTTCATGCCTCTCTTCACTAAAGTTCATTTGTCATGTGTTTTCCTACTTCAACAATCTGACTCTATTCTAAATTAAAATATATTTATTAGTGTCAGAAGTAGACCTACATTAACACTGCAATTAAGTTACAGTGAAAATCCCCTGGTTGCTACACTCTAGCGCCTTTCTGGGTACACTGGGAGAGAATTTAGCATGGCCAATGCACCTAATCAGCTCTGGACTGCGGGAGAAAAGTGGAGCATCCGGAGGAAACTCCATGCAGACCACAGGGAAACTCTACACCCAATCCCGGCAGTTTATTACATTTCTGTGTTTAGTTGTATGGCAATGTGTCAACAGAAAGAACCTATGGAAACCGGGTTGTTTTCAGCATTCAGCCTCTTTATTTATCATGAATTCTGTAATGCACATTGTGGACATATGGCTGTTATGACTGTTAAACATAAAAAATGTATATTTTTCCTGAGCTAAAATAAGATTTGTAGTTGCCGGAATTTAGCCAACTAAATTCCATGACTTTCCAAGCACAGCTACACAACACAAGTGATGTTAGTGTTCCAGGGAGCATTACTGAAAGTAAATATAATTGAAGCTATTGATGGTGAAGACCTGAGCTAAAGTTCCCAAGGTCACTGCAGCATTTGATTCAGTACATATAGAAGAACACTTCTTCATAGAGTCTCTACAGTGCAGAAAAAGGCTCTTTACCTCATCAGATCTGCACTGACTCTGAAAAGGCATCTTACCCAGGTCCACTTCCCTGCCCTATCCCCATAACTCCGCACATTTCCCATGGCTAATCCATCTAACCTACACATCTTGAGACACTAAAGGGCAATTTAGCATGTCCAATCCACCTAACCTGCACATCTTTGGACTGTGGAAGGAAACCCAGAGCACCTGGAGGAAACCAACACATACATAGGGAGAATGTGCGAACTCCACACAGAGAGTGAGCCAAGGCCAGAATTGAATCCAGGTCACTGGAGCTGTGAGTTAACAGTGCTAACCACTGTGCCACTGTGCCACCATGCCACCCCATTTGATCGGTTTGTACTAACTGGACACAAATTGTCACTGATGCAGAGTTGAGAGGGAAACTGGGCATAGGAACATAGAAATTAGGATCAGAAATAGACAAATTCAGCTCTTCGAGCCTGCTCCGCCATTCAATCAGATCATGGCTGACCTCTCCCTGATCTCAAACCCACTTCCCCACCCACTCCTCGTATCCCTCTTTTTATTAGAAATTTATCTCTTTCTGAAACCAATGATTTAGACTCCACCGTGCCACAGGGCAATAAGTCTCACAAATTCACCATCCTAGCGCAAAGTAGTTCCTCCTGATGTTAGTTGTAAATCTGCTACTTTTTAACTTATACCTGTGACCTCTTGTTCGAGATTATCTCATAAGTGAAACATTTTGTCTACGTTTACTTTATCAATGCCTTTCAAAATTTTATATATCTCGATCAGATCTCCCCTCATCCTTCTGAATTCAGTGAGTATAAGCCCAAACTGTTTAATGTTTCCTCATACATCAACCTTTTCATCCCCAGAATCAATCTGGTCAACCTCCTCTGAACTGCCTCTAATGTCACCATTTCCTTTCACTAATAAGGGAACCAAAACTGGACACAACACTCCAGAGGTGGTCTCACCAACACTATATGGTTGCGATAACTTTTCTACTGCAGTCTCTTTTATATAAATGCCAACATCTGCTATGTGTTGTCTGGGAGAGCGATAGAGACAGGTTGCCTCACATCCTTTAAAAAGTACCTGGATGAGCACTTGGCACATCATAACATTCAGGGTTATGAGCCAAGTGCTGGCAGACGGGATTAGATGGGTGTTCGGGTGTTTCTAATGTATCATTCAGACTCGATGGGCTGAAGAGCCTCTTCTGTGCTGTGTGATTTTACGATTTTATGATTCCCTTTGCCTTTTTTGTACAAACATGCTGCACCTGCGTGCCGACTTTCTGTGAACTTTATATCCTCTGCACTGCCTGCTTTCCCATGTATTTTAATATCATCTGCAAATTTTGCTACATTATACACTGTCCCTGCTTGCAGATAGATTGTAAGCAGTTGGAGGTCCGAGGGCTGACTCCTGCGGCACCCTGCTAGTTACATTTCACCAGTCAGGGAAGGACCTATTTATCCCGACTCTCTGCTTTGTGTCAGTCAGCCAATCCTCAATCCAATCCCCAATCCCCTGCCATCTCACCTCCTGGATCAGTGTTTTAATGTGGCACCTTGTCAAATGCCTTCTGGAAGTCCAGATATAGCTACATCCACAGGCTCAGGGCAGCAAGGATCATGAGCCTATAACACATAATTCTCAATTTTAGCCCCATTTAAATTAATGGCAGGAAAAGCAGCAGCGCGCAGCTGAAAATGTGTAAAAATTAACATACTAGATTGAATGTAAATCTATTATTTAATAATATAAAAAATACACATAGCAATACTTATGCTGTGGCTACTTCAGGGCCTTGACACAATGGAGACATTATCTCATTAATCTTCCACAAGAAGACACAGTGAATCAGTCAAGTGATTAAAGGAAGATCATTTAGGATGAATAGTTTGTGTAATGGAGGTACCAGAATGAGAAAAAGTGCCAAACCATAAGTGATACCCAGATAACCGATTTCAAATATCCTGAAGAATTAAGGTTTAATAATCAAACTGTGTTGTACCTTGAAACAAAGTGTGGTGACTGTCCCTTTAAGAGCAACAACAGCAGATTGCTGCAGAACATTAGGGTGCCCGGAGTTGGGGGTAAGGTATTAGTGTGGATAGAGGATTGGTTGTCTAATAGGAAGCAGAGAGTAGGAATCAATGGGTGCTATTCTGATTGGCAGCTGATAACTAGTGGAGTGCCACAGGGATCAGTGCTGGGGCCTCAACTGTTTACCATTTACATAGACGATCTGGAGGAAAGTGCTGAGTGTAAAGTAATGAAATTTGCTGATGACACAAAGATGAGTGGAAAAGCAAATTGATTGGAGGGTGCGGAAAGTCTGCAGAGAGATCTGGATAGGCTGAGTGAGTAGGCAACGACCTGGCAGATGCAGTATAATGTTAGCAAATATGAGGTTATCCACTTTGGTAGAAATAATAGTAAGAGGAATTATTGTTTAAAGGGTGAAAAGCTGCAGCACGCTACGGTGCAGATGGACCTAGGGGTCCTTGTGCACAAATCACAAAAACTCAGTCTGTAGGTGCAGCAGGTGATCAAGAAGGTGAATGTAATGTTGGCCTTTATAGCGAGAGGGATAGAATATAAAATCAGGGAGGTCTTGCTGCAACTGTACAGGGCACTGGTGAGGCCACAACTGGAGTACTGTGTGCAGTTCTGGTTGCCGCATTTGAGGAAGGATATATTGGCCTTGGAGGGAGTGCAGAGAAGGTTGACTAGGCTGATACCGGAGATGAAGGGGTTAGCTTTCGAGGAGAGATTGAATAGACTAGGTTTGTACTCAGGAGTTTAGAAGGCTGAGAGAGGATTCTATAGAGACATATAAGATAATGAAGGGGATGGATAGGGTAGAGGTAGAGAGATTCTTCCCGCTTAGAAAGAATAGCAGGACTAGAGGGCACATCCTCAAAATAAGTGGGGGGGGCAGTTTAGATTGGAGTTGAGAACATAGAACATAGAACATAGAACATTACAGCACAGAACAGGCCCTTCGGCCTTCGATGTTGTGCCGACCAAAATAAAAAGCAATGCCCCTCCAAACTAAACCATTCCCTTCTCTTCCATATACTTATCAATTAACCTCTTAAACGCCACCAAACTTGGCGCATCTACAACAGCTGCAGGCAGGGCATTCCACTCCCTAATCACTCTTTGAGTAAAGAACCTACCTCTGATATCCGTCCTATAACTCATACCCCTTAATTTAAAGCTGTGTCCCCTCGTGCTAGCTTTCTCCATCCTAGGAAAAAGGCTATCACTGTCCACCCTATCTAAACATCTAATCATCTTATATGCTTCAATAAGATCCCCTCTTAGCCGCCTCCTTTCTAACGAAAACAACCTCAAATCCTTCAACCTCTCTTCATAGGACCTGCCCTCCATACCAGGCAACATCCTGGTAAACCTCCTCTGTACCCTCTCCAATGCCTCCACATCTTTCTTATAATGTGGGGACCAGAACTGCACACAATACTCCAAGTGCGGCCGCACTAGAGTTTTGTACAGTTGCAACATGATGCTGCGGCTCCTAAATTCAATCCCCTACCAATAAAAGCTAAGACTCCATATGCCTTCTTAACAACTTTATCCACTTGACTGCCTACTTTCAGGGATCTATTGACACATACACCAAGATCCTTCTGTTCCTCAACACTATTAAGAGCCCTACCATTAGCCCTATACTCTACACATTTATTGTTCCTGCCAAAGTGCATTACCTCACACTTTTCCACATTAAACTCCATTTGCCACCTCTCGGCCCAGCTCTGCAACTTGTCCAAGTCACTCTGTAAACTATAACACCCCTCTTCACTATCTACCACTCCACCGACTTTAGTGTCATCTGCAAATTTACTGATCCATCCCTCAATACCCTCATCCAGATCATTTATAAAAATTACAAACAGCAGGGGCCCCAGCTGTGATACAACCAGAAAGGATGCTTTCTATACAATGATGGTTAATGTTAAAGTTGGCTGACACGATTAGGTCCAGACCTAGATGTTATCTAGAATCATTATGAGTACTTTCATTCTGAAGGTTACTGATAAAGCAGCAGAAGATGGTTCTTTGATAAACTTTGAGTGAAGGAACTTCTTCACTCAAAGGGTGGTGAACCTCTGGGATTCTCTGCCCATTGAAGTGGTGGAGGCTACCTCACTAAATATATTTAAATCATGGGTAGATAGGTTTCTGATAGACGAGGGATTTAAGGGTTATGGGGAGAAAGCAGGAAAGTGGATCTGATCCACTTCCGATCAGCCATGATCTTATTGAATGGCGGGGCAGGAGGGGCTAGATGGCATACTCCTGCTCCTGTTTCTTATTTTTTATGTTCTTATGCTCTTACTAAAGGTCACTTGGCCGGGGTGGGGGGGAGCACAATTGGGACTCAGAATAGGGTCATCTCCCCAATCTGGTGTGTTGCTTAAAGAAACAATCACGACCCAAATGCTCTTTAATAGCAACAGGATTGCGGGCAGGGTGCTTTCAATGTCTGAGTATTATTGAGAAAAAAACAATTATACAAGGAAATAAGGAATTGCCTCAAATGACTCAACAAGTTAGGTGAGCCAGGGAGCCGCAGGACATTACTGCAGGAGTTTATCAAAGAACATCTTCTGCTGCTTTATCAGTAACCTTCAGAATGAAAGCACTCATAATGATTCTAGATAACATCTAGGTCTGGACCTAATCGTGTCAGCCAACTTTAACATTAACCATCATTGTATAGAAAGCATCCTTTCTGGTTGTATCACAGCTTGGTATGGCTCCTGCTCTGATCAAGGCTGCAAGAGACTACAGTCTGCCATGCAAACCAGCCTCCCATCAATCGACTCCATCTATACTTCTTGCTGTCTCAGCTATGCAGCCAGCATAATTAAGGAACCCACACACCCTGGACATTCGCTCTTCCACCTTCTTCCACTGAGAAAAAAGTGCAAAAGTCTGAGATCACATTACCAGCTGACTCAAGAACAGCTTCTTCCCTGCTACCATCAGACTTTTGATGGACCTATCTTATATTAAGTTAATCTTTCTCTATATGCTAGCTATGACTGTAGCACAACATTATGCATCGTCTTCTTTCCTTCTCCCCTATGTATTCTATGAATGGTATGCTTTGTCTGTATAGCGCACAAGAAACAATATTTTTCACTGTATGCCAATACACATGACAATAATAAATTCAAATCAAATCATTGAGGTTACCAGTAGTTTGACTGGGTCGAGACCATTTTTACAAGATAAGGGGAGAGACTGGGTGCTCTGCAACAAGTTTACCCAGGAGAGAGACAGAGAGTGAATTTGGCTGGGGAACACACCATGGACAGTGAGGATATAAAGAGAACAGGAATCAGGGCCTGTGCTTTACCCAGGAAGAGAGGCAGAGAGTGAACCTGGCTGGGGAATGCACCATGGATAGTGAGGATGCAGAGAGAACAAGGACCAGGGTCTAGGCTTTATCCAAGAGAGAGGCAGACTCACTGTCACTGCTTCAGCTGCACAACACCAGCTTTGTAAGGAAATAACCAATTGGTGTAATCACGGGAAAGTCATGAAGTAATTGATTGGTGAGTTATGGCAATTGGGGACGACCTGTAAAGTGCTGAAATTGAGTATAACATAAAACATTTGCACATCCTGTAATTAGCTAGCTTAAAATAGTCAGGAGACTTAAATCGCTGATATTGTGAAAACAAGGCTAACTACCTGCAACTATTAGTGATTGTAAGGTTTTATTAGTACTAGTAAATCTAACTGCAGTACTGAGATTTATTGGGAAGGGTCGAGTTTAATAGTTAAAAATAAATTAAAATTATTAACTAATTAACATATAAAATAGTGAAGAGAGAGAGACAGAGAAGAGAGTTTACAGATAAACTGTAAAAGTGACATCACAGGAGTCCCATAGGTTGATTTGGAAATTACAGATCTTTCCAGACTTCACACAGTGGAGATGATTGGTGAGTTATTATATTATATCATGTAATAGTGAAGGGACATTTGTTAATGGAGTTGCCTGGGGGTCAGTGTTTGGACCTTTGCTCTTCCTGAAGCATGACTGTGGTGTGCAGAGCACGATTTCAAAATCTGTGGCTGATACGAAGATTGGAAACATGGTCAGCTGTGATGAGGATAGCTTTGCATTGATAGCCCCTGTGAATAAATAAATACATTAGCCCACCAGTTAACGTGCCCAGGTTATAAAGCTTGCTTTCATCCATTATCACCCAGAACTGAACGTTAGTTGCAGGATAAGTCATACAAACATACTCTTCTGTAAATTGCAGCAATCCTACCCTATCTCACTGTTCAGAGCAGAATGGTAATGTCCTGGATTGGAATAGGGTCTCATCTGACAGTTGAGATCTGCACATGACTGGTCCATCTAAGAAGGAGTTCTTTTGGTTTGTATCTAGAACGAGTATGAATTGGGCATTTCCCGTCATCCTCATTGTCGAACCACCATCAGACTCCGAGCATCATTACAAAGGTGACATGGTGGCACGGTAGTTACTGCTACTGCCTCACTGTGACAGGGACCTGGATTCAATTCCCACCTGGGTCACTGTCTGTGCAGAGTCTGCATGTGCTCCCTGTGTCTGCATGGGTTTCCTCCAGTTTCCTCCCACAGTCTGAAAGATGTGCTGGATAGGTGCGTTGGCCATGTTAAATTCTCCCCTAGTGTACAGGTGTTGGAGTGTAGTGACTACGAGATTTTCACAGTAACCTCATTGCAGTGTTAATATAAGCCTGCTTACGGTGAATAAATAAACTTTATTTTTGCCAATAACTTGCAGACACCAAACAAAAGTGACAAGTTGCTGCTCTTGCAAAGTGAAAAATTGGTCAGTTATGACACAGCCATCTGGAAAGCACAGCCCATTGAGGCTGGGAGCGAGCACCATGGGGAAGAGCGGTGCTGTGACCAAGCAGGTAGCAGTAGACTTCTGTGCAGTCCAAAGCAGTTCACCTGTTCTTCCTGGCCCCAGAAAAGTCTTAACCTTGCTTCAGGGAGAGGCCCGCTGAGATCCCATCATGGACAGCTACCTCAGTCTTTCAATGCTCAGAAAGATGCACGTTCGGCCTGCTCCCTTTGAAAATTGCATACAGACCAATTTTATAGAATTAAAGACCCTTTCAGTTGGTTTGGGTGAGAATGCTGATGCTCATTTAAAAGTGGGTTCAGTTGATTCAGGATGGTGCAGTGGCACAGTGTAAACCTTAGTGCCTCACAGCACCAGCGATCCGGGTTCAATTCTGGCCCCGGCCGACTCTCTGTGTGGAATCTGTGCATTCTCCCTGTGTCTGCATGGGTATCCTCCGGGTGCTCCAGTTTCCTCTCACATTCCAAAGATGTCTGGGTTAGGTGGATTGGCCATGCTGAATTGCTGCTTAGTATCAAGGGGGGGTTAGCAGGGTAAATAGGGGGGTTACGGGGCTGGGGCCTGGGTGGGATTGTTGTTGGTGCAGAATAAAACGAGTGTATGTTTTTGAGGTTACTTTTAGGTCAGCCATAATCTTGTTAGATGGTGGAGAAGGCTGAAGGGGTTGAATGGCCTGCTCTTGCTCCTTGTTCATATGTACCTGCCAGACTTTCAACTTCCAGTCTTCTATTTTTCAGGCGAGCGGTTGGCGGTTGATAGATTCCACCACCACCTCCCCACTCCCCGCACCCCACCAAAATCTAATCTCAGTGAATCACCGTTCAAATGGTGCACAGTTGTGAACATGATCTGGTCTGGTCAGATGGTTTATAAAACAGACTAAGGGGGCACGTTGGCTACCAGACTGTAGGGTGGGCGCAGGTAGGGGCACAGTGGAGACTGCTGATGACAGTGAGAGTGATGGGGGTGGGCCAGGGTGAGACTCAGGGGTGTTGCTGAATGTGAGAGTGGGGAGACAGGCGGGCTTGGAGGCCGATTAACAAGAAATCTGCGGATTCAAAGCTGCAATCCTCATGTCCAACCACTTCTCCAAGGGCTCCAGAGCCACCTGGTGGCCAATAGCACAAATAACAAGGGGACACAAAGGAGATGAGACAGCAGGAAGATTCCCAGAGCTCCGACAGCTTTAGAAATATGGGACAAATGCAGCCCCCACCCCACCCCATCTCCGCCTACCGCCACCCCCTCAAGGAGGAACAACACGGGACAATTGACAATAATACAGCACAATCCCATCCAGGTCACTTTGTAAAAGGAAGCCTGGACTAGGTGGATGTGGAGTGGATGTTTTCTCTTGTGGAAGAATCTAGAACTAGGGGTTCACTTTTTAAAAATAAAAGAGTCACACATGGGATGAGGTGAAATGTTTTCACTCAGGGAGTCATAAATCTTTGGAATCGTCTCCCCGAAAAGCCAGCAGAAGCAGAGACTTGAATATTTTTAAGGCAGCGATAGATAAATTCTTGGCAAGCAAAGGGAGTGATGGGTCTTTTTCCCAGGATGGAAGCGTGAATTACTAGGGGCCATAGGTTTAAATTATGAGAGGCGAAGTTTAAAGGAGAGGTATGAGGCAAGTCTTTTACACAGAGGGTGGTGGATGCCTGGAACTCGATAGGATAGTGACTTTTAAGAGACATCAGGACAAATACACAAATAGGATGGGATATGGTCCCTGGAAGGGTAGGAGTTTTAGTTCAGTCAGGCAGCATGGTCAGTACAGGCTTGAAGCGCTGAAGGGCCTGTTCCTGTGCTGTAATTTTCTTTGTTCTTTGTCCTTTGTTATCAAGGATAGGCAGGAAACAGATTTGATCTTATTAAACGGTGGAGAAGGCTTGAGGGGCTGAATGGCCTGCTCCTGCTCCTTATTGATATGTGCCTGCCAGATTCCTGTTTTTCAGGTGAGTGGTTGACAGATTTCTCTCCAGTATCTAAGCTCAGTGAATCACCATCCAAATGGTGTGCATAACCTGGCACAATATCCTCCTAACATTGTCCTTATCATCTCTTGTATTCATACAATTGCAGTGGCCCCAGTTTACTTTTGTCTGAAGTTTTCATTTTGGGAAAATTGGCAAACTAGGCCAACTATGCACCTTTGGAAGGCAGGGTAAGGGGCGATTTTCCAAATTGTACTGGTGGGGAATAGCCCACACACCCCAATTTTCTCCCAGTGTAAGGTAAAATTAAACTGTCTCCAATGAGTGGAGTCAGTAACCAGAAGATACAGATTTACAGGAAAAAGACCAGAAACAACATGAAGAAAAATCTGCTCAAGCGACAAATGCTTAAGAATCATTTATTGAATGATTACGTAACCTCCTGGTTCCCCAGAGTCACATTTAGGGGAGTTTATCAATGATGTGCTGGGAATCTCTCTTGGAAGTTCCCAGATAAAGGTTTACCTGGCAATTGTCCAGAAACGCTAACTTCCCCTGGACAATTGCGATGTCTGAGAATCATCCGACATCTCAATCACCAACTTCAGGTGGTTCTGCTACTTTTGCACTCACAGTTACCCTGGAAGAGTTAGGAAGAAAAAGAGGAGTTCTGATTTCAGAGTAAATATTTTATACATCTAGACTAGCCCCAAATTGAACATCACCTGCATGCTGACCACCTCCCCCCCCCACCTCGCCCCAGGAGATACCCCATTGGAACCTTACACTATTCCAACCCCATCCAGACAACCCCATCCCTCTGTACAATTACACCCCCTCTTCCACTGCTACAATACCCCATTCCCAACTCTCTCCTGGTGCGACTCCCTGAACCTTGCCCCTCACCTGGTTTGACCCGCCCCCCACTCCCACTAATTCCCCAAACCCTCACCCAGTCTCATCCAACACTCATCAACACTCCCACTCCTAGTCTGAACCTTCCCCTTTCTCTCAGTCTGAGGCACTGAATACCACTGCACCCACCCCCACCCCACCTATTACCTTCCTTCCACAGGACTCCTCCATCCCCAACCACCTACAGAACATTCCCCCCCCCCCACCCACCCATCCGTCCCAACTCCCTTTCCCTATACCCTGCCACATAGCCAGTAGGATTGAGGTATTGTCACTAAACTAGTAATCCAGGGGCCCAGGGTAATGCTCCAGGGACTCTGATTCAAATCCAGCCACGGTAGATAGTGAAATTTCAATGAAATAAAGTCTGGAATTAAAAGATTAACTATGAAACCATTGGCAATTGCTGTAAAAACCATCTAGTTCACTGTTCCTAATCTTTCTTGGTGAAGGAAATCTACTGTCCTTACCTGGTCTGGCCTACACGTGAGCAATATGGTTCATCTGAAAAGACTCTCTGAAATGGCTGAACAAGATGCTCAACTGAAGGACAATTCAGGTTGGACAGTAAATGCTGAGACAGCAGCAACGCTCCATGTTCCATGAGTGAACCTAACACCAAACCTACCTTCCCCTTCCCTCCCCCACGCAGCCACCAACCTAATTCCCCTTTCCAACCCCAGGCAGTTACACCCCAACCTCCATTTCCCCCCAACCCCCACCACCACCGCCATCATGAGGCCTCACGTAGCCCAATCCTCTGAAATTCTGCCCACTTACCACTACACTCTCTCCTGGTTTGTCAAGGACCTTTAAACAGGGCTGCCATTGAAACTGATATCGCCTGTGCTGTGTAAGGGACATGGCTGAGGTCAGGCAAGATATGATAGCAACTAGAGTTGAAGGTAATTAATAAGAGCGGAGTGGCAACGTGACTCAATGGCCACTCCACCGGGAATTACGGGTCTCTGATTTCAAAGTGAATTCAAAGGCTAATTCAGAGAGCAGTGCACCTGCTAATCTCAATTTCACAGAATCACAGAATACAACAGTGCAGAAGAGGCCCTTTGGCCCATCGAGTCTGCATCGGTGCATGAAAGGCCCGGATCTGCCCACCTAATCCCATCTGCCAGCACTCAGTCCATAACCTTGAATGTTGTAGCGTGTCAAGTGCGGTGACAATAATCTCTCGCTCAATGTCAACAAAACGAAGCAGATTGTCATTGACTTCAGGAAGTGTAAAGGAGAACATGCATCATCATGTCTACATCAATGGGGTTGAAAACTAAAGTTTAAAGTTTTTAGGTGTCCAGATCACCAACAATCTGTCCTGGCCCCCGCCTCCACCACCCTCCCAACCTGTGCATTCCAGATAGTCATCACTCTCTGAGTAAAAAGGCTTTTTCCTCAAATCTCCCCTAAATTTCCTGCTCCTAGGTGGGATAGGGGAAAATTAACCCATTGGTGCACTGGGAGACTGCAAGGAGTCTTGAACTGCTTATCACTTCAGGGCACCTTCCCCTGCGTTTAAGTTTTAAGATTTCCAAGTTTAAATTTATTTATTAGTATCACAAGTAGGCTTACATGAAGTTACTGTGAAAATCTCCTAGTGGCCACAATCTGGTACTTGCCACTGTGCCATCCCAGAGCAGCTGTCTATCATGACTGGCAAGAAGTGGTAACTGGACTAAACAACTCAACTGGGTGGGATTTTCCAGCCACATTTGCCCCAGTGCCAGAAAATCCTGCCTGAGGCCAACGGACCTTTGCATGGCCCATGTCCTGCCCACTTCGATTCCCGTGGCAGGCAGGATGGGAAAATTCCGCCCTGTAATATCTGGAAACGAATGCAGGAGAACATAAAACTCTTTCAGGACCTGCCAAGATAAGATGAACCAACTGTGCTATATAGCACAAACCTCAAACTGCTAAGACTTGATTAATAATAAATATATTTGTCCCCATCTTTGTCCTTATGGCAGTATTGATTCTTCAGGTTTCTAAATAAGTTCGACTGAGTATAAACCAGCATCTTTTGATATTTAATTCCCATTGCTTTCACTGTTTCTTTCGGTCAGATGACTAGTATCTATCTCCAATAAGAAGTGCGAGGAGCTAATGGGAAAGTATTTCGCTAAGATCTAGACAATCCAGTCAGTTGCCTCTATCATGATCCTCCATTTCCTAGTCAATCTGGCCAAAACTCTGATGCCCTTTCTGCTCTTGTCCTGAACTCACATCTTTATCCAGTTTTTCTGCTGTCTCCCCTCATGCCCTCTTCAAGCTCTTTCCATCCATGAGACACACCTCCTTCTCCCGCGTGCCTATTCCCATTAAACTGCCGATGACCCAACTCCCTCTCCTGGGTCCCATGTCAACCAATATTGCTCTCATTCTTCTGGTGTTGTCTCTCTCTCTCTCCTTTAAATCTACCTCCATCTTCCGTCTTCTCAAAAATCCAACCCTTGACACAACTGACCTTGCAAACCATTTTTTATTCTTCCACAGGGTGCGGGTATTATGGCACAGCCAGCATTGTTGCCCATCCTTCATCCTTTTTGAACTGAGTGCTTGCTCAGCCATTTTGGAGGACAGTTAACTGTTAACCACATCGCCGTGGCTCTGAATCTCATATAGGCCAGACCAGGAAAGCACGGCAAATGACCTTCTCTAAAAGACTTTAATAGAGGCATAGAAGTATTACAGCATGGAAACAGGCCCTTTGGCCCAACCAGTCCATGCCATCTATGGTGCTCTCCCAGCTAGTCCTAATTGCCCCATATTCCTCAGATCGTTTCCCATCCACGATGTACTTATCCATATGCTTTTTAAATGTTGCCATTGAACCTGCCTCAACCACTTTCTTTGGCAGGTCATTCTATATACACATCCACCTTTGAATGAAGAAGTTGCCCCTCAGGTCCCCTTTGAATCTTTCCTTTTTCACCTTAAACCCCTATGCCCTCTAGTTTTCAATCCCCCTACCCTGGGAAAGAGACTATGTGCGTTCGTCCTATCTATGCTGTCATGTTTTTATAGACCCCAATAAGGTCCCCCCCTCATTCTCCTACACCCCAAGTTATAAAATCCTAACTTGGCCAACCGCTCCCTATAACTCAGGCCCAACCAGTCCTGGCAACAGCCTCGTAAATCTTTTCTGCACTCTCTCCAGTTTATCAATGTCTTTCCTATAAGGAAGTGACCAAAACTGTGTACAATAATGAACCATGTGATTTCTACAAGAATGAATAATAGTTCCATGGTCACCATTGCTGAGCCTAATTTTATAAGCTAAATTTATTAATCAAATTCAAATTTCATCAGCTGCCATGAGGGGATCATGTCCCCAAAGAATTACCTGGATCCCTGAACTATTAATTCAGCACCAATACGACCAAACCACCATCATCCCTCAAACTATTGACCTATATGGACAGTGATAGCCTTTTTCCTAGGATGGAGAAAGCTAGCACGAGGGGACACAGCTTTAAATTAAGGGGTGATAGTTATAGGACGGATATCAGAGGTAGGTTCTTTACCCAGAGGGTGGTTAGGGAGTAGAATGCCCTGCCTGCGGCAGTTGTAGATGCGCCAAGTTTGGTGGTGTTGAAGAGGTTAGTTGATAAGTTTATGGAAGAGAAGGGAATGGTTTAGTTTGGAGGGTCATTGCTTTTTTTTTCATAATTGGTCGGCGCAACATCGAAGGCCGAAGGGCCTGTTCTGCGCTGTAATGTTCTATGTTCTATGTTCATATATTTCCTCTTCAAAATGCTTGAATGTATTGTTGCTTCCCAAATCTGTTCCCATCTTTCTTGGAATTCCAGTTTGAATTCCTCCAATCAGGTTTGCTCCCCTGTCACATATCGAAATGGTTATTATCAAAGTCACAAATGACATATCTCACATGAATAAGAAATATAAGCTATCCCACCTGTGGTTAGCACCACTGCCCCACAGCACCAGGGACCCGGGTTCAATTCCCTGCTTGGGTCACTGTCTGTGTGGAGTTGGCACGTTCTCCCCGTATTGATTTCCTCCAGGTGCTTTGGTTTCCTCCCACAGTCTGAAAGATGTGCAAGTTAGATGCATTGGCCATGCTAAATTATCCCTTAGTGTCAGGGGGACTAGCTAGAGTAAATGCATGGGGTTATGGCGATAGTTTCTGTATGGAATGTGTTTGGTGCAGACTTTATGGGGGAATGTCCTCCTTCTGCACTGCAGGATTCCATGATCCTTCTTGACCTGTCTGCACCCTTTGACATGGTTGACCACACCACTCTCCCCTGATGCCCTTCCATTGTCAGCCACCTGGGTGAGACTGCTCTCATGTCATTCCATTTTTATCTATCTATTTATCATCATTATTCTTTTTGTAAGAGTGGTTTCAGACAGTTTCTGCTCCTGATCACATCATCATTGCGTGGAGGCAGATTGGGGCATGATCTTGGTGCGTCTCTCTCTCAGCCATTTCGAACATCCATTTAGATGAGTTGTCTGAGCATCACAATTATCTATGAAACCTTACTGCAGTCTGTAACTTACAGGACAGCAAGAGTGAACGTATAAAGAGACAGATTTTTTGGCTTGTATTAAAGATAATTTTATTTTGTTCATATATTGAATTTTGTAAGTTACTGATCTACTTGCTTCGTAGCCCAACACTGTACTGTGCCCCAACTGGAAAATGAACACCCATGTTGAATTAAGGACTTGGGCAAAAACAGTTGGTTTGATTTAGGAACTCCATAAAATCAGCTATCAGTCTGTGGGTTTTAAGACAAGATTTTATCCTTTACTGTTTAAGATTGACTTTTTTTGTTGAGCATCCGGTGATTGAACAGCAGAGTAACAGTTCACATGTGAAACAAAATATCTGTCAATTTCACCGTTCTGGAGAAATGACATCAAGTAGCATCAGTTTGGTGAATTTCTCTATCTCCCATGCTGTCTTTCCTGCAATGCATTCAATGAGCCATTTTGGACACAAGGCATCTGACCACACCTAAGTTAATTGTGCAGAATGTTGCAGGTATAAGGACAACAGTTTCATTACTGCATTTCTGTGACAGAATTTTATGGAACTGATGGTAAGATGTATGCCTTATGGCAAAGTCACATGACTACAGTAAATGAATTAGTCCTGAATTACATTTCCAAAACCCAAATACCCCTTTTTCAAGAACTCAAAAACAGCTTGAATGGACCAACCTTATATTAAGTTGATCTTTCTCTTCACACTATCACTTTAAAACTACATTCTGCACCCTCTTTGGGCAGCACAATGGTTAGCACTGCTGCCCCACAGCACCAGGGACTTGGATTCAATTTCCGGCTTGGGTCACTGTGTGTGGGACTTGCATATTTTCATGTCTGGGTGCTCTGGTTTCCTCCCACAGTCCAAAAGACATGCTGGTTAGGTGCACTGGCCATGCAAAATTCTCCCTGTGTACCCGAACTGGTGCCAGAGTGTGGCGGCTAGGGGATTTTCACAATAACTTCATTGCAATTTTAATGTAAGCTTACTTGTGATTAACAAATAATAAAACTCTTTTCCTTCTCTATGTACAGTATGCTTTGTCTGTACAATGTGCACGAAACAATACTTTTCATTGTATAATAGTACATGACAATAATAAATCAAATTTTTATTTCAAAAAAGAGATATAGAAAAGAGAACGTTTGTTTCAAAAAAGATACAACCATCTCCTTTCATCCAGTGAACAAAAGACACATCTGCATGCACAATCCTGTGTCATAGTGGCAATAGCTGTCAAGGAGCTCAGACTGAAATTTGATAACTGCAAGGCCCAGTTGAATGTTAGTTTTTTTCTGTCAGTGGGTGTAATTTAATCATTTGTTTTCCAAAGTTCTATTGTAGCTAAAATATAAAATCATATGTCTTTGCTTTTTTTTTGTGAATCCTGAAGTTTTAAAGCCCCCCACCCCAACCCAGCCAACAAAAACCCCTTTCTCGCCAGATTATCATTCACCACCCCATCTAGGAGGATTTAAATAAGATAGAGATAAGGGTTGGAGGGAGGGGGATGGCGGAGATTAGAGCAGAGAGTTAACATCAGAAACTGATGTAATGTTACATGATTGACTAACAGATCATGACAGAGGAGAGGTTTTAACGGCGTGCTGATGTCTCTATATACACACAGTTGCTGTAAAGAAAGGATACTGGCTTTAACAAATTACAGTCCCAAGCAGATTACTTTGGGAGAATGAGCAAGCCCTCAAAGAACCCCGTCTCAATCCTGAACAAATGACAAGCCCCCAAGTCCACACAACAACTGCCCCCCACCCCCTGTAATCATCACTCTGTGGTCACACAGTCTGAGAGTCTGAGACATAAAAATGGGGTCATATCAGGAAAATGTTTGGGAAGCACTAGTGTAGCAAGCAGGAGGTCTCTAAATTGCATTAATTAATCTGTGATTTAATCATACCAGTTTTTCTACCAATTAATTCTACTAAAATATTAAATGTTTTTTGTACGTTCTGTATTTCCTGTCCAGATTCAGCCTTACTTCTAATTCTTTGCAGCTTCTCTATAACATTATTCATGCCAGCATTTCTAATAGACTGTAAGTTAGCATTTTAAATGAGGATAATCCTATTGTTCAGTCACACCACAGATGTATGCTTTCTGCTGCCAGGTGGCACAAGCCATAAAGGACTGCCTGCTATTTTGATTTATTTTTATTCTATTTTCATGTGCTTTTTCACTGTTTCCCGATTTGGATAAGGCTCTTCATAAATTCAATAGAATTCCTTAAGTCACGATGATCAAAATACAAAGCTCAAAAGAAATTTCCTCAAGAATTCATGTATATTCCTCCCATGTTTAGTTCTGGATAATTTTAAGCCCCAGAGCCAGTTACATTTTGTAGGCTTGCTGTTGCTGCTGTCTGTAACGAAATTCTGCTTTTGGACCCTTGCACATCCCCTATTTTAATCATGTTACCATTGTGCAATACTGTTAGGTGCCTGGTTCCTATGGAAATTTCCTCCCCTCCCCCCGCACATCTCTGCCTCTTCCTTTTCCTTTAAGACGGTCCTTAAAACCTGCCACTTTTAGACACTTGTCTTAATATTTTATGGTGGCTCGGTGTCAAATTGCGTTTGTTAATGCCTCGGTGTACCACTTGGGACACTGAACTACATTTAAAGGTGCCATAAGAATGTAAGTTATATCGTACGGATTTCTCAAAGACTAATTCATAAAGTATTGACCATATGTTTTATATTACTCAGCAATATTTAAAGTGACTGAATATGGAGCTGATATAGGTTAGCAGTAACATCCATGTCTTTTGGATGGTGACAGTGCAAGTTGGAAGGAGCCTCATCATCTCCTGGGCTATGGAGGCATGCTGTCAAAGTTCCAGTGGAACTTCTAAACCCGCACGAGGGGTTTCTACTGGAAAATCCCAAGCAGAACTATCTGGAATTGGGGAAGTGACCAAAGAGATGGATGGGGGTAAGGCAGTTGATGTAGTATATATGGACTTTAGTAAGGCGTTTGATAAGGTGGCCCATGGAAGACTTCTACAGAAAATGCAGATGTGTGGAATAGAGGGTGATTTAGCTAATTGGATTAGGAATTGGCTGGCAGATAGAAGACAGAGGGTGGTGGTTGATGGGAGATATTCATCGTGGAGTTCGGTGACAAGTGGTGTGCCTCAGGGGTCTGTTTTGGGGCCCCTGCTGTTTGTAATTTTTATAAATGATCTGGATGAGGGTATTGAGGGATGGATCAGTAAATTTGCAGATGACACTAAAGTTGGTGGAGTGGTAGATAGTGAAGAGGGGTGTTTTAGTTTACAGAGTGACTTGGACAAGTTGCAGAGCTGGGCCGAGAGGTGGCAAATGGAGTTTAATGTGGAAAAGTGTGAGGTAATGCACTTTGGCAGGAACAATAAATGTGTAGAGTATAGGGCTAATGGTAGGGCTCTTAATAGTGTTGAGGAACAGAAGGATCTTGGTGTATGTGTCAATAGATCCCTGAAAGTAGGCAGTCAAGTGGATAAAGTTGTTAAGAAGGCTTATGGAGTCTTAGCTTTTATTGGTAGGGGGATTGAATTTAGGAGCCGCAGCATCATGTTGCAGCTGTACAAAACTCTAGTGCGGCCGCACTTGGAGTATTGTGTGCAGTTCTGGTCGCCACATTATAAGAAAGATGTGGAGGCATTGGAGAGGGTACAGAGGAGGTTTACCAGGATGTTGCCTGGTATGGAGGGCAGGTCCTATGAAGAGAGGTTGAAGGATTTGAGGTTGTTTTCGTTAGAAAGGAGGCGGCTAAGAGGGGATCTTATTGAAGCATATAAGATGATTAGAGGTTTAGATAGGGTGGACAGTGATAGCCTTTTTCCTAGGATGGAGAAAGCTAGCACGAGGGGACACAGCTTTAAATTAAGGGGTATGAGTTATAGGACGGATATCAGAGGTAGGTTCTTTACTCAAAGAGTGATTAGGGAGTGGAATGCCCTGCCTGCAGCTGTTGTAGATGCGCCAAGTTTGGTGGCGTTTAAGAGGTTAATTGATAAGTATATGGAAGAGAAGGGAATGGTTTAGTTTGGAGGGGCATTGCTTTTTATTTTGGTCGGCACAACATCGAAGGCCGAAGGGCCTGTTCTGTGCTGTAATGTTCTATGTTCTATGATGATCTATAACTCTCTACTTTGTGATCCCATGAGGTTATACATCTTCTGTAGCTTTCATCCTTGGTTTTAGCTGCTCCTATTCTCTGGTTAATTGCCAATGAGCTTTGACTGTTGACCCTCTCTGCCAGTGAGCTACGTGAAATGCTGTTTGAGGATAGGACTCGAGCCTATGCTGATCATATTGGACAGGGATTTGAGTGTCAAACCACAGCAGCTGTTGGAGTTTTGAAAGCTATACAGTGCGGGAATTGGTCTGATCAACACCATATAACCAAAGATGTAATTTGTTTTCATTTACTCTCCCCTTTTGGTGGGATGCAGGAACTCACCAAGGCACCCACAAATTAAATACACATGCAAGCAGGAAAGCTGGACCATGACCACTATGTGTGTAGCACATTGTCTCATCTAGGACAGCTGAGAATGACAATACTTTATTTTTTAAACACATTGTTATAGCACTATTTACATATATACCTGCATATAACAAGAATTAGCGAGGACCATAGTTTAGACGCTAAATCTGTGATAACTAACCCATTTGAAAATGAGTCATTTAACCAAACAAGTTTGAGGACCTGGGGTTTCAGGCTTCATTTGCATCTGATGTTATGGGTTATAATTGTCAGACCACTTGTTTTACCTACAGTAATCCAAAGGTGAAGTGAGAGTGACTGTCCTTAACATCAAGGCAGCATTTGCCTGAGTATGTCATCAAGAAGCCCTAGCAAAACTTGAGTCAACAGGAATCAGGTGGAAAGCTCTCTGCTGGTTGGCATCTTACCTAGCACAGAGGAAGATGGTTGTGGTAGAACATCGCTGCAGGAGTTCCTCAGAGTAGTGTCCCAGATCCAAACATTTTCAGCTGCTTCATCAATGACTTTCCTCCCGTCATAAGGTCAGAATTGGGGGGTATTTGCTGATGACTGCACAACTTTCAGCACCATTCGTGATTCCTAGTTATGGAAGAGCAGCACAGTAATTAGCACTGCTGCATCACAGTGCAAGGGATGCAGATTCAATTCCCTTTTTGAGTAACTGTATGTGTGGAGTTTGCACATTCTCCCCGTGTCTGCATGGTTTCCTCCAAGTGCTCCAATTTCCTCCCACAGTCTGAACGATCCAGTTATCCAGTGTATTAGCAACACTAAATTGTCCCTTAGTGTCAGGGGGATCAGTAGGATAAATATGTGGGATTGTTGTCAATGCAGACTCAAAGGGCTGAATAGCTTCCTTCTGCACTATTGGATTCTATGATCTATGAAGCAATCCATGTCCAAACGCAGCAAAAGCTGAACAATATCCAGGCT
The DNA here is from genome assembly GCA_024679065.1 of Sphyrna mokarran. Classification (NCBI taxonomy): domain Eukaryota; kingdom Metazoa; phylum Chordata; class Chondrichthyes; order Carcharhiniformes; family Carcharhinidae; genus Sphyrna; species Sphyrna mokarran. The sequence continues at coordinate 30,122,484 of JAGIQG010000006.1, read as the reverse complement.
TTGGCCAGTAAGTGGTAAGTAACATTCACGCCACACAAATGCCAGACAATGACCAAAGCCAACAAAGAGTGTCTAACTATCGTCTCTTGACATTCCTCCCAGATCACATCATCAGAGAAGTCTAAATGCAAAGTTAGTCTGTTTTCTGTGGCGGATCTATTGGTACCTGGATTAAACTTAGTGAAATCTCTCACTATCTTTACCACGTTAAAGTCCAATGGGTTTATTTGGAATTACCAGGTTTTGGAGCACTGCTCCTTCAACACTCACAATGAAGGAGCAGCACTGCAAAAGCTCATGGTTCCAAATAAACCTGTTGGACTTTAACTTGATATTGTGAGACTTCTTACTATGCCCACTCGGTCCAATGCCAGTATCTCCACATTAACAAAGGACATAAATATATTGGAGGTAGGTCAGAGGAGGTTTACTAATTGATACCTGGAATTAGCAGATTGAGTATAGGTTGGGCTTGTTTGTCCTGGAGTTTAGATGAGTGAAGGGTGAAGTATAAAAGATCCTGAATGGTCTCAACAAAGTGGATGTGTAAAGGATGTTTCCTCTTGTGGGTGAGTTCAGAACTAGGGGCACTTCTTAAAAATTAGAGGTTGCCCTTTTAGGGCAAAGATGAGAATTATTTTCTGAAGGAGTTTAACCTTTTTTTTGAGTTTAAATTTATTTATTAGTGTCACAAGAAATTTACATTAACATTGCAATGAAGATACTGTGAAAATCCACGAGTCACCACACTCAAACAGCTGTTTGGGTACACTGAGGGAATCGAACAAGGGTCTCTGGCACTGTGAGGCAGCAGTGCTAGCCACTGTGCCACCCTGCAAGGTGAATGTGCAGGTCATTTCATTTTTTAGGATGAAGGTATTTAGATTCTTTTTATGTAAGGGAATCAAATGTTATCATTCAATAATGATGGTCACCATAGATTGTTGTAAAAACCCATCTGATTCACTAATGTCCCTTTAGAAAGGAAATCTGCCTCATTAGCTGCTCAGGCCTATCTATATGTGACTCCAGACCCTCAGCAATCTGCTTGACTCTTATCTGCTCTCCATAAAGACCCAAGTCACTCAGTTCAACTGCAATTAGGGATGAGCAAACAATGCTGGCCTTCACAGAAATACCGACATTCCATTGAAAGAGTAAAAAAACTAGTTTGTGGTGTTGCAGGAGAAGTCAGAAGGAAATTCCCATTCCTCTGCAGTCTTTCTGTGCACATAGTAACCAATGGAATTTACTCATAATTATCTTTAGTTTTCACACTTTTTAATAAAAAGGCAAGTTTACAACATAACATTTATTCAAATCAAACACTTCATATGAAATAATATTTGTACAGCAATGTTATTTAAGAGGTAGAAAAACAGTTATAAATATAATGTTAGAGGTGAATGAATTTTTTTGCATTTTTTTTTAAATCAGCAATATACTTCTGGCTTTTCCTTTATTAAAAAAATCCTTGTTTTTCATTTTTTCCTTGAATTAATTTGTTTTGCTTATGGAGAGTTCTGTCCATCTGTTGTAGTGATAAGAGTGTTTCTCAATACTGCGGGGATTAGGGTTAGGGTTTAAACCTCCTACAATTCCACGAGCAGTACTATAGCTGGATTGAGTATGACATGACAAATTATTATCCAAACTTAGAGAATCTGCCAAGTTCTTCAAGGCCATTTCCCAGCACGAAATAACAGATAAACCAAATGTAACATTGGAAGAATCTAACAAAAGACCATAGTATTAAACTTTAATAGATGAATAGAACTTTATACAGCATTTTAAGAAAAATAGTTTGCATTGATACAGATTTGCTTTTTAATAGAAAGCAAAATTGCAATTAAAAAAAAAAGGTCACATTGCACTATAAGTTTGGTCCAGAGTTGCATATTTTCTTACAGTTAGTAGGTTGAGTTCTTTTTGTATAGAACTATATATTTTTAAAAACACTTGCACTGCTTGTTTGAAATTTGATATACTGGAGAGAGACCAAGGTGCAGTTTAACAGCGGCCTGAGGTCAGGTGAAATGGTCACCAATTCCTGCACTCAGCATCAGACCTGTTTCCATTTGTCAGCTACAGGGAGGATGAGGGAGAGAAGGAAATAATGAGAGGTAGTCAACTGTTGAGAGAAAGATCGAAAATAAAGATTTTCTGACAAAGGCACAAGACAGCTGGTAGTAAAGAGAAGTTAAAATAGACAAGATAGTACAACCATGATAGACAGTTAGGGGAAAGAAAAGGTCAACTAATAATCCAGGGAATACTAGCTCAAATCCCATCATGGCAATTTGAGAATTTGAATTCAGTTTTAAAAACCTGGAAATAAAATGCTGGTATTAGTAAATTGTTTGTGTTGTGTAGTCAATAAAACAACTGGTTTGCTGATGTCCTGCAGCAAAGGATACCTGCCATCCTTATCTGGTCTGGCTTACATATCATTCCAGACCTGCACAAAAGTGTTCGAGTCCAATTGCTCTCTGGTGGCTTAGCAAAATCAAACAGATAGAGAGATAAACAAGAATTAAATTGGACAGATCACTCAAGCTTCAGCGTCAAATCAGCTGAATTGATCCTGACTGGCGAGACTGGTGCCAAAATCAGGAGAAGCATTCCACAGACAAGTTAAAGATAAGCAAGTGTCAAACTTACAGAACCATCCCAAATCAGCCCACTTTCCCAACTCCTCCATTGCCACTCACAAGTACTCCTGATCCACTGGCCCACCATCTACAAGATTCATGTTAAGAATACTCTCCGCTTGTCTGAATAGGTGCAACTCACATAGGCACAATAAAAAACAGGTGGCTTGATCGGCACCTTATTCAATATCCACTCTCTCCACTATCAGCATACCATGGCTGCAATCTATGTTATCTACAGAGGATAGACTGTGGGAAGTCACCACTTCAGCAGCACTTTTCAAATCAAAGCTCCAGTGGTAGAAGGGCAGCAAATGTATGAGAATGTCATTGTGTCTAAGGTTCACTCAAGTCACATGCATCCTGATTGAGACATACATTTGTTACTAGAATCAAATGCCTTATAGCTTAACGGGAGCACCTTTGTTGCAGGGGCTGCAACCGTTCAAGTATGCGATGTCAATTTTCTGAAGGGCATTTAAAAATGGGCATTAAATGTTGACTTGCTAGGGATGCCCCCTTTTCAAAGAACATTTAAGAATAAAGAACAAACTTCCATCGATATAACTTTTCAATGTCCTCAAGACATCCCAAAGCATTTTACTGCCACTGAAATAACCCAATAGTTACATGCCAATTTCCAGACATCAAGTCCCACAAACAGCAATAAGATCAATAAGCAATGGTTAAGGGATAAATATTCCCCAGGAAACTGATGATTTAATCTTCATTTCTTCATATAGCATCATTGGATCTTTAACTCCACCTGAGGGGGCTGACGTTTGATGTAAAAGGCTGTGCTTACAATAGTGCAGTATTCCCTCATTAGTGTACTGAAATACCAGCCTAGATTTTGTACTCAGGTGGGACTTAACTCAGCATCTTTTGACTCAGAAGCAAGTACCAATGACAGAGACAGACAAGAAACAACTAGATGAGCAAAATAAAAAGCCTTTAAGGAATAATGCAACAGGGAAGTAGATTATTGAGAATATTGAAAGGGAGACAAAGTTAAATTGAAATAAAAAACACAAGGAAGATGCAAGGAAGATAAATTATGAAAGCATCACTAAATCAGTGATCAATTGGCACTTGAATGAAATATAAACCGAAAAATATCACAGATTTTATATATTAGCATATCTAACATAAATGTACAAGTTAGAGACCAGAAACACCACGCTCCTCTGGAAGTATTTCACACTTAAAATTTTTCTTTCTTGAAGGTGAGAAATGGTTTCACTGGCTTCAGATCCTGCAGTATATGACCACAGTAACCATTATTCACTTCAGTCAAGTGCCATTTAAGCTATGTAAAAATAGAGTTCTCAATTCAAAATTTGCATAAAAAGGTATTTAATTGCAACATATGCAACAGGGTGAGCAAGTATCCTTTTTTTTATACGTTTATTGAAAAATTATTGAGACATCATCATTTAGATACACAATCGGGATTTTTTTTAAATGTAACTCCACTTTATACACAGCAGCTAAGTCTTTGTCTTACAAAAATAACTGGATTATTAACTTTAATATTATCACATATGTTCGTTCCATTTCTGTCCAGTATCAGCAGCGGTCGACAGGGGTCAGAAAATTAATCTCTTAGCCAGGCCACCTAAAAATAAGTGCAGCAACATTTACGTCTGGCTATTAATGAAAATAAATTTATATTTAATAATAAATCTAGGCCAACAGAGACTGTGTGAATCAAATAGGTCATCTTCGACATCACTACAATCAGAAATATTCCAAATTAAATTGAGTTTCACTCTTTATCACAAGTACAGCGTAGGCTTTCAAATAAGCGAATATGCTACTTGAAAAGAAAGTTGGCTGAGAATTTCTTTAAAACAAGAAAAAAAAAGTAAAGCATTTTGGAATTCTGTATTTCCTAGTAGATAAAGAACATCAATGAATCAAGCTGTAAGCTTTTTTTCTGGGTCACCATGCCTCAAATTTATCACTCAATGTTTCAATTTTTTAAAATGGAGGACTATTTACTTACATAAAAGGCAAAAGAGTAACAAGGGAGAGAGTAGGCACTCTTAAGGATCACGAGGTCATTCATGTGCAAATCCACAAAAGGTGGGTGAGATCCTAAATGAATATTTCTCATCAGTATTTACTGTTGAGAAAAGCATGGATGTTAGGCAACAATGTACATATTACAGAAGTGGTGGTGCTGGAACTCTTAAAGCACATAAAGGTAGATAAATCGCCAGGATCTGATGAAGTGTATCCCAGGACATCGTGGGAGACTAGGAAGAAAATTGCAGGTCCCCTAGCCAAGATACTAGAATCATAGATAGTCATAGATGCCTGAAGATTGGAGAGTGGAAAATGTTGTGCCTTTGTTTAAAAAGGGCTGCAGGCAAAAGCCTGGGAACTACAGGCCAGTGAGCCTCACATCTGTGGTGGGTAAATTGTTAGAAGGTATTTTGAGAGACAGGATCTACAGGCATTTAGAGACGCAAGGACTGATTAGGGACAACCAGCATGGCTTTGTGAGTGGAAAATCACGTCTCTCAAATTTACTTGAGGTTTCTTCAAGGGGTAACTAAGAAGGTAGATGAGGACAGTGCAGTTGATGTTGTCTACATGGACTTTAGCAAAGCCTTTGACAAGGTACTGCATGGTAGGTTGTTGCAAAAGGTTAAATCTCACAGGATCTAGGGTGAGGTATCTAAATGGATACAAAATTGGCTTCTTGACAAAAGCCAGAGGGCAGTTATAGAGGGTTGTTTTTCAAACTGGAGGCTCGTGACCAGCAGTGAGCCTCAGGGATCAGAGCTGGATCACTGTTATTTATCATTCAAATTAATGATTTGGATGAGAATATAGGAGGCATGGTTACTAAGTTTGCAGATGACACTAACATTGCTGGAATATGGACAGTGAAGAAAGTCATCTCCAGTTGTAACAGAATCTTGATCAATTGGGCCACTGAGCTGACAATGGCAGGTGGAGTTTAATTTAGATAAAACAGAAGGTGATGCATTTTGGTAGATTGAACCAGGGCAGGCTTTACTCAGTTAATGGTAGGGTATTGGAGAGAGTTGCAGAACAAAGAGATCTAGGGTACATGTTCATAATTCCTTGAAAGTGGAGTCACAGGTGGACAGAGTGGTGAAGAAGACATTTGGCATGCCTGGTTTCATAGGTCAGAACATTAAATACAGGAATTGTTGAAGTTGTACAAGATATTGGAAGACCACACTTTTGAATAGTGTACTATTCTGGTCACCCTATTATAGAAAGGATATTATTAAAAGAGTGCAGAAAAGATTTACTAGGATGCTACCAGAATTTGATGGATTGAGTTACAAGGAGAGGCTGGACAGACTGGGACTTTTTTTTCCCGGGAGCGTAGGAGGCTGAGAGCTGATCTTAGAGAAGTCTATAAAATAATGAGGGGCACAGATCAGCTAGATAGTCAATATCTGAAATTAGAGGGCATAGGTTTAAGTGAGAGGGGAAAGATACAAAACTATCCAGAGGGGCAATTTTTTCACACAGAGGGTGGTGAGTGTCTGGAACAAGCTGCCAGAGATAGTAGTTGTAGGTACAAATTTTGCTTTTTAAAGAGCATTTAGGTAGTTACATGGGCACAATGGATATAGAGGGATATGGGCAAATGCAGGCAATTGGAATTAGCTTAGTGGTTTTAAAAAAGAAACAGCGGCATGAACAAGTTGGGCTAAAGGGCCTGTTTCCATGCGCAAACCTCTATGACTCCATTTCTTCAACATGTATACCATCTACTGTGGCTAAAGAGCTTAAATTGTTATGAACCATTCCTCTTTTTCAGATGTATGGTGATACTGTATACTTAACTTACAGCAGAAAGAAAAAAGTAATGCTGTGCTTGTAATCAGAAGAATCAGAATTCTACAGTGCAGAAGGAAGCCATTTGGCCTATCAAGTCTGCACTAACTACAATCCCACCCAAGCGCTCCCACCACAATTCCATCCAATTACCCTAGGTAGTTCCCCAGATACTAGACTCAATTTAGCGTAGCCAATCCGCCTAACCTGCACATTTTTGGACTGTGGGAAGAAACAAGAGCACCCAGACAAAGGGAGAATGTGCAAACTCCATACAGACTGTATCAAGTCAGACAAATATCAATTTCTTTTTCCACTCAAACTTAGTCACCCTCTATATCCTGATCAGAACTACCCATGATCTAGGGCTCTCCTGAAAGTGTGGTGATAACAGCAGCTGAATTAAATAAGAGAAGCAAACAACATCCACAATCAGGAATTTCAGGACAGAAGCAGGCATTTGCAACGACAGTCACAATTTAAATTCAGAAACATCATGGTGAGAATGGAAATGCGCTGAGCAGCTGCCAGGGTATAACAGAATGAAACAGAATCAATATGAGCCAAAGTAAAGCAAAAGGGAACAACTAAGTTAAAACAGAGAACATGGAGACAGAAAACAACATAGACAGATCTGGAGGGCAGAAAATTACTAAAGAAAAGTTCTATTTAAAGGCAGAGTGAAATAAAGACGGAAGTGAGGATCTGAAACCAGATAGACCACAGAATTATTCTAAGAAAATTGTATTGAAAACTGAGGAGAAGCTAAAGAAATTTCAGGTAATTAAAACTGAATACAACAGATTGTACATATCATTATAGACAGACATTTACAGCTGCCACATTAAACAGAAACACTCACAAAATTGATAATTAAAAACTGGAGCAGGAACTCTACAGAGCCTAGAATATTAAGATCAAGTTGAAGTAGGCAAGCCATTTTGTAAGAACAGTGATATTAGAATTGGAGCCCAAAAGCCTCAAGTGAGGTTCAATCGCAGATAAATTTTGTTCCCACAGGTTACAAGCGATGTGGAACAGATACAGGGAAAAATAGTTGATCCAGCATCAATTGATAACTTTAAGGGATCTTGATCGATGTATTAAGATGATTGAAAGTTTTAGAAGTAATATCAACCCTCTACTGTCAGCCCTTGGGAAGGCAGGGGAAAGAAGTCAAATGTTCCTCAAGTATTAGGAGTTAAACTTTTGACAGCCTGTTGGTGAAGAGGACACCAGCAATCAATTTTTACTCGGTTTTAAATTTATTCATGAATTGGAACATTATAAACATATAACGCCTAACCCTATAACCTTTAGCTATGTAAAAAAGTGTCTCTTTATATGTGCACAAGTAATTATCCAATGAGTACCTCTCACTGGTATACATTTAATCTTAATTTATGCAATAAACATGCAGGAAATTCATGAAAAGTAATCATGGACAGAGCTTAATGGGACTTTTCTTACTGTGAATTTTGTTATATGTTTTCAAATGGTACCCAGACTTAAAAAAATTTTTTTGCTACCATTAACTTTAGAATCAACTGGGTGTTAGAATAGGGGCAATTCAGAGGAAGAGAAAGCAATTTTACAGAGCAGAACGCATTCCTCTATATGAATACTTGGTATTCTTAATATAATACTTAAGAGAACTCTTAGCAAAAATGATGGATTTGTAATGACTTAAATTAGAAAGCTGGAGTTAAATGAGAGACTATTCAGAGCTCAAAATTATTCCCTTGCTAGTTTTCATTCATTTAAATGGTTCTCAGTGAAAATAAAATAATTCAGGAAAATTGTTTCACTGTCTTAGGAAACAGGTGAGAAAAATTCTCCTAACTCTAAATCAATTCACAATTGCTTATTTTCTTTCTTCAGGGTTGGGCAAAGAAATTTGAACTTATATGGATTTAATATGAAGAATTATGAGCTGCATAACTGTTAAGATCTCCCAACTTATAAAATAAGTATCTTAATTTATAATCAAAGAATTTAAAATGAATATGCATATAGACAGGAAAAGAAGCTCAAATGAGGTCTAAATAATGCTGAAATGTAAAATATTTGAGATGGATAAAAAAGGATTCTCCCAATTCTAAATCATTAGATGTTAAACTGGGACATCTTTACCCTTCTTATTAAGATGTTTTGAATGCCATTAGATTGACAAAACTGACCATCTGTTTTGTTCAAAAACAATCCACAGAGATAAATTACACAGTAAAGCTTTCGACATAAAAATTCGTACTTTCAGGTCTCACCTTAAGATGCTAATGTTAAAAAAAACTGTTTATTAATGAAGACATTAAATTAAACATTCATAAGGCACCACCTGTTTTCACATCAGGATCTTTGGAAAAGGCAAATAGATTTCATCGAGAGAACAGCCAATTTTCTTTACCCTCCATCTTATTTCATGAATACTCAACACAAAGGAGAGGCACTCCTCAGAAAAGGGTCAGGATTCTGGAAGGATTTTCAAGAGGGGTAAATTTCATTGAAGGTAAATTACACAGGGAATGTGCTTTATCGCCCTTAGTTAATTGCCAGTAGATCACTGGCACAAAACATACTGTTTGTGAGAAGCCACAGACATTGAGTTAGTAGAATGAGAAAATGAGAAGTGAAAAATTACAATGAGAGAGAAGACTCCCCATTACCTTGCTCCATGTTTTCAGTTCGTTTACGTTTGAATCCTGTCTTAGCCTCTTGCTCTTTTAAGACTTCCGTTGAGCAGTTGGGTCGGGGCAGTTGAGGCCCTGCTGTTGGTCCAGGCCGGTTACTAAAATATCTCTTTTTCAATGCCTTGAGAGAACATAATTTTGCAATATAGTCAAGTGAGCACCAGTCAATTCAAACTTAAAGTGTGCAAGAAGAGTCTAATTAGTCCATCATGCAATTCTCTTCCAACAGGCTTTGAATGATTTTTAAATCATCACAGCTTCTCCGTAAATACTAAAATGAAACTACAGTTCCCATCAAGTGGGCACAGTGATTAGCATTGCTGCCTCATAGCACCAAGGACCTGGGTTCAATTCCTGGCTTGGGTCATTGTCAATGTGGAGATTGCACATTCCACTACCAACTCCCCCCACCTCCCAATATCTGTATGGGTTTCCTCTGACAATCCAAGAACAGGTGTCGGATCTCTTGGTAGGAAAGCATCTCGGGGATAGTGATCATAATTCTATCTCCTTCACAATAGCATTGGAAAGAGATAGAATCAGACAAGATAGGAAGGTGTTTATCTGGAGTAGGGGGAAATGAAATCATCAGGCAGAAAATTGGACAAGTAAACTGGAAGGTGCTGTTCTTGGGGAAAAGTACTGAAGATGGCGAATTTTCAAAGAATGTTTGTCTGGCGCTCTGCATGACAATGTTCCAGTGAGTCAAGAAGGTTTGGTAAGTCACGGGAACCGTGGTGCACAAAGGTTGTGATGAATCTTGTCAGGAAGAAAAGAAAGAGGTACAAAATGTTCAGAGAACTAGGAGATGTTAAGGATCTAGAGGACTATAAGACTTGTAGAAAGGAGCTTAAATAGCAAATCAGGAGAGCCAGAAGTGGTCATGAGAAGGCCTTGGCGGGTAAGATTAAGGAGAATCCCAAGGCCTTCTACAAATATGTGAAGGATAAAAGGATGAGAAGTGAAGGGATTGGACCTTTAAAAGGTGAAGGGGGAAAAGTCTGTGTGGAACCAGAAGAAACGGCAGAGGTGCTTAATGAGTACTTTGCCTCGGTATTCAAGGTGGAAAGTGATCTGGGAGGTTGTACTGCAAGTTTGCAGCAGACCGAAAAGATTGAATATGTGGATGTTAAGAAAGAGGATGTGTTAGAACTTTTAAATTCTATCAAGATAGATAAGTCGCTGGGACCGGATGGGATGTATCCCAGGTTATTGTGGGAGGTGAGGGAAGTGATTGCAGGGCCCCTGGCGATGATCTTTGTGTCGTCAATCGAGATGGGAGAGGTTCCGGAGGATTGCGGATGTGGTTCCTATTTTCAAAGAAGGGAACAGGGATAGCCCGGGAAATTACCAATCGTTGAGTCTGACCTCAGTGGTTGGTAAGTTGATGGAGAGGATCCTAAGGGACAGAATTTATAAGCATTTAGAGAAGTTTAGCTTAATCAGAAATAGTCAACACGGCTTTGTCAAGGGCCTTACGAGCCTAGCTGAGTTCTTTGAAAATGTGACTGAACACATTGATGAAGGAAGAGCGGTGGATGTGGTTTACATGGATTTCAGCAAGGCGTTTGATAAGGTCCCCCATGGCAAGACTTCTTGAGAAGGTGAAAGGGCATGGGATCCAAGGGGCTTGGCCTTGTGGATCTGAAACTGGCTTGCCTGCAAAAGGCAGAGAGTGGTTGTGGATGAGTCTTTTTCTGCATGGAGATCAGTCATCAGCGGAGTGCCCCAAGGATCTGTTCTAGGACCCTTGCTGTTTGTCATTTTCATAAATGACCTGGATGAGGAAGTGGAAGGATGGGTTAGTAAGTTCGCTGACGATACGAAGGTTGGTGGTGCTATGGATAGTCTGGAGGGATGTCAGAAGTTACAGCAAGACATAGATAGGATGCAAGAATGGGTGGAGAAGTGGCAGATGGACTTCAATGCAGATAAATGTGTAGTGGTCCATTTTGGCAGGACCAATGGGATGAAGGAGTACAATATCAAGGGTAGGAGTCTTAGCAGTGTTGAGGAGCAGAAGGATCTTGGGGTCCAGTCCATAGGACTATTAAATCGGCCTCGCAGGTGGAGGATGTGGTCAAGAAGGCTTATTGTGTACTGGCCTTCATTAATCAAGGGATTGAGTTTAGGAGTTGGGAGGTAATGCTGCAACTTTATAAGACCCTTGTCAGACCCCACTTGGAGTACTGTATGCAGTTCTGGTCACCTCACTATAGGAAGGATGTAGAAGCTATTGAGAGGGTGGAGAGGAGATTTAGAAGGATGTTGCCTGGATTGGGAGGCACGTCCTATGAAGATAGGTTGAGGGAGCTAGGTCTCTTCTCCCTGGAGAAACGAACGTTGAGAAGCGATCTGATAGAGGTTTATAAAATGTTGAGGGGAATAGATAGGGTGGATTCTCGGAGGCTATTTCCCAGAGCTGAAATGGTCGCTACGAGAAGACATAGGTTTAAGGTGCTGGGCAGCAAGTACAGAGGAGATGTTAGGGGTAAATTTTTCACTCAGAGGGTGGTGAGTGAGGTGAACTTGCTAGGGTCTTTTAAAAGACTTCTGGATGAGTACATGGGATTAAATGGGATTGGGAGTTACAGATAGTTCTATGGCATAGTAGGTATGGGTATGATTGGCACAACCTTTGAACCGAAGGGCCTGTTTCTGCTGTAGTGTTCTATGTTCGGGTTAGGTTGATTGGTCATACTAAATTGATCCTTAGTCTTGGGGGATAACCGGATAAATACGTGGGGTTGCCGGAATAGAGCTTGGATGGGATTGTTGTTAGTGCAGGCTTGATGGGCCAAATGGCCTCCTTCTGCACTGAAGGGATTCTATGAAATCTTTTTCTTTTATTGAAAGCTTGTATGTAAATTTATTTCCTCCCTCTCTCTCACAAAAAGAGTACATTCTCCAACAACAGTTATCCTTCTGCATCTCATCTAATCCAAGCTTCATTCACCTTCAGCAGGCATGGACTAGAATTCAGGATGACAACAATGACAAGGATTCCCCTCCTTGTCCAGGGATATTAAGGTCAACTGCAGTAACATAACCAGTTGAGACTAACAAATTCAGCACAAACCAGGCCTTCCTGATCTCTATGATTCAGCTCTGCACTTGATAAACATATTGGCTAGTGGGGTGGGGGAAATGCTGGGAAAAAGGGAGAAGAAAACACTTTGCAAAGTAAAAATTGTTCAACTGTCCATTTCCATTCTTTATACACTCATCCCTGCTGAAATGCAAACTGATTTGAAAGTAAACTGCACCACTCAGTCATTTGTGGAAATCAGATGAATGAATAAGGATCCACTTACCTGCGTAGCTGTTACTCTTGCACAGGGATTAAACGTAAACAGGTCTTGCAACAATTCCAATAGGTCATCCCCAGCAGCACTGAATATATGTTCAAGTGGAGTTCCAGGGAAGCTTTTAAATGATATATAGTCTGGAAGGCTGGTCATCCCCTGCAATTACAAAATATTCATGCAAAATTTGAATGTCTGATTTGGATGTGGGCGTGAAAATAATGCAAATTGTCCTGTAATATGTAGCTATAAGTGCCCAGTAACACACAATTACAATAAAATAACCTGCCCCACAACTGGGGGTGGATTCAACTACACAACATTCATTGTATTGATACTCATTCTGATAAAATAAAGATTCTTCCAGCCAAATGATGCACAGTGTGCAATTAGCACCATTAGTGCTTATTTGACTAATCATGTTTCTTTATAGTGCACAAAGGTCCAGTAAACACTCAATCATCACATCATTGTTCATTAATCATGTTATACACTTATCAAACTAGAAACTTCAGGGTACATTTCCCTCTTCAGGATTGGACTGTGAGAACAGGTAGTAGTCCACAGCATAAAATTAGTCCCACACTTCATCTGATTCATTTTAGTGCGTGAGAAAATCAAACACAAGATTGCATTCCTTTAAAGCAAGATCTTCTGCCCACCAAACCTTCAATATTAGGGAATATGCTAAAGCAGGGCTAATATAAATTGAAACAACTGAATTAAAATAAGGGACTGAAGGTCTTTGGACAGGACGTAACTATTAAATCAAAACCTGCATCTCAATACTCACCCTTATAACACCTCCCCATTTCATACAATGAGTTTTCATTCAGAATTAAATGCCCATTTTTAAATTCAAAATAACTCACGGGCCACTGTTGTTCTGTTGGAGTACCCAAAGCTTCGAATATCTTTGTTAGCTGATCTAGATCTGAATCTCCAGGTAAAAATGGTGTCTGTATTAACAGAAAATAACAGGCCATTAAGCCAACAAAAGATTTTTGTCTTTTCAAACTTTTATGATGCATAAAATTGAAATGCAGTAAGTACCCTTTAAACTAACAAGTTCAAAAACAGTATGGAATTCAAAAGAAATTCAGAAGTTTTCATAAGTGTAATATCCAACTGTGCCAACTACTCAAAATAGTCAAATGTAAGCTGGCTCTCTCTGAAAAGAGTATGAGTTCACCACGGCCAAATGCTGACCATCAATAACATGAAGTATATACCATCTGATCAGCCTGCTACATCCAGACCACAAAACTCTTACAACTGGGCTGCAGTAAAGATTTGTTTGCTTCTAAATAGTCTTCCACTATAGCTGTTATCTAGATGTGCTTGCTACTTTTAACACTACCTCTACAATATTTCCCATGTGATCTGCACTCTACCAATATGAACATGGTCCCATTATTCCTTTAACAATGGCACAGTAGTTCGTACTACTACCTTGTAGTGCCAGGGACCCGGGTTCAATTCCCAGCTTGGGTCACTATCTGTGTGGAGTTTGCAAGTTGTCGCCATGTCTATTTGGGTTTCCTCCCACAGTCCAAAGGGTGTGCTGGTTAGGTGCATTGGCTATGCTAAATTCTCCCTCAGTGTACCCAAACAGTGTGGAATGTGGCAATCAGGGGATTTTTTTCACACTAACATCATTGCAGTGTTAATGTAATTCTACTTGTGACACTAATAAATAAACTTCTTACTTTGGGATAAACTCAAAGTTACAGATTTCAGTCCTAAAAGCTGGTCTATAACAGGTTATAACTAGCTTGAAAAATCACACAAGATAACCAAAGTTGCTGCCATAACTTCCTCAAACTGGTGCCACTCTGTGCCCTCTTCCCTATGCCAAATTTCTTCCCTGCCTATCTCAATGGACATCCCAACTCAGGCTGAGTGAGATCCAGGCAGCACAGGAATTTACAAATTACTCATTTATTCCAATTAACTCAAATGTAGACATAAATCAGTTGCTACATCTAAAAATGTAATGGGACAGCAAAGATTTGCGGTACTTCCTAGATCTGTCAGATGGTTATATTCTTTTCTCTATAGAGTTGCCAATTGCCTCAGGCTAAGTATGTCCAGCCTCAATTCATATCTCAGTGGAGAACGCCAATTCAGCAAAACATACTCAGGAAAGCTCTGGGGATAGGAAAAGAAATATGGGAGGAATGGAATGGGTAGAAATAGTGAGGATGGCAGCGGAATTTTTTTTTTTTACTAGGCTTGACCATTCCAAAACTTCCAGTCAGAGTGCCATTTTGCACCCTTACACAAACTTATAATTTCTTCACTTCAGAGTCTCAGGCTCAACCAACTTCAATTGCTTCATTAATGAGCTTCCTCCTTCATAAGATCAGGAGTGGAGATGTTTACTGACGACTGCACAATATTCCACATCATTTGTGATTTCTTAGATACTAAAGTTGTCCATATGCAGGAAGATCTGGACAATATCCAGGCTTGGGCTGGTAGATGGCAACTAAAATTTATGCCTCTCAAATGCCAGGCATTGATCATTTCCAACAAGAGTGAATCCAGCCATCTCCCCTTGACATACCATTGCTGAACACCCCACTATCCTGGGTGTTATCATTGATTAGAAACTGAACACGACCAGCCATATAAATACTGCAGCTACAAGAGCAGATCAGAGGCTAGTTACTCAGGTGAGAGTGACTCACTTTCTGACTCCTCCAAACCCTGTTCACCGTCGACAAGCACAAGTCAGACACGGGATGGAATTCTCTCCACTTGCAGCTCCAACAACACTCAAGTAGATTGACATGATCTGGACAAAGCAGCCCACTTGATTGGCAACCCATTTACCACCTTCAACATCATCTCCACCACTGATACACAGTGGCAGCAGTGTGTACCTTCTATATGACAGTGTGTACCTTCTATATAAGCAGATATACAAAAACACTACCACCTGCAACTTCCATTCCAAGCCACACACCATTCAGACTTGGAAATATATTGCTGTTCCTTAGCCAAAATTTTGGAACTCCAACCCTAGTAGCACTGTGGCTGTAAAAAACACCATATAGACTGTAGCAGCTCAAGAGACCACCACCACCTTCTCAAGGGAAATTAGGGAAGGTCAATAAAAATACTGGTCTATCCAGCAATGCCCACATCCAGAGAAAGAATTTTTAAAAACCTCAGAAGGTTATGAGTCTTTGGAGTTCTGTATTGCAGACTGTTGTAGATGCTTCATCGTTGAGTACATGTAAGGGTAGGAGTGTTAGAATTTTAATCTCTTAGGGAATCAAGGCAAATAGGCAGAAAGTGGAGTTGAGGTAGAAGATGGGCTATGATTGTGCTGAATGGCATGGCAGGCTCAAAGGACCATATGGTCAGCTCCTGCTCTGATTTGTTATGCTCTTACTCCTCATTACATCATGTCAGTAAATAATAGCACACAAGATTTAAGAGGAAGCTGAAGTTATTATTGGAAGACATGGAGAAATATAACATTTATCCTAAATTTAAGCAGTCAAGAGACTCATTTACCTAGTTTATCTTATTCATGAGAACTTACCCTTAGTAGCAGCTCAGCTAATATACAACCAACTGCCCACATGTCTACGCCAACTCCATACATCCTGGCTCCAAACAATAACTCTGGTGATCTGTACCATCTGAAATAAAGCATTGAATTTTCATTAAAATGTGTTTTTAGAAATTACAAACTGCAATTACCAGAGAGCAGAATATAATGGAGATCAGAAATAAACATCTGGAACTCTTTCTCTACCCCATACCTCTCAAACACAGATTAAATTTTAAGGTTAAAAATTATTTTAAGAACTTAGAGACAGACACATATTTGTCACAGCTGGTTAGTTTTCTTCCCATAATTGAGAATACAAAACTTCAAAGCTTGAAAATTGGTTCCAAATAAGCAGACCAGAGAGAAATGCCTTTACTGCTGCTGTTTAGAGAGATGTTTTTTCTAAAGTTCAAAAGGATAAAACAAAATGGTATTAAATGAATTCAATAATGACCTTTACTGATATAATTATCAGTAAACGATATTTATATATAATAAATGATATAATTATCCAAAAGAGAATACAAAGCTGGAACAGACTGAATACCAAAACAAATGCAAATTTCCCATTTCACACACACTGAAACTTGGTACTATTCCTGATATTACAATATTGTTTCAAATTTCACTTAGCAAAGGACACTTCTTTCTCATTTTGGTTATGTTGCCTCATTAAGCAAAGGAGAAAAGGACTGGCTTTGATTCCTGCCTTGTGTGACTGCATGTATGGAGTTTGCATGTCCTCCAGGTGCTCCAGTTTCCTCTCTCAGTCCAAAGACGTGCAGGTTAAGGGCCTCGGTAAATGTACAGAGTTATGAAAGTAAGGCAGAGAGGAGGGTCTGGATAGGACGCTCTATCAGAGTCGGTGCAGACTCGAAAGACTGAATGACTTCTTTCTGCACTGCAGGCATTCTATGGTTCCATGGACATGATGCATATTTTCTAAACCATAGAAAATTCTGATACAAAATATCAACGGACTCAATGAGTGTTGAACGCCAGGTTAACCTTCAGAAAATGTGCCACTTGCTTCATTTTATTCTGCTTAATTAGGAGATTTTCAAACATTCTCCTGTGTCTACGTTACCTTGTTACTACCTGATGTGTATACACTCTATTGGGACTTCCAAATGATTTGGCCAGACCAAAATCAGCAAGTTTAAGGATTCCATTCTCATCCACTAATAAATTGTTGGGCTTCATATCCTGAAAAATGTATTAAATTAGGTGTATTATAATTACATCCATAAGCATTAAATTCTAAAATTCAACAGAACAAAAATACTTAATTTTTTAAAAGCTAGACAGATATTGCTAATGTGGAATACTAAAAAGTCACCATAATCCAAGATGACCATTGGCTGCTCTTCTCTTTAAGGATGAGAGCTAACTAGTAGTGATTTAATCTGAGGTGAGGGACAAGGCCGAGAAGGCAAGGCCCTCTATGAGTAACCTCAGACAGTATGGGAACCGAACCCATGCTGTTGGCGTCATTCTGCATCACTAACTAGCAATCCAGCTAACTGAGCTAATCGATTCCCTAACAGTAATAGAACACTAACGTTAATAAAGAAAGAAAATTTGTACTCACTTAATAAAGCTCTTGAGTTGTTTATATGGACAGGAAGGACTATAAGCAGCTGTGTATAATTGAAATACAACAGAATGTTCAAACTATAAAACAATTATCGACTTTTATAGAAAAGATAGGGTCTTTTTGGCCTGTTGAGTCTATAGCAGCTCTATGAACAAGTTGTCCTTGTCTATGAATAAGACCTCCTTGCCACAGTAAACAGTTTCTCCCTATTTATAATCATGCAAACTTTTATCAGATCATCCCCCAATCTTCTCTGTTCCAAGGAGAGGATTCTAGTTTTTCGAATAATTGAAATCTCTCATCATTGCCATCACCTTGGTAATCTTCTTCAGCACCCTCTCCAACATTTTGAAGTCCTTCCTACAGTATAATGCCCAGAATCGTACATAATACTCTAAACCATGTCCAGCTAATGACTTGTAAACGTTTAGCATGATTTCCTTGTTTTTTTGCCCTATTCACATAGCCAGTTATCTCGTGTGTTTTCTTAATTGTCTTTTCAGCTTTCTCTGCCACTTTATGGGTTTGGGAATACGCATACCCCAGGTCTCACTCCTCAACCCTTCTCAATATCTACTATGTTGCCATGGTTTATATCATCTGCAATCTTCAAGGATAATCATTTCAGATTGCCAACGTAAGCAATACTTTGCTTTTTCAGGATATGAAACCCAACAACTGCTGGTCAGCTTTGTGTTCTCTCTCCATTTAATTCCTGCTTTCTGCACCATTCTTTGTTCCATTGTCATGTATCCTCCTCAGTTTTTATGCATTTTTTTCTCTCTTCTCTCCAGCAACATCATGATATCCCTTCCCTCCTAATGATCTAAATTATTTTAATGGACATGTACAAGATACAGTTTGTAAGTGTGCTCCACAGCACACTGCACCAGCAGTGATGAACTTGTAATGTTAACAGTATTCTCTGAACTTGAGCCATCACTTGCAGCACAGAACCATGAGAGGTGGCATCACAGCTATACAGTCAGGTGGGAGTTGCCTGGGTCTGGATCTGCTTTTTAAAAAAAATCATGTGATGTGAGCATCACTGGCTAAGCCAGCATTTATTGCTCATCTCAGGTAATGTGTTCCAGCTCCTAATAATCCTGTGTGAAATAGTTTCTCCTCACTGACCACTGACTCACACTTGAGCTAATTGTCATAAATCAATGACATCTGAATACTGACCTCCTTGCCAGAGTAAACAGTTTCTCCCTATTTGTTCTATCAAACTATCTCATAATTGTGCAAATTTTTATCAGATCATTCCCCAATCTTCTCTGCTCCAAGAAAAGGATTCTAGTTTCTCCAATAATTGAAGTCTCTCATCATTGCCGTCACCTTGGTAAATTTCCTCTGCATCCTCTCCAATTGCCCTCGAGTAGGGGATGGTGAATTGCCTTCTTGAACCACTGCTATCCATGTGGTGTAAGTACACCCACTGTGCTGCTGGAAAGGGAGTTGCAGGAGTTTCACCCAATAAAGTGAAGTAATGGCTTTCCAAGTCAGGATGACGAGTGATTTGGAGGGGAATCCCCA
The DNA here is from genome assembly GCA_024679065.1 of Sphyrna mokarran. Taxonomy (NCBI): domain Eukaryota; kingdom Metazoa; phylum Chordata; class Chondrichthyes; order Carcharhiniformes; family Carcharhinidae; genus Sphyrna; species Sphyrna mokarran. Next base: position 30,103,309 of record JAGIQG010000006.1, on the reverse strand, counting down.
AGTGGTGATGGACAATGGTAACCCCCTGGATGTTAAAAATGGAAAATTCAATGATGTTAATGCCATTGAATGTAAAGGGAAAATGGCTAGATTCTCTCTTGTTGGAGATGGCTATTATTTGGCATTTGTGTAGTGTGAATGTTACTTGCCACTTGTCAGCCCAAGCCTGGATGTTGCCCAAGTCTTGCTGCATTTGGACACGGACTGCTTCAGTATCTGAGGAGTCATAATAATGCTGAACATTGCAGAATCATCAGTGAACATACTCATTTCTGTCCTTACTATGAAAGGAAAGTCATTGATGAAGCAGTTGAAGATGATAGGACCTCAGACACTACCCTGCAGTGACTGTTTGGAACTGAGATGGTTGATCTCCAACAATCACAATCATCTCCACTATCACTGGGTCGAAATTTTCAAACTCCCTTCCTAATAGCTCTATCATGTATCTAATAGCACAAGAACTGCAGCAGTTTAAGGAAGTTGCTCGCCTTCTCAAGGGCTATTAACGATGGCCAATGAATATTGGCCTAGCCAGCTAAGTCCACATTCAGAAACAAATAAAAAAAAGAGAAATTTAAGAGAGAGCTTTTGGAAACTTACGCTATTAAAATGGTGGCGTGGGCTCGTTGGGCCGAAGGGCCTGTTTCCCATGCTGTGTTGTTCTTTGTTAGATATGATTTTTAATAGGTATGTATGTATAAAACATTCTTTATCATGACACATGCTACAATATATAGAAATAAACACTTACTCTATGTAGAATCCAGTGCAAATGAAGATATTCAAGCCCCTGGAGTGTCATTAACATATATGCTTTTATGTTGGCAGGAGTCAGCACAAGACTGGTATCTTTTATTATTACCTATATTTGATGAAAGGACATTTAAAAATAAACTTCATCAGTGCCCAACTTCCTATCACCTGCGCCAGTGACAGAACACAATCCTAAAAGTGACACTCGTGCTAAGTGTTACCTCTAAATCGGTCTCCATAAAGTCGAATACAAGACTTATGTTGGACTTGTGGCCAAATGCATCTAGAAGCTAAGGGGAAAAGAATTACAGTCAGCATTTCACTTTGCATTTATCTGAAGTGTTAAGTTCTCAAAATACCCCTATTATTGCACATAATAACGAGAGATTAAAGTCACTTTGCTCCAGAATTTACTAAATTAAGCATTCCTCATTAACAGCTGTTCAAATAGAAATATTTGGGAGGATCTTTAACTGATTGGTTTTAGCAAAATAGGATTTCTTAAGAATTGTATTGCTCCTCCATCAAGTTCATTTATTGTAACTGATGCATCTTGCTCTACCACAGGGAGTCAACATTTTTAATTGATTTCAAAGCTTTACAAAGAGATCTTCACGTATTAACAGGAACTGGTACAACATCACTGCTTACTTATGCAAGTATTGCCTTCTTTTATTTATTTAGTCATGAGATGTGGATGTCACTGGCTAAGCCAGCATTTATTGTCTATGCCTGATTTCTCTTGAGTGATCACTATTATTAAAAATGATCCCACAATCCTCTTTCAGATAATATTAAAATGTAATAATAATCTCCACAATGCAATATCTGGTGGTCTGTATCCCATAAAATTGCTTTAATTTGAAAACACTGTGGCTATGGAATTACTTGCCATGTCTATTTTATTCTTCAATAATTGCACAAGCTAGAGTAGATCACAGAACAGCCATTCAACTCTGCATCTCTGCACTTCAACTTCATTTACTGCCATATTATTACCTCCCATTTTCCCATACCAATTTGTCCTTCTCAGAATCCAGTTTGTAACATCAGAATTCTCTACATTGAGCTCAACTTGCCTTAATCTGTCCCTTTCTTTATAAATTCCTTCTTGATTTACATAACTGATTGTACTTCATAGCTTAGTTTATCTGCAGAGTTGACTAAACAACTCTCTGTTCCTTCTTCACACACACACACACAAATGAAAAGCTGAGACACCTAATGAGATCAAAGAGTGGATCAGGCACAAAAAGCTGTGTGAAATTCATCTGATTTAATGGCACTCAGTACAATTTCAATGTGCTGGTGAGGATCTCTCAGCCAGCTGGGAAGGGTGGAACCTAAAAAGAAAGGGCGCTCCAATCTCAAAGTTGAGTTTAAAGACTCCCTACTTAGGATACCTGACAGATATACCTGCTAAGGGCCACTGCGAGGATGCCATGCCCAGGCATTTCCTCAACCCCAAAGCCACAGGCACCTCTGCACCTATGGCGTGGTCATCACAACTAGTAACTAATAGTGATATGTGCTGGCGTAACAATCAATGGGTGCTATTCTGATTGGCAGCTGGTGACTAGCGGAGTGCCCCAGGGATTAGTGCTGGGGCCTCAACTGTTTACCATTTACATAGACGATCTGGAGGAGGGGCTGAGTGTAGGATAATGAAATTTGCTCATGACACCAAGACGAATGGAAAAGCAAATTGTGTGAAAGGCATGGAAGTCTGCAGAGAGATCTGGATAGGCTGAGTGAGTGGGTGAGGACCTGGCAGATGGAGTATAACGTTAGCAAATGTGAGGTTATCCACTTTGGTAGAAATAATAGTAGGAGGAATTATTATTTAAAGGGCGAAAAGCTGCAGCATGCTACAGTGCAGATGGACCTGAGGGTCCTTGTGTACAAATCTCAAAAAACCAGTCTGCAGGTGCAGCAGATGATCAAGAAGGTGAATGGAATGTTGGCCTTTATCGTGAGGGGGATAGAATATAAAAGCAGGGAGGTCTTGCTACAACTGTACAAGGCACTGGTGAGGCCACAGCTGGAGTACTGTGTGCAGTTTTGGTCACTGCATTTGCCTTGGAGGGAGTGCACAGAAGGTTCACTAGGCTGATACCAAAGATGAGGGGGTTAGCCTATGAAGACAGATTAAATAGACTGGGTCTATACTCGTTGGAGTTTAGAAGTCTGAGGGAGGATCGTATAGAGACATATAAGATAATGAAGGGGCTAGATAGGATGGAGGTAGAGAGATTCTTCTCGGTTAGGAAGGAAAGCAGAACTAGAGAGCATAGCCTCAAAATAAGGTGTGTGTGTGTGTGTGTGTGTGTGTGTGTGTGTGTGTGGGGTGGGGGGCAGCAGCAGCAGTTTAGATCTGAGTCGAGGAGGAACTCCTTCACTCAAAGGGTGTAAGTCTCTGGAATTCTCTGCCCGTTGAAGTGGTGGAGGCTACCTTGTAGAATATATTTAAGTCACAGGTAGACAGGTTTTTGACAGACAAAGGAATTAAGGGTTATGGGGAAAAAGCAGGAAAGTGGAACTGATCCACTTCAGATCAGCCATGATCTTGTTGAATGGCGGAGCAGGCTCGAAGGGCTAGATGGCCTACTCCTGCTCCTATTTATTATGTTCTTATGTAACGGCACACTGCCGGGAAGGAAAGGAAAATCATGGGTGAATATTACAGCATCAAGCCCAGTAATTAGATGATTATTCATTATGATTTCAAACTGAGATCTCTCCAGCTGAAATCCATTGTTCATCATTTGTGAGATTTAGCAGCCATTAGGGGGCGTGCAACATGGACTAGCATAGCCGCTGGGCAGTGCCCTTAGTCTTTATCTCCATTCACTTCCCAATCTCAAACCAGTTACCAACCCACATCAACAGGTTACTTACAATTCTAGTCTTAAGTTTCTTTGTACCTTTTTTTATTCATTTTACATGATGTGGCAGTTGCCGATTAGACCAGCATTTATTACCCATTCCTAGTTTCCCTTGAGAAGGTAGTAGTGAGCTATGTTCATGAAATACTGAAGTCCCTGAAATGTAGGTATACCCACAGTGCTGTTGGGTAGTGAATTCCAGGATTCACCTAATGACCACGAAGAAATGGTGGCAATATATTTGCAAGTCAGGATTAAGAGTGACTTGCAGGGGAACCCAGCTGGTAGTGTTTTCCAGTATCTGCTGCTCTTGTCCTTCTAAATGGTAGTGACATGGGTTTGGAAGGTGCTGCCTAAGGAATCTTGGTGAGTTGCTGCAGTGCATCTTATAGATACGTGCAGCTGTCAATGTTCGTCGGTAGTGGAGGGATGTTTGTGGAAGGGGTAACAATTAAGTGGGCTGCTTTGATATGGATGGTGTCAAGCTTCTGGAGTATTGTTGGAGCTGCATTCATCCAGGTCAGTGGGGTCCATTCCACCACATTCCTGATTTGTGTCTTATAGATGGTGGATATGCTTTGGGGAGTTAGGTGAGTTACTTGCTACAGGATTCCTAGCCTTTGATCTGCTCTGGTAGCCTCAATATTTATATGGCTAGTCCAGTTCAGTTTCTCATCAATGCTAACCTCCCAGGATGTTGACTGATACTTTGTTGTCACCTTCCACCTTGAAAGGAGGGGCAATGTGCTCATTCAACAAACCTGCCATTTCTTTATTATGCATTATATTCTCACCTTGAACCATCTTTCGTTGGTTATAACCAGGATAGAATGAATGTGCAGTTATCACCCCACTATACCACAGACCATACCAAAAGTGTAAATGTTTAATTCACTCACCAAAAAGGCCAAATGTTTACCTTTGCTACTACTCGACCCAGAATAATAGAGACTTTAACCAGTCTTTTTTCAATAAACTCAAAGTAATTGATTTCAGTATTTTTTTAAAAACAAATTGAAAAACTGCTTAATATACAATTTGAAATCCAGAAGCTGTAGACAGCGAGGATGGATGTTACAGTTTGCAGAGGGACATAAATAGGTTGCAGAGCTGGGCCGTGAGGTGGCAAATGGAATTCAATGCGAATAAGTGTGAGGTGATTCACTTTGGTAGGAATAACAGGCATATGAAATATAGAGCTAATGGAAGGACCCTTAATAGTGTTGTCGAGCAGAGGGATCTTGGGGTACAAGTACATAGCTCTTTGAAAGTTGGCACCCAGGTTGATAAAGTTGTTAAGAAGGCGTACGGTGTGTTAGCTTTTATTGGTAGAGGGATTGAATTTAGGAGCCGTGAGGTTATGTTACAACTGTACAAAACTCTGGTGCGGCCGCACTTGGAGTATTGCGTACAGTTCTGGTCGCCGCATTATAAGAAAGATGTGGAAGCATTGGAAAGGGTGCAGAGGAGGTTTACCAGGATGTTGCCTGGTATGGTGGGAAGGCCTTATGAGGAAAGGCTGAGGGACCTGAGGTTATTTTCATTAGAGAGAAGAAGGTTACGCGGTGACCTAATTGAGGCGTATAAGATGATCAAAGGACTGGATAGGGTGGATAGTGAGAGCCTTTTTCCTCGGATGGTGATGACCAACACGAGGGGACATAACTTTAAATTAAGAGGTGGTAGTTATAGGACGGATGTCAGAGGCAGGTTCTTTACACAGAGGGTGGTGAGGGCGTGGAATGCCCTGCCTGCAGCAGTTGTGGACTCGCCTACTTTGGGGGCATTCAAATGTTCGGTGGATAGGCACATGGATGATATTGGAATAGTTTAGGTTAGAGGGTCCACTGGCCGGTGCAACATCGAGGGCCAAAGGACCTGTACTGCGCTGTAATGTTCTATGTTCTATGTAGAAGTTAGCCCTTTCAAAATCCACACACACAATAAAGGACGAGACAAATAAAGTCTCTGCAGAAGTAAGGCATAAGAGATAACGTTCAAAAGGATCTCTAAACCGATGATCTGATGTCCTGCATGCTAAGATAAAGTGCTAGTTTTTTTTTTAAGCTCGATGTTGTTTTCTTTTAACCTCACCTATTGACCATGATTGGTCAACAGCACAAATGGAACCTTTGTCTTTTAGAAGTACGCACTGACTCGTACCGTACTCAACTTTTCTGAAATCTTCCAGTATCTGTAGTTTCAACCATCAACAATTCAATTCAATTTGAGATCAATTTATTTGCTCATCACTGAGGTTTGTCTTACTTACACTTGGAAAAAAAATGTTTATACAAAATAACTTAAATTATTCTCTCATACTTACTCCTATAATATTTGGGTGGCTAAGTTCTTGTAGTAATTTGATTTCCCGAAGAGCTGTTCTATTAATACCTGCAACATCAGAGCGTTACTGATTAAGAAAATAAGTTATGATGCACCAAGATGTAATGACGGTTACATATTAATATTCTATAACTATCTTAAAAATGTTAACATTTGTTTTTCTGGCTCAATACTTTGAATAGACCTATCTTATATCAGTTGATCTTTCTCTACACATTAATTATGACTGTAACACTACATTCTGCATCTTTCCTCTCCTCTATGTTTTGTCTGTATAGCACACAAGAAAAAATACTTTTGACTGTACGCTAATACATGTGATAACAAATAAAATCGAATCAAAAATAGCAACCAGTGGGCAGTTTTCTGTCATGAAGATAGAGTTTCAGAGACTATGGTACTCCTGAGAATGAAGGCAAGACTGACTTTTCAATTAGTGACCAGAGGTTAAAGTATTCCTACTAGTTTTTAATCATTGTTTTCTCAAAACATAGTAGCAAATTTATCTTAATTAGACAGAAAATGGTATAATCAAAAGTGTTTTCAATAGTCACTAACAGCACTTTTACACAATATATTTAACTTTCATGTCAGTAAGTTTCAACCATCAAAAATTAAAATTAGCTCAATCATTTGTATACAAAATAATTTGTATACAAAATAATTTGTAATTAGCGGTTATAGCAAGATATCAAGGGCTGCAGTTATCACTTGCTCTCAACTACAAATCAACGACATTCAATTATTCAGAGAGCAATAGAAAAGTCATGATACAGAGTCATTTAGCTCATTGTATCTACATCGACTGAGAAATAAAACTGTTTTGCCATATAACTGTGGAGAACAGTGCATAAGTTTACTTTCTGTCTCTCGATTAAATACTGGATTTTCTGTTGTGCTCACTGCACTTCGGAAAACTTATCAGTTTTGTCAAAACACTTGTTGCACAGATTTATTCACAAATCACCATTTCCAGCAAAGCTATTGGAATCAGTCCGAATGATAGCAACTTTAAACTGGTTTATGAGAAACAATGGACAGTTCAACTCAATTCCTTAGATTGGTTTCCTTATAGATTTTTCTTTAAAGAATACATATAACTATCATGAAGGAATAGACACCCAATTTTACTTGTGAAAAGGTTAATAATCACAGACACAAACTGAGTAATGATAGCTTGTAACAATGATGGATTAGGTCAACTAACGTGATTAAATCTTCACGCTGATCCAATATTATAATTAGCAAACATAAGATGATTGTGTTTGGTTTTAATATGTATATCTTATGAATGATGTAACCTTAATCAATAATTGAGAGTGGATAGAGATAACTCCTGTTCTTTGATTGATATATGCTAATTACATGTAATTGAATTTGAAACTATAATTATGTACTTCTGAATTCAGTACTCTGGTTTCATCAGAGTCCGTAGCTGCTATAGTAAATCATCTTAAATCATTCTGTGACTTTGTCTGGCTATTTGAATACACTCGCACGAGTGCCTTTTCCGAGTCTTTACGTCGCTCGTCGACGGTTTTGTCTACCACTAGCAGATCCCACGCCGGGGGCTCTTGATCTTAAAGTACCACGAGTATTACCCCAGCCGGGGTCTACTGAAGTTACCAATTGTGGCTCGCAGACCCCAGCCGGGGTCTGCCCTGGGCATAGTCTGTGGCTCGCAGAGCCCCAGCCGGGGTCTACTGATGTCATTGTGGCTCAGTTGGGCACCCTGAGTGTGTTTAGGGCAGGGTGTGAGCTGGTACCGTCGCCCCCTGATCTAATTGGGCGTTTAGAGAACCTTTTGTCGGTACTTTCGGTGCTCGGCTCTCTTGCGTGAGGTGGGAATTTAGAATTTAAGGGAAAAGTTTATTCCGAATTCTGGGAAGCCAGATTAGGTGACGTGACAATTGTTCATAACCAATTAACCTAGTTAGCACATTTTTGGCCATGTGGGAGGAAACCGGAGTACCCGGGGAAAACCAACGCAAACACGGGGAGAAAGTGCAAACTCCCCCAGCCGCAAGGCCCAGGTCGGGAACCGACCCTGGGTCCAAGTAGCCGGTCAACCTCAGTGCTAATCACTGGGCTGACGTGCTGCCCATTCGTACCGTGACACCTTTGGGTGGTAATCGGTGTCATTATCTTTCGTCATCGTCTGGTAGTGAACATCCAAGACAAGACGGGGCACACGTCCCATCTCAGCGTCACCCCAGGTGCGTCTCATTCGTCTCACCCTTTGTACCGATCGTGTGGGTAGTGGGTCGCGGGTGCTTCTACTACCTAGGCAGGGTTGAACCGCATCCGCCAGCGGATCACCAGTGCCCCCGGGACAAGCCTGAACTTGTCGAGAACCTATTTTTTGGAAATTTACCGGGTTTATAGGCATAGAAGCGTGTTGGTTATCCTCGGCCAGTCAAATTCCGACAGACACTCGCCTGCCAGCAGGAGTGCCTGGATTCCCTGCGGGACCATCGGTAAGGGATGACTCACTGTGGTCTAGAACAACCAAAAATACCACAGCTACGCAACACACACCATAATCCATTCCAGCTTCACCACTCTAGGATGGCAGTCCTGTGGTAGTGGTCGTGGACCTGGCATGCATCGCCCCCGCTATTTGTTTCTCGACCAGTCACGGAATACCCTCTCTTGTGCCCAAGGAGAAGGTACCAGGTGGCTCCCGCGGAAGGGATTGACTCGCTGTGGGTAGAAACCAGAAGACCCCACAGTTACGATTGGCCGTTAACGCCTTTTTTTCGGCTTAACCAATCTTACCCCACCTGTCTGTAATCGCAACCTTAAGGGGCATCCAGGCATGCAATTACTCCACATCGTTTCTGGGACAGCCGCTTTAGCCGCCACCGCGATGGATGTGCGGTGACGTTGCCCGGCGGGACCGACGTGGAGGCGCAGCTCGCTGTGCGGCAGAAACGACAAGACACGCACAGCTAAAGTAACCAAGAAACCTCAAGAGAGTACCCCCAAGAGAGTCCTCCTTAAGAGAGTCATAGCTACTCCCGAGGGAATAACCAGAAACCTCAAGCGAGTCCCCCCAAGAGGGTCCTCCCCTTAAGAGAGTCATAGTTACTCCCCTTGAGGGGAACAATAGTTACGATAAGAAGTGAAACATCATGGCAGCTCAGTAACAACCAGCTACAATCTTTCTATAATATTGTCACTTCTTCCAACAGAGCTATATCTAGCCTCTATATCTGTTCCAGCTGCATTAACCAGCTGGTACATTAAGAGTTCCTGTGGTATATCATGTCTTTCAGAGCTCAGTTAGCTAGACAGAGTTACCTCTGAAAGCTTTCAGCAGATTCCATAAAGCACACACAGAAGCACATCATAGCATCTGATCTGAGCTCACATGACTAAATAGTGATGATTATTGGCCAGTAATGAACAATCATTATTTCTAGCTCTTGGGTGTGTTTGGTGACTGTTTTCTCAGATGTGTGCTTCTCAAGTAAACCAACTGATCTTTTCCTAACAATTTTATGTAAAGATAAGTGTCTCTTGTTTTTACAATAAAGATGTGGGCGGCACAGCAATTAGCACTGCTGCTTCACAGCTCCAGAGACCTGGATTCAATTCCCAGCTTGGGTCACTACCCGTGTGAAGTTTGCACATTCTCCTTGTGACTGCGTGGATTTCCTCTAGATGCTCCGGTTTCCTCCCACAGTCCAAAGATGTGTGGGTTAGGTTGATTGGCCATGCTAAAAATCGCCCCTTAGTGTCCTAAGATAGATAGGTTAGAGGGATTAGCAGACAAATATGTAAGGATATGGGATAGGGCCTGAGCGAGATCGTGGTTAGTGCAGACTCGATGGCCAAATGGCCTCTTTCTGCGCTGTAGGGTTTCTGTGATTCTATAAGTGAACCATTTCACAGGGTAAATTTGCAAATCACATTTTCTCAAAAAAGACCTATTTTAAATTAAAACATTTGAGCAGTACGATGGGGCTGGTGGTGGGAAGTAAATTCTAGCAATTCTACATGTATATTTAGAAATATAGAAAATAGGAATATGCCATTCAGCCCCTCGAGCCTGCTGTACCATTCAATATGATCATGGCTAATCCCCTATCTTAACATTATACTCCCCATATCCCTTGATGTCTTGAGTGTCTAGTTAGGAAAAACACATGAATTGGGAAGTTGCTGAATGAGTTGTCCTGTTTCCCCAGAAGCCTTGCAATACTGGTACCTTATTGACTCAACAAGAAGCGCATGGTGTAACAACAACTCACACTTGTATAATTGTCTTTAATGTAATAAAACATATCAAAGCATTTCAGAAGTTGCTATCTTGATTATTTCCAGAAAACTGCTTTAGCACTAAAAATTAACTTTTACAAATGTGAAGTCTCATTCCTTTATCTTCTGGAGATTTGAATTCTATCTTTTCATTTTCTCTTAATCCAATATCTCTTTCACTGTCTTTCTGTTGGCTTCAGGACATGATTTTACATTGTCTTACACATTCTTAACTAACACTTCCTGGTTCGGACTACAGACAGCTCTGTCTGGTTAAGGACATACTTGTTCACACAGATCTCCTGTGAGGGTGTTGAGCTAAAATGACACTGTAATCACAGCAAATTCTAGTACAGATACAAAACTACATTGAATATTTATGGATAAATGCAAATGTAGGAAATGGCTTGTGTCCTTTTGTTCACTACTGACCACATAAAAGTCTTACAGATCCACAAGGTGACTGTTACTTTATTGAAATGTTATACAACTATTTGTGAAACTACTTAGAAAGCCTGTGTGCTAAGAGGACCTTGAATTCTTAATTAATTAAGATATTCCACCACTTACCATCTTTAGCTTCTGATCGGTGACCAACCTTAATCTGAAAGTAAAATAAATACAGAACTTAAGCAGAGATAATATTTTAGCAGGAACATTGCAATATTACTGCTAAATTAATGATGTTTTAAATATGGAACCAGTTGGTTACGGATTTTGTGTTCTCTAAAAGTTGCACCTGTGGTTTTTCCAAATTCACAAGCAGACCCAGTCAGCACTTACACCATTTCTAGGATAAGCTCTCAGTCAGGTGTGGAAAGGTACGACCTGCAGCCTACATTACAGGCAGCACAGTGGTTAGCATTGCTCCCTCATAGTGCCAAAGACCCGGGTTTCATTCCCAGCTTGGGTGACTGACTGTATAAAGTTTGTACATTCTCCCCATGTCTACGTGCGTTTCCTCCAGGTGCTCCAGTTTCCTCCCACTGTCCAAAGGTGTGCTGGTTAGTTGCATCGACCATGTTAAATTCTCCCTCAACGTAACCCAAACAGGAGCTGGTATTTGGGACGAGGGGATTGTTGTAGTAACTTCATCGCAGTATTAATGTAAGCTTACTTGTGACCAATATGTAAACTTCAAAAAAAAAATCAGACTTAAGGGAACTTGATATTCTGCCTGCAGGCTAAAACTGATCCATAGGGTCCAACAGCCACAGGAATTAGTTTCAGGCAAGTCAGTCAATGATCTGGGACAGAGGTGGATGTTTCTCCATCAATAGAAGCACCCAGCCCCCTTGGCTTGTGTCTTCATTTAGTAATTCTTCATAGTTTAGAGACTGGGAGCACCTCTGGTAAATGCAGTCTATATCCAGCTCTGAAACTAAAGAATGGCTTTCCACCATCTTTTGGAAACCAATCTTAGGGTTTGTTTTGTCCAGCAACAGCGACTGAGTGACTGATGAAACATCTGGAATGCTAAACCCCTCAGAGTGCAATGCTCCCACCACACATTTAGTCAGGAGTGTGTGTGTATAAAAGAGAGAGTTGTGACAGACTGTAAGTGAGAGATCTCAGTGAATGAGAGAAGTGAGGGAGTCAGGTGAGTGTGTGCGCGCCTGATATGAGAATCCAGCTCTTCAGCAATATTTCTAATATTAATGAATTTATGAGCAAAAGCAGCACCACTTCTGCCATTAAAATGACAAAAAAATAAGACTTACGTATTTGTTGAATAAGAGAACTTTTTAACTACAATAAACGTATAGTTAAACAAATAGAAAATACTTTAACTATTTAATTTTGTATATATTTATACTTATCACACAAAAGTGATCAATTTTTTTTGTTGTTTAACTCATCAATGTAGTAAGAATGGTTCTTAGGGATTCTGTCTGTATCTTGGAAGGTCAAAAAGGTTTTGTGGCTTGAAAAGTTTGGGAAATCCTTCTATACAGGATATAAGCAATATCCCATAAATAACTGCAAATCAGGAAGCGGAAGGGAGCAAGGAACCCGGGGAACTGAAATTGAACAAATTGTTGGGACTGTGGGCTGACAAATCCCTGGATCCTAACAAACTTCATCCTAGGCTCTTGAAAGAAGTGGCTAGGGAAATGATTGATGAATTGATTTTAATTTTCCAAAATTCCTCAGATTTAGGGAAGGTTCTATCAGATTGGAAAGTAATAAATCTAACTGCTTTATTCAAAAAGGGAGGGAAACAGAAGCCAGGAAACGACAGGCCAGTTACCCTAACATCTGTCATTGGGAAAATGTTAAAAGCTACTATTAAAGATGCTACAGGACATTTAGAAAAAAATCAAAACAATCAGGCAGATTTAACTTGGTTTTGTGAAAAGGAAATCGTGTTTAACTAATATATTGGAGTTCTTTGAAGGAATCACATGTTAAGGAAAAAGGGGAAGACGGTGGATGTATCGTATTTAGATTTCCAGAGGCATTTGCTAAGGTGCCACATTAAATGTTATTGCAAAAAATAAAATCTCACAATGTAGGAAGTAACATATTGACATGGATATAAGATGGATTAACTACCAGGAACAGAGTGTGCCTAACTTGGGTATTTTTTTGGCTGGCATGATGTAATGAATGATATGCCACAGAAAACAGTGATGGAGCCTCAAATTTGTACAATTTAAATAAATGACTTGGATGAAGGAATTGATCAGATGGTTGCAAAATTTGCAGATGACACAAAGATAGGTGGGAAAGGGACATGAATAGTTTAAGTGAGGGGGCAAAGGTCTGGCAAATGGAGAATGTCAGAAAATGTGAAATGGTACATTTCGGTAGGAAGAATGAAAAACAAACTTATCAACATGGTGAAATTGCAATGCTTGAGGTGCAGCAGGATCTGGGTGTCCCAGTGCATGAATCACTAAAGGCTAGTCAGGAGGTACAGCAAGTATTTAGGAGAGTTAATAGAATACTACTGTTTACTAGGAGAGGAACTGATTATAAAAGTAGGGAGGTTATGCTTCAGTTGTACAGAGCAGTATCTGAAATACTGTGTACAAAATTGGATCCCCATATTTAACGAAAGATGTAAATGTTTTGGAGAAGGTTTATTTAGAGGCTGTTTCATAAAGGACATGTCCATGGTACAGATAGCAAAGTATCAAGACCCATTGCTAACAATCAGAAGGCAGAAAGCAAAGGCTTAGCCAAGCATGAGGGGGTTTCAGACAGGAAACCAGTTACCAAGAGGCCCAAAGCAGTCAGCACAGGGCTGTTGTCATTTATATACTTTGTAAAATAACTTTGGGAAATAAAAAACCAACTGGATGCAGTAACCATTAATGGTAGGCAATACGTGAAAATTCAAAAATAGTCTGAAAAACAATGGACATAGAACTGAAAAATGGAATTCAACATAGCTATGTATAAAGTCATGAGATTAACAGGAGCAGTGAGAATATAAAGAACAAGGTAATTGATAATGCATCTCATTATTGACCATTTGTAGCTCTTCGTTAATTTTAAATGCTGTTCTGTCTTTACCAAACTAATAAATGTGTAATTGTGCAGAAAAAGAAAGTGATGAAAGCTATGCTCACCTTCTTTATTGCAACAATGTTGCCTGTGTTCTTGTCTTTTGCCTTATACACGGTAGCAAACTAAAAATTGAAGAGAGAAAAAAATTAACTGGGAAACAAAATCAAACTGTGAGGTGTTGCTGCCAAAAAAAAAAGCCTACAACTTAAGGCACTCAAGATGAAAACTGTGGATTTGATCATCTCTCCCTTGTATTCATTTGGTCTGCTAAATTTCAGTTTCTGATTTTGCAGTTTTTCATGACAAATTAATCTTCAAAATCTTCCTGCCGCACAAACAGGTACAGAGAAGATGTACACAATTATAGAAATAAAACAAAGTGAAGAAAAATTCAACAGGTTTGGCAGCATCATTGGAGAGTGAAGCAGAATTAAGTATTCAAATCCAATGTGACTCTTCCTTGGAATATTATATACTTGGTTTAAAAAGTCTTATTACCAACATATTCAAATTAGATAATTCTTCACTGAGTCACTAAACTTGCAAATGACAGGCTTGTGTGTTGCTGTGGTACTATTATAAAGTAATAACAGGTCTCACTATAAAATTCTATGATAATTTTTGATGTATGGTATTGTTTCCTATGATCCATCTTATATCAAAAGTTAGTTTTATGCTGCAAGAACTGCAGTTATGAGGATAGAACGGAGAGGTTGGGTCTGTTTCCTTTGGAGAAAAGGTGGCTAAGAGACAGTCAAGATCCTGAATGTAACTAGTGAGAAACTGTTCTCACTCAAGAGTACGTCAAAAACTAGAGGGCACAGATTTAAAAGGTGGCTCAATGGCACAGCGGTTAGTACTGCTGTCTCAGCGCCAGAGATCAGGATTCAATACCAGCCTTGGATGACTCTATGTGGAGTTTTCATGCTTTCACCGTGCCTGCATGGATTTCCTCTGGGTACTCTGGTTTGTTCTCACAGTCCACAAATGTGCAGATTAGGTGGATTAATCATGATAATTGCCCATTAGTGTCAGGGGATTAACAGCATCACAGGGATAGGGCTTAGTGGAATTATTATTCAGTGGGCTGAATGGTCTCCTTCTGTACTGTAGGGATTCCATGATTCTAAAGATAATGAGTAAAAGGAAAAATTCTTTCACCTAGAAAGTGGTTTGAGTTTGCAAAGAATGATGGAGGTATTCAATGAAGGTATTCAAAAGTGAATTGGATTGCTATCTGAAAAGAAATAATATGCAAAGGTTAGAGAGATAAGGCAGGAAAGAGGGATTAGGTAGAATGCTCTTTCAGAGAGTTACTGCAAACCCAATGGGCCGAATGACCAGCTTTTGCACTGTAAAGATTCTGTGATATTGTAATTCTGTCATGAAATATGTATGTCACTGGCTAGGCACATTTACTGTCAATTCCTAGTTGGTGCTATCGGTGCCAGTAGATAAAGTGTAATAATTTATTAGCAGCAGCGTGGCATTCTAATTGACAATACTTAGGAGTGTGCAGATAAGATCAGGGAATCAGGGGCCATCTTTGCAATCAGTTAGCATTTATTAAAGATACACCATTGTATGGCCCAAACAGTGTAGTTAAAGAGTTGACAGTCAGTCAATAATGTGAAATGGCAACTATTCAAAATAATGATGAAATCTTCATAGATCAAAAAATTATATTCAAAGCTTCTTTTTCTAACTGAACATAATTAGATTCGGCAGTAATCGTAGTATGTTTCTTCTACTGAGGGCACAATATGCAAAACTACTGCTCCTCTCTATAAAGTGAAGAACTGCACGCAAACAATAATGGCAGCTTCAGATTAAAGTGAACCAATACTTTAGACTTCTGCAAATCATCTTTGACCTTCTTGTATGCATTCTCACATTGTTTCAAACAGTCATGGACTGGACAACATAATAAACTATGTGATGGTTTCAATAATGTCACTAAGTTAGGAACAAATTTGCCTTTTTAATTTACTAATCCTAGAAAAGCATCTGTTGTGATTTTAATTTCTGCCCTGAGCGCTGAAGCGGACTCTGAACCTAGAATTTTGCAATTCACAATACTACCTGATGCTAAAAATAAAAACAGAAAAAAAGGAAAAAAACCTCATCAGGTCTGAGAGCGTGGGTGGAAAGAACGTTTAAATATGTTGTCAAACTTGCTGAGCTTTTCCAGCATTTTCTGTTTCTGTTTCCATCAGCTGCAGGTATGTTATCCTTATCTAACTGGAATTAAGAATTATGTTCCTTTATTCAGTTTGCATTGTACTGACTGTACTGCTCTCGGACTATTATTGAATCAGGGATGAATGAATGTGCTGCTAGAATTGGGAGAGCTCTAGCAAAATGCCATTTCAGCGCATGAGCAATAAAGAGTGCGATCACCTGAACTACAGCAGTCTGACTTTATTCACAGCAATCTTGGAGGGCTAAATAACCTATCCCTATTATTACTTACGATTATTGAACAGGAACTAACTGAAGAAACTTTGCGTGGAACAAAGTGTTCGTTTTACCCTCATATTTCCTTCCCTGGGAATAAATTTCCTAGCAATTTGTGCTCAGCAAGCGGCCAGAGTGAGCCTCATTCTGCACTGGGCCACTCTAATGATTTAAGCCTTCCCCGGTAGCGGTACTGGTCAAGCCTCACCTGCCCTTCTCCCAGGAAGTCCAACTTCTCGTAGCGCTTGGCCCGTGAGCGGACATCCACCGCCATCACTCCTTCAGACAAGGGAAACATCCCTTTCGCATCGTCACTTCCGTCCCGACCGTCGCGTCACTTCCTCTTGCATCCTTAACCGGAAGAAGGCCTGGTTGCCCAGCAACGGGAACCAAGCAATCTGCCCGTCTGAATGATCTCCCCATCGGCAAGAGGAACTTTTTTAGCATTGCTGGTGAGTCGACACGATCCGCAACTCTCCTCCTCCTTCAGTCACTATTGCCCTAAGAATGACTCTCACCAACTTTTACACATGCACAATAGAAAGCATTCTTTCATACCAAGCTTTATCACAGCTTGGTATGGCTCCTGCTCTGCCCAAGACTATAAAAGGTCGTGAATTAGCCCAATCTATCGCACAAACCAGCCTCCGATCCATTCACTCTGTTTGCACTTCCCACTGCCTCGGCAAAGCAGCTAGCATAATCAAGGACCCCACACACCCCAGACATTTTCTCTTCCACCTTCTTCCATCAGGAAAAAGTTACAAAAGTCTGAGATTACATACGAACTGACTCAAGAACAGCTTTTTCTATGCTGCTGTCAGACTTTTGAATGGGCCTTTCATATTAAACTAATCTTTCTTTATACCTTAACAATGCCCATATACTACATTCTGCACCTTCTTTCCTGGTCCCCTATGACACAAGCAGTCAGCACTGCTGCCTCACAGTATCAGGGACCTGGGTTCAATTCTTGGCTTGGGTCACTGTCTGTCCGGAGTCTGCAAATTTTCCCTATGGTTATGTGGGTTTCCTACCATGTGCTAGTTACATCTATTGGCCATGCTAAATACTCCCTCTGTATACCTGAACAGGCGATGGAGTGTGGTGCCTCAGGATTTTAACAGTAACTTCATTGCAGTGTTGATATAAGCCTATGTGTAACAATAATAAATAAACTTAATTTAAACTTACTGTATGAATAGTATGCTTTGTCTGTATAACGCACAGGAAATAATACTTTTTGCTGTATCCCAATATATGTGACAATAATAAATCAAATCAAAGGTGTATGGAACCATGGATTTCCATTGGATTGGTCCATGAATATTCTTGGCAAAATAAGCCATTGCTATCTGCAGTATGACTAATCGGGAAACCCTCTCCTTCTTTATTGGTGGCCATCAGGCACACTGGAAGGATTTGAAGGCTGATAATCAATCAGTATGACCACGGTATGAATGCACTTTCTGTCATTAAATCCCCAACTGGCCTGGAACCTGGAGCTTCCAACCCAGAGAATTGTGCTACAGGATTCCTTCACTGTCATCTTTAGAAAAAGTAGACTTGGAACTGCCAGTCTGAGGGAAAGGTTTGGAGTGAAAAATTATGATTGTAATGTAGATTTCATATCCATTTTGAAAACATTGGGTTCTGATTAGTACAGTGGGTACTACAAAGTGGTTTGTAGTGAGCATCCTTCTACAGGATCTCCCACATAGAAAAGCAAAGTTAAAACAATGTATATCCCTGCTTCATTACACCACTGATGCTTGTGCATTCAGCTGTTGACATTTCATTGTAGAATTCACTTCCTAAACCTCTTTCCCTCCAAGACATTCCTTGAAACCTATCTCTTTGACCAAACTTTTGGTACTTCATTCTTGTATCTTTTTGATCTAGATAATATGGAGAGAACGAAATAAAACAAAGGTGAGAGCCCACACAATCTGAAACAAGCCAACATTTCATTGAATGTGGTACCAAGGAACTTAAAGAAAATCAGCCTTAATGCAACTAAATAGAAATCTTTAGATAGGAAAATGCTTATGGGGTGGGGGGATGCAACTGACTGCCCTTGATATCAAGACAGCACAATGCAGTGGGAATTTCACTGGACCAGTAACTCAGAGACCCAGGATAAGGCTGTGGTGAAATTTAATTTCAATTAATAATAATGGATTATAGAGGCGACCATGAAACTATCACTGTTGTAAAAATCCATCTGGTTCATGAATGTCTCTTTAAGGAAAGCTATTCTTACCTGGTCTTGCCTACAAGAGTTCAAGATTAACTCTTGACTGCCCTCTTAATTGCCTAGCAAGCTACTCAATTAAATGCAATTACAGGTAGGAAATAAATGCTGGCCTTTCCTGTGGGACCCAAATTCTATGATTTTTTTTTAAATGATCAAGTTGGTATGAAGAAACCCTAACAAAATTAAAGGCAATGGGAATTAGGAGAAGAACTCTCAATTGTTAGTGACATAACAAGCTGCATCCAATATTCACCTCAGATACTGAAGGAGGCTCGCCTGCTTGCAGCAAGACCAAGACAACATAATATGTTTGAAGTAACATATATGGTATGCAAGTTCCAGGCAATGACTATTTTCAACAAAAGCATTATTATCACTAATCACCCGCCATCAACATCCATTGGACAAAAACGTCAACAGACCAGCCAATAAATAGTGTCTGCAAAAGCAGATGAGCTACTTTTACTCGGCTTTGGGAGGTTTTGTCTGAGTGAGATAAATAAAATCTAATGTATTACAAGATTGCATAAATATTAGTATAGTTCATACCAGATAATTCATGTGTCCACATCACTGAATATCAACAATAATTCAACAAGAATTGCTTGGTTCCTGTTAAAGACTTACTGATAGTCTATGTTAGAGGATGTGGGTTTTATAAGCAGATTCAAACTAACAGCAGATTTATTCTATGGAAGAATTCTTCCTTAATCATGGTTTTCCACCCACTATGGTTGAGAGAGTTTCCAATCATGTCCAACCCATTTTCTGAGCCACTGCTCTCATCCGATCCCCCCGCTTCCAGAACCAGGATAGGCTCCCCGTCGTCCTCACTTTTCACCCCACCAGCCTCTGCATTCAAAGGACCATCCTCTGCCATTTCCACCAACTCCAGCTCATCTTCTTCTCACTCCCTTGTCAACATTGCACAAGGACCATTCCCATTGTGATCCACTCCTCCATCCAATCCAACATCTACTGCTAACAACACCTTCCCATGCAATCAAAGGTGGTGTCATACCTTTACCTTTGCCTCCTACCTGCTCAACATCCCAGGGCCCAGTCTTTTTTAGATGAAGCAGCACTTCACATGCACCTCCTTTAATCTGGTCTATGGCGTTCATTGCTCTCAATGTGCTCTACTCTGCATTGGTGAGACCAAAGACAGACTGAGTGACCACTTTATAGAACACAACCTCAGTTCATTCGTGTATAGGAGACAACAGTAGTGTATTCTTATTCGTCCACAGGATTGGTACTGTCTCACTTTTCTTCAATCTGAGCATCTAGACCCAACCACCAAAAATAATTGTTAATTCCTTTATCCAGATTATATCAGGATGTCCTTCATGTAGTTGTTCAAGAATAAATACCCACCTTGGATGGTCAATTCAAGCTTTCTTAACATATATGGGCTGGAATTTTACTACCCCATCTGCCACAGGAATTGGAGCAGGCATAGAAAAGTCCGTTGACCTTGAGTGGGATTTTACAGTTTGGGGACGAGCAAGGTCATTAAATCCCACACATCGTTTCAAATCAGGATGTAGATA
The DNA here is from genome assembly GCA_024679065.1 of Sphyrna mokarran. Classification (NCBI taxonomy): domain Eukaryota; kingdom Metazoa; phylum Chordata; class Chondrichthyes; order Carcharhiniformes; family Carcharhinidae; genus Sphyrna; species Sphyrna mokarran. The sequence goes on along the minus strand of JAGIQG010000006.1, from coordinate 30,083,276 downwards.
ATGTGTTCCAAATATCTGGAATTAAGAATCCACTGATGACCACAAAAATATTGTTGATTGTCAGAAAAATCCATCTGGTTCACTAATGTCCTTTAGAGAAGGAAATCTGCGGTCCCTACCTGGTCTGGCCTACATGTGACTCCAGGGCCACAGCAATGGGTTGACTCTTAACCACTCTCTGAAATGGCCTAGCAAGCCACTCAGTTGTAACAATCACTACAAAGTCTCGACAAAGAAATGAAACTGGATGGGTCACCTGGCATTGACCTGAGCACTACAAAAGACAAAGGCAAAACAAACAGCCCTGTTGATCCTGCAAAGTGCTCCTTACTAATATCTGGGAGCTAGTGCCAACATAGGGAGAGCTGTCTCACAGATTATGTCATGGAACAGCCTGACATAGTCATTCCCACGGAATCATACCTTACAGAAAGCACCACAGACACAATCATTACCATTCCTGGATGTGTCCTGTCCTATCGCCAGGACAGACCCAGCAGAGATGGTGGCACAGTGGTATAGAGTCAGGAGGGAGTTACCCTAGAAGTCCTTAACATCAATTCTAGACCCCATGAAATCTCATAGCTTTAGGTTATACGTCGGCAAGGAAACTTCTTCCTGGTTACCATGTACCATCCTCCTTTGGCTGATGAATTAGTACTCTTCCACGTTGAACAATATTTGGAGAAATCACTGAGTATGGCAAGAGTGCAAAATGTACTCTGGATTGGGGATTTCAATATCCACCACCAAGAGTGGCTCAGTAGCAGCAATATTGATCGAGTCCTAAAGGATATAACTGCCAGACTGGGTCTGCAGCAGGTGGTAAAGGAACCAACAAGAGAAAATAATATATTTGACCTCATCCTTACCAATTTGCCCGCTGCAGATGCATCTGTCCATGACAGCGTTGGTAAGAGTGATCACCGCACAGTCCTTGTAGAGACAGAGTCCCGCTTTAACATTGAGAATAACCTCCATCATGTGTGGCACTATCACCGTTCTAAATGGGACAGACTTCAAACTGATCTAGCAACTCAAGACTGGACAACATGAGGCACTGTGGGCCATCAACAGCAGCAGAACTGTACTCTAGCACAATCTGCAATTTCATGGCCTGGCATATCTCCCACTCAACCATTACCATCAAGCCAGCGGATTAAGTCTGGTTCAATGGAGAGTGCAGCACCAGGCATACCTAAAAATGAGGTGTCAATCTGGTGAAGCTACCAAACAGGACTATTTGCATGCCAAAAACAGCAAGTGATAGACAGAGCTAAGTGATCCCACAAAATAACAGATCAGATCTAAGCTCTGCGGATCTTCCACATCCAGTTGAGAATGGTGATTGACAATTAAACAACTCACTGGAGAAGGAAGCTCCACAAATATCCTCATCCTCAATGATGAGGAGCCCAGGACATCAGTGCAAAAGATAAGACTGAAATATTCGCAACAACCTTCAGCCAGAAGCTCCACGTGGATGATCCATCTCGGCCTTCTCCAGTACTCCCTAGCACCTCAGATGCTAGTCTCCTGCCAATTCAATTCACTCTACACGATATCAAGAAACGGTTGGAGGCATTGGATACTGCAAAAGTAACGAGTCCTGATAACATTCCAGCAATAGTAAAGACTTGTGCTCCAGAACTTGCCGCTCCCCTAGCCAAACTCTTTCAGTACAGTTACAACACTGGTATCTATCCAACAATGTGCAAAATTGCCCAGCTATGTCCTGTATACAAAAAGGATAAATCTAACCCGACCAATTACCATCCAATCAGCCTACTTTTGATCATTAGTAAAGTGATAGAAGGGATCATCAACAGCACTATAAAACAATTCCTGCTTCGTAATAACCTACTCAGTGAAGCCCAGTTTGGGTTTTGCCAGGGTTACTCAACCCTTGACCTCATTGATTCAAACATGACTAAAGAGCTGAATTCCAGAGGTAAGGTGAGAGTAACAGCCCTTGACATTAAGGCTGCATTCGACCGAGTGGCATCTAGGAACCTTTGTAAAACTGAAATCAATGGGTATCAGGAGGCAAACACTCCACTGGTTGGAGCCATACCTGGTACATAGGAAAATGGGTGTGGCTGTGGCTGTGGAGGGTCAGTCATTTCACCTCCAGCATATCTCTGCAGGAGTCCCTCAGAGTTGTGTCCTAAGTTCAACAATCTTCAGCTGCTTCGTGAATGACTTTCTCTCTGTCATAAGGTCAGAAGAGGGGATGTTTGCTGGTGATTGCACAATGTTAACACCATTTCGCATACAGTATCCAGTATGCTCCATGGATACTGAAGCAGTCCATGTTCAAATGCAGCAAGATCTGGACAATATCTAGGCTTGGGCTGACACGTTGCAAGTAACATTCGTGCCACACAAATGCCAGACAATGACCATCACCAATAAGAGATATTCTAACCACTGCCTCTTGACATTCAGTGGTGTAACCATCACTGAATCCCCCACTGTCAACATTCTTGGGGTTACCATTAATCAGAAACTCAATTGGACTCACCACATAAACACACTGGTTACAAGAGCAGGTCAGAGGCTAGGAATACTGTGGCAAGTAACTCTCCTCTTGACTCCCCAAAGCTTGTCCACCATCTACAATGCACAAGTCAGGAGTGTGATGGAATACTCCCCACTTGCCTAGATGGGTGCAGCTCCAACAACACTCAAGAAGCTTGACACTATCCAGGACAAAGCAGCCCACTTGATTGGCACCACATCTACAAATATCAACTCCTTCCACCACCAACACTCAGAAGCAGCAGTGTGTATTATCTACAAGATGTACTGCAACAATTCACCAAAGATCCTTAGACAGCACTTTCCAAACCCACAACCACTTCCATCTAGAAGGACAAGGGCAACAGATAGATTGGAACACCATCATCTGCAAGTTCCACTCCAAGCCACTCACTATCCTGACTTGAAATATATGGCTGTTCCTTCACAGTTACTGGGTCAAAATCTTGGAATTCCCTAATGCTATTGTGGGTCAACCCGCAGAACATGGACTCCAGCAATTCAAGAAGCCAGGTCACCATCACTTCCTTAATTGCAACTAGAGATGGGCAATAAATGCTGGTTAGCCAATGATGCCCATGTCCCATAATGGATTTTTAAAAAACTTATCATTCCTTTCAATACCATATGCACCACCTTCCCCATCACAGGATCATTTCTGGTATGTTTTTGAACATGAGAGCAGGTACAGGCGGATAATCTACTAGTGAAAAATAAAGATTAGCAAAACTAGTTGGTGATATCTGTTGACTAGGTAAATGTAAACATTATGAAGCATCAGCGCGGCATAGGAATGTATTAATAAGATCAGTGACCATCTTTGCAATTGACTAGCAGCTACCACTGTATACCTTCTTATGATCCAAAAATAGTACTTAAGGGTCACTGAGCAGGCAATGTGAAATAACAACCAATTAATGATGAAACATCTGTAATCCAAAAATTATACTCAATGCTTCTTTTTCTAGCCGAAGCAAAACCTATCATCTGTTTTTCTCCCAAAGCCATAATATACGAAACTACAAGCCCCACTCCATAATATGTAGGATCACAAGCAAACAGTAATGATAGCTTCAGATTAAAATGAACCAATACTTCAAAAATGCTTTGCAGCAGAGGCTTCAATAACATAGCTAAGTTAGAAACAAATTTAGCATAATCGTTTACTAATCCTAGAAAGGACCTCAATTGCATCATATTCATTGGATGAGGTGTTTCTAAAAAAGCGTCCATCTTTTTAGGCCTTTACTATCAATAACATGACGAAAATACTGGACTGATGTCTGTTAAAAAAATACACTTTTCTTTCTTGATATGCAGACTATCTGCTTGAAGACACCCAATGTTTCCTTGAAATTATTCAAGCACTCTTGTTCACCGCACCCTGTAATGAGAATATCATCAGAGACCACTTAAAAAATCTGATTAAACTTTGCAAAGGAATGGTGTGGATGTAAGTCCAAAAGATAATCTTTTCTAATGAAAAAAACTTCTATGAGTAACAATGGTAAGCAATAGTTGTGATTTGGCTGCTAAATTCATTTGTAAAAGTCATCTAGTTACAGATGACTGTAGACTGCTCTCCCCTTTGGAGTGGGAGGGCCGACTGGTGATTTGACCCAAGAATGCCTACATCTCAGACAAATATGAACTACACCATCTGACTTCACATCAGGTACAAGCGAGCTAGGCCAGTCAGCAATTGCAATCAGCACTAACACACCAGTGTTACCCAATCCTATTAATTCTTCATCAATCTTGGGACTAATTGCATATGGCACTGTTGTTGCTTTGAGATTTTTTGGTTGACTCTAGTCCAAGTAACACTTTAACTTCCTTCATTGAACCAAGTGCCACTCTTGAATACTGTATTGTATTTATCCAGGTTTTTAGGTCAGTCTCAATATTGATCAATCTATTGACAGCCCTCCATTTAAGCTCATCATCTCCAACCGTGACCTCCCAAATAGAGCTGGAAAATTACCATGGACCACATGGAAAGGCCACTGTGTTGTTTTTCCTCTCAACTCTATACTGATGATGATGAAGAATTTAAATCCTCACAATGTCCATTTTCCTTAAAATCACATCAGCTGGTTTTAGAAGATGCTTCTGCTTTTGTGATATATAGCATCAGGAATTAAAAATACAGCAGCATCAGTATGCTGTCCACTTAACTTCAAAATCACCCAGAATCTGTAATTCATTTTTTACATATAAAAGTTTGAGTTGAAGCTCTTCATATTTCTCGACACACTCTTCCTCATTGTCATAATGCTTTACTTCCACGTTTTACATTTTTTTGTAGCATGCACCTTCTTCTTCGAAATATCCAGATTCTTCTTCTGAATATTCTTTTTGCCAAACATCAATGTGACCAATTTTGCCACAATTCTTGCATTGATTATCCTTTCTCCAGCATTCACTTGCTAAATGGCCCATTTTGGCACACACACTGACATGCTTGTTACTGTACTGACTTTTTATTAGCAGTACCCAACTTGCGGATCTTCAGTCCTGCATGAAATTGTGAAGCCTTTCTGGTAGCCAGTTCTATTGGCACTGCAATTTCTACTACTGTCTTTAAAGTCAAAACATGTTCAATAATCTCATTTTGAAGCCTACAAATTAGACAATCTTCCAAAAACTCCACCAAACTCAATGTTGTGCCAGCATTTTTAAGATTGCCACAAACTGAACAATGATTTCATCTTTATTTTGGTTCCTTCGGTGGAACCTGAAGCATTCTGCAATGATAAACAAGAACATAAGAAATAGGAGCAGGAGTAGGCCAGCTAGACCTTTGAGCCTGCCCCACCATTCAGTAAGGTCATGGTTGATCTGAAGTGGATCAGTTGCACTTACCCACCTGCTCCCCATAACCCTTAATTCCCTTATTGATCAGAAATCTATCTATCCGTGACTTAAACATATTCAATGAGGTAGCTTCCACCACTTCAATGGGCAAAGAATTCCAGAGATTCACCACCCTCAGAGAAGAAGTTCCTCTCAACTCTGTTCTAAACTGCCCCCTGTCCAGTTATTTTGAGGCTGTGCCTTCTAGTTCTGGTTTCCTTTCTAAATGGAAAGAATCTCTCTATCTCTATCCTATTTAGCCCCTCCATTATCTTATAAGTGTCTATAAGATCCCCCCTTAGCCTTCTAAACTCCAACAAGTACAGGCCCAATCTACCCCTCATCTCCGGTATCAGCCTGGTGAACCTTCTCTGTACTCCCTCCAAGGCCAATATATCCTTTCACAAATAAGGGACCAAAACTGCACACAGTACTCCAGTTGCGGCCTCATCAGTGCCTTGTACAGTTGCAGCAAGACCTCCCTGCTTTTATATTCTATCCCCCTCACGATAAAGGCCAACATTCCATTCACCTTCTTGATCACCTGCTGCACTTGCAGACTGAGTTTTTGCGATTCATGCACAAGAACCCCCAGATCCCTCTGCACAATAACATGCTGCAACTTTTCACCATTTAAATAATATTCCATCCTACTATTATTTCTTCCAAAGTGGATAACCTCACATTTGCCAAAGTTATACTCCATCTGCCAGGTCCTCGCCCACTCACTCAGCCTATACAAATCTCTCTGCAGACTTTCTGGATCCTCCATGCAATTCGCTTTCCATTCATCTTCGTCTCATCAGCAAACTTTGTTACCCTATACACAGCCCCCTCCTTCAGATCGTTAATGGTTTTGGAGAGTAATACACTTCAATGATCTTTGTCAAGTCATTGTAAACTTTAGTTTCTGGCTTCAAATAGTAAACCAAGTACTAGACCAAATTGTAGGTTCTACTTCCAATTACATATTTTCCTGAGAAAAGCTGATAAGAACTCATCTAATACGGAAAACACTCTGCATAGGAACTCCATGAATCATTTTCTTCTCTGAAAGGACCCAAAGATCCTTCATGACCTATCATTTCTTTTGCAAGCACTAGCAACACAAGACTGCTCAGTCAGTATTTTTTCACTGTCATTTTACCAGAAGATCCTTGACCTGATTTAAAAAAAACAGCCATACAGCAAAAAGTCCACTCTTCTCAAATATGCCATCCTTCTCTGATTGTGATTTTAAAGGAGGCATTTTCTCCCGAGATTTTTCTTATTTGGCCTTCTTTCATTGGCACTTCAACTGTTAATTCTTATTGCTTCTCCCTATCCTTCTAATATTTGAAGTTTTTGAATGCAAATCAGCTCAACAGCTCTTACAGCAATGGTTAGCACTGCTACCTCTTGATGGTAGGTACCCAGGTTTGATTCCAGCTTGGTTCACTGTCTGTGTAAAGTCTGCATGTTCTCCTTATATCTGCAGGGTTTCTATGGGGTACACCAGTTTCCTCAATCTGAAAGACATGCTGGTTAGGTGCATTGGCTATGCCAAATTCTCCCTCAGTGTACCCAAACAGGTGGAATGTGGCAATTTTTATAATAACTTCATTGCATTGACGAGGGAAGGACAGTGGATTTTAGTAAAGTCTCTCATGGCAGGTTGGTGCAAAAAGTTAAATCTCACAGGATAAAAGGAGAGCTAGCTAGATGGGTGGAGAACAGGCTTGGCCATAGAAGACAGAGGGTAGCAGCGGAAGGGTCTTTTTCTGGCTGGAGATCTGATTAGTGGTGTTCCGCAGGCTCTGTACTGGGATCTCTATTGTTTGTGATATATATAAATGATTTGGAAGAAGGTGTAACTGGTGTGATCAATAAGGTTGTGGACGACACAAAGATGGCTGGACTTGCGGATAGCGATAAACATTGTCAGAGAATACAGCAGGAATATAGATATGCTAGAAAATTGGGCAGAGAAATGGCAGATGGAATTTAATCAGCTAAATGCAAAGTGATGCATTTTGGTAGAACTAATGTAGGGAGGAGCTATACAATAAATGACAGAACCATCAGGAGTACAGACACACAGAGGGACCTGGGTGCGGAGGTTCACAGATCCTTGAAGGTGGCAGTACAGGTGGAAAAGGTGGTGAAGAAAGCATATGGCATGCCCATAGAGTATAAAAGTTGGCATATAATGTTGTAGCTATATAGAACGTTGTTTAGGCCACATTTGGAATACTGTATCCAGTTCTGGTTGCCACACTACAGAAGGACATGGAGGCTTTGGAGAGAGTATAGAAAAGGTTTACCAGGATGTTGCCTAGTATGGAAGATCTTAGCTATGAGGAGACATTGGATAAAGCGGGGTTGTTCTCCCTGGAAAGATGGAGGATGAGGGGTGACCTAATAGAGGTGTATAAATTATGAAAGGCATAGATAGGGTGAACAGTGGGAAACTTTTTCCCAGGTCGGGGGTGACGAACACAAGGGGTCACAGATTCAAGGCGAGGGGGGCAAAGTTTAACACAGATGTCAGAGGGACGTATTTTACACAGAGGGTGGTGGAGGCCTGGAATGCACTGCCAAGCAAAGTAGTAGAGGCAAACAGGCTGCAATCTTTTAAGATAGCCACATGAACAGACTGGGAATGGAGGGATACAAACAAATGGTCTAGTTGGAGGCATGAGCGGCGCAGGCTTGAAAAACCGAAGGGCCTGTTCCCTGCACTATATCGTTCTTTGTTATTGTAAGCTTACTTGCGATACTTACAAACTAACTTTAAAATAAGCCTTTTAAATATAGAACACAGGCAACTGGACTTATAATCACAATCAGATTCGCCATGATCTTGTTGAAAGGTGGAGTAGGCTTGAAAGGCCAATTGGCTGTTTCCTCTGATCTCTTATGTTCTCAACTCGAGGAACAAAATCTTGGGTTAAAATTCATCTGAAGATATGAGAAGAGCAATTCCAAATTCAATGGAAATATGTTCTGAAATAAAAATCAGACTATTAGACTGCTACAATTCAAGACAATGTTTAATTCCTGATTTAATTTTCTTAAATTTTTATTCATAATTTTGAACAAATGCTATGACAGAAAGTGGAAATAGTTTATATTCATATAATTCTGTACAATATTCTCCATACATAGTAAAATTCCTGCACTCGTCTGAACTCGTTTTAACAATTTCACTTTTTGACGCATCTCTTGTATATAATTTGCCACATCAATGATCTACAGATATTTGTGGTAAATGTAGTGCTGCAAGGCTAACTTAAAAATATAAAAGCACCCAATTGAAAACAGTTTTAAATTCTGCTGTTAAACCGCAATTCACTATGCTTATTTCGACAAATGGCTTAACCATATCTGTAGCAATGAAAACATTGGATAGCACCTTTATTTAAAAAAGCAGAATATTGCACGAACATACTTTACATTTAAAAAGAGGATTGACAATATGCCAGAATTAAATCACTCCACAGGCTCTCAAATTAGTGGACTCAAAAAGCATTTTTTGAAAATAGCATTACACAAATTATGGAACCATGTATTTTGAATTTTCCAATCTGAAAAACAATTGAATGGAATTAAAGTTTATAAATGAGATAGTACCACATATATGGCTTATATTTCATATTATAATTAATTTTGTTAAAGTGAACATATTTAAATTATAATTGGGAAGATTTTTATGGAAGAAATTGCCTTATAATTAGGGAAATATTGTATCATTAGCAATCTTTTCTGGAAGACAATAACAGGAGATAATGTATAAATGCTGTTTAATTTCACCAAGTTAGTCCTATGAAAAATAATGAGCATCATTTTGGGAGAAACAACAGAATGTTTCTGCTTTTATGAAAGGCTACAACTTTTCAATGTTTAATGAATACTGTGGTATGTGTACCCATTCAGCCAGAGGACATGTGATTGGCACAGCAAGATGAACCTTATTCAAATGATTGCAATTATATCCATAGTCTAGCAATCAGACAGCAAATAGTAGAAACAGCCAGTGATGGATGACAGAAACAAGCAGTTGATTTTACTCTGGTCCTCCACGCTGCAAAACAAAAATTAGTAAGAAGTGTGAAGTTAAATATGCTCCAGCACTATATTCAACTAAAGCAAAATAAGATAGCTACCATAAAACAAAGGGCCACTAACAGTTATGGTGTGCCAAATGGCCTCTTTTTGTGCTGCATCATTGAGTTCATGAAAATTCATACTTTTTTAAAAATTCACTTAGACTGTAGGAAAAGTATATTCTCTAAACGGAAAGAACAAACTAAACACAGGTCAAACTAAACAACATGGATGAAAAAGAAAATAAATTTGGATTAGGGAATTATTAAGGAGTGTTAAACGGTATAATTATTTTATATGCATATCAATATAGAAAGGCAGTGATGGAAATATGGCCATTAAGGGACAGAAAAGATAATATCACAGGTTACAAAAGAGATGGCAGAAATATTATTTAGCGAGATAAATGCATTCAAAATAAAAAGGGAATGAACTGAATAAACTAAAATACAAAGAAGGCAAAAAGGTCCTGGTTGGGATGGATTGTATCCATGTATTTTATTAGAATGTAGAGACACAGTAACACTCGTATTTAATAATTTGAAAGAAAATGATGTGGTGCTAGCAGCTGTGATTAGCTAATGTAACTCCTAATTCAAGGTGGCAGACAATGTCCACGGAATTATAGACCAGTCAAATTAACATCGGTGGGAGGAAAAATAATGTGACCAGAAGGTGATTTGTGAAGGAGCTGTTGCGAAGAGATAGTTAAATCCCAAACACTATTTCAGTGGTTCCCTCCCTATCCCCTCCGCTAACCAAAATAAAAGTCAATGGGAGACCACAAGCAAGGGAAAGGAGAGGTGAATTTGAGATTCTTCTATCTTTTTACCTGTATTAGGGCAGTATGGCGTTTAAGGCAGTGGGGTGCTCCTCCTGCCAGATGTGGGAAATTAGGGAGCAATGTAGTCTCCCTGACAACTTTGCAGGAAGTGTGTCCAGTTGCAACTCCTCACAGACTGCATTGTTTGTTTGGAATGGTAGGTGGATGCACTGTGAAGCATACAGGAGGCAGAGTGTGTGGTAAACACTAGTTACAGGGAGGTTGTCATACCAGAGGTTCAGACAGGTAGATGGATGACTGTCAGGAGGAGCAGGCAAGTAGTGCAGGAGTCTCCTGTAGCTATTTCCCTTTCAAACAGGTATACTGTTTTGGATAATGTTGAGGAGGAAAGCCCGTCAGCGAAAGATAGCAGCAGCAACCAGGCCTGTGGCACCACACTTAGTTCTGCTGTAGAGCAGGGTCGGGCAAAGAGCAACTGAGCAGCAGTAATAAGGGATTCGCTATTTAGAGGCACAGACAGGCATTTCAATGGCCACAATTGAGAGCCCAGGATGATGTGTTGCCTCCCTGGTGCCAGAGTCAAGGGTGTCTCCTAGCAATTGCAGGATATTCTTAAGGGAGAGGGTGAGCAGCCAGAAGTTGCTGTACGTATTGGTACCAATGACACAGGTAGGAAAAGGGATGAGGTCCTGAAGTGTGAATAGAGAAAGTTAGGCAAAAGGCTAAAGTGCAGGACCTCAAAGGTAGTAATTACAGGACTACTACCGGTGCCACTTGTTAGCGATAGTAGGAATAGGAAGATTAGGCAGATGTATGTGTAGCTTGAAAGCTGGTGCAAGGATTTAGATTTTTTGGATCATTGGGATCTTTTCTGGAAAAGGGGTGACCTATTCAAAAGGGACGGGTACACCTGAACTGGAGGGGGACTAACATCCTGGCAGGAAGATTTGCTAGAGCCACTTGGGTGGGTTTAAACTAGTGTGGCAAGAGGGATGGGATCCAAAGCAGTAGTAAAACAGAAGAGAAATTTGAGGACAGCACAGAAGTTAAAAAGAGCACATTAATAAGTAAAGGCAGTGTCAGTAATCCTAGTACCAGACAGATCAGACAATAGCAAGACAGCAAGCAAGGGAAGTCCAGATTAAATTGCATTTATTTTAATGCAAGAGATCTTAACGGGCAAGGCAGATGAATTCAGAGCATGATGGGTACATGGGACTGGGATATTATAGCTATTACTGAAACATGGCTAAAGGAAGAATAGGACTGGCAGCTCAATGTTCTGGGGTACAGATGCTATAGAATAGGAGATGAGAAAGAAGGGGGAGTTACACTTTTGATTGAGGAAAAATCATCAAAGCAATACTGAGAGGGGATATATCCAAGGGTTTGCCTACTGAATCTATATGGGTAGAACTGAGAAATAAGAAAAGGGAACTCACTTTGATAGGGTTGCATGATAGGCCCCCAAATAATTGGCAAGACATTGAGGAGCAAATATGTAAGGGGATTACAGATAGTTCCAAGGAAAATAGGGTGGTAATAGTCAGAGATTTTAACTTTCTCAACATTGACTGCGAGAGCCATAGTATTAGAGGGTTGGATGGAGAGAAAATTGTTCTGTGTATTTAAGAGAAATTTCTCATTCAGTATATGGATGGCCCAACTAGACAGGGAGCAAAACTTGAACTCTTCTTGGGAAATAAGGAAGAGCAGGTGACAGAAATGTTAGTGAAGGATTACTTTGGGACCAGTGAGCATAATTCCATTACTTTTAAGATAGCTATGGAGAATGATAGGTCTAGTTCAAAAGTTAAAATTTTAAATTGGGGCAAGACCAATTTTGATGGTATCAGGCAGGAACTTTCAAAAGTTAATTGACAGAGGCTGTAGGAAGGCAAAGGAACATCTGGTAAGTGCAGGCTTGCAAAAGTGTGTTCACCAGGGTTCATGGTAAGCATATTCCTCTTACAGGAATGCGCTGCCAAGTAAAGTGGTGGAGGCAGGTACTCTGGAGTTATTTAAGAAATACTTAGATGGGCACATGAACAGAATGGGAATGGAAGGGTATAGAAAACTGATTTAAAATAGTGTGCCTTGGGAGTCCTTGGGAAGTGTCTAAATAGATGATGATATTGATGTACTTGTTTCTATCCCACAGGTGCTTTGGTCCACCTTGTTGTCTAATGAGGGGCATACACACGATGGGTGGTGAGAGGGCTGCTCTTGGATTTTTTTTTGAGAGTATCCTAGTGCTTCACGTCGTTAGTGTACGCTTGACCTGGACCATTTGATGGGCAACACGACAGCTCAGTGACTATCGCTGTGCTGTGCAGATACATGGATTTGGGTCTGTGTCTGTGGGAGTTTGCACATTCTCCCCGTGCTTGCGTGGGTTTTCTCCGGGTGCTCCAGTTTCCTCCCACATCCCAAAGATGTGCTCTTAGGCTAACTGGCAAAACAAATTCTCCCTAAATTGGCTCAAGTTTGGTTTTTTAATCCATAGATCTATAAACATGGACAGGGATCGCAGGTAGAGGTGGGAACATCGGGGTGGCGGAGCAAGCTCGTTGGGCCGAAAGGCCCGTTTCCCGTGCTGTTTTTTCTTTGTTCTTTGTTCTTAGAGTGAAAGACAAGGCTGGCAGAAGTAGGAAACCCTAGATGACTCAGGATACTGGTCAAGCAGAAGAAAGAGGCATATGATATGCATAAGCGGCTGGGAGCAATAATATCCCTTGAAGACTACAGGGAGCATAGGAGTCGAGTTAAGAGAGAAATCAGGAGGGCAAAAAAGGAACATGAGATTGTTTTGGCAGATAAGGCAAAATAGAATTCAAAGAGCTTCTACAAATACATAAAGGATATGTATACACAACAGTATGTATACGTAAAGGTACACACGAAACAGTAACAAGCGAGACAGCAGGGTCACTTAAGGATCAACAAGTCATCTACGTGCGGATCCACAAGGGATGGGTAAAATCCTAAATGAATATTTTTCATCAGTATTTACTGTTAAGAAAAACATGAACATTAGGGAACTTGGGGAAATAAATAGTGATGTCTTGAGGAGTGTACATATTACAAAGAAAGAGGTGCTGGAAGTCTTAAAGCACACCAAGGTAGATAGATCCTCAGGACATAATGCAGTGAATCCCAGGACACTGTGGGTCTCCTAACCGAGATATTTAAATCAGTGATAGTCACAGGTGAGATGCTTGAAGATTGGAGAATGGCAAATGTTGTGACTTTGTTTAAAAATGGCTGCAAGGAAAAGCCTGGGAACTACAGGCCAGTAAGGCTCACATCTGTGGTGGCTAAGTTATTGGAAGATATTTTGAGAGACATGATCTATAGGCATTTAGAGACACAAGTGTTGATTAGAGACAATCAGCATGGCTTTGTGAGTGAAAAATCATGTTTCTCAAATTTAATTGAGTTTTTTGAAGGGGTAACCAAGAAGGTAGATGAGTGCAGTGCAGTTATTGTTGTCTACATGGACTTTAGCAAGGCTTTCGACAAGGTACCGCATGGTAGGTTGTTGCATAAATCTCGCGGGATCTAGGGTGAGGTATCTAAATTGACACAAATTTGGTTTCTTGACAGAAACCTGAAGATGGTTGTAGACGGCTGTTTTTCAAACTGGACGTCTATGACCAATGGTGTGCCTCAGGCATCAGTGCTAGGCTCACTGTTATTTGTTATTTATATTAATGATTTGGTGAGAATATAGGTGTATTTAGCAAGTTTGCAGATGACACCAAGATTAATAACACAGTGGATAGTGAAGAAAGTTATCTCTGGTTGCAACGGGATTTTGATCAATTGGGAATGACAGATGGAGTTTAATTTAGATAAATGCGAGGTGACGCATTTTGGTAAATTAAACCAGGGCAGGATTTGCTCAGTTAATGGTAGGGCATTGGGGAGAGTTACAGAACAAAGAGATCTAGGGGTACATGTTCATAGCTCCTTGAAAGTGGAGGTGGACAAGTGGTGAAGAAGACATTCAGCATGGTTGGTTTATTGGTGAGAACACTGAATACAAGAATTGGGACATCTTGTTGAAGTTGTACAAGACATTGGTAAGACCGCACTTGGAATACTGTGTATCATTCTGGTCACGCTATTATAGAAAGGATATTACTAAACTAGAAAAAGTGCAAAAAAGATTTACTAGGATGCTACCGGGACTTGATGGATCAAGTTATAAGCAAAGGCTGGATAGATTGGGACTTCTATCTCTGGAGTGTAGGAGGTTGGGGGGTGATCTCATAGAAGCCAGTGAAATAATGAGAGGCACAGATCAGCTCAATAGTCAATATCTGTTCCCAAAGGTAGGGGAATCTAAAACTAGAGGTCATAGGTTTAAGGCGAAAGGGGAGAGATACAAAAATATCCACAGCAGCAATTTTTTCACAGAGAGAGTGTTGAGTGTCTCGAATAAACTGCCAGAGATAATAGTAGGGACGGATACAACTTTATCTTTTAAAGAGCATTTAGACAGTTACATGGCTAAGATGGGTATAGCGGGATATGGGCCAAATGCAGACAATTGGAATTAGCTTACTTAAGGTTTTAAAAAAAGAGGGCATGCACAATATGGGCTGAAGGACCTGTTACAATGTTGTAAACCACTATGACTCTAATTCTCTCTCAGTCAAATCAAACAACACCTGACAGAATCACAGCTTACAAAAAAATGTCCCAAACAGCATCACCACTATGCCTGGGTATGCCCTGCACAAGGGCATGACCAATCCAGCCAGATCGTGATGACATAGGAATATATAGTCAGGAAGTAATTGTCTGGGAGTCCTCAGGCCTGAACCCTATGAACTCTCAATGCTGACAAATAGCTGAACTGATTTCTGATGAAATCAGAAAAGATAAAGTAACATGTTGTATATTACATAACGGGGTGGCGGAGTGCTTCTTCAATGTAATCTGCAAGAACATAAAAGACAGGAATAGACTATTGAGGCTATCAAGACTACTCTGCCTTTCAATATGATCCTGGCTGTTCTTGAGTTTCAAATCACTTTCAAACATACTTCTCATTTCCCTTGATTCCCTGAGATACCAAAAATATATCTGTCCAAGTTTAAATATGTTCAATGAAGCATTGGCAACTCTCCGCGGTAAAGAATTCCAAAGATTCACTACTCTGATTGAAAAATTTTCTCATCTCAATTCTAAATGATTGATTCCCTTATCCTAAGACAGTAGCCTCATATTCCAGATTCTTGAGCCAGCGGAAACACCTATACCCTCTCAGGCTCCTTGACAATCTTGTGTGTTTCAATTAGATTACCTCTCATTCTGCTGAACTCAAGAGAATATAGGCCTAATTTACTCAGTCATTCATTAAGTAATCTTTTCAGCCAAGTAGCCAATCTAGTGATTTTCGGTATTCTGCCTTCAATGCAATTATGTCCGTTCTTAAATTTGGACTCTGAAACCACTGTGCTTACTCGTTACCTTTAATTCCAGCCAATGTTTCTGCAACAACCTGATCTTAGATAACATTTTTTTTGCAGCTTACTGAAGTTCAGGTCTAGGGCACAGTATCAGCATTGTCTTAGTTCTCAGCATTTAGTCGGGAATTTAGCTTTGCCTGCTCCCTAGCCCCCAAACATACCCACATTTTCTAGGTTTTGAGCTATATGCTCAAGAGTGGATAATAACATTTCACCAAAATGTGCAGAATCACCTGAATGTACTCCATTTCTTCAACTGATACTGGTTGCCTTCTGTATTTCTGTGGTAGAGATCTTACTACTTCTACAGTGTCAGGTGGACCAGATCGTTGGCTAACAGGAACAGAGACTGAGCTAGCTGCCGTCGGTTGCTGTCCTTGGATTGAATTTGATTGTGTTGGATGATTCATCATTTGGAGCGCTTTGTGCACTATGAAGCAAACACAAAATTAAAAATATTGCTGAAATCACATTATAATAAAAGAATGAACACCATACAGCATGCGTGTGTCATTTACAACTTAGGATAATGAAGCAGTCTATGTCTGCATTTAGTAAGATCTTGGCAACACTCAGGTATAGGCTGATTCCAAGTAATATCCATTTAACATCCATACTACATAAGTGCCAGACAATACTATCATCAGCAAAAGAATGTCTAATAACCTCCCTTTGAAAATAGGATCACTATTATTGAATTCCCTCCCTGATCAGAAATCGAACTGGACTCACCACATAAACACATTGACTAAAAGAATCATTTTGAGACTGGGAATTTTACAGCGAGTGACTCTCATCTAATCCCCAAAGCCTGTCACGTGCAGGACATCAGTTAGAAGTGTGATGGAATACTCTCTATTAGCACCTCCATCACTCCAATAAGCTCAACAGCATCAAGGACAATGCATCCTGGATCTAAAGGTTGATGGCTTGTTAGCCTTTTGCAGCTATGTTTCGGTACGAGGGTAAAAGATTTTGCAGGACTCGAGAGAGAGGGAAATGACTCAGACCGCAATAAGATTAGGTTCTTATCTTTCGTACCTTTATTCCTACTAACTACACTAATAATGCAATTTACACAGCATTGATTAATCAGAAACAGCTGCATATATTTACACTCAGGACTGTGCCTTCGCCCTTCCAACGACTGGGGAGCCCGTTTCAGTCTCGGTGAAGGACCAACACGTTTGTCCGGAGAAAATACCGGGCGATGCGCGCGTATCCCACGGTTGAGCGTCCACCGAGACACTGGGAGATCCCCTTCTTAAAGGCTGAGAAAGTGAGTTGATCAGGCTCCTTTCCCTGCCCTGTTTTTGGTAATAGCCAATCTTTGACAGTCCTGAGAGTGTTCACGCGCCTCTCTCATGTTATTTACGCAGTTATATTAGTTGTTTTTGATTGTTAATGCATGAGTCATTTATGGCACTTTGCCCAAGGACATGTTTTTCCATACACACTTAAGTCGAGTTTCACAGTGGCCATATAACAAGGCATTGCTTCGCGGATCATAAAGCAATCATAATTTTGATTTCTTACAAGCTACCATTTAAAGGAGAGAGTTTTTTTTTACAGCTACACAAAGCCTTACAGTGCTGTATAGAATCTGGGCACTGCCCTCAGGATATATTGGCCTTGGAAAGAGCGCAGTGCAGATTCATCAGCCAACTATATACCACCAAGTGTTTACAGGATGCGCTGGACAGACTCAGCCAGTTTGGCTGTATCTCAGAAGAGATAAGTTTATGTGGGTTGGAAAGATGCTGATGTTGTGCTAAAAATCACTGGATTGGTAACCAGAAGCCCAGACTAATGCTTTGGGAACACAAGTTCAAATGTCACCATGGAATTTAATTTCAACTAATTAATAAACCTGGAATTGAAAACCGTATTAATAATGACAATGAAACTTCCATATTATTTTATTCACTGAATTATGTCATCCTCACCTGGAATCTGTTCTACTTATGGCTCCAGACCTATCCCAGAGTGTCTGACTATTGACTAATGGTCCAGCAAATGGTTATTTGTATCAAGACACTACAGAAAAGTCAATAGGAATGAAACCAGATGGACCACTGAGCATCAAACTGGACATCTAAAGTAACATATGAGACACCAAGCCTGACCAACCCTCCTTATCAACATCTAGCAGTCTGTGCTAAAACTGTCCCACAGACAAGTGGAGCAACAACCTGACATATTCACCAGATCATATCTTGCAGCCAATGTCCTAGACTCCTCCATCGTCCCTGGATATGTTCTATCTCAGCAGCAGTGCAGACCCAACAGAATGACGGCACAGTGGTATATAGTTGGGAGGGAGTTTAACTGGAGCGCTCAGCATGAACTCTGGACCAGATGAAGCCCCAGGTCAAACAAACCTTCACCAGGTCCAGCTCAGCTGACGAATTAATGAGCACCACTTGGAGGAAACATAGAGTGGTAAGGTACGGAGTATGCTCTGCGTGGGGGACTTCAATGTCCATTAACTGTGCTTAGTAGCAACACGATTGTCCAAATTGGCAAGTGCAGAAACTGCTAGTCAGAGTCTATGGTAGATGGTGAGGAAACCAAGAGAGAAAAATCTAATTGACCTAATTCATCAGTAAGCCTAACATCCTGCTTTTCGATCACCCTCCTTTCTTGAAGTGGTGCTACATTTACAATTTTTCGATCCACATGAACAAAAATCTAGAGAATTTAGAAGATCTCAGTTAACGTATTTATTTCAGCAGCCACCCCTTTTCAGATCTTAGGATGCAGGCCATCAGGTCCAAGGGACTTGACAGCTTTTAGCTGTAATAATTTCCCCAATACCCCTTCCCTGGTGATCATGACTGTTGTTTCTCCCCTCCCTTTTAGCTCTTGATTTTTCAAGTATTGATAGGATGGTTCTTTGTTTCTTCTATAGCGAAGACAGACATAAAATACCTGATTAACATTACCACCACTGTCTTGTTTATTTATTTGTGTAACAAGTAGGCTTACATTAACATTACAATGAAGTTACTGTGAAAATCTCTTAGTCGTCACACTCCAGCGCCTGTTCAGGTACAGTGAGAGAGAATTTAGCATGGTCAATGCATCTAACCAGCACATCTTTCAGATTACGGAAGGAAACTGAAGCACCCGAAGGAAACCCATGCAGATACAGGGAGAATGTGCTGACTCCACACACACAGTAATCCAAGGCTGCATTTGAACCTGGGTCTCTGGCGCTGTGAGGTAGCAGTGCTAACCACTGTGCCATCATGCCACCCACTATTAATTCCCCAGTCTCACTCTCTTAAGGCACAGTCACTGTAGTTACACTTTTCAAAGAACAAAGAAAATTACAGCACAGGAACAGACATTTTGGTTCTCCACGCCTGCACTGACCATTCCAGGGGCCATATCCCTCTATTCTCATTCTATTCATGTATTTATGTAGATATCCCTTAAAACTCATTATCGTATCTGCTTCCGTTACCTCCCCATCAGCAAGTTCCAAGCACCCCTCACTCTATGTAAAAGACTTGCCTCGTACATCTCCTTTAAACCTTGTTCCCTAGTAACTGATTCTTCCACCCTAGATAAAAGCTTCTGATTATCTATTCTGTCCATGCTTCTCATAATCTTGTAGATTTCTATCAGGTTGCTCCTCAATTTCCATCATTCCAGTGAGAACAAACCAAGCTTCTCAAACCTCTCATAGCTAATGCCCTCCATGCCAGGCAATATCCTGGTAAATCTTTTCTGTATATTCTACACAGCCTCCACATCCTTCTGGTAGTGTGGCAACCCAAATTGAATACTATATTCCAAGTACGGCCTAATTAAGGGTTTATAAAGCAGTAATGTGACTTGCCAATTTTTAAACTCAATGCCCCAACCGATGAAAGCAAGCATGCCATATGCCTTTGTGACTACCTCCTCCACCTGCATTGCCACTTTCAGTGAACTGTGTACCTGTACACCCAGATTCCTCTGCCTATCAATACGCTTTAAGGGCTCTGCCATTTACTGTATATTTCCTATCTGTATTAGACCTTCCAAAATATATTACCTCACATTTGTCCAGATTAAACTCCATCTGGAGTGTTAGTGTTAGTAATGGGTGATTTCAATCTGCACATTGACTGGGCAATGCAAGTTGGACACGGCGGGCTGGAGGAAGAGTTTTTGGAATGCTGTAGGGATGGGTTCCTTGAACAGCATGTTACAGAACCGACAAGAGAGCATGCTATCTTAGACCTGGTACTATGTAATGAGGTAGGTAGAATTAGGGATATTCATGTGAGGGATCCTCTAGGGACAAGTGATCATGGTATGGAAGAATTTATGATGCAGATGCAGGATGAGGTAGTAGAGTCCCAGACCTGTGTACTATGTTTGAACAGAGGGGATTATGATAGGATGAGAGAGATATTGGCGACTGAGGATTGTAGGAGTGCGATGGTTGGAAGAATGGCTGAGGAACAGTGGGGTATTTTTAAAGTGATCTTTCTCGGTATTCAGCAAAAAAATGGTGAAGAAGGACTGTAGGAGAAGGGAAAATCAGCCGTGGTCTCCAAGGAAATTAAGGAGAGTATTAAATCAAAAGCTGAGGCGTTCAGAACGGCTAAAAATAGTGGGCGATCGGTGGATTGGGAAAATTTTAAACAACAGCAGAGTGACTAAAAAGGTGATTAAAAAAGGAAAGATGGAATATGAGGCTAAACTAGCTCGAAACATCAAAAAGGACAGTAAGAGTTTTTATAAGTATATAAAGAATAGGAGGATGGCCAGAGTTAACGTAGGACCCTTGGAGGATGAGAGGGGTGGTTTAATGGTGGATGACGGATATGGCGGAGACCTTGAATAAGTTTTTTGCGTCGGTCTTCACGGAAGAGGACATAAATAGCTTGCCCAAACTTAAGGATAGAAGGGTGGTAGGAGATGAGGTCCTTGATGAGATTACAGAGAGAGGTGGTGCTTGATAGGCTAATGAGGGCAGATAAGTCCCCAGGACCAGATGGAATGCATCCCGGAGTCCTCAAGGAAATGGCAGAGGTGATAGCGGATGCCCTGGTAATTATCTTTCAAGATTCGCTGGACTCCGGAAAAGTGCCGGAAGATGGGAAAATGGCTAATGTTACACTGCTGTTTAAAAAAGGTAGCAGACAGAAGGCAGGGAATTATAGGCCAGTTAGTTTAACGCCTGTAGCAGGAAAAATGCTTGAATCTGTAGTCAAAGCAGAAATAACAAGGCACCTGGATACAAACAGTTTGATCAAGCAGACATAGCACGGATTCATTAAAGCGAAGTCGTGCTTGACGAATTTATTGGCGTTCTATAAGGAAGTGACTCGTGCGGTAGATAGAGGGGAACCAGTGGATGTGGTGTTTTTGGATTTCCAAAAAGCGTTTGATAAGGTGCCTCACAAAAGACTGCAGGGAGTCAGGGATAGGATGTTAGACTGGATAGAGGATTGATTGTCTAATAGGAAGCAGAGGGTAGGTATTAATAGGTGCTATTCTGATTGGCAGCTGGTGACTAGTGGAGTGCCCCAAGGTTCGGTGCTGAGGCCTCAACTATTTACCATTTACATAGATGATCTAGAGGAAGGGACAGAGTGCAGGGTGATGAAATTTACTGATGACACAAAGATCAGTGGAAAAGCAAATTGCGTGGAAGGTGTGGAAAGCCTGCAGAGGGATCTGGATAGGTTGAGTGAGTGGGTGAGGACCTGGCAGATGGAGTATAATATTAGCAAGTGTGAGGTTATCCACTTTGGTAAGAATAATGATAGGAAGGATTACTATTTAAATGGAGAACAGCTGCAGTGCAGAGGGACCTGGGGGTCCTTGTGCACAAATCGCAAAAACACAGTATGCAGGTGCAGCAGGTGATTAAGAAGGCGAATGCAATGTTGGCCATTATAGCTGGGGGATAGAATATAAAAGTAAGGAGGTTCTGTTGCAGCTGTATAGGGAGTACTGTGTGCAGTTTTGGTCACCGCATTCGAGGAGGATATATTGGCCTTGGAGGGGGTGCAGAGAAGGTTTACTAGGCTGATACCGGAGATGAGGGCATTGGATTATGAGGAGAGACTGAATAGGCTAGGTTTGTACTCTTTGGAGTTCAGAAGGCTGAGAGGGGATCTTATAGAGACGTATGAGATAATGAAGGGGATGGATAGAGTAGAGGTTGAGAGACTCTTCCCGCGTAGCAAAGATAGCAGGACTAGAGGGCACAGCCTCAAGATTGGGGGGGGGGGGGGTTCAGAGTTGCGGAGAGGTTTCTTCATGCAAAGGATGGTGAATCTTTGGAATTCTCTGCCTGATGAGATGGTGGAGGCTTCCTCACAGAATATGTTTAAGTCAAGAGTGGATAGGTTTTTAATTGACAAGGGAATTAAGGGTTACGGGGAGAAAGCAGGAAAATGGTACTGAACCACTACAGATCAGCCATGATCTTAATGAATGGCGGGGTAGGCTCAAGGGGCTGTATGGCCTACTTCTGCTTCTATTTCTTATGCCATCTCTCTGCTCAAGTCTCCAACTTACGTATATCCTGTTGTATCCTCTGGTCCTCATTGCTATCCGCAAATCCACCATCTTTGTGTCATCCGCAAACTTATTCATCAAACCAGTTACGTTTTCTTCCAAATCATTTATATATATTACGAACAGCAAAGGTTCCTGAGGAACACCACTTGTCACAGCCCTCCATTCAGAAATGCATCCTTCTACTGCTACCCTCTACCTTCTTTAACCAGGCCAGTTCTGTATCCATCTTGCCAGCTTACCTCTGATCCCATGCGACTTCACATTCTGTACCAGTCTACCATGAGGAACCTTGGACTTCAGTAAGGCCTTTGGCATGTAAACAACATCCACTGCTCCATCCTCGTCAATCATCTTTGTCACTTCTTCAAAAAACTAAATCATGTTAGTGAGATATGGCCTCCCCTTCACAAAACCATATTACCTCTCGCTAATAAGTCCACTTACTTCCAAGTGGAACTAAATCTTGTCTCGAAGAATTCTCTCCAATAGTTTCCCTACCACTGACGTAAGGCTCACTGGCCTGTAATTACCTGGACTATTCTTGCTACCCTTCTTAAACAATGGAACATCATCAGCTATTCTCCGAAACTCTGGGAGCTCCCCTGTAGCCAGTGAGAATACAAAGATTTCTTTCAAGGCCTCAGCAATTTCCTCCCTTGCCTCTCAGTATTCTGGAGTATATTCCATCTGGCCCTGGGTACCTGTCTACCTTAATGTTGCTCAAGAACCCCAATACCTCCTTCCTTTTAAATACTTCTAGAAATCCTGTTCTCATATCTCTAGCTATGTTTTTGTATCTCTAGCTAGCTTTTGCATGCACTGATTTCTCCCTCGTTTTTTTCCTCTAAAATCTGCCCAATCTTCTACCAATAATCTTTGCAGTGTTGTAAGCTTTCTCCTTCAACTTGATACTATCCTTAGCTTCCTTAGCCAGCCACAGGTGATGCATCGCTCTCATTGTAATTCTTTCTTCAAATATAACTTTGCTAAGTGTCATGAAAGCTCTTTAAATGTCTGCCACTTCATCTCTACTGACTTGCACCTTAAGTTGTTAGTTTCCCAATTCACTTAGCCACCTCATATCCTTGATATTGCTTTTAGGTTTAAGGAACTAATACAAGATTCACACTTCTATTCTCAAACTTAAAAGGAAATTCAATGTTATGATCACTTACAAAGAACAAAGAACAAAACAGCACGAGAAACAGGCACTTCGGCCCAACGAGCCCGCACCGCCACTTAGAGTCCACAAACTATTCTTGCTTCATTGTACATTACCAAATCTAAGATAGCTTCTCCCTAGTTGCACTGGGCTTAGTGCTCTTAAAAATTGTCCTCAATATGCTCATCAACTAATCTTTCAGTTACTTTTATCAGTTTCTTTCATTTAACCTACACAAAGATTAAAATTGCCCATGATAATAACGGCAGTATCTTTCTTACAAGTTCCCATTACTACTTTCTGTATACACTACTCTAGAATATAGCTACTGAGAGTCTTCAAGTAGTTCCAACTACAATTTTTAAAAATTATCCTTTGACAGGCTGCTTCATTAGTAACCTTCCTTCTGTCACAAGGTCAGAAATGAGAATGTTCGCTGATGAATGCACAACGTTTAGCACTATTCACAATTCTTCAGATTCTTGATCAGTCCATACCCAAATGCAGCAAAGTCTGGACAATATCCAGATTTGCTTCTGAGTGGAGGCCTGTGACTAGTGGTGTGCCACAGAGATCAGCACTGGGTCCATTGTTGTTTGTCATTTATATCAATGA
Organism: Sphyrna mokarran; assembly: GCA_024679065.1. Lineage (NCBI taxonomy): Eukaryota > Metazoa > Chordata > Chondrichthyes > Carcharhiniformes > Carcharhinidae > Sphyrna > Sphyrna mokarran. The sequence continues at coordinate 30,059,221 of JAGIQG010000006.1, read as the reverse complement.
TCTCAATGATAATTTGATAAATTGCATCAAATTTGCTGATGATACAAAGATTGGAGATGTAGTGGACAGTGAGGAAGGTTTTCAAAGCTTGCAGAAGGATTTGGACCAGCTAGAAAAATGGTAGATGGAGTTTAATGCAGACAAGTGTGAGGTATTGCACTGTGGAAGGAGAAACCAAGGTAGAACATACATGGTAAATGGTAGGACATTGAAGAGTGTAGTAGAACAGAGGGATCTGGAAATACAGATACATAATTCCCTAAAAAGTGGCGTCACAGGTAGATAGAGTTATAAAGAGTGCTTTTAGAACATTGGCCTTTATAAATCAAAATATTGAGTATAAGAGTTGGAATGTTATGGTGAGGTCGTATAACACATTGGTGAGACCGAATTTAGAGTATTATGTGCAGTTTTGGTCACCTAGTTACAGGAAGGATATTAATAAGGTTGAAAGAGTACAGAGAAGGTTTACAATGATGCTGCAGGGACTTGAGAAACTGAGTTACAGATAAAGGTTGAATAAATTAAGACTTTATTCCCTGGAGCGTAAAAGAACAAGGGGAAATTTGATAGAGGTGTATAAAATTATGATGGGTACACATAGAGTGAATGCAAGCAAGCTTTTTCCACTGAGGTTAGGGGAGAAAAGAAAACTCGAGGACCTCGGTTAAGGGTGAAGGGAAAAGTTTAAAGGGAATAATTGGCGGGTGGGAGGTGGGAGGTTCTTCACACAGAAAGTGTGGTGGGAGTGTGGAATGAGCTGCCAGATGAAGTGGTAAATGTGGGCTCACTTTTAATATTTAGGAAAAACTTGGACAGGTACATGGATGAGAGGGGTGTGGAGGGATATGGTCCAGGTGGGACTAGGCAGAAAAATGGTTCGGCACAGCCAAGAAGGTCCAAAAGGCCTGTTTCTGATCTATAGTGTTCTATGATGCTTGAGCTAATGCTAAATAGCATTCAAGCCACACAAGTGCCAACAAGACAGAATCTAACCGTCTATTTGCCCCTGACATTTATTGGCATTACCAACATCCTGGGGTTACCACTGACTGCAAAATGAACTGGTCCAGCCATATAAATCTATTTTTGCAAGCGTAGCATTTAAGGCTGGAAAACGTAACAAATGCACAAGTAATCCAACTCCTGACTCCCCATTTCTGTCCAAGTCAGGAATGTAATGGAATATCTCCATTTGCCTGGATGAGTATGGTTCCAACACTACTCAAAAAGCTGGCATAATCAGATCCCAGCAGTCCACTTAATCGGTACCATCCACCACTGACCAGATGGCAGTAGTGTGTACCCTATACAAAATGCTCTGTAGTAACTACCGAAGTCATCTTCAAAATAAATCTCCAAAGGTATGACATCTACCACACAGAAGGACAATAAGACCACCAGCAAGTGAAAGTTCCTCTCCAAACCATACACTACCCTGACTTGGGAATGTATTGCTATTCCTTCAGTGTCCCTAGAACAACATGGGACTTCATTCTGAACAGCACTGTAACTATATTTCCATCAGATAGACTGCAGCAGTTGAAGAAGTCAACACACCACCACCTTCTCCAGGGCAGTTAGGGATGGATAATAAATGCTGGCCTTGTCAGTGACTTCATATCGAGTTAAGAATAAAAGCTAAAATGCAGCACTGGTGACCCACACAAAGTCTCACTTACACTTAGCGACGTACCTCAGCTCACATTTCACTAATGCCTTAACGTTCTCACCTTTGTGCTCAGATCAGACCATGAACTTGCCCCTCTCTGTAACCTTCTACAACTTTGCAACTATCTGAAACCTTAGTCCCTCCAACCTTTGGTCTTTCATGCATTCTTCCCTTGGTGGATGCAATAGCATAATGGTATTGTCACTGGGCTCATAATCCAGAAACCCAGAGTAATGCTCTGGGAAGAAGGGTTCAAATCCCACCACAGCAGATGATGGGATAAATAATTAAAAATCTAATAATGATTGTGAACCTGAAGTCGATTGATGTAAAAAAAAATCACATCTGTTTCACTAATGTCCTTAAGAAAAGGAAAGTTGCCTTCCTTACCTGATCTGGCTTATGTGACTCCAAATCTACAGCAAGGTGGTCAACTTATAATTGCCCTCTGAAATGGCCTAGCAAGCCACTCAGCTGAAGGGCAATTAGGGATGGGCAAGAAATACTGGACCAGCTCATTAATAAATTAAAAAATATGTTATGGGTCTCAGCTCTGTAACTCCTTTCCTAAACCTCAGACCTTGCATAAAATCTCTAATTTAAAATAAAACTGGCTCCACATAAGATGTATGTGGATAATATACATCTTATCCACTTGTATATTGTGAGATGCCTCAGGCCATTAGAAATGTTATTTATATACAACAGGACCTCAAAACAGTATTCCATGGTGTAAAACCAATCAATGATGGTTTTCTAATCTTTGGTAATAAATAAATAATTGAAAATGCAAATGAAATCCACTTACCATTGGGTTGAGGGATGGCTTTTCTATTTGGGAACTTAATTAACTGTTGATGTGCTTTTACAATCTAGAAAATATTGAGAGAAAAAATTAAATAACTTACTAATCCTCATTAGTTCCTTACAGACATTTAAGAATCATCTTCCTTCATTGGTATACATTTAAAATATCATGCATTTGGAAAGTTCATCAATACATTCTCTCTGTGTCTGTGTGGATTTCCTCTGGGAGCTCCAGTTTCCTCCCACAATCCAAAGATATGCGGGTTAGATGTGTGGATTGGCCATGCTAAATTGACCCTAGTGACAGGGGATTAGCAGGGTAAATATGTGGAGTTATGGAAATAGGGTCTGGGTGGGATTGTGCTTGGTACAGACTTGATGGGCCAAATGGCCTCCTTCTGCACTGTAGGGAATCTATGAAATAACTAGCAACGCAGCTATCTCACATGAACTAATATTGAGATGAAGAGATATTAAAATATTAATTGGTGAGCAGGGTAGGCAGGAATGTTTGCTGTTTGTAGGATTCTAGACAAAATTAGGCTACAGGCAAAGGATGTAGAAAATTAATCTACAGAAGTATTTTTTCAATGAGTGGTTTATCTGTGGAATAGGTTAAGGAGAAAAACAATAGAATCAGTATTGAATCAGTCAAGTGCAAATTAGATAAACTTCTTGGGAGAAAATATTTGGGATATACTGTAGTATATGAATAGTTTGGGACATTAGATGTTATGCTTGGGGATGTTATGGAGTGGATTAATTAATCGCGAATCCTTTATCGTCATTGAACAGTATCATACAAGTACCAAGGTATTCATGAATGCCCAACTTCTCAACCTTGCCCCTCTCCTGAAGTGTGGTCATTCTCCGGTTAAATCACCACTAGTCAGCTCTCTCCATAAGTTATCTGGAACTATGACGAGTTTACCTTTTATAAGTACCAAAATAGTCCATATAGTTTGCTTTCTACCCTGGTTTCTCAAGTAGCAGTTCTTACGTAATAACAAATAGTTAAGTGAATTGTCTAAATAAAACTTTTCAAATGTTGTAAATGCCAAGTTACAAGGCGGGAAGCACCCAGGGAAGAAGAGGTGTGAGGAAAAGGGTGCCAGAGAAGTGAGGGGAGGGGGAGAAGCACCAGAGAAAAGCAGAGGGCATGTCACAAAGAATGCCAGAGAAGTGGGGTATGTGTGGGATGAGTGCTGAAAGAGGAGGGACAGATGAGGCAGTGTAGTGACAAAGGGGAACAGAACATAGTTACAGAAGTGTGTATTCATGTAAGACGGATTGGAGGAAGAAGTTCTTCCCTCAAAGGGAGTGAATCTTTGCTCCAGGAAGCTGCTGAGGCCGAATCCTTGAACATTTTCAAGGCTGAAATCAATAGGTTCTTAATCAGTAGGGGAATTAAGGGTTACAAAAATGAGGTAGGAAAGTAGAATTGAGTACTTGATTAGTCATGATCTTGTTAAATAGCAGAGCAGGCTCAAAGGGCTAAATGGCCTACTCCTGTTGTTATTTCTTATGATCTTATGACTCAGTTGAATGTGTCACTGATGGAATCACAGCTAACAGAAATTTGTGAGTGGTACCAGTTCTGTACTGGGTAAGAAGTCTGAATGACCAGTTAAGTGAATTAAACAGACAGGATAAATAAAAATGTGAATATTAGTTTAATTTTCACCACATAAACGTGTCACAAAAGCCCAACTTGGCTCATTTTCTCAAGGCTGTTGTGTGCAGCATATTGTTTTTGGCAGCAGGACAGCTTGTTACACACTGAAACTAGTGCTATGATTTTCAGCCTGGCAACTAGAAAGTCATGACGATTTTGTTTCCAAGTATGAAATACATTTAGCTGGAGCACAGTGAAAGTAAAGAACTTGCATATTTGTCATGCCGTTCATGATCTCCAGCATTTGGCAGGCAATTAAATACTTTTAAAGAGCAGTCACTGTTGTAATATTGTAAACGTAGAAGACAATTTACATCCAGCAAGCTCTTACAATCAGCAGAAACTGTAACCAACTGATGCAGGTTCAAGCTAAATACTGGCTTAAACACCCAGGCGAACACGTTTTTTGAATGGAACAATGGAATTGGCTGCGACAATGCTAGAGGGCATGTTTAATAACAGCACCTCCAACATGCAGTGCTGTATGGACGTATCAATTTGGATTACCTCTTCAGATCTCTGGAATGGAGTTGGAATTCACAATCTTCTGACTGAGAGACACGAGAGCTTTTGCTAAGAGGAGCCAGAAAACTCAAAACTAAAATAAAAGCAAAGTACTGCAAATACTGGAAATCTTAAACAAAAAAAAGTGTTGGAAAATTTTCGGTATGGCAGCATCCTGATTTGTCGCACATACTGGGATCCACTGAAAAGTATTGCTTCTTGCGCACAATACAGGCAAAAGCATCCCATTCATAGAGTACCTGGGGAGAGGCAGAAAGGAGAGAGTGCAGGATATAGTGTTACAGTCATAGCTAGAGTGTAGAGAAAGATCAGCTTAATGTAAGATAGGTTCATTCAAAAATCTGATGGCAGCAACGAAGAAGTTGCTCTCAAGTTGGTTGGTACATGACACCTGTGGGATTCCGATGATGATAGAGCCAGACCTGCTGAGTTTTCCGGAGCATTCTGTTTTTACATCACACCCTAATTAAGAATGCCAAATCATTTATGTCAGACTTCTATTACCTGACTACAGCTCAGCCTTCAACACCATTAGAAGGATAGGCAACAACATCTCCTCTTCCTCCATGATCATCATCAACACCAGTGCCCCACAAGGTTGTATCCTCAGCCCCTTCCTCTACTTCTTTCACTTCTACACTTAGGACCACGTGGTCAAATTCCACCACAAATCAGTTTTCAAGTTCGCTGATGACACCACTGTAGTGGGTCAGATCTCAAACAATGATGAGATTGCATATGGGAAAGAGATAGAAAATCTGGGGAAAATGGTGCAACAACAATAATCTCTCTCTCTCAATGTTAGTGAAACGAAGAAGGTAGTTATTGACTTCAGGAGGTGTAGTGGAGGACAAGCTGCTGTCAACATCAATGATAATGAAGTGGAAATGGTCAAGAGCTTCAAATTTGTAGGTGTCCAGACCACTAATTTGTCCTGATTCCTCCATACTGAAGTTATAGTTAAGAAAGCCCACCTATGCCTCCTCTTTCTCAGGTGACAAATTTGGCACGTTCACTACAACTCTCACCATTTTTTAAAAATACACCATAGAAAGCATCCTTTCTGGATGTATCACAGCTTGGAATGGCTCCTGCTCCAATCAAGACCGCAAGAAACTACAAAAGGTCGTGAATGTAGCCCAATCCATCACACAAACCAGCCTCACAACCATTGGTCCAGTCTACACTTCCCATTGCTTCAAAAAACAGGAGCATAATCAAGGACCCCTTGCATCCCAGACAGAAGTGGAAGAGAGCATGTCAGGAAAAAAAATACAAAGTCTGAAATGCAAACGGTCCCAAACCTGTGTCCTCTGTTTGAGCAGAGGTGAGTATGATAAGATGAGGGCAGAATTGGCTAATGTAGATTGGGGGCACATATTGGTCGATAGGACAGCTGAGGAACAGTGGACAATTTTTAAGGAGATCTTTTTTGGTATTCAGCAGAAAAATAGTAAAGAAAAACTGTAAGAAAAGGGATAACCAGCCATGGTTATCGAAGGAAATAAAGGAGAGTATTAAATTAAAAGCCGATGCATTCAGAGTGGCTAAAAATAGTGGAGAATTAGAAGATTGGGAAAGATTTAAAAAACAAAGAATGATTAAGAAAGCAATATCGGAAGATAGAGTATGAAGATAAACTCGCTCTAAATATAAACAACGATAATAGAAGTTTTTACAAATATACAAAGAAGAGGAGACTGGCGAGAGTGAATGTTGGACCCTTGGGGAATGGAGGGGATGAGCGGGGGGGGGGGGGGGGGGGGAGGGAATGAGAGCAGAGGGAATGGAGCAGAGGGTTGGGGGGGGATTTAGCGGTGGGTGACGAGGAAACGGCTGAAACTTTAAATAAGTTTTTAGTGTCGGTCTTCATGGAGGTTGACACAAATAGCTTGCCGAATATTAAAGATAGAGGGATGGTAGGAGATGAGGTCCTTAATGCAATTACAGTCACTAGAGAGGTAGTGCTTGATAGACTAACAGGACTGAAGTAGATAAGTCCCCGGGACTGGATGGAATGTATCCCAGGGTTCTGAAAGAAATGGTAGAAGTAATAGCTGATGCCTTAGTAATTATTTATCAAAATTTGCTGGACTCTGGGGAAGTGCTGGAGGACTGGAAAACAGCTAATGTTATGCCGCTGTTTAAAAAAGGTAGCAGGCAAAAGATAGGGAATTATAGGCTGGTTAGCTTAACGTCTGTAGTTGGAAAAATGCTAGAATCCATCATCAAAGAAGAAATAGCAAGACACCGAGAAAAGAACGATTTGATCAAACAGATGCAGCACAGATTCATAAAAGGGAAGTCATGTTTAATTAATTTATTGGATTTCTATGAAGAGGTGACTAGTGCAGTAGACAAGGGGGAACCAGTGATGCGGTGTTTTTAGATTTCCAGAAGGAGTTTGATAAGATGTCTCACAAAAGATTGCTGCAGAAGGTTAGGATGCACGGAGTTGGGGGTAAGATGTTAGCGTGGATTGAGGATTGGTATCCAACAGGAAGCAGAGAGTTGGAATCAATGGGTGCTTTTCTGGTTGGCAGTTGGTGACTAGTGGAGTGCAGCAGGGATCAATGCTGGGGCCTCAACTGTTTATTATTTACATAGACGATCTGAAGGAGGGGGCTGAGTGTAGAGTAACAAAATTTGCTGATGACACGAAGATGAATGGAAAAGCACATTGCGTGGAGGGCACGGAAAATCTGCAGACAGATCTGGATAAGCTGAGTGAGTGGGCAAGGATCTTGCACGTGGAGTATAATGTTAGCAAATGTGAGGTTATCCACTTTGGTAGAAATAATAGTAGGAGAGATTATTATTTAAAGGGTAAAAAGCTGCAGCACGCTACAGTACAGAGAGATCTGGAAGTCCTTGTGCACAAATTGCAAAAACTCAGTCTGCAGATGCAGCAGGTGATTAAGAAGGTGAATCGAATGTTGGCCTTTATTTGCGAGGGGGATAGAACATAAAAGCAGGGAGCTCTTGCTGCAACTGGAGTATTGTGTGCAGTTTTGGTCCCTGTATTTGCGAAAGATATATTAGTCTTGGAGGGAGTATAAAGAAGGTTCACCAGGCTGATACCAGAGATGAGGAGTTAGCTTATGAAGTGAGATTGAATAGACTGGGTCTGTACTCATTAAGAGTCTAGAAGACTGAGGGGGGATCTTATGGAGATTTACAAGATAATAGAACATAGAACACTACAGCACAAACAGGCCCTTCGGCCTATAAGTTGTGCCGATCATACCAGTACCTACCAGGCCACAGAACTATCTGTAGCTCCCAATCCCATTAACTCCCATGTACTCATCCAGAAGTCTCTTAAAAGACCCCAGCGAGTTCGCCTCTACCACCACTGACGGCAGCCGATTCCACTCACTCACCACCCTGAGTGAAAAACTTACCTCTAACATCACCTCTGTACTTGCCCCCCAGCACTTTAAACCTGTGTCCTCTCGAAGCGACCATTTCAGCCCTGGGAAATAGCCTCCGAGAATCCACCCTATCTATTCCTCTCAATATCTTATAAACTTCTACCAGGTCACCTCTCAACCTTGATCTCTCCAGGGAGAAGAGACCTAGCTCCCTCAACCTATCTTCATAAGGCATGCCCCCCAATCCAGGCAACATCCTTGTAAATCTCCTCTGCACCCTCTCAATAGCTTCCACATCCTTCCACAAGGCGACTAGAACTGCACACAGTACTCCAAGTGGGGTCTGATAAGGGTCTTATAAAGTTGCAGCATTACCTCCCAACTCCTAAACTCAATCCCTCGATTAATGAAGGCCAGTACACCATATGCCTTCTTAATGAAGGGGCTAGATAGGGTAGAGGTAGAGAGATTCTTCCTGCTTAGAAAGAATAGCAGAACTAGAGGCCACAGCCTCAAAATAAGGAGGGGGGCGCAGTTTGGAACGGAGTTGAGGAGTAACTTCTTCACTCAAAGCGTGGTGAATCTCTGGAATTCTCCGCCCATTAATGTGGTGGAGGCTACCTTGCTGAATATATTTAAGTCATAGACAAAGGAATTAAGGGTATGAGGAGAAAGCGGGAAAGTGGAACTGATTCACTTTAGATCAGCCATGGTGGGGCAGACTCAAAGGGATAGATGGCCTACTTCTGCTTCTATTTCTCATGAGATCACATACCAACCAACTCAAAGAACAACTTCTTCTCTGCTGCCTTTAGGCTTTTGAATGATCCTACAATATGTTATATAGATCTTTCTCTACACTCTGACTATGACTACATTCTGCAACCTCTTCTATGTAACTATGAACAGTATGTTTAGTGTGTATAGCACACAAACAATATTCTTCATTGTATTCCAATACATGTGACAATAATAAATCAAATCCTGAGCTCACTAATCTAATCTATTTTGGATCTGGATTATCAATTATGCTGTAAACAGAATAATTAGTCCTATCATGCCTTACATTGCACTGATGTGGAGATGTCAGCATTGGACTGGTGTGGGCACAGTAACGAGTCTCACAACACTACATTAGAATCAACAGCTTTGATTGGTAGCATGAGCTTCTGGAGTGCTGTTCCCCAAAGGATCAGCACTTTGAAAGCTCACGTTACCAAATAAAACTGTTGGAGTTTAACCTGGTGTTGTGAGATTTCTTATATTGTATTGTTCAGGCAGAAGAGGCAAACATGCTGGACAACGTGTACAAGTCACTAGTGCCACTCCCGCAGCGACTCAGTCACCCACCAGTCAGTGGCCCTGGTTTAACGACCCGGCTACAGAAGCCGGGACTGGCTACAACAATGGTAAAATGTTCTCCACCGTTTCTTTGTAACGGTCTGGGCTGGGCTGGGGACAGGGCCTGGCGGTCCAGCTGACAGATGGGACCACATCAGTGCGGGGTCGCTGGGCGATGAGCCGACAAGGACACGACCTCAAATGCTATCCTCGGGGAGGACACAGCCGCCTCCACCCGCGGCTCTCTACAGCCGCCAACTCCTGACCAACATCTCTTGGTGAAGCAAGTAGGGGAAAGACAGGAGGCAGGAAGCGGGCCGTCATCTCCGGGAGAAGCCACGCTCTCCACTCTTACCTGAACCATCTTATTGCCAACCGCCATCTTACTTCCCCCGACGTTCCCCATGGCGACGAGAAGGTTTGTGTACTTCCGGTTGAGAACTGACGCGGGGTCAGGGCGCGTGTGCGTCTGATTGGAGGGGGCGGGGTTAGAACGCCGGGTACGGTCCAATCAGGAGACGCCTCATGGTGCAAATGTAGAGATGCCGGCGTTGGATTGGGGTAATCACAGTAAGAAGTCTGACAACATCAGGTTTAAATCCAACTGATTTATTTGACAGTAAACTCGCAAGCTTTCAAATGAGGTGTTCTGGTCTCCAAAAGCACACATATCAGCACAGACAGTATACAGATTACTGATTAGAATGCGAATCCTTACACCTAACCTGCTATTCAAGTCTTAAAGTGGCTAACAATGTAAGTGGAAGGAGCACTGAGGTTAAAGAGATATGTATTTTCTCCAGACAGCACAGTAAGTGAGGTTTTTTTGCTAACCCAGGCAAGTCATGGGGGTTACAGATAGTGTGACATGAAGCCAAGATCCCTGATAGCCAAGTTCCACACACATGAGGACAGTCTTAACAGGGATCTTGGCTTCATGTCACACTATCTGTAACCCCCATGACTTGCCTGGGTTAGCAAAAAACCTCACTTACTGTGCTGTCTGGAGACAATACACATCTCTCTAACCTGTGCTCAGTGCTCCTTCCACTCACATTGTTAGCCACTTTAAGACTTGAATAGCAGGTTAGGTATAAAGATTCGCATTCTAATCAGTAATCTGTAAACAGTCTGTGCTGGTATGTGTGCTATTGGAGACCAGAACACCTCATTCGCCTGACGAAGGTCATAGAGTCAAAAGCTTGCGAGTTTACTATCAAATAAATCGGTTGGATTTAAACTTGGTGTTGTCAGACTTCTTACTGTGTCATGGTGCAAATCAGAGCTCCCTTCGCGAGATGGTGCTGTCAATCACAGCTGCCGCCTTGTGCAGCCCCACATGTTGGGTACCTGTGCTTTATGATGTGGAGATGCCGGCGTTGGACTGGGGTGAACACAGTAAAAAGTCTCACAACACCAGATTAAAGTCCAACAGGTTTATATGATAGTAAACGCTGCTAGCTTTTGGGGCTCTGCCCCTTCGTCAGGTAAGTGGAGAGTTCTGATCACAAACAAGAAATGTAAAGACACACACTCAGTTTACAGAATACTGATTAGAATGCGAGTCTTTATAGCTAATCAAGACTTAAAGATGCAGACAATGTGACTGGAAATAGCATTAAGCATAGGTTAATGACATGTGTATTGTTGCAGCCAGGACAATTAGTTAGATTTTGAAAGTCCAGGCAAGTCGTGGGGGTTACAAATAGTGTGCCATGGGCCCAAGATTCCAGTTGAGACTGTCCTCGTGTGTGGAACTTGGCTATCAGCTTCTGATAAGTGACTCTGCGCTGTCATGTGTCGTGAAAGCCACCTTAGAGAATGTTTACCCAAAGATCAGAGGCCAAATGCCTGTGATTGCTAAGTGTTCCCCAACAGGAAGGGAATAGCTTTGCCTGGTGATTGTCAAGCAGTGTTCATTCATTTCGTTGTTGTAGCGTCTGCATGCTCTCCACAGTGTACCATGCCTCAGGGCATCCTTTCCTGCAGCGTATCAGGTAGACAACATTTGCCGAGTTGCAAGTGTATGTACCGTGTACCTGGTGGATGGTATTCTGACGTGAAATGATGGCATCCGTGTCAATGATCTGGCACGTTTCGCAGAGGTTGCTGTGGAGGGTTATATGGTGTTTTTGGTCATTGTTTTCCTGAAGGTTGGGTAGTTTGCTGCAGACAATGATCTGTTTGAGGTAGTGCACTTATTTGAAGGCAAGAAGTGGGGGTGTGGGAATTGGCGAGATATTCGTCTTCATCAATGACAATGTTGAATGCTCTGAAGATTTCATAGCTTCTCTGCTCTGGGGACATTTCTGCTACGATGACTGGGGAGACCATGCAGACACTGTGACAATAGATGAATGAACACGGCTCAACAGTCACCTGGCAGGAGTGTTCTGTTCCTATTTGGGGAACATTTCAGCAGTCACGGGCATTCAGCCTCTGATTTGCTAACTCCCCTTATGCTAAAGGGCAATTTACCTCTGAAGGATAAAGATGCAAAAGTCTGAGAACATGTGCCAGTCTATTAAAGGACAGCTCCTTCCCTGTTCCATCAGACTTTTGAAAGGAACTACCTCATATTAAGCTGATCTTACTATACACCGTGTGTGTGAGTGCAATACTACATTCAAAGAATCATAGAATCACTGCAATACAGGAAGACATTCATTCCATTGAGCCTGTACTGACTTTGCATCCCCTTCTTTCCTTTTCCTTTATGTACTCTATGAATGGTATGTTCTGTCTGTATAGCACACAAAAAACAGTACTTTTCATGGTATAACAACATGTGACAATAATAAATCATATCAAATAGTTACATAGGACTCAAAACATAATTCTGTTTCTCCATCCTCAGATACAGCCAGATCTGCTTTTATGTCTCTGACCTCTTATGTCCAGCGTAGTCTTTTGCTTTAACTAAAATGAAACGAATGGTCAAAGTTACTATATGGAAGCAAATGTTGGGGTATAAGCAAAACAATGAAATATAAAAGGCAACAGAATGTTTCTGAGAGATAATGATAACTATTAGCTGGACACACAACTAAGGAGGAAGTTTTGAGGAAAAACAAGCACCCAAGAAATTTTACAAATGATCACCACGAGATGATTACAATGATTACAATAATGAGAAATTTAGTTTCTCATTGCGAATGAGAAACTAAAACATGTGGCAGTGTCTGGTAAAAATTAAGGGCAGCTGAGCAAGAAGAAGGCAAAGAAACAAATATACTGATGGCTTAAAAAGCAAAACTAGTCCGAAACTTGAGAACATCAAAATATTAGCTGGTATCATAAACCATGAAAGTTGGACAGCCATATTGCCAACATTGCAGAACATGGCACCCAAAGAAGAATGCAAATTACAGCATGTTTAGAGCTGCTGCTTTTCCAGTAATCCCGTTTTCTTCCCCCAGATTATTCTGAATAACGTTGAGATTCAATTACCACTTGCGATGAAGCATCCTATTGACCCAATAATCTCTCTGTCCAAAACTTCCAGTTTTTCCAATGAGAAATTGTGTTCTCTGTTCCCTTGTACCCTTTCAGTGAAGATCACAACTTTTCACTATTCACCCAAAGTAAATTTCTCCAGTTTCACTCATGACTTGTTGCACCTCTCTTAACATGTTGCCATCACCATTTTTGACTGTGCAGTAAGTGCTGAGATTCAAGTCCATTGCAATTCCAAGTCTTCTACTCTGATCTGTGAAGCAGGCTGATTTACAGCATTCCAGACTATTCCATCATCCAACATCTAAGCAGGTGATTGTTACTTGCAAGAGCCACTATGGGACTAATGTTTAGAATTCTACTGTTTTATGATATAGAAAGATATTCACTGATCTGTGAAGCAGGCTGATTTACAGCATTCCAGACTATTCCATCATCCAACATCTAAGCAGGTGATTGTTACTTGCAAGAGCCACTATGGGACTAATGTTTAGAATTCTACTGTTTTATGATATAGAAAGATATTCACCCTTTTGATATGATTTGATTTATTATTGTTACGTGTATTAGATACAGTGAAAAATATGGTTTCTTGCATGTGATACAGAGAAAGCATACCATTCATAGAGTACATAGGGGAGAAGAAAAGGATAGGGTGCAGACTTTAGCTATCGTTTAGAGAAAGATCAACTTAATATAAAGTCAGTCCATTCAAAAGTCTGATGGCAGCCGGGAAGAAGTTGTTCTTGAGTCAGTTGGTACATGATCACAGACTCTTTGTCATAGTGAAGTGTTGGAGCAATCCAGAGCCAATCTAATTGCCCAAATGTCTTACCTCCACATCCTTTAAAAAATGCAACATTTAATTCTATCTCAGCAACTAGTATAATTAAGGACCTTATACACTCAGGACATTCTCTTTTCCACCTTCTCCTATTGGGAAGAAAATACAAAAATCTGAGTACATGTACCAACTGACTCCAGAACAGCACCTTTCCTACTGTCATCAGATGGACCTACCTCACATTAAGTTGATCTTTCTCTACACCCTAGCTATGGCTGTAACACTACATTCTACACTATCTCCTTTCTTTCTCTATCTATGATATGCTTTCTCTGTAATAGCATGCAATAAACAAATTTTTCACTGTACACCAATACATGTGACAATACTAAATCAAATCAAAACTGCCTATGACAAGGTATTTCATGCTCAAACACCCCTTTGAATAAAAAAAATGTTGCTTGGCTTTTTAGCTCTTAATCATCACTGATCCCTCAGCCAGTGGAAATGTTTTTTTTGCTATTGACACCATCATGTCCCTCCATAATTTTTTAAGAAATATCAATCAAATCTCTTGCCCTTCCTTTCCTCCAGTAGAAATACCAGCTTAGATGTCTCTTTCCATCATTGAATCTAAGATTTACACTTTCTAAGATTTAGAAATAGTGACTATTTCTAAATAATTTCGCTATAGTGACTATCTATGTTGTAACTAATGTTTTGTGCATATTTAATATTACATTGTACTCTGTGCCTCTAATCAGAAATGGTTGGTCTTATTCAAGTTTTTATCCATCTGCACACATTTTTCAAATATTACATGTTCAGATCTCCAAGATTCTCTGTTCATTTGCACACTTAACTGTTTTTGCATTGAGAATATACTGTTAGAAGCAGAGGTTGACCCCCTTTTGAAAATTGACATTGAAGAGAGGAATAGCTCTCCTCATAATCTGTTAAAAGTGTGTAGGAAGGTGAACTGTTTCTCAGTGGCGTTCAGTGGAAAACTAACAGAAATACAAAAGAATATAATAATAGAATTCATTAACTCTCAAAAAAATACAACCAGGTTTTGTGGCCTTCGGAAACTTCTGGAGCTCCTGTCTTGATTCCTCTATCTGTAAGTTCTTTCTGATTTGGCACCTTTAGCTAGTTAGAACATAGAACATAGAACACTACAGCACAGAACAGGCCCTTCGGCCTTCGATGTTGCGCCGACCAATATAAAAAGCAATGACCCTCCAAACCAAACCATTCCCTTCTCTTCCATGTACTTATCAACTAACCTCTTAAATGCCACCAAACTTGGCGCATCTACAACTGCCGCAGGCAGGGCATTGCACTCCCGAACCACCCTTTGGGTAAAGAACCTACCTCTGATATCCGTCCTATAACTATCACCCCTTAATTTAAAGCTGTGTCCCCTCGTGCTAGCTTTCTCCATCCTAGGAAAAAGGCTATCACTGTCCACCCTATCTAAACCTCTAATCATCTTATATGTTTCAATAAGGTCCCCTCTTAGCCGCCTCCTTTCTAACGAAAACAACCTCAAATCCCTCAGCCTCTCTTCATAAGACCTGCCCTCCATACCAGGCAACATCCTGGTAAACCTCCTCTGTACCCTCTCCAATGCCTCCACATCTTTCTTATAATGTGGGGACCAGAACTGCACACAATACTCCAAGTGCGGCCGCACTAGAGTTTTGTACAGTTGCAACATGACGTTGCGGCTCCGAAATTCAATCCCCCTACCAATAAAAGCTAAGACTCCATATGCCTTCTTAACAACCTTCTCGACTTGACTGCCTACTTTCAGGGATCTATGCACAAATACACCAGGATCCCTCAAGATGGTGCGTTCTCTTAAGAGATATCTGCAGCTGGCAAAGTTGAGAGCTGCTGTCTCCCTCTTGAGTTCTTCCATTGCTTTCCTGTTTTTTTCCATCTGTGATGACCTATCAATTTTCCTACAATAGGATTGGTCTGATGTTGTCAAAATCATCAAATTCAAATCTTACAGATTTTTGGTAGCTGAATGCCTGCCTTAAATTGATTGGGCTAAATTAAAAAAAATGTTGTCTTGTCATTTTGATACAAATTTTGATACAAAAATGTTGTCTTGACTTTTTGATACAAATTTTTCAGCTTGGACTCTGTACATACTCTGCATTTTAAACCTCCAACAGAAACAAAACACCGGTATTTAAAAGGACACTGCAATGTTCTTTTTTCCCTCTAGCATTTTTACAATATTCTTTACATCTTTAGTAACATCAAATTCCAACTTCACAAGCTCAACTTCACAACAATACTCACATCAACCGTTTTATCAGACAAACTATTACCTCACATTTACTTGCATTAAATTGTACCCCAGTAGCAGTCCATTTTAACTATCCTCCCATTCTGCTAACCTGGTTAAGTTTTCCAAATCTTTTATATAATTCACCTTGCTGTGTACCGAACCACTTTGTCATAGAATCTTAAAGCTTAGGAAGCCATTTAGCTATGATGTCCATGACAATCAAATACATTACTAAATACTCACATGGATAACATCCTGAATTGGGGAAAATTCAAGTCAGCATAGATTGCCTCTTTGAAAATTAGCAAAACATCGCAAGGCAGTCTAATCCTTTACCACTGAATGTGGACAGGGGAAATATTTATGCTTCTTAGTCTGTATTACATCTCAAAACTAATGAATGGGTTTCAATAAAACTTGGTAATTAGTTAGGATACAGCCCAAAGGAAACTGCTGAAGATGCATATCCAGATCTTGATAAACGAGAGTGGTTTGGTTCTGGGGATCAGAACACTGAGCTGGTGAGATGCTTTGGGCCTCATGGCCTGCACTTTTATCCTCAATGTGGGAATTTCAAGTTAGGCTGTGTAGCACTACCTGCCTACTGGATGTTCATTGTAGGATGGCAGAGATGGTCTGCAGTTAGGACCAATACCTCTGGAGGCAGGTAGAATGTTTTCTGGCCAGTTATGAACTGCTGAGAGAATAGTTTACTGGAAGTGGTCTTTGAATGGGTTTATTTATTTTGGAAGTTTTATAAGCATTCACTAGGATTGAGACCTTTTTCAAGAGGAGGTTGAATAGATGTTTACTTATTTTGACAATTCATGAACATTTCACAGATTTCTGAGTATCATTATAAGGCTCGTATCAGGCAGCACGGTGGCACTGTGGTTAGCATTACTTCCATCAGTCCTGGGCTGCAGGAGTTTGTTTCATTTTGCCAGTTTTATATGCTTCCTATTCTACTTATCATTCCCTCTAGCTCTTCTTTCATTCTGCTTTCTGTGTCTTTAATTTTTCTCATAATGCCTCTTGCACACATCTCTTCTGACCTTTAATCATTTCTTCCTCACCTTATAGGTAATTTCATGTTGTTTCCCCAAATCTGTTTTTCTTGCCACTTCTCCTATTCTTTTCTTTCCAGATGTGGTTTCTTGAGACTAGAAGCAGAGTGGGCCAATCAGTCCTTTGCGCCTGCTCCGCTATTCATTTTGATCATAGCTGACAATTGAATTCAATATCCTGATCCCCTTTTTCTCCCATATCCCTTGATCCCGTTAGCCCCAAGAGCTATATTTCTTCTTGAAATCACACAACTTTTTTGGCCTCAACTACAACCTGTGGTAGTAAAATCCACACTTTTATCCCCCTCTGGGTGAAGAAATCTGTCCTCATCACAGTTCTAAAAGGTTTATCCCTTATCCCCAAGCTATGACTCCCATTTCTGGACTACCCCAACATTGGAACATTCTTTCTGAAAATATCCTGTCTAACCTTCTTAGGATTTTATAAGCTATGCAATCCCTTCTCACCCTTCTAAACTCCAGTGAATATATTCCTATCCAACTTAGTCTCTCCTCATATGAGACTTGCCACCCCAGGAATTAGCCTAGTAAACCTTTGCTGTATTCCCTCTATAGTAAGGGCATCCTTCCTCAAATAAGGACATGAAAGCTGCACACAACACTCCAGGTATAGCCTCACCAACACTTTATACAATTGCAGCAAAATAATCCTACACCTGTACACAAATCCTCTCACTATGAAGGCCAAAACACCATTTGCCTTTTTTACTGCCTGGTGTACCTGTGTGCTTTTCAGTGACTGATGCATGAGGCCTCCAATGCCTCGTTAAGTATCTATCTCCCTCAATTTACGCCCATTCTAGTGATAATCTGTCTTCCTATTATTGCTACCAAAGTGGACAACCTCACATTTAACCACATTATATTGCATCTGCCATGCAGATACCCACATATTCAGCCTGTCCAAATCTGAAGCTGAAGCATCCTCCTCACAGCTCACTCTCCTATTCAGCTTTGTATCATCTGCAAATTTGGAGACAATACGTTCAGTTCCATGTTCCAAATCATTCATAAACAAAGTGAACAGTTGGGGTCAGATTCCTGGAAACTCCACTAGTCACTGACAGCCAATCAGAAAAAGATCCATTTATGCCAACTCTTTGCTTCTTATTTGCTAACTAGTTTTCTAACCAACATTACATTACCTGCAATCCGTGCTTTAACTCAGATAGTCTGTTACGTGAGACCTTGTCGAAAGCCTACCGACAGTCTACGTATGCCGCATCTACTGGTTCTCTTTGGTCAACTCTAATAGATCCATTAAGCATGATATCCCTTTTGTAAATCCATGCTGACTTTGTCTGATTATACCACTGCCTTCCAAATGCCACGTTATGAAATCCTTGATAATATCCTCTAGTAACAATACTAACATTAGGTTCACTGGTCTATAGTTCCTTGTTTTCTCTCTACCTCCCTTTTCGAATAGTGGACCCACATTAGCCACCCTCCAATCTGTAGGAACAATTCCTGAGCCCAAAGAATTTTGGAAAATAACCACCAAAGGATCTACTATTTCCAGGACACTTCCTTAAGTACTCTGGGATGAAGATTAAAATGACCTGGAGATTTTTCCACCTTTAAGCCTATCAATTTCCTCAAAACCATTTCTCTACTAATGCTGATTTTCTTCAACTCCTCAATAAAACATGTTTCTCTCAGCACTTCTGGTACATTATTCATATCTTCCTTTGTGAAAATGGAAGCAAAGTACAAATTTAATTCCTCAGCTATTTTATTCCCTGTTATGAATTCTCCCATTTCTGACTGTAAGGGGTCTACATTAATTTTTTTTCTTTACACATCTATAGAAACTGTTAGGTTTTAAGTTCCCTGCTAGCTTACTTTCATACTCTATTGTTCCCTTCTTAATCAATCCCTTCCTTTGCTGAATTTTAAACTGCTCCCAATCTTCAGGCCTATTGCTTTTTCTTGCTAATTTGTATGCTTCTTTGAATCTGATACTATTTGTAATTTCCCTTATAAGCCATGGTTTGGCCACAATTCCCTTACCAAGCGTGCCAAGCATTACCACTCTTGCGCCAAACTATTTCTTTAAAAAACCTGAAACTTCAGTTATCTTGGCTTTTCTTGCTAGTTATAGTTGACCTGCTGAATATCTGCAGGAATTTCTGTTTCTGTTGCAGACTTACAGCATCTATAGTCTTTTGCTTTTTGTTGGAATACACGGCATTGGAGGCATTATCCATTGATTGGAGGAAGTGAATTTGAATTGAATTCCATTTCAGCTCAATGAAATGCCACTGACAGCAGCATTGGTGATGGTCAGCTCTAAAGTTACAACGCATTTAAAAATTAAAGTCTGTTCTTGTGCTATCATTTACAAGAATCAATTAAGTAGATCCATCTAAATTAAGCCAATTAAAGCTTAGGTGGGGGGGGGGAGAGCGAGGAGTTGGAAATTAGATCAATTAAACGTAATTTGAGTAAATCAGCCATTAGGCATTAAGTAAATTCATTAATCCATGTGTTCTGCCTTGGGAGGAGTAGATTTGGAAGGAATTCAATAAATAAGCAATTTTGGCTTGAATGCATGGATCTGGGTAATAAGTGAGAGCCATCAGCTGTGACTTAAGCAATTAATTAAAATATACCTGGAGTAAATTCAATTAACCTTTGGCAATCATGTCAGCAACAAAGTTAATAAATTTGACACTGAACAATTGAAAGTGGAAAGCCATAGACTCTGGACTTGGGGTGCATTATAGACCCTGATATCATATTATGATTTAATGTTTTCAGTTTCCTTTGTATTTTGGTTCTGTTTGGACTGTTCCCCCTCCTTTTGTGGAGCTGCCCTTTTTACTTTTCCCAGCATTGACTGGGACAGCCATAGTATTAGAGAGTTTGATGGAGAGAAATTTGTTAAGTGTATTCAGGAGGAATTTCTCATTCAGTATGTGGATGGTCTGACTAGAGAGAGAGCAAAACTCCTCTTGGGAAATAAGGAAGGCAGGTGACAGAAGTGGTAGTGAGGGATTGCTTTGGGACCATGACCATAATTCTATTAGTTTTAAGATAGCTATGGAGAATGATAGGTCTATCCCAAAAGTTAAAATTCTAAGTTGGGACAAGGCCAATTTTGAAGATTTCTTTTGATGGCAGGAACTTTCAAAGTTAATTGGGCGAGTCTGTGAGAAGGCAAAAAGATGTCTGGTAAGTGGCATGCTTTCAAAAGTGTTAACCAGGATTCAAGGTAAATACAGTCCCCTTAAGAGTGAAGGGCGAGGCTGGTAGAACTCAGGAACCCTGGATAATTCAGGATATTAAGGCCCTGGTCGAGAAGGAGGCACATTACGTGCATAGGCAGCTGGGATCAAGTGACTCTCTTGAAGAATTTCGGGGGTGTAGGAGTGGAGTTGAGAGAAATCGAGAGAGCACAAAGGGGACACAACATTGTTTTGGCAGGTAAGGCAAAAGAGAATCCGAAGAGCTTCTACAAATACATAAAGAGCAAAAGAGTAACAAGAGAGAGTAGGGCCTCTTAAGGTTCAACAAGGTCATTTATGTCCAGATCCACAAGAGATGGGTGAGATCCTAAATAATATTTCTCATCAGTATTTACTGTAGAGAAAAACATAAATGTTAGGACTAATAAATAGTGGTGTCTTGTAGAGTGTACATATTGCAGAGGAGGTGGTGTTGGAAGTCTTAAAGCGCATCAAGGTAGATAAATCCCCAGGAGCTGATGGGGTATATAACAGGATGTTGTGGGAGGCTAGGAAGGAAATTGCGATCCCCTAGCTGAGGTATTTGAATCATCAATAGTCATGGGTGAAGTGCCTGAAGATTGGAGAGTGGCAAACACTGTGCCTTTGTTTAAAATGAGCGGTAGCGAAAAGCCTGGGAATTACAGGCCAGTGAGCCTCACATCTGTGGTAGGTAAATTGTTGGAAGATAATTTGAGAGAGGATCCATAGGCATTTAGAGACGCAAGGGCAGATTAGATACAGTCAGCATAGCTTTGTGAGTGAAAAATCATGTCTTTCAAATTTGAGTTTTTTGAAGAGATAACCAAGAAGGTAGAAGAGGGCAGTGTGGTTGCTTTTGTTTACATGGACATTAGCAAGGCCTTTGACAAGTACTGCAATAGTAGGTTGTTGTTTAAAATTAAATCTCATGTGATCCAGGAGGAGGTATTGAAATGGATACAAGAGGGTTGCTGTAGAGAATTGTTTTTCAAACTGGAGGCCTGTAATCAGTGGTATGCAGCAGGAATCAGTGCTGTCATCTATATTAATGATTTGGGTGAGAATATAGGAGGCATGATTAGTAAGTTTGCAGATGACATCAAGATTGGTGGCATAGTGGACAGTGAAGAAAGTCATCTTCAATCGCAACAGGATCTTGAACAATTGGGCCAGTGAGCTGACAAATGGCAGATGGAGTTTAACTTAGACAAATGTGAGGTGATGTATTTTGGTAGATTGAACTAGGGGACAATTTATTCAGTTAATGGTAGGGCACTGGGGAGAGTTGCAGAACAAAAATCTAGGGGTACACATTCATAGCTCCTTGAAAGTGGGGTTACAGGTGAACAGTGGTGAAGGCAGCATTTGGCATGCTTGGTTTCATTGGTCAGAACATTGAATACAAGAGTTGGAGTATCTTGTTAAAGTTATACAAGATATTGGTAAGGCCACCATGTGCAATTCTGGTCACCTTATTATAGATATTAAACTAGAAAGAATGGAGAAAAGATTTATTAGGATGCTATTGTGACTTGATGGATTGCGTTATAAGAAGGGGCTGAATAGACTGGGACTTTTTTTTCCTCTAGAATGTAGCAGGCTGAGAGATGACCTTAGAGGTCTATAAAATAATGAAGGGCATAAACAGGTAGATGTCTTTTCCTAAAGGTAGGAAAGTCTAAAACTAGAAGGCACAAGTTTAAGGTGAGAGGGAAGAGATACAAAAATGTCCAGAGGGGCAATTTTTTCCACAGGGTGGTGAATGTCTGGTACAAGCTGCCAGAGTAGTAGTAGAGGCAGGTACAATTTTAAAAAGTATTTAGATTGTACCCATGTAACTATGAGTATAGAGGGATATAGACCAAATGCAGGCAATTAGGATTAACTTGGGGGTTTTAAAAAAAGTGACAGACAAGTTGGGTCAAAGGCTGTAAACCTCTATGACTTTGTCTCTGAATTCATTTAAGTTAGTTCATTTGTTTTGCTCCAAAAGAGGGAACCAAACCATTGATTGATCTCTGTCACTACCACTATAAAAAAAATTATTTTGATTTACAGCCACACACTATCTTTCCACAGACATACACAAAATAAACTTTGTTTGTGGGATTAAACATTTTACTTACATACAATGTTAAAATTATATATCTATTAACTGCCACAGATTGCATAACATTAATCTGTGTAGACATATTACATTTTAAAATGGTTCAATACATCATAATGAACACAGGTTAAAATATTAGCACTTGTAAATACAAGCAAACTAAATACTAATATGAGAAAAGTGGAGGAAAGAATCAAAGTTCAATATCATCCACAAACTCAAAAGTAATTAATCTTGCAGACTGTAAATTTTGAATGCCACCCTGGTTAAAATATGAGCATATATATTCACAAGCAAACTAGATACTAGTGAGACAAGAATAAAGTCAAATCCATCATCATCCATGAACTCATCAAAAATGTAATTAATTTTGAATGCCTCCCAAATCATATTTAATATTGGTGAGCAGTCTGATAGTTATAATTTAGATTTCTACAAAGGCAATTTAAATATACATCAAATTAATTTAAAAGTTTTGTTTTATAGTTTATATATGGCATGGTACAAACTGAAGACCAAACATAATTGTAATTTAAATTCACTGTAACATGAAATTAGCAAGTAAAAAATAGTTCAATTTAAAAGATGTATTTAAAAATAAAATTCTAACTTTTCACGTTTTACACATCTATATACCAAGAGGAGTTCAAGAATGCAGTTCTTCCTAGTATGATGGAAAGCATGCAGTGACAGGATGATACAGATGCTGAGCTTCACTTTGCTCTTCACCACTGATTACAACTGGAAACAAAAATCAATTGCATGGATCTACTTCATCAAGTGGATTATTCTCAAGTTGCAAAACAATTTCCTTCAATTCAGGATCCTTGGCCCAATTCACTCCGCTGGAAAGAACAACACCCTGTTAAAATAAAAAAAAAGTCAACAATCGTGATTACTTTTCAAATAAATGTGGAAAATCTATTATTGAAAAAAATCAAAATTTGCAGGTTAGTACTAAAATTGTTTTACACATTTTTCACTAAGTTCCCTGACGACACAATTAGTAAAGGCAACATGTAATGAAGCTTTACGAACCAAAGCATAACAGGTTCAATTTCCACTGTCAAGAAAACTGACCTGAGTTGGGATTTTAACAGAGTTCTGATCTTTATTTGTGGTTATCATTCTTCAGATTACATAAATAAATAATCTATCTGCCTCAAATTGTGAACAAAGATACTAGAAACAGTTGGAAGGGCAGGCAGTACATGTGGCAAGGGGAAGGTACAGTTAGCATTTTAAATTAATGCTTTTTGTTAAAACTGGGAGATAACACCAGGCAGCAATAAGAAACAGAGCAAGGGGGAAAATGTAATTAAGTGGAGAACAGGACATATTCAAGTTATATTGCATTGAGAAAAATGGCAATAATGAGACAAGTAGGACAGAAATTGTCCAGGGAATCATAAACCATTCTGCTTAACATTGATAGTAGGAAAGATAATGGAATTTCTTCTAAGTACAGTAGAACATCTAAAAATGTTAAATAATGGAAAGAATCAGAATTCTTACAATGTAGGAGGCCACTATTTGTCCCCATTGAGTTTGCACCGACTAGAATTCCATCAGGCCCTATCCCCATAATCCCACATATTTACCCTGCTTATCTCCTTGACATTAATGGGCAATTTAGCATGGCCCAATCAGCCCAACTTACACATCTTTGGAGTGTGGGAAGAATGATGTAGAGATGCCAGCGTTGGACTGGGGTAAGTTCAGTAAGAGGTCTGACAACACCAATTTTAAATCCAATCGATTTATTTGATAGTAAACTTGCAAGCTTTCGGCTTTTGTAGCCTTCCTGTTGTCAGACCTCTTACTGAGTGTGGGAAGAAACCAGAGCACCCAGAGGAAAGGCACGCAGGTATGTGCAAACTCCACACAGAATATATTATTTTATTTATTTATTAGTCACAAGTAAAGCTTACATTAACACTGCAATGAAGTCACACTCCGGCACCTCTTTAGATCAATGTCTTTTGGAACATGGGAGGAAACTGGAGCACACTGACAAAACTCTCAGACACAGGGAGGACATACAAACTCCACACTGACAGTGACCCAAGTTGGAAATTGAACCTGGGTCCTTGGCCCTGCGAGGCAGCAGTGCTAACCACTGTGCCACCGTGCTGCCCCAGTCAGCATGATTTCAAAAGGGAAAAGCTATGCTTGAGTAACGTAACTGAAGTTTATGAGGAGATAACAGGACTAGACAATTGTAATGCAGTAAATGTAATTTATCTTAAATTTCAAGAGTGCCCTATAATAGATTAATGAATAAGGTCAGAGAAGGTGGAATCGGAGGACAAGTGGCAGAACAGATGGTTTACTGGCTTCAAGACAGAACCTAGGTAGTGGGCGTGAATTGTAGTTATTCAATATGACAAAAGTTGGGAAGTGGTATTCTACATAATCAGTGTTGGGGTCACTGCAGTTCATAATTTAGATTATTGCTTTGAACTTTGAAATAAAAAAATATCTAAATTTGCAGATGAAACCAAATTGGGGGAATTGACAATACTTATGTGACCCACAACACATTAAAAAATTTGCCAAATGAGCAAATGAAATTTAACACCGATAAGTATGTGGTTGTACATTGAGTTGTGCCAGAGATTAACAAGGCCGTAAGATAAGCAAACCCAAGTATGAGGCTTTATTTCTAGAATGAAAGAATTGAAAAATAGGGAAGTAGAGAACCTTGATGAAAGATAGAAGACGGGTTGAGTCAAATCGCCTCTTGTTATTTGTAGAATTTAGAAAATAAATAAGATATAGCCAAGACTCCCAGGGCTGAAATGGTCACGACAAGAGGGCACAGATTTAAGGTGCAGGGAAGCAAGTACAGAGGGGATGCTAGGGGAAAGTTTTTCACTCAGAGGGTGGTGAGTGAATGGAATCGGCTGCCTTCGGTGGTGGTCGAGGCGAACTCGCTGGGGTCTTTTAAAAGACTTCTGGATGAGTATATGGGATCCAATGGGATTGGGGGTTGTAGATAGGTCTATGGCTGGGTAGGTTTTGATGTGTTTGGCACAACTTGTGGGCCGAAGGGCCTGTTTGTGCTGTAGTGTTCTATGTTCTATGTAACATTTAAGTGTTGACAACAGCAAAATAGAAGAAAAATTATTTCACCTCCACCTTAATCCCGAACGCTGACACCCTTTGCCTTTCTAAATTTTCCATGCTTTCATTCTCTTTTGCCATTCTGCTACAAGATTATCAACCCAAAGCATTAACCCTATCTTCCTCACCTCACAGATGGTGTTAAATGTGGTCATTTTTTACTTAAATTTCAGATTTCCAGCATCTGCAGAATTCAAAGGTGTGAGTTTTCTTGGTGACCCTGGTAACCTTGTTCCTGAAAGCAATACTTGTCAAGATTAACTGATCATTCACCTAAATTACCTCACCTAAATGAGGTTGGTTAGACCTCATCTGGAATACTGTGTCCAGTTCTGGTCGCCCTACTACCGGAAGGACGTGGAGACTCTGGAGAGAGTACAAAGGAGGTTTACCAGGATGCTGCCTGGTATGGAAGGTCCAAGTTACGAGGAGAGGTTAGGCAAATTGGGACTGTTTTCCTTAGAAAGATGTAGACTTAGAGAGATCTAATAGAGGCGTACAAGATTATGAAGGGGATAGATAGAGTAAACAGGGTTAAGTTTTTTCCTAGGATGGACTCAAATAGCACGAGGGGTCACGGGCTTAGGGTGAGGCGGGTAAGGTATAATTTGGATGCTAGAGGGAGTTTTTTCACACAGAGGGTGGTGGGGGTATGGAATGCGCTGCCAAGTAAAGTGGTGGAGGCAGGTACTCTGGAGTTACTTAAGAAATCCTTAGATGGGCACATGAACAGAATGGGAATGGAGGGGTATAAAAAACTGATTTAAAATATGGATCATGAGCCTTGGGAGTCCCTGGGAAGTGTTAAATAGATAATGATATTGATGTACTTGTTTTTATCCTACAGGTGCTTTGGTCCACCTTGTTGCCTAACAAGGGGCATACATGCAATGGGTCACGAGAGGGCTGCTCTTGGATTTTTTTTTTGAGAGTATCCTAGTGCTTCACATCGTTAGTGTACGCTTGACCTGGACTATTTGATGGGCAACATGACAGCTCAATGACTATCACTGTGCTGTGCAGATACATGGATCTGGGCCTGTGTGAGGTAATGCACTATGGCAGAAATAATAAATGTGTAGAGTATAGGGCAAATGGTAGGATTCTTAGCAGTCTAGATGAACAGAGGGATCTTGGTGTGTATGTGCATAGATCCCTGAAAGTAGGCAGTCAAGTCGAGAAGGTTGTTAAGAAGGCATATGGAGTCTTGGCTTTTATTGGTAGGGGGATTGAATTTCGGAGCCGCAACGTCATGTTGCAACTGTACAAAACTCTAGTGCGGCCGCACTTGGAGTATTGTGTGCAGTTCTGGTCCCCACATTATAAGAAAGATGTGGAGGCATTGGAGAGGGTACAGAGGAGGTTTACCAGGATGTTGCCTGGTATGGAGGGCAGGTCTTATGAAGAGAGGCTGAGGGATTTGAGGTTGTTTTCGTTAGAAAGGAGGCGGCTAAGAGGGGACCTTATCGAAACATATAAGATGATTAGAGGTTTAGATAGGGTGGACAGTGATAGCCTTTTTCCTAGGATGGAGAAAGCTAGCACGAGGGGACACAGCTTTAAATTAAGGGGTGATAGTTATAGGACGGATATCAGAGGTAGGTTCTTTACCCAAAGGGTGGTTCGGGAGTGGAATGCCCTGCCTGCAGCAGTTGTAGATGCGCCAAGTTTGGTGGCGTTTAAGAGGTTAGTTGATAAGTATATGGAAGAGAAGGGAATGGTTTAGTTTGGAGGGGCATTGCTTTTTATATTGGTCGGCGCAACATCGAAGGCCGAAGGGCCTGTTCTGTGCAGTAATGTTCTATGTGTCTGTGGGAGTTTGCGCGTTCTCCCCGTGCTTGCGTGGGTTTCCTTCCACATCCCAAGGATGTGCTCTTAGGCTAATTGGCAAAATAAGTTCCCCTAAATTGTCTCAAATTTGGTTTATCCATAGATCTATAAACATGGACAGGGATCGCAGGTAGAGGTGGGAACATAGGGATGGTGGCGCGGGCTCGTTGGGCTGAAAGGCCTGTTTCCCGTGCTGTTTTGTTCTTTGTTCTTTGATAGGTTGGAGGAGGTAGATGTTCTGAGGGAAGATGTATTAGCAATTTTGAAAAACCTGAGGGTCGATAAGTTCCCTGGGCCAGATGGGATACATCCTAAAGATATTTTGGAAGGCAAGGGATGAGATTGCAGAGCTTTAGCTTTGATCTTTAGCTCCTCACCGTCCATGCAGATTGTGCCAGAGGACTGAAGAGTGGCAAATGTTGTTCTTCTCTTCGAAAAAGGAAATAGGAATGACTCTTGTAATTATAGGGCAGTTAGTCTTACTTCGGTGGTCAGTAAGTTAACAGAAAGGGTCCTAAGAGATAGGATTTATGACCATTTGGAAAGATGCAGTTTAATCCGGGATAGTCAGCATGGTTTCATGAGGGGTAAGTCCTGCCTTACAAATTTGATTGAATTCTTTGGGGAGATAACTAAATGTGTGTGGACCAAGGTAGAGCAGTTGATGTCATATATATGGATTTTAGTAAGACGTTTGATAAGATTCCCCATGGTATGCTCATGAAGAAGATAAGGAGGTGTGGGATAGAAGGAAATTTGGCCCATTGGATAAGTAACTGGCTGTCTCATTTACTATCAAATAAATTGGTTGGATTTAACATTGGTGTTGCTAAATTCTTACTGAGTTCTGTCTCATAGAAGACAGAGGGTGGTGGTGGAAGGAAAATTTTCATACTGGAGGCCAGTTCCAGTGGTGTACCACAGGGGTCACTACTAAGTCCTCTACTATTTGTGATTTTTATCAATGACTTGGAGGAGGGGGCTGAAGGATGGGTTAGTAAATTTGCTGATGACACCAAGATTGGTGGAGTAGTGGATGAGGTGAAGGGCTCTTGTAGGCTGCAAAGAGACATTGATAGGATGCGGACTTGGGCAGAAAGTGGCAGATGGAGTTTAACCCTGATAAGTGCAAGGTGATTCATTTTGGTAGGACAAACTTGAATGCGGATTATAGGGTCAATGGCAGGGTTTGGAGGAATGTGGAGGAACAAAGAGATCTTGGGGTTCATATCCACAGATCTCTGAAGGTTGCCACTCAAGAGGATAGAACTGTGAAGGAGGCTTATAGTGTGTTAGTGTTTATTAACAGGGGTTTGAGTTTAAGAACCGTGGGGTTATTTTGCAATTATACCGGACATTGTGAGACTGCATTTGGAATACTGTGTTCAGTTCTGGTCACTTCACTGAGAAGAATGCGGAAGCATTGGAGAGAGTACAGAGGAGATTTACCAGGATGCTGCCTGGTTTGGCGAGTAGATCTTATGAGGAAACGTTGAGGGAGCTGGAGCTTTTCTCTTTAGAATGGAGGAATATGACTAGGTGACTTAATAGACGTTTATATGATGATGAGGGGGATGGATAGTGTGGACGTGCAGAGACTATTTCCTTGAGTGGATGTCGCTGTCGTTAAGGGGCATAACTATAAGGTTCATGGTAGGAGTTACAGGAGGGATGTCCGAGGTAGATTCTTCACTCAGAGTGGTTGGGGTGTGGGATACAATACCTGCTGTGATTGTGGAGTTGGACACTTTAGGAACTTTCAAGTGGTTACTGCATTGGCACATGGAGCACACCAGAATTATAGGGAATGGGATTGCTTGATCTTGGGTTTAGACATAGCTCAGTACAACATTAAGGGCTGAAAGGCCTGTACTGTGCTGTATATTGTTCTATGTTCTAATATCTGGTGAGATTCTAGACTAAGTCCAAATTATAAATGTGAGGAAGTCAAAGCATTCAGAAAAGGAAGAACATCTCAAAAGGCAATTGAGAAAATTCCATGATCGATATTTAAATATATAAAACAAAGCAAATGTATAGCATTTAAATATTAGTGTTAGTTACTATACGTTGGCAAACTCCACCTGCAAAACCTTCTGAATTAATGTCACCATTTTCACGTGCTCTAGCAGGTTTTTCTCTCCACGTTTTGGAAGTTCGTTCTTCAATTGTTGAATCAACTGTTGCTGTTTCTTCTTTTCAGCTGTCATGTTCTGCAATACACCTTGCATCTTTCGTTTTATCACTAAATAAATAAGAAAATTCATAGCTGTATGAGCCTGTGGAAGATTGAGGATTAACACCCAATGTTGTATTTATTTTCAGAGGAAACCTGTACTAATCTCAAACTTGTTTGTACTTAATTACGAGTAACTGTGTTAAAACATCTGTGTCTTTGTAAATATTAGTAATTTGCTTCTACTTGTACCTCCTAGCAGTTGGTTAAAACAGGCATTGGCAGATCTGGCTGCAGTCACTGATGACTTGGCTTCCCAATAAAAAAAATTCTTAATTTTGAAATTAGAGCTGGATGGTATGATATACTTTAGCTAGTTAACAATTAATTTTATTGATATAACAAAGTCATGCACTAAAACAATTCCACCAAAATACATCTACACAATAATGAAACAAATGTATTTCTACTGTAATTACTTAGCCTCTGCTTTTGAACTTCAAGCACTGCATTCTCCAAAGTTTGAATTTCCTACAATAGAAAATAAAATCAGTAATAGGTCTTAATCAAAATCGCTCAATGTTTGATGTTAATCAAGTGTTTATTTTAATAATGATTAACTAATTAATTAAATGAATGAAGTAAAGGTGTCCAAGTTTTGTGCACTCTCATTTGAGCTGAGGAACTGAATGTTCCCCATTTCAGGCAATGTTAGCATTAATATTCTCAAATCAGCTAGAGCACAGCCAAATACAGTCTCCTCCATTCTGCCTCAACAATTGCCTCAGCCTCTCCTAATCCCAAAACAGCACCATTCAATCTCAACCTGGTTCTGGAAATGATTTCATTTTACCAAGCTGATGGAGCTTTTTAAGGAAGTCACCAAGTTGCTGCATATTGGCAGCCCAGTCAGTGTACGTCCTGATTTTCAAAAAGCCTTTGATAAGGTGCCACATATTAGCTAGTAAATAAGACAGTAGTCTTGATGGAATAGATGAGAGATTTGGATAAAGAACTGGCTTAAATTCTGTAAGACAGAAGGAAGTTATTAATAACTTTGGTTCTGGACAAGAACCAGTTACAGGGTCCATAGAAATTGGTGTTAGAACCACTGTTTTCACCATCTTTATCAATGACCTGGGTAAAGGTGTCAACCATTCACAAATCTGTGGATGATACAAAGAAATGTGCACGTATTAAAATCTTAGCTGAGAAAAATAGATTTCCAGTGGATCTAATTTGGAGAAGTGGGGTTACAGGTTAAACGTCTGGAAGATTGTGGTATGTTTGCTGCTTATCCAGAGACGTAACCATACATGGCCAACTGCTCAAGGTTGCCAAGTAAGAAAATGAGTGGATATTTTAGTAATGCACGAATCCTTGAAGATCCCCAAGCAGAGGCGTGGATATTTCATATGTTTTGAATTTTAAAACAAGCATGAGCCTGTATTGACAAGATTATTAATTACAAAATAATTATTGCTTTTTATTTTGGTCGGCACAACATCGAAGGCCGAAGGGCCTGTTCTGTGCTGTATTGTTCTATGTTCTATGTTCTAAAACTATATAGCAAATAATTGGCACCTTTACATGAAAACAGTGCATCTCAGCTGCCAACAGAAGTACAAACAAACATGCATTTCACATCTTTTGGTCATTCCAAAAGTGCTTTGCATCCTACTAATTACTTTTCAATTGTAGTCACTTGTTCTGTAAATAAATGCAGCAATCTTCACAATATAAATCAGGACCTAACAAACAGCATTGAGACAAATTATCAGATAATCTATCTTCTCAGCAGTTGGTTGAAGAATAAATTATAAGGCAAATCATAGAATCCCTACATTGCAGAGGAGACCATTCAGTCCATCGACATTTAGACCGTGAATTAGCTAGGCCCTCTCTCTCACCCTATCCCTCTAACACTGCACCATGGCCAATCCATCTAATCTACACATCTTGTGACACTAAAAGGCAATTCAGCATTTCCAATCCATTTAATGTGCACATCTTTGAATTGTAGGAGGAAACTGGAGCACCTGGAGGGAACCCATGCAGACACGTGGGTTCCCTCATGGGAAAGTGCAAATTCTGCACAGACAAGAAACCAGAGCACTTGGAGGAAACTGACGCAGACATGTGAAGAAAATGCAAACTCCACATAGACAGTCACCTGAGGCTGGAATTGAACCTGCGTTCCTGGCGCTTTGAGGCAGCAATGCTAATCACTGTTGGCTCGAACACTGGAAGTACTCTGAACAACAGGAATCTCACAAAAAAAAAGAGGCACACCTGATTTTTTTTTAAGGACTGGAGTACAAGGGAGTAGATATTATGCTACTGCCACAAAAGACCTGGTTGGACCCAATTTGGAATATCACACACAATTCTGAGAATTATAGCTTAGGAAGTATATTGGTCTTGGAGAGGGAGTAGATTTACCAGCATAATATCTGGGCTTCAAATGTCTGCATTCCCTCGAATTTAGAAGGATAAGCATTCAAGATATTAAAGGGAACAGAAAGGGTAGATAGAGAGAAATTACTTCCGTTGGCTGGGAGTCAAGGATTAGAAGACACAGCCTAAAAGTTAGAGTCAGGAGTGAAGTTAAACATTTCAACATGTAAAGGGTGGACAAGGTATGGAACACTTTCCCACAAACTTCAATTGATGTTGGATATTTGAAAAATTTTATATTTTAAAGTATGGTATTGAACGATATGGAATAAATACCGTATACAGAGTTGGGTCGCAGATCAATTAAAATCTCATTAAATGGTAGAAGGGCTCAAGTGGCTAAATGGTCTATTCTTGTTGCTATACAAAAAGAAAGTCAATTGTAGTAACTTATAACTGAAAACGCTGCTTTTTAAAGTACCTGCCAATAAAAAAAATTACAATGTTGGCATCAGTTTTCATTAATCATGTTGCACTTACTTTCTGGGTTTCAAGGATCTCAGAGCAAAGACCTAAAGAGTGCTTGATTGTTTTCATTATCAACCTAGAAACAAAATGATTTTTGATAAAAACTGACAACTTCAATTGTATACTATAATAATTGTTGATTTTCACTGCTTTAGCACTGCTTTAGTGATCTGATTTAGCAGGCAATTTCAGGCTGGTGATGCTTATCAAGATCTGAACCGCCTACAGGCATTAAACAGAAACTGACAGGTTTAGCACTCCAATGCTAATTAAACAAATTTTCATGGAAAAGCGTATGTCATCTCATTGCATCCACTTCCACCAAAAGTGTGCTTCGTGACACGGAGAAACATATTGCAGATGACAGAGAGACTAATATACAGGCTTTCAGATATAGCCCTGAAGGTCCTGGTGGAGGAAGTCCAGAGGAGAATGGATATTCTGCAGGCAGAAGAGGGAAAATGTGCTGTCTTATTCTCCCTCCTGCTATAGCTACTACTGTTCTGCCTGGCCTCCTACCTTTTTTTTTGCGTCAGATCAAGATGCTGATAACCAATCACCCTTTCTTCTGGTGACCCATATGATGGAGCAATACACCATCTTCTCTTTTCATGTGAAATCTCTGGCATAATTTATTCCAGAAATTCTGTCAAATGTTGGTGCCTAATCTCCTGATGCACTTTGTGTGTCCTCTTCCAGTAGCAATGACCATGACTACAGACACACTGAAAGACCTGGGTGTGCAAGTCCACAGATCCTTGAAGGTGGCATTATAGGTGGAGAAGGTGGTGAAGATGGCAATGGCATGCTTGCCTTTATAGGACAGGGCAGAATATAAAAGTTGGCGTCTGATGTTGCAGCTGTATAAAATGTTGATTAGGTGACACTTGGATACTAGTTGCCATATTACCAGAAGGACGTGGAGGCTTTGGAGAGAGTACAGAAAAGGTTTACCACGATGTTGCCTAGTATGGAGAGTCTTAGCTAAGAGGAGAGATTGGGTAAACTAGGGTTGCTCTCCCTCAAGAGACAAAGAATCAGGGGAGATCTAATAGAGGTGTATAAAATTATGAAGGGCGTAGATAGCTTCCCACTATTCACCCTTTCTCCTAGGTTGGAAGTGACAATCATGAGGGATCACCGGTTCAAGGTGACAGGGGCGAGGTTTAACTCAGATATCAGAGGGACATATTTTACAAAGAGGGTGGTGGAGACCTGGAATACACTACCAAGCAGGGTGGTAGGAGCAGATACGTTGGGATCGTTTAAGACTTAACTGGATAGCCACATGAACAGATTGGGAATGGAGGGATACAAGCGAATGGTCTAGCTGGACCAATGAGCAGCACAGGCTTGGAGGGTTGAAGGGCCTATTTCCTGTACTGTATTGTTCTTCGACACAGTGAGTAGTCTTTTAAGGAAGAACTTTTTTTTTTTTTACACAAAGGGTGGTAGGTGTCTGGAATTCATTGCTCAAATTGGCCCTAAACTCTTTTAAAAAGTACCTGGATCTGCACCTTAAGTGCTGTAAGCTCCAGGCTATGGGCTGGTGTCCTTGAGCTGGCCTGGACAAAATTGGCTGAATGGCCTCCTTTTCTATGGTTTTATGACAAATGGTACTTGAAATTTATTCTCAAATAACTAGTTGCTATTAGAAAAAGGTGTGGGTTGAACTGCCAGATACTGAAATGCCATGCAATCTCTCAAAATTCCAATTGTGCTCTTTGAAATGACAGCTGTTTAACTGGCTACTGGGCAGTCATTCTTAGCACTGGCTTTAACTCCTTAAATACAATGGTATTTTATATTAAATGAAGGCTAAATGTGCAACTCAGCTTAAGGCCTCAACTTGGGTATCTCTTTAGTGCCTAAAATCATCCCCACAAGTTGCTGAATGCAGCATATTTTTAATATGTTTTGCCACGAATAGGGAAAGCAATTTATGGACGGAGGAAGCATAGGGTCCCTACAGCGCAGGAAGGAACTATTTGGCCCATCAAGACAGCACTAGTAACAATTCCACTCAGGCCCTATCCCCATAACCCTATGTATTTACTCTCAATTTCCCTGATACTAAGTGGCAATTTAGCATGGTCAATCAATCTAACTCGCATATCTTTGAACTGTGGGAAGAAACTGAAGCAACCGGAGGAAACCCACACAGAGATGGGGAGAAAATGCAAACTCCACACAGATAGCCATCCAAAGCTAGAATTGAATCTGGATCCCTGGTATCGTGAGGCAGCGGTGCTAACCACTGTGCAGGAATAAAAAAAATGGCAACGTATGTGGAAAAACTGAAGAATACGGAAAATATTATCAGAACAATAAATTTTAGAAAAATGTGGCTGTATGTTTACATCAATAAAACAGATGATTATTTGATAAATATCAAGCAAACAGCTGCCTGATAACTCTTAACTCTTTCGTCGCCTATCTATATCTCTTTCAGGATTTAAATAGATTGGAAAATTGAGCAGAGAAATGGCAGATGAAAGTTAATCCAGACAAATGCGAGGTGATGAATTTTGGCAAATCTAATTTATTATAAAATAAATGGCAGAACCATCAGGAGCATAGACACTCAGCGAGTACAGGTCCACAGATCCTTAAAAGCGATAGCACATGGAAAAGGTGATGTACTCATCCAATGGGGCGTCATATATAAAAGTTGTGTAAAATATTGGTTAGACCACATTTGGAATATTGCGTCCAATTCTGGTCACCACGCTACCAGAAGGACGTGAAGGTTTTGGAGAGAGTATAGTAGGATGTTGCCTACTATAGACGATATTAGTTATGAGGAGAGATTGAAAAAAATTGGATTGTTGCCCCTGGAAAGATGGAGTCTGAGGGACAACTTGATAAGAGTTCATTAAATTATGAGTAGTACACATAGTTTCCAACTGTTCACCCTTTCTCCCCAGGGCAAAAATGACAATTACAAAGGGGCCACAAGGTCAAGATAAGGGCGGAAAGGTTCAGTGGCGATGTGCAGGGTTTTTTTTTTAAAACACAGAGTGGTGGTGGCCTGGGACGCACTGCCAAGTGAGGTGGTTGAGGCAGTTACATTAGTGACATTTAAGACTTAACTTGATAGGCATTTGAAAAGATAGGGAATAAACAGAGGAATATAAGCCATTGGTCTAGAAAGATAAATGTGATCAGCGCAGGCTTGGGGGGCGGGGGGCTGCCAGAGGGCCTGTTCCTACGCTGTACTGTTCTTTGTTCTCATCCTTTGCACTCAGTATCCATCCAATGCGCCCAGTGGAAGCTAATCTGGCCAATCTCTTTCCTAACTAACTCACAGTTCACATTGCAGATTCTGTGGACTCTGCCAAAAGATCAGATCTCGCTGCCTCTCTATGCATCTCCCTTCAGAATGTCTGTTCATTGTGAACAAGGCCCTTGCCATCAGGATGACTGTATCAGCATTATGGATGAAAATCTGGCTGAGCGGTGTTGAAACCATCCTCTTGTCTAGCTATATCTTTCACTAATCGTCCTATTTGCCACCACCTATAAGTTCCCTTCCAAGTCCCTTCTTTGAATCACTCTCCAATCACACACCATTCCTTACCTCCTTTTGTATCCATCTTTGGGAAAAATAAATTATTGCTAATAAAGCTATCAATTGACTTACAACTACCCTTTTGAAATCCCAATTACCTAGCTGCCTGCCACAACTTTTACGCTACTGATTTTCTCAACCACACCTTCATCTCCAACATTAGATGCCCTAGTGCCCAATAAAACTGTTATTCTCTCTTAGCCTGGTTGTGCCCTCTGGTGTAACATCATCTTATTCCCTCAAGTCCAAGCAATGCAGTTTTGAAAGGATATGATGATCAGCTGGTTTAGCCATCCACTGCCAGATTTGGCTATACCACAGAGTACTACTGGGACCTACTCTCATCTGCTCAAACCCTTCATTATTCCAGAATTATCCTGAAATGCAAAGATAACCCCCACTTTATTTTTGCTACTACAAACATCTTCTTAAATGCCTCCCCTGTTTCTTCTAACAATGTGCAAGGAGATCATGGATGACATTGTCAATTAAGGCACAGACCATTGCATCAGCTTTCTGTCATGTTCCTCCCTTTCACTAACCTGCCAGGCCAACATCCTCCAAATTTTCTACCTTTGCCTGACCTTCCATTCTGCTCTACTTGCCCCACCTCCTCAAATTAGTATAAAATCCATCATGTTGCTCCCTCTCTTTAGCTCTGAGGAAGAGACATATAGGCTCAAAATGTATGGGCTTCTCTCTCCACAGAATCTTTTATTTTAGATTTTCTGTTTCTGTAGTATTTTGCTTTTATCCTCTAAAGCCTAAACTTGTATCCTTCTCTAGTTTTTTACCTACCTCGTTCACACCGCCCATGAGACCCATCTCCAGCTCCTTTAATTCATCAACTTTCTCTTCTAGTTTCCGCGTTAGCCAATATTATTAAAGATCTTCACTCCTCAGGAGTTGCCTCTCCTTCCTTTAAATCTATCATCATTACCCTCCTCTCAATAAAACAACCCTTGACACTACATTTCTTGCAAATTGCCATTCCCTCTAAAACTTCCCCCTCCTCTTCCTTGAAAATGCTGTCACCTTCCAAATCCACCTCCATCTTTTCTGTAACTCCACATTTAAATCACTCCAAACAGGTCTCAGCACAGTTCCAGTACAAATGTGATTCTTATCAAAGTAACAAATCATTCTATGTCCCTGCGACAAAGGTTAATTATCCCTCTTCGAGCTTCTGAATCTGTCTGCAAGCCTTTAACATAGTTGACTAAACCATCTTCTTCCAATGTGTCTTCACTGCCATCCAGCTGAATAGATTGGTTCCTGACTGATTCCTTTCTTATCTAATTATAGCCAATGTACACATGCAACAACTTTTCTTCCTGTTCCCACACCACTGCTTCTGGTGCCCCCAGTGATCTATCTTTCCTGCCCTCCTTGTTCTAGATTACATGCTGTTTCTTTTTGACATTATCCAAAAGCACAGAATTTGTTTTCACATATGTGTTGATGACATCCAGCTCTACCTCACCAGCATCTCTCTGAGCCCTCCACTGTTATTAAACTACCAGACTGACAATAGCTTTTTATTGTCAATAAACCTAGAGAAACAGAGTCTGAGAGTAATTCAAGTAAATCATGTTGTATATAAAACTAAAAACAGACGAGCCTCAGCACTGATCCTTGCAGCATTCGAACCAGTTACAGTGTACCAACAGGAAAATGCCCTGTTTATCCCCATCTTCTGCTTTTTCTCCATTAGCATTCTGTATCCACAATTCCATATGTCCACATCCTCACACATGGCTCAGTATCATATTTAATTTCATACTGTTCCAGTGAAATTTTTTGGGATGTTTGCTTTTATTCAAGGCACTACCTAAATATCAGTTGTCTTTATACTAAATGAAATGCAGTTTACTGAAGACCAAATTTAACTTACGTAATAATCAAAAAAAACACACACCATAGAAATAAAGAAGCAGAAACTTGACTCAGGAACCTACTTTTACAGATGCGCACAAATGGACAAGTTGATAGGACATATACTAAAATTCATGCAGTGGAAATACTTACTTCCCTTCTTCACTATTCATCTGAGCTGCTTCTCGGAGTGCATGTGTGAATTGAAGCCTGTAAACCAAAGAAACATAACTACTAGTCACTTTGATTCTTTCTTACTTTTGATTCCCAAGTAGGTTTCTAGCTGAGAAATGAAAAAAATGTACACTGGTGCTCTGAGAAAATGTGGTCCATTTCACATGGCCACATTATAGTTGAGATCTTACTATATTGAGGTCCTCTCAAAAGTACCAAGCCAGTAGAGTAGCCAGAATAATAAAATGAACAAAGTGAAGACATTATTTCGAACAGGTGAATATACAAGTACAACCAGTCATTATTGAATTGTTGGGTGCAAGTTGAAGAAGTCAGTCCCTTTTGATGACACACATTTACTCCTCAACTCCACCTTTGCTAGGCATAGGATGTTCTGAAGTTGTGTAAAAATTCTAGCATTTAATTTTTCTTTGGCTACCAACCATCATAGCGATTCTTCCAGATTGTGAATGGTTGTGTATGATAATGGCATTTACTCAGTCTTTGCAGGGTCCTCCTTTTCAACGTCATCTTTTCAGTTTGTTTATTTTTATTTATTAATGTCACAAGTACATTTACATTAATACTGCAATGAAGTTATTGTAAAAATCTCCTAGTCATTACTCCGACGCCTGTTCAGGCACACAGAGAGAATTTAGTATGGCCAATGCACCTGACCTGCATTTCTCTCCAACTTAGAGGAAATAGGAACATCCAAAGGAAACACACAGATATGTGGAGTACAGGCAGACTCCGTTCAGACAGTGACTCAAGCTGGGAATCGAACCTGTAGCCCTGGAGCTACGAGGCAGAAGTGCTAAACCACTGTGTCATGGTGCTGCCATGCTCTATGTCTTTAAGGTTTAGATCAATACTTCAGCATCTGCCATAATTTTGTTGATAACTTCTTGGATGTCAATCTTCAGCCATGCACTGAATTCATCAGTATCTAATTCAATTTCAAGTACAGACCTGGTGTTGCTCACATCATAGACTTTGAATCCTTCGCAGTCTCAACTTTCTTCTCACAAATATTACTTCTTGGGTGAATCCTTCAAATGCCTCCATGACTTTGCTGTTGGTGACCATTTCGAATACAGTACCCAATGTCTGTTCTCCAGAAATCTTTGACACAATTGATTGTAACTTCTTGCCAGACACAACCATATATGTAGATTCCTTCTTTCATGTTGAGCAGACAAGTTGTCACATTGTCCTTAATATTCATTACTCTCTTGAGTTTTCTGAAGGGGTAATCAAGAAAGCAGTGCAGTTGATGTAGTCTACATGGACTTTAGCAAGGCCTTTGACAAGGAACTGCATAATAGGTTGTTGCATAAAGTTGAATCTCACAGGATCCAAGATGAGATATCTAAATGGATACAAAATTAGCTTCTTGACAGAAGTCAGATGTGGTTGCAGAGGGTTGTTTTTCAAACTGGAGGCCTGTGATCAACGGTGTGTCTCAGGGATCAGTGCTGGACCCACTGTTATTTGTCATTTATATTAACGATTTGGATGAGAATATAGGGCAGCACAGTGGCACTGTGGTTATCACTGTTGCTTTGCAGCTGCAGGGACCTGGATTCGATTCCCAGCTTGGGTCACTGTGTGTGTGCGGTTTGCACATTCTCCTCTTGTTTGCTCCGAGTGCTCAGGTTTCCTCCCACAGTCCAAACACGTGCAGGTTAGGTTGATTGGCCATGCTAAAATTACCCCTTAATACCCTGAGATGCGTAGATTAGCAGGTAAATATGTAGGGATATGAGGGTAGAGCCTGGGTGGGATTGTGGTTGGTGCAGACTCGATGGGCCAAATGGCTTCTTTCTGTCCTGTAAGGTTTCTATGATTCAATGATCATGGGGCATGGTTAGTAAGTTTCAGATGACACCAAGATTGGTGGCAATAATGGAGTGAAGAAAATTATCTCCAATTGCAACAGAATCTTGATCAGTTAGGCTAGTGGGCCAATAAATGGCAGATGGAGTTTAATTTAAACAAATGTGAGGTGATGAATTTTGGTAGAATGAACCAGGGCTGGACTTACTCAGTTACTGGAAAGGCACTGGGGAGAGTTACAGAACAAAGAGATCTAGGGGGTACATGCTGTAGCTTGGACTTTAAACCAAAGGTGCTTTGCTATTGGAAAATAGCATCTGCCCACTCTGAAGATGCCCCATACTCTGGTCAAAAATCTGACTGGATTTAATTGCAAGGAAAAACAGATTCCCTGGTCTTTGCAAATTTCACCATTGTTTGAGCTTCAGCAGCTTGTCATAATAGGACAAACAGAAGCCAAGAACTATTGAGAATAAAAACATGCCTGTTGCTGATGGGCCCGTGCACAGCAACAGCAAGGGACCCCTCTTCATTGGGGCCCTAAAGCATCCCTGACTATGCCATCTTTACAATATAGGAGCCTAAAAGATAGCTGAAGCATACAATTAGAGAAAATAGTGGAAAGAATATGGTGTGGAGTTCCTATTTAGCTGAAGTTGATTAAATTTGTACGCACCTACCCATGTATGAGAGCATGGCAAGTTTGCCAACTGAAAAACAGCTTAGGGTTCATGGTAGGTTATATGTGGGGATATAGTGCAGCATATTCTGGAGCAGATTTTCACCAACACCCATCCCAGATGTATTTAAAGGGCATGGATAGAAAATTTAAGTAATCAAAACACCATTTATTGTTTTTATTACTTAGAAGCAAGTAGCATCACAAGTTTGTTGCAGTCTAGTGAAGATTTTAATTTCAAAAATTAAAGCTCCCTTCAAAATCACAAACCATTCTAACCTGAGCATACACTAACATTCTTTCATCTTGACGTTCCCTATCTAACAGCACCATGACAGTACTTTCACCACATGGACAGCAATGATGCAAGGAGAGGGCAGGTCCTCACCTTCTCAAGGGCAGGGTGTTGGCATATTTTAGATTTGGAACTGAGTCACAAACTAGGTAGAAATTCCTGGACAAAAATGGGATCAGGATAATTTTTATACCTGTGAAGAGCCATGGTTTTGTGCTGTAAAGATACAGAAACATTTTCCAAATCCTTTTCAAGCCCTTGTATTCTGTAAAAAAAGAGATAAAAGAAAATAATCATTTCACAAATGATTAACAGGTCACTTTGCCCTACCATTATGCTTTGCAGTATTGAAAATAATTTTATAATGATAGAAATCAAGGATAATTCATTTATTAGTTCATTGTAGTTTGGTGAACTGTTAAAACATACACTTCTTTCAGGTTGTCTTCTGATATAACCTCAGTATTGGTTTCAGCACCTGACAATAAAATACAGATACCAATTAAAGCTAGAATTTAAAAGCAAGTGAGAGTGAGTGAGTGAGTGTGCATGAATGTGATGTAGGCACAATTCACAATAAAGTTTATTTATTAGTCACAAGTAAGGCTTACATTAACACTGCAATGAAATTACTGTGAAATTTCCTTTGTCGCCACAATGCGGCACTTGTTTGGATCAATGCGCCTAATCAGCATGTCTTTCAGAATATGGGAGGAAACTCACTTAGACACGAGGAGAACACAGACAGAGATCCAAGCCAGGAATCAAACCTGTAGAACTCTGGCACTGTGAAGCAGCAGTGCTAACCACTGTGCTATTGTGCTGCCCAATATTCACTATTCATGCAACATTAAATATCTACACGTACCAACGTTTTACAAGCACTGATTTTTGGTATGCAAGGACATAAACCTATTTGTATATAAAATCCACGAAATCTTTCCGACAGATATCATGGGAAGGAATTGGGAATGGGAATCTTGTTTTATCTTTTGACTCACTTTGGAAGGAAGAATCAGAACTAAAAGATGCCTAT
This sequence comes from Sphyrna mokarran, assembly GCA_024679065.1. Classification (NCBI taxonomy): domain Eukaryota; kingdom Metazoa; phylum Chordata; class Chondrichthyes; order Carcharhiniformes; family Carcharhinidae; genus Sphyrna; species Sphyrna mokarran. Next base: position 30,017,349 of record JAGIQG010000006.1, on the reverse strand, counting down.
GACTGACAAGAAAGGCAACAACAAGAGGAAAAACTTATGCAATGAGTGGTTGAGATCTGGAATGCACTGCCTAAAGAGTACATTGAAGACTTTCAAAAGAAAGTGGATAACTATGGGACGAGAAATAAATTTGCAAAGTTAGTACCCCTTCTCCTATCTTTTCCTCAGAAGTGATTTGTTCTTGCAGAATGCCAGTAAGAATACGACATGCCAAATGGTCTCCTCATATGCCGTAACTATGACTGAGGCTAATTACCAGACCCAATGTTGCCAAGACTGATACCAAATAATTCAACCTAGATTAAGCATTTAATTTTCTAGTATTTTCATAGCTCAGTTTCATTCAAAGCAGGCTTTTGCTACAGGAACCACCGAAGAGTCATATAAAATAAACAAATTGAATATATGACTTCTCTACCGGCATTATTTTTCCATGTAATATCAAATATGTTCCACACAGGGAGATAAATCTACTTGTTCTAGAGTTTTTCTATTATATATTTTAAGTTAAGAATATTGGCTTTAACAGTACTCAAGACAACCCTGAAGGTGTACCTAAATGACTTACATAATTCATAAGAACTTACAAGCTCTCACACTAGTCTCCAGTTCCACTGTTTGTTGGATCACTTGATCCTTTAACCTATAAAAATAAAAATGTGGAAACAGTAAGAATAACAAGTGTTTTCTGTTGCACATACAAGAGTAGATGTGAATTAGCAAGCTGTAAAAACACCAGCATTGTGCTTGTCTTAATATTAGAGAGTTCAATGTGCAGAAATTATTACTGACTTGACATTGAATAGAAAACATGACAGTTTGCAAAATTGATGTCCTGCTCAGTTGAGCCTAACTTCAATATTAAATTTATTTTCTCCCATCACTATTGAAGTATTCCAGACTCGTCTTCTTCATTGCTCTGCTCATTGAATTCTTGTTTTCAACCTGATACAGATGCCAACTTAATGACCTGATATTCACTTAATGACCTGCATTCTATCCTGTGCTAATCAGTGTTCACTTACTCATAGACCTCAATGGCTCCCAATGTTCCTCACCTTCCAGCACTGCATTAATTGCAAAAGTCCTTGCCTTACTTAAAATTCCACCACAGTGCAATTCCTTCTACGTATGCAAACTCTTCCAGCCTGAATACTTCAGTCTTTTGATTCAGGGTTACCATATCTCTTTCCACATTCCACTGAACATTGGAGAAAGAGCCATTAGCCAGAATGCCCTACTCTATGAAATTCTCTTTTTAAATGATACCCACTTTGCAAAACTTTTTTTCATCTTCAAATTTGTCCAAGTCTATTTCTTCAACAAGGCTTTGATCTAATTATTCTCTGAAGTCCTACTTCATTCACATTGATTGAGAAGAATTTTCAAAAGCTTTTACTATGCAGTGGGAAGGGGCATAGAAGAAGGGAAACTTAAGATACTGCCTGTTAAGAAAATACACCATCACAGTCTATTCTTATTTAGCTATATATTAGACTACATTTTAGACCATGCAGTGCTTGAATTGCGCCAGGACATTGTTTTTTGTTATGAATCAATGACACGTCATGACAACTTGCATTTTTGTATTGCCTTTAGCTAAAAAATGTCCCAAAATAGGAAAAGTACAATAATTGTAAAGGAAGGGACCAACAAGTCCAGAGAACCCTGGATGTCAAGGGACATGCAGCATTACATAAAGGAAAAAAAAGGGAGGCTTATGGCAGATTCAGGGTCACAAAACAATAGATGCCCTAGAGTATAGAAAGTGCAGAGGGAAATAAGGAGAGTGAAGAGGAATATGAAAAACACTGGTGGAGCAAAATAAAGGAAAATCCCAAGATGTTTCACAAGTACATTAGGAGCAAGAGGGTAACCAGTGAAACAGTAGAGTCCATTAAGGACCAAAGTGCAACCTCTGCATGGAATTGAAAGATATCGGTGAGGTATTAAATGAGTATTTTGCATCTGTGTTCACAACGGAGAACACGATGTAGGTTTGGGACTGTGATATAGTTAAACAGACTAGCATTGAAAGGGAGTAGCTATTAGTGGCTTTAGCAGGATTGGAAGTGGATAAAGCTCCAGGCCGGATAAATGCATTCTAAGCTGCCGCACAGGCAACAGAGATTGCAGAGGCTCTGACTCCAATTTTCAAATTCTCTCTGGTCACACGAGAAGTGCCAGAAGACTGGAGGACAGCTAACATAGTACCATTATTCAAGAAGGCTAGTAAGAAAAACTGGGTAATTACCAGGCAGTGAATCCAACATCAGTAACAGATATCATTGGAAAAGATTCTGAGGGTCAGAATTAATCTCCACTTGGGGGAGCAAGGATTAATTGAGGATAGCTAGCATGGCTTTGTTGGGGGAAATCATGTCTAACAAATTGAATTGAATTGAATTTTTCAAGGAGGTGACCACCAGCTGTGTTGATGAAGGCAGTGCAATTGATGTAGTCTACAGGCTTCAGTGAGACTTTTGACAAGATCGCACACTGGAGACTGATTAAGGTAACAGTACATGGGGTTCAAGCCAATTTGACAAATTAAATCCAAAATTGGCTTATTGTAGGGGGCAGAGGGTAATAGTCAAAGGTTGATTTTGTGATTAGATGCCTGTATCCACAGATATAGTGTACCACAGAGATTTTGCTGGGTCCCTTACTGTTTGTAATGTATATGAATGATAGATGTGAATATGAGGGGTGTGATTAGTTAGTTTGCAGATGACATGAAAATTGGTGATATGGTAAATAACAAAAGGGAAGCCTTAGATTACAGGATGATATAGATAGCTGGGCAGAACAATTGCAAATGGAATTTAGCTCTGAAAAGTATGTAGTAGTGCATTTTGGGAGAAATAACAAGGCAAGGGAGTATACAAATGAATGGTAGGATGCTAGGAAGTACAGGGGATCAAAAGAACCTTGGGGTTTATGTTCAAAGATCTCTGAAGGCAGCAGGGCAAGTAGATAAGGTGATTAAGACTTACAAGATATATGCCTTTATTAGTTGAGGCACAGAATATTAGAGCAGGGAGGTTACGAAGTGATAAACAGATTTTGGCAAATAAAATTCCTTAATTTTTTTTGACATTTGGCTGAAAGAGTATTTTGGGGAAATATTTTTTCAGGTACCAACAAAATAAGGTGCTGCACTGGACATTTCCTTTTGTGGGCATTGACTCTCACTATATTACATCTATGCAACAGTATAACTTGTGATCAGATCTGTCTGTGCCCTTAGCACAGTTGCTAAGGCAACTTGTGAACATGTGGTGTGACAAGTCCAGATATAAATCATTACATTATCTTAATTCAGAGCTGACAACATTTGTATGATCACATTTATAATGGGATTCGCCAGTGTAAATATGGCATGCTATAACTATACTATCCTGCCACAATTCATAACGCCCCTAGGAAATAGCAAAGATACTTAGATCAAAGTATCTGAACTTGTTCCTATTGCTTCCAAGGAAAATGCATCTTGATACTACAAAATAAGCCACTGACAGACCAACTAAATAGTTTCCACTTGTATGAAGGTCAATAGCCATAAGAAGGGTTTCAACTGATTTAACATAATTGCCAAAATATCCAAAAGGAAGGTTAGATGCTTTTCTTTAAAATGCAGTAAATTACAGTAATAGTACTAGATTCAAAATGAATTTTCAAAATGGAATTGTATATGTCCTTGAAGAAATGAAATCTGTAATGCTGTGGGGAACGAGCAGGGTGGTGGGATAAACTGGATAGTTACAGTTTATTAAAAGCAAGTACAAGTACGATGAGCCAAATGGTTTTCTGTGCAATGTGATTTTGCAAATACGAGCCACTGAAAGTTCAGATGAAGCACTTCATTTGCAATCAACCAGGAAAACAAAGTTCTAAAATTTAACTTCAGATTGAAACATTTTCAAACATAAATGCCCTGAATTTAACACTTTCATTATTACTACTCTAATTACTTCATAACAAGCATTTCCTTTAGTATTCTTACTGTGACAGTGCATTAGAGAAATCTACCATATATCAGTATCCCATTACTCACCACAAGAGGTGAAGAATGGAATCCATTCCTACAGGATTTTCTTGACCAACTGCTGGTATTACATGGAAGTTATCAAGTGCCAGCTGTCCAAGCTTCATGCAAGAATTACCAAGCTCCTGAAGAATACGTGTATTTGCTTCATGACTAATATAGAGAGAACAAATATCACAACAGCGAATGTGAAAAAAAAATGCAGAGTGGGTCACAGTTTCTGTAGAAGCTGGATATTTGCCCATTGGGAAGAAATGAGGAAAAGTACTGGAGCTACCATAGCACAATGTGTAAAAGTCAACCATTGTGCACTTGGATGCCAATGTTGGATACAGGACATAAAATGGGTTTGTTCAGAAGTATATGCTAGCAGTCAGAGTGGATAAATGCCAGTAGGGGTCAGATACTCTCCAAGTGGTAAAAACCAGAGAAAGGAAAGAGGCTTTGAGCGCATTGATTCATGCTCTGTCATTTCCCATTAAGAACTTTTATCTGTGTACTTAGTAATAACACCCTCACTTCCAAATCAGAAGACTGTGGGTTCAAGGCATATCCCATGACTTTAGTGCTAAATTTAGGCTACCGTCTCAGTATGCTATTAAATGTACAACTGTCAGGATTGCTACTTTCCAGATAGGGTGTTAAGATTAGAGCTTGGTAATAATTCTATAGCATTATTAAGGAGCAAGAAAGAACCTCCATTCATATGGTCTCTTGCATGACTTCAGGATGTCCTATTAGGGTTCATAGTCAATGAATAGCAAAAGCTTTTATACACATCTTGCATGCAGAAAATATTTCAATAGTGAAAAATGCACCAAAAGTTGACTACTTTTTGGAAGTTGTAGTCACTGCTGTTTGTAATCTGCGTGCAGCAAGGTCCTTCAGACAGAGAGACAATGATCAGATAATCTATTGGTGATGTTGGCTCAGGAATAAACATTAGTCAGGACACTATGAAGAATGTTTTCTATTCATATCTGAGATAGTTATAGAATATTTTACAAATACGTGTCCGAACTTCACCCAAAAAAGAAACACCTCCTACAATACTATCAACATTGTATTAATGAGTCAGCTCAGGCTTCTGAAATGGGACTAAACCCACAATGGGAACAGTTAAAATATGATAATATTGCAGGACTATTGATTCAGAGGTCTGAACTAATGCTTCTGAGGCAATGGAAGCTGGAAAAATTCCAACCACCTTCATTACTTTCCACCAGCAGGACAGGCCATCAAAAGTTGTGGCACTGTGGTGCACAATGAGGAGGACGTGGCCTTGGGACTCATCAACATTAACCCTGGTCACAATGAAATCTCATGGATTCTGATCAAATGAGGGTAAAGAAACCTTTTGTTGATTACTATCCAACAACTTCCATCACCTGGTAAATCAATATTTCACCATGTTGAACACCACTTAGAAGATAACAGTAGCAAAGGCTTCAAAGAATGTACTTTGGTTGGGGGATCTCAATGTCAATTAAGAGTAGTTCAATAAACTGCTACTGACCAAGGCCTAAAAGATATATCTGCCAGACCAGAATATAACAGAAAATACCGGAAGTACTCAGCAGGTCAGACTTAAACGCTTACTCTATTTTTCTCTTCACAGATGCTGCCTGAACTGCTGAGTACTTCTGGCACTTTCTGTTTTTATTTATTTCCAGCATCTTCAGTATTTTGATACTGATATGGAGATTCTGGTGGTGGTAAACATAGTAAGAAGTCTCACAACATCGGGTTAAAGTCCAATAGGTTTATTTGGTAGCAAATGCCAGTAGCTTTCGGGCCTCTGACCCTTCATCAGGATGGAAAATTCTGATCATAAAGAAGGGATGTAAAGACACACACTCAGTTTACAGAATACTGATTAGAATGTGCGTTTTACAGCCAATCAAGTCTAAAAGGTGCAGACAATGTGAGTGGCGATAGCATTAAGCATAAGTTAAAGAGATGAGTATTGTCTCCAAATAGGACAGTAAGTGAGATTTTGCAAGCCCAGGCAAGTTGTGGGGGTTACAAATAGTGTGACACGAACCCAAGATCTCGGTTGAGGCCGTCCTCATGTGTGTGGAACTTGACCAAGAGTTTCCGCTCAGCGACTCTGCGCTGTTATGTGTCGTGAAGGCTGCCTTGGAGAATGCTTACCCGAAGGTTAGAGACCAAAAGCCCACGACCACTGAAGTGTTCACCAACAGGAAGAGTCTTGCCTGGTGATTCATTCATCCATTGTCGTAGCGTCGGCACGATGTCCCCAATGTACCTGGTAGTACTCGGGGCATCCTTTCCTGCAGCATATCAGGTAGACAACGTTGGCCGAATTGTAAGAGTATCTACCATGTACCTAGTGGATGGTGTTCTCACATGAGATAATGGCATCATGTCAATAATCCAGCATGTCTTGCAGATGTTGCTATGGCAGGGTTAGGTGATGTTGTGGTCACTGTTCCTGAAGGCTGGGTAGTTTGCTGTGGACAATGGTCTGTTTGAGATTGTGCGGTTGCTTGAAAGCAAGAAGTGAGGGTGTGGGGATGGTCTTGGCGAGATTTTCATCTTCATCAATGACATGTTGAAGACTCCAAAGAAGATGTCGTAGCTTCTCCACTGCTTGAAAGAATGGATGACAAAGGGTACTCTGTCCACAATGTCCCACGTTTGTCTTCTGAGGAGGTCAGTGCGATTTTTGGCTGAATGCAGCAAGATCTAAACAATATTCAGGCTTGGTTGATACATTTGTGTCATACAAGTGACAATGACAATCTCAAAGAGAGTAGCTAATAATTTCCCCTTGACAATCAACTGCAGCACTATTGCTGAATCTCCTACCACATATTGGGGGTTACCACTGACCAGAAACTTAACTAGGTCAGTCATGTAAATACTGCAGATGGAAGATTAGGTCAAACGCTAGAAATTCTGCAGTGAGTATCTCAGTTCCTAAACCCTCACAAAGTGTGTTCACCTTCCACAAGGCACAAGTCAGGAATGTGATGGAATACTCTCCATATGTCTGGATGATTGCAGCTGCAACAACACTCAAGAAGCTGACCACCATAAGGACTCAGCAACTTGGCTGACTGTCACCTATCCAAGGCCTTAGACATTCATTCCTTCCACGACTGGCAATGTCAGCAAGATGTAATAACTATAAGATGCCCTGCTGCAATTCAAAAGCTTCTTCTGATAGCGCCTTCCAAACTCACGACTTTTACCACCTATAAGCTCAATGGCGGTCAATATGTGGGAACTCTCCCACCTACAACTCTCTCTCTAAGCCAGGCACCAACGTGACTTAGAACTATATCATCATTCCTTCACTGTTCCTTGTAAGAACTTACAACTTCCATCCTAATGTTATATTTACTGCAGCAGTTGAAAAAGGCCACTTATCATCACCTTCTCTAGGGTAGTTAGAGATGGACAACAAACACTGACCTTGCCAGTGACATTCACATTCCTTGAAAAGACTTTAAAAATATCTTCCATTACAGAAGCCATCACAGCCATGGCTGACACTAAACAAAGAAAAATGATTCTTCAATTAACAACCATCAAAAACAGATTGTTCAGACATTCTTCGCATTGCTACTTGAGATGACTTGATGTTTTTAAATTGGCTATTATATTTCTCTAGTTTACAATTATCATCAAGATGGAATTCAAAGTTATTAAAAGATGATCACCGCATCTCAGGCAAGGAGAAGATTAAGAAGATGGACCTTCATAAATAACCTGTATGGAAATACAATTTCATCCAAGTTTAGAAATTTTCTTCTGCCAACAATATATTTTCAAGTTACAATAATAGGACTGCTTAACAATATATATTTAAAGAAAAATACAAAGTAGGGAGTTTCTTCAATTATTGAACGTGCAATCCTATCATCACTGGACCACACAGGTCCTAATTCCAGTGCCCTAGTTTGGTGAACCTTAAACAACAAATGGAAATTTGAAAATATAAAATGCTCGGAAAACTGTGCAAGTCGTTCAGCATTTCTGCACACAAGGATTAATAGACAAATATTTGCTTGAAAATTAACAGCAGCCACCATTAATTCATCAAATATCCAACAACTTGCAAAGAAATATTGCAGGAATTCCATCTTTCCACAAGTAACTGGGCAATTTGCAGCACTGCTATTAATTATACTGCATTTGCAGCACAGAAACAGATCACGCAGCCCAAGAATATTTGAATGTTTCACTGAAGTAACCTTCCAGTCACTCACTAAGATGACCAATAAGAAAAACCCAAACACAACTGCTTATCTTTTTTTTCAATCTCTTATGCTGTTTCAATTCATTCGCTCAGGCTTCCTATTTCCATTGTCCCTAATTGGTCCTCTTTCCTTTGTCATCATTTACTTTGTCTCTTCATTGATTAAAAGATCAAATACAACATTTATAAAGTACAGATTACACCATAATTTACATATGCAGCACAAATACAATGCAATCTAAAGCAGGCTGCAAAAAAAATTAAAGGTGGCTTGCTCACTCATTATTGAAGTGGTGCATTTCTCCCATTTACGTGCTTCCCAGAACTCACGAGTTCTGTGAAAAGATCACATGGACTCAAAGTTGTATTTCTCTCTCCACAGACACTGCCAGATTTGCTAATTTTATCCAGAATGCTTTATGCACTTCTCCCTCAAAACCATGTGAGGTTTTTGCACTAACAATGTCAGGCACCATGAACTCAGACATATACAGCACAGAAGCAGGCCCTTCACTTCACTTAGCCTGTTGGCTAAGATCAATATTAAGATGGGGTGCAAAGTTTCATCCTGTCAGCTAAATCTTGTCTATCCCTTTCATTGGGTCCTGAATCGGATTCAACTGGATTTTGAATTGATTTTTTTTGGAGCAAGCAAGGAAGGAATGGATTTGGGTCTGCCCGGTCCATTTTGAGTTATATTCCGGTCTGGCAGGTATATCCTTTAGGACTTGGTCAGTAGTGGTGTATAAAATCACTTTTAACAGACATCGAGATCCCTCAAAATACATTCTTTGTAGCCTTTGGTCCTGTCATTTTCCAAGTAGCGTTCAACATGAAGTTCTAATTCATCAGATGAGGGGTATTAAGTGGTAACCAATTCTGAGCATTGGCTTTGTAACTTTAAGGATAGAGTAAAAAAAATAAATTAAAAAAGCAAGCCTTTCAGCCCAACTCGCTATATATTGTCTAGAAATGCCAAAGCCCTGTAGCCTAAAGGGGACAGTCGAATCCACTCACTGGACCCTACCGACCCAGCTCACAGGGTGTGGGCCCGGAGGAGGAGAAGCCGCTGGGTCAATACATCCATCCCCGTCCGCGATAGTCGAACAATTCCCGATCCGAGGAGAATTGCCCCGCGGTTATGATATTCCTAGAACGGACAAGCCGTGTTAGCGAAAAATCTTACTCCATACTGGACACCACTCGCGCTGCCGACTCCCCCATCGCGCGCCACACACACACACACACACTTTTCAAAAGGCTGCCCGCCGTTAGCCCTAGCCCCACCCATCCACTACGCCGATTGGTCCGTTCAACATGCGAGGGCAAAAAAGGGCGGGCAGATGCCTCCGATTGGTTTGAAGGCACGTCACTCTCACCTCCCCCCCGCCAACACTGTCGCCCAATAGACCGTCGCTAACATCGAGGCGGATGGTGCTCGCTTGATTGGTTGTGTCTGACCGGCTGGGTCCAGTTTAATTTGAAGCGGGCGCAGTTGGAGCTGAGCGATCGCGCCAGTGATAGAGGTGGAGTGACCGGGCCTGGGAGCAAGGATAGATCCCGCTCCGTCTATAACATGAGCTAATGATTGCGAAGCAACCTCTCCATAAACGCACAGGGCGAGGTATGGGCGGTTTGGACAGGGAGATCTCTGAATTTTTTGCAGAGAGGAGACTTTGCAAAGCGACAGTGAAAATGGAGAATACTGGAAGTATCCACCAGCACGTAGAAATGGCAAGAAAGAATACTGAGGAAGAACCGAAAACTGGACACTAGCACTGATATCCTAATAACTTCCAAATTGCAAAACGTTGCTTATTTCTCACTCTTCAATTTTGATGAAATGCGAATCTCTCCGCAAAGAGTTTCTGAAAGGCAGTGTAGTGTGCATGCTGTAAACCATGTCAACTTGTTGGTACTTCACCAGAAAGCCATCTTCCCTTCCATCACTACTTCTTCCAGTTGTCAGAGCAGATGGGAGGCAGGACTAGAACCCGTTGAAACCATATGTGTCAGAGTGCTATATCCGATTAAAAAATAATAATTTAGGGAATTTGGGTGTTGCTCGCTGGGCCAACATTTATTGCTCATCCCTAATTGCCCTTGAGAAAGTGATGGTGAGCTGGTGCATCCATAGTGCTAAGAGGGAATTCCGGGATTTTGAGCTGTAACAGTGAAAAAGTGGTGCTGATGTTCCTGGGTATTTGCTGTCGTTGTCCTTCTAGATGGTAGCAGTTGTGGATTTGAAAGATGCTGTCGAAGGAACTGAGCTTAAGGTTGTAGGTTTGTAAGATGCTAGTGAAGAAGCTGAAGCTTAAAACTTCGTGAGATAATAAGCTGAGAGAATAATGGAAAGAGGCTGCAAAAGGACATTGAATAATTAAGTGATTAGGCATCAAAATGGTAGATGGAATATAATGTGAAGAAGTATACACTTTGATAGGAAAAAGTGTTTTATTTCCTAAAGTGAGAAACTAATAAATGTTGGTATTCAGAGGGAGTAGGTTGTCCTTGTACCCAAATCACAGGAAGTTAGTGTACAGTTACAGTAAGGCATTGGAAAAAGCAAATGATATGTTAGTCTTTATTGCAAGGTTATTGGATTATAAGAGTGAGCTAATCTTACTACGCATGGATAGTTTTAATTTTAGAGGAGGTGCAACAAAGAATCACTAGATTGATTCCTTGGTTGAGAGAATTGTCCTTTGAGAGATTCTGTGGCCTATTCTAACTATTCCTTATACTCTAAACAGTAAGGTGTTGCTTTCTTCTATTATTGTCTGTAGGAAGTAGAGAGTGTTTTTTTTTAATGAGGTCATGATTTGAGAGTTGGAGTTGTTTTGTGTACATCTCCAAAGATCTAACTTGCTAAAAGGCAGTGCTTAAAAATACTTCATTTTTCTTGAAATGTTTTGTGGGGATGCAAATATTGTATTTTTCTATGAACAATTGCAGTTATTTCTGTAAGGAATATAGTTACGGGTGTGACTGATTTTTTTTTTTTCCCTAGAAATTCCTATATCTGTACTTGTGACATTGCCACAATTTGGAAATAAAAATGAATTAGTTTGTGATAGTGAGTTTTACTTCATTTGTAAAGCTTTGTACTGGCATGTGTCACTGATGTGGGCATCGTGGATAAGCTTTACATCTATTACAAAGACCCATCCCAATTTTCAGATACAGTGCCTTTAATTATTTTTTCAATTCTTGTACCTTCCAAGTCTAGTGAAGTTGGAATTGTTTGTCCAGGGCAGAGAAGGTCAAAGGAAGATTTAACAGAAGGAGTTCAAAATTATGAAGATTTTGAATTTTTGTTGTGAAGAACCATTCCATGGATGCAAGAACCTCTCACTAGGATTAAGGAAGGGAAAACATTTCTACTAAGAAGCGCTGACCAGAAGAGACAGATGAAAGATAATTGGCAAATAAATCAGAAGGGGGAAGAGGAATTGTTTAATGTTTAGTTTATTATTTTTACAAATAGGCTTGCATTAATACTGCAATTAAGTTAGAATTGTTGTATCCAAAATGTACAGCTTGAAATGGTGGTTGAAGCAAATTCAGTAGTATCGTTTAAACAGAAGTTTCATATATACTTGGCACAATGTGCCAAATGACCACGTTCTATACTATATGTCTACTGCCTTATACTTCAATGTGAGCAGTGCAGCAAAAACATACTGATTAACCAGCATGCATTAGCAAATCAGTAAGGTCAACTTATTTGATGCAAATGTAACTTGACAATGTGGAAAATTGTCCAGTTATGTCCTTTACAAACAAAACAGACAAATCCAACCTGGTCAATTACCTCCATCAGTCTACTCTCCATTGTCAGTTAAATGATGGAAGTGGTCATCAACAGTATTATTAAGTGGCACTTACTCAGCAACAACCTGCTCACTGAACCTAAGTTTGGGGTCAGTCAGGCTGACCTCATTATAGCCTTGATTCAAACATGGACAAAAACTTGAATTCCGGCAATGAGGTAAAGTAACTGTTCTTGAGATCGAAACAACATTTGACCAAGTGTTTCATCCAAGCACCCTAGCAAAACTGGAGTTGATGGGAATTGGGACAACCCTCCTCTGGTTATAGTCATACCTGACACAAAGGAAGATGGTTATGGTGGTTGGTGATCAACATCTCACTCCAGGATGTTACTGCAGGAGTTCCTCAGGGTAGTGTCCTAGGCCCAATCATCTTTGGCTGCTTTGTCAATGACCTTCCTTCTATCATAAGATCAGAGGACAGTTCACTGATGACTGCACAATATTAGCACCATTCACGACTCCTCAGGTACTAAAGCTGTCTATGTCTAAATATTGCAAGACCTGGATAATATCCAGGCTCAGGCTGACAGGCAGCAAGTGACATTCACACCACACATGACAGGCTATGACCGACTCCAACAAAAGAGGATCTACCTGTCATCTATTGACATTGTGGCATTACCATCATTAAATTCCTCCACAATCAACATCGTGGGGGTTACACTGACAAGAAACTGAACTGGACTAGCCATATAAATAGTGTGACGACATGACCAGGTCAGAGAGTAGGAATCCTGTAGAAAGCAACTCACCCCCTGACTCTGCAACGCCACTTCTTCTTCTGCAAAACACCAAACAGTGTGATGGGATGCTCTCCTCTTGTCTGGATAGATGCAGCTCCAGCAACAAGTAAAGTTGCCAACATCCAGGACAAAGCAGCTTGCTTGATTGGAGTCCCTTCACAAACATTCATTCCCCCCATCACTGATGAACAATGATAACAGTATGTACTAGCCACAGTATGCACTGCTCAGTCTCTAGGGCTCCTCAGGAAGCACCTTCCAAACCCAGGACCAGTGCCAACAAGAAAAGCAGGCACATGGGAGTACTGTCCCAGAGAAGCTTTCCTCCAAATCACTCCACAACCTGACTTGGAAATATATTGTCGTTCCTTCACTGTTGCTGGGTCAAAATCCTGGAATTCCCTACTTAGCAGCACTGTGGATACACTACACTACAGGGACTGCAGCAGTTGAAGGCAACTGACTACCAACTTCTCAAGAGCAATTTGGGATGGGCAATAAATGATGGCCTAGGCAATGACATGCGCATCCTGTAAATGAATGAATTTTTAAAAAGTATGTACAGCTGTCAATTATCTGGTTTACATTGCCATTACGATCAACCAAACGGTGCGTAAATTTCAGTTTTTAATCAGGAATTTGTATCAATCTAATATTTTGTTTTTGTAGGTTAGCTGTGAATGGTTATGATGGCTCCTACTTCTAGATCAAACAAATTTCAAGAAGGAGGTGGCACACCATGCCATGGAGTCAAAATGCAATCTCAGAATCTCTTTAGGAAGGAAAATCTGGAGACACCTGGTGAGAAAAGCAGGACAACTTTTATTACACGACAGCGAGTGGTGACACCGCTAATTTCAAACGCATTAAATCATTTGATGTAAGTACTGTGGGTAACTATTGAAAAGCAGGCAAAAGACAATGACTTGCTGTATCTGGTCTTACTGACCTCAAAATAGTAAATAATTGCATTTATAAAATGTTATCACATCAAAACATAGCAGAAATTCACAGAATAAGTTACCTTCTAAAGTACAGACACTGTAATGTGGACAAAAGGAGAAGCTTTAAGAAGGGCTGCAGGGAAAAGCTTAGGAACTACAGCCCAGTGAGCCTTATATCCGTAATGGGTAAGTTGTTAAAAGGTATTTGAGATAGGATCCAGAGGCATTTAGAGTGGCAAGGATTGATTGGGGACAGCATGACTTTGTGAGTGGAAAATCATGTCTTACAAATTTGATAGAGTTTTTTGAAGGGGTAACCAAGGAGGTAGATGAAGGCAGTGCAGTTGATGTTGTCTACATGGACTTCAGCAAGGCCTTTGACAAGGTACTGCATTGTATGTTGTTACATAAGGTTAAATAACTCAGGATCCACGGTGAGATAGCAAAATGAATACAAAATTGGCTTCATGACAGAAGGAGGGTGGTTGTAAGGGATGTTTTTCAAATTGGAGATTTGTGACTAGTAGTGTGTCTCAGATCGGTGTTGGCTCCATTGTCATTTGTCATTTCTCCAAATAATTTGGATGAGAATTTAGGGGGGCATAGTTAGTAAGTTTGCAAATGACACCAAGATTGGTGGCATAGTGGATAGCGGACAACATTATCTTGGATTGTAATGGGATCTTGATCATCTGGGCCAGTGGGCTAACAAATGGCAGGTGGAGTTTAGATAAATGTGAGGTAATGCATTTTGGTAGTTTGAACCAGAGCGGGACTTACTCAGTTAATGATAGGACTTTGAGGAAATTAACAGAACAAAGAGATCTAGGGGTACAGGTTAATAGACCATTGAAAGTAGAGTCACAAATGGACAGGGTGATGAAGAAGGCATTCAGCATGCTTGGTCTCATTGGTAGAACATTGAATACAGGAGTTGGGGCATCTTGTTGAAGTTGTGCAAGACATTGGTACGGTCACATTTGGAGTACTTTGTACAGTTCTGGACAGCATATTATAGAAAGGATATTATTAAATTAGAAAGAGTGCAGAAAAGATTTACTAGGATACTACTGGGACTTGATGGTTTGAGTTATAAGGAAAGGCTGAATAGACTGGGACATTTTTCTCTGGAGTGTAAGGGTGATCTTATGGAGGTCTATAAAATAATGAAGGGCATAAATCAGCTAGATCGTCAATATTCTTTTCCCAAATGTAGAGGAGTCTAAAACTAGAGGGCATAGGTTTAAGGTGAGAGGGGCAAGGTATAAAAGGGTCCAGAAAAGCAGTTTTTTCACATACAGGGCAGTGAGTGTCTGGAACAAGCTGCCAGAGGTAGTACTAGAGACAGGTACAATTTTGCTTTTTAAAAAGCTTTTAGATAGTTACTTGAGTAAGATGGCTATTGAGAGATACAGATCAAATGTTGGCAATTGGGATTAGCTTAGGGGATTAAAAGAAAAAGAGCGGTATGGGCGAGTTGGGCCAAAGGCCTTGTTTCCTTGCTGTTATTTTAAACATCCTATTGTGCATCAGCTAATGTCCACTTCTTGATTGCAGAGGTTTCTCCTCATCTCAATCCTAAATTTCCTATACCAATCCTGAGACTGTAATGCCTTGTTCTAGAACCCCTTCCTATTTAGTCAGAGAAAACATTATCCCTATCTGCAGTCTATTGAGCCCTGCCATAACTTTATGCATTTCATTGAGATTCCTTCTCATTCTTCTAAAGTTCAGTGAGTACAGGCTTCGTGGATCCAATCTCCTTCATATGACAATCCCGCCATCCCAGGAATCAGTCTTTGACAATGTAGCACAAGTACTCACAATGTAATCTAACTAGAGAACTAGTTGGGGTGGCAGGTAACACAGTGGTTAGTACTGTTACTTCACAGTTCCAGGGACTTGGGTTTGATTCCTGGCTTGGGTCACTGTCTGTGTGCTGTTTGTACATTCTCCTCGTGTCTGTGTGGGTTTCCTCCAGGTGCCACGGTTTCCTTCCATAGTCCAAAGATGTGCGGGTTAGGTTGATTGGTCATGCTAAAATTGCCCTTTAGTGTCCTGAGATGTGTAGGTTAGAGGGATTAATGGAGATATGGGGGTAGGGCCTGGGTGGAATTGTGGTCAGAGCAGACTCGATGGGCCAGATGGCCTTTTTCTGCACAGTAAGCTTTCTATGATTCTATGAATTCTTTATACAGTTTGCTCAAACCTTACTCAACTTATGTTCTATTTTGTTCACAAGTTCAGTATTGGGTTTTCTGATTACTGCTTTGCATAGATTGGGCATATTTAATATTGAATTTACTAAGACCCCTCTTTCAGCTATTTTGTCACCATCCTTTTTTTTAACTTTCCATGTGCGCTTTCCTTTTTTTTAATGTGATAATTCACCTATCACTTTTCTTCCATATTCACATTTTGTCCAACTTAATCTAATTATGAGCTGCCTCCCTGAATCTACCGTTCCATTTTGGTGCCATCTGCAAATTTGAGCATTTGCTTAGAGAGGTCATTTGTGTTAATTGGTTGATCCAGTTTTGGCTAAGATCAAGCCCAAGATCAGGTGATGTGCCTTCCCTTGTCAGCTTGGATCTTGTTTGCCTCTTTTGGGGGAACCATGAGTTCGATTCAATTTGAATTGTATTTTGGAGCAAGCAAGGAGATGGATTAAGGCCTTACTCTGCCCACTAGTATTGACTTTGTAGCTTTAAGAATTAAGTAATTTAAAAAATAAATAAACACGGAGATGCCCATTCAGTATTACCTCTCCCCACCACTCCCCTCAAAAACCACTTCTAATGAGTACTCATTCTTTTCTGCCTTTCAGTCAGTTAACAGTTCCCCAGAACCTTCCTGAATTTCTGTTTTGAGTTTAGTTAACCTCTTTATGTAGATCTTCTGTAAATACTTTTTGAAGATCAGAGACATTAAGTCATCAGGACTTTCACAGTAGCATGTAGATCTTCCCCTTTTGATTCCATGCTGGCTACTAGGTTACGTGCGCACAGACAAATCTAATGAATAATCATAATATGATAGGATTCTTTAACAAGGTGGATAGTGAGGGTAGTTGATTCTGAAATCAATAAAAGTAACTATAATGGTATGAGTCATAAGTTGACTATGATGGATGGGAATGAAGGACAGCGTACAGACATTGGCATACATTCAAGGAACGAATAGGTGTATTCCAAACATTGTTTATTGCTATATGGGAAATGTAGGAATAATATTATCTCTAATTTACAAGGGAAATTAGAGATCGTATTAGATTCAAGGAAGAAAATACAAATCGACAAGGAAAACCTGAGGATTGGCAGCAATTTAAAATTCAGCAAAGACAGACCAAGGGATTGACTAAGAAAGAGAAAATAGAGAATGAAAGTAAGTTAGCAGGGAACACAAAAGCTGACTATAAAACTTTCTATAGGTACATAAAGAGAAAGAGTGACAAAAACAAATGTAGGCCCCTTACAGTCAGGAATGGTAGAATTTGTTGAGGAATAAAGAAGTGGCTAAGAAACTAAATTCAAATTTTATTTGCATCTTCCTTTATGAAGATAGAAGCAATGTGCTGAACATTCAGAGAAACACCAAGTTTTAGTGAGGAGCTGAAGAAAATCAGTATTAATAGAGAAATAGTTTTGGGAAATTAACAGGATTGAAAGTGGGAGATAAATCTGCAGTCCTGAATCTTCATCCCAAAGTATTTAATGAAATGGCCTTGGAAATAGTAGATCCATTGGTGGTCACTTTACAAAATACTTTGGACTCTGGAATGGTTGGAGGGTAGCTAATGTTAGCCCGCTACTCAAAAGGGGAAATAGAGAGAAAACAGAATATTATAAATCAGTGAGCCTAACAATGGTAGTAAGGAAACTGCTAGAGTCCATTGTCAAGAGTTTCATAGCATTTGGAAAGCGGTGGTATAATCAGACAAAGTTAACATGGATTTACAAAAAGGAAATCATGCTTGACAAATGTACTGGAGTTCTTTGATGTAAATGATAGAGTTGACCAAGGAGAACTGGTAGATGTGTTGTATTTAGACTTTCAGAAGGCTTTCAACAAGGTCTCACGTAGCAGATTATTATGTAAAGCTAAAGAACGTGGGATTGCCTGTAGTGTCTTCAGATGAATAGAAAGCTGGTTAGCAAACAGGAAGCAAAATTTTGGAATAAATGGGTCTTTTTCCGATTGGCAGGATTGACTGGTCGAGTATTAAAGAGATCGATGCTAGGATCCCAACTGTTCACGTTACATCTTAATGCTTTGGACAAGGGAACCAAATGCATAACCTTAAATTTTTCAGATGATACAATGTTGGGTGGGAAGGTGAGCTATGAGAGGGGTACAGAGAATCTTCAGCGTGATTTCGACAGCCTGTGAGTGGGCATATGCCAGGTAGATTCAGTATAAAGTGGATAAATGTGAGGTTATCCTGGTAGCAAAAGTAGGAAGGCAGATTATTATTTGAACGGGTATAAACTGAAGGAAGTGGATACTCAGCGAGACCTTGGTATTCTCATGTATCAGTCATTGAAAGTAAGTGCACAGCTACAACAGGCAGTAAAGAAGGCAAATGGTATCTTGGCTTTTGTAGTGGGAGGATTTAAATATAGGGATGTTTTACTGCAATGGCACATGGCGTTGGTGAGGCCACACCTGGAGTATTGTGTGCAGTTGGTGTCCTTATCTGAGGAACGTAGAACAATACAGCACAAACAGGCCCTTAGCCCCACGAGTTGCGCCGATCACATCTACCAATCCACAGGCTTATCTATAACCCACCATCCTATTCTTTTCCATATACTCATCCAGAAGCCTTTTAAAAGACCCCAGTGAGTTTGCCTCAACAACCTCTGAGGCAGTCGGTTCCATTCACTCACCACCCTCTGAGTGGAAAAACCTACCCCTGACATCTCCTTTGTATTTGCTTCCCTGCACCTTAAATCTGTGTCCTCTCGTAGTGACCATTTCAGCTCGGGGAAATAGTCTCTGACAGTCCACCCTATCTATCCCTCTCAACATTTTATAAACCTCTGTCAGGTCGCCTCTCAACCTGCGTCTCTCGAGTGAGAAGAGTCCCAGCTCCCTCGACCTATCTTCATAATGCCTGCCTCCCAATCCAGGCAGCATCCTTGTAAATCTCCTCTGCACTCTCTCAATAGCCTTTACATGCTTCCTATAGTGAGGTGACCAGAACTGTGCACAATACTCAAAGTGGGGTTTGACAAGAGTCTTATAGAGCTGCATCATTACCTCCTGACTCCTAAACTCTATTCCTCGATTAATGAAGGCCAGTACACTGTACGCCTTCTTGACCACTTCGTCCACCTGCGAGGCCGATTTAAGAGTTCTATGGACCCAGACCCCGAGATCCTTCTGCTCTACATCA
Organism: Sphyrna mokarran; assembly: GCA_024679065.1. Lineage (NCBI taxonomy): Eukaryota > Metazoa > Chordata > Chondrichthyes > Carcharhiniformes > Carcharhinidae > Sphyrna > Sphyrna mokarran. Next base: position 29,998,152 of record JAGIQG010000006.1, on the reverse strand, counting down.
CAGCTAAGACTCCTACCCCTTATATTGTACTCCTAAGTACAATAAGTACATCCTTCCTAAGAGGAAGGATACTCTTGCTAAAGAGGGAGGGCAGCAAAGTTTTACTAGGCTTATTCCTGGGATAGAACATAGAACATTACAGCACAGAACAGGCCCTTCGGCCTTCGATGTTGCGCCGACCAATATAAAAAGCAATGCCCCTCCAAACTAAACCATTCCCTTCTCTTCCATATACTTATCAACTAACCTCTTAAACGCCACCAAACTTGGCGCATCTACAACTGCTGCAGGCAGGGCATTCCACTCCCGAACCACCCTTTGGGTAAAGAACCTGCCTCTGATATCCGTCCTATAACTATCACCCCTTAATTTAAAGCTGTGTCCCCTCGTGCTAGCTTTCTCCATCCTAGGAAAAAGGCTATCACTGTCCACCCTATCTAAACCTCTAATCATCTTATATGTTTCGATAAGGTCCCCTCTTAGCCGCCTCCTTTCTAACGAAAACAACCTCAAATCCCTCAGCCTCTCTTCATAAGACCTGCCCTCCATACCAGGCAACATCCTGGTAAACCTCCTCTGTACCCTCTCCAATGCCTCCACATCTTTCTTATAATGTGGGGACCAGAACTGCACACAATACTCCAAGTGCGGCCGCACTAGAGTTTTGTACAGTTGCAACATGACGTTGCGGCTCCGAAATTCAATCCCCCTACCAATAAAAGCTAAGACTCCATATGCCTTCTTAACAACCTTATCGACTTGACTGCCTACTTTCAGGGATCTATGCACATACACACCAAGATCCCTCTGTTCATCAAGACTGCTAAGAATCCTACCATTAGCCCTATACTCTACACATTTATTATTTCTGCCATAGTGCATTACCTCACACTTTTCCACATTAAACTCCATTTGCCACCTCTCGGCCCAGCTCTGCAACTTGTCCAAGTCCCTCTGCAAACTATAACACCCCTCTTCACTATCTACCACTCCACCGACTTTAGTGTCATCTGCAAATTTACTAATCCATCCTTCAATACCCTCATCCAGATCATTTATAAAAATTACAAACAGCAGGGGCCCCAAAACAGACCCCTGAGGTACACCACTTGTCACCGAACTCCACGATGAATATCTCCCATCAACCACCACCCTCTGTCTTCTATCTGCTAGCCAATTCCTAACCCAATTAGCTAAATCACCCTCTATCCCATACATCTGCATTTTCTGCAGAAGTCTTCCATGGGCCACCTTATCAAACGCCTTACTAAAGTCCATATATACCACATCAACCGCCTTACCCCCATCCACCTCTTTAGTCACTTTTTCAAAAAACTCAATGAGGTTAGTAAGGCACGACCTACCCTTCACAAAACCATGCTGACTATCCCCAATCAATTCATTTCTCTCTAAATAACTATAAATCCTATCCCTAATAATTCTCTCCAATACTTTGCCCACAACAGAAGTAAGACTCACTGGCCTATAATTCCCTGGAAGGTCTCTCTTCCCCTTCTTGAACAATGGGACCACATTCGCTATCCTCCAGTCCTCCGGAACCACACCCGTAACCAACGAGGACCTGAAGATCAGAGCCAGAGGCTCTGCAATCTCCTCTCTTGCCTCCCAGAGAATCCTAGGGTAAATCCCGTCCGGCCCAGGGGACTTATCCAACTTCAAACCCTCGAATATCTAGCACGTCCTCCCTATCTACTTCGATACTTTCCAGTTTGCTACCCTGTACCTCAGTGTTCTCCATAACTACATTTACATCACCTGCGTGAATACCGAAGAGAAATATTTATTCAGTGCCTCTCCAATCTCTTCAGGCTCCACGCATAACTTCCCACTGCTGTCTATGACTGGCCCTAATCTTGTCCTAACCAATCTTCTATTCTTAACATATCTAAAGAAAGCTTTAGGATTCTCCTTAATCCTATCAGCCAAAGTCTTCTCGTGTCCTCTCTTAGCTCTTCTCAATTCACTCTTTAGCTCCCTCCTGGCTAATCTATAGCTATCCATTGCACTAACCGAGCCTTCAAGCCTCATCCTGACATAAGCCTCCTTTTTCCTTTTAACCAGCAAATCAACTTTTTTCGTACACCAAGGTTCTCTTACTCGACCATTTCCTCCTTGCCTGACAGGGACATACTTATCAAGGACTCGCAGCAGCTGCTCCTTGAATAAGCTCCACATTCCAGATGTTCCCAGTCCCTGTAGTTTCCTAGTCCAATCTATGCACCCTAATTCTCTCCTGATGGCCTCATAATTACCCTTCCCCCAGCTATAACTACTGCCCCCAGCTTCATACCTATCCCTATCCATCACTAAGGTGAACGTAACCGAATTGTGGTCACTATCACCAAAATGTTCACTAACTTCCAAGCCTAACACCTGGTCTGGCTCATTGCCCAGCACCAAATCCAATGTAGCCTCACCTCTAGTTGGCCTATCTACATACTGAGTCAAAAAACCTTCCTGCACACTTTGTACGAAAACTGACCCCTCTAACGAGCTAGAGCTATAGCTATTCCAATCAATATTAGTAAAGTTAAAGTCCCCCATAACAATTACAAATGGCAGTCATATGAGGAGAAACTATGTTGGAAAAGATTATGTTCACTGGAGTTTAGAAGCGTGAGAGAGGGTCACATAGAAACTTATAAAATTCTAACAGGGTTAGACAGGGTAGATTCAGAACGAATGTTCCCAGTGGTGGAGGAATCCAGAAGTTTGAGGGTAAGAAATAAAGCTTTTAGATTAGGAGAAATTTCTTCACCCACAGAGTGAATCTGTGGAATTCACTATCACAGTAAGTAAGTGAGGTCAAAATATTGTGTAATTTAAGGAAGGGTTTAGGTACAGCTCTTGTGGGTAAATGGCTCAAGGGATATGGGGGAAGGCAGAACAAGGGTGTTGCATTTTCTAATCTTAATGAAAGTTGGAACTGGCTCAAAAAGCTGAGTGGTCTACTGTTATTTTCTATGTATGTCTCTGTATTTTTATTGCTGAGGATAATTAATTCCTTTATTTTGTATGGAAAAGAAGATGATGATGATGATGGAAGTTAGGTTTACATAAACCACTGGTCAAGGGGAATGGACTAATTGGAGTGTATAGGGAAAGTTGTAATGCCATTGGATTGGTAACCCAGAAGTCCAAGTTAATGATCTAGGGACACAAGTTCAAATCCTACCATTGCTGCTGGTGAAATTTAATTCCAGATTTATTAATTGAATTTAGAAATGAGTCTTAATTATGGTAGCCATCATAGATCATTGTTAAAACGTACCTTGTTCACTTCTGTTTTTTGGGGACGGAAATCTGTCATCCTTACTTGGTGTGATCTATCATGATTCCATATGCACAGCAATGAAACGCTTAACTGTCTCTGAAATAGCCAAGCAAGCCATTCAGTTGAAGGGCAATTGGAGTTGGGTAACGAATGCTTGTCTTGCCAGTGATGCCCACATCCAATAAAAGAATGAAGAAAATAAACATTGCACTGAAATTATTGTTCTGGGTGCGGGGAAGCCAACATTTTGAACTAGTTCCATGTTATACTAAAAGTGCAAAATTGTACTTGTGTGTTTCAGCATGCCCACTGAATGTGGAAAATGCACTTTTTGTCTCCTGAGTCCTATTGTTTCTTGAATAAAATTTAAAGTTTATTTATTAATCACAAGTTGGCTTGTATTCACACTGCAATGAAGTTACTGTGGAAAATCCCCTTGTTGTCACAATCCGGTACCTGTTCGATATACTGAGAGAGGATTTAGCATGACCAGTTCACCTAACCTGTACATCTTTGGACTGTGGGAGGAACCCATGCAGACATGGGGAGAACACGGACAGTAACCCAAGCCAGGAATTGAACCTGGGTCCCTGGCTCTGTGATGCAGCAGTGCAAACCATTGTGTGATCGTGCTGCCCCAATTGATGACCTTAACTTTTTTTCCTGATGTTGCTCAGATCTCATTGCAATGTCTCAGCACTTGGGAAACCTCACTCCAGCATAGTCTGCATGCTATGGGAATCATGGCAGTCATTTGTTCTTGAGAATATTTTAAAATAGTATTCTACTGTTATTAAAAATTCACTATAATTCTTCATGATGAAAATGTTTGCCTGTTAATAAATTATAAGAGATGGTAGAAACTTCTGTAAATATGTTATTGGGCCTCTTGATAGTCACTATATGTGCTGTTTGATGTGGAACTAGTTCATTGTCTAAATGTGCTGTTTGATGTGGAATTAAGTTATAGGCAACAGTATGTATGGAGGTTAATTTCTGAATTTTGCAGAGCTAGTCCATCTCAGTTTGGTCAATAGTTGAATTGCTATTGTGTCGGGCAGGGAAAGTAGGAAAATCAGCAAGGGTTTGTACCCTGGATTGGTCTGTATGCACTCCAAAAATGAAGGGGCTAACAGCAGTGATACCACCTGTCACTGTCTTAGCTCACAGTAAAGAATAGCCACTTAAGGTAGCCTATACTCTTTAAATGACCCAATAAGAGTGAGTAAGAGTGATTTTAATTTCCAGTGGTAGGAAATTGGGAATGCATCAGTCACTTATTGAAAGGAGATCTAAAGTAAGCAGCCAATCCACTACCACCATCTTTCTGTTGCCGATAAAGATTAAAGTCCTGGTATCTTCAGGGCAGGAAAAAGAAACTTTTTAGCTTCACCTGTATTTAAAAAAAAAAAAAATGTTTTGTGTTGTACAGATCTAGTGTTGAAAACAACCAAAGAAAGTCAGAAAAGCCAGTCAGCCCAAACCTTGAGATGCTTAGAATGACACCAGGTGAGTTGGTGGTTTGATAAAATCTGACTACTTCAAATGAAATGTCATAAAGCTGCAGAGACCTTGTTAAATTCCAGAAAGCCAAGTGGTGAAAGATATGGCACAGGAGTCAGTTTTTACACACTTTTTAAAAGCATTTATTTAAAGAGATCCACAATACAAATATCCAACTTCCATGGTATTAGTCTGTTCCTTTTTATATTACTTTTGCTCCAACCAGAAAGTTGCCAATAAAGAAGAGCTAAGTGCCCACTGATACACCGGTAAGAATTAAAAACTTTGGTTAACCAGTCACATTGAAGTAGGGCCAAGATATGGAGCAATCTCTTTACTCAGAGACTTGTGAATGTTTGGAATTCTCTACCTCGAGAGTGTTGGAAGTTTAAAATATTTTTAAAGCAGAGATTGGCAGATTTCTAAATATCAAAGATATAAAGAAGTATGAAGATAGTGTAGGGAAAATGCATTGAAGTAGATGATAAGCCATGATTGTGTTGAATGGTGAAGCAAGCTTGTTGGGCCAAATGGCCTACTGCTCTGATGTTCCTATTTTGCCACATATCCACCAAGTCATAGGGCCTAAACAGGTCTCTCATTTTTATTGACGCTTGGATGCATGTGTATTGAGCAACCCCTCACCTCAAGGATACAGTTAAAATCATTGCCCACAATGCTATCGTTGGAGATAAGAAAGATTGGAATTAACCAAAGGAATGAGCCCACTAGGTGCTGGTTTGCAGAGAGTGGGAGCTGATGCATTCACTAGGTGAAGCAGTATATCGCCCAGCCAGAGAACAAGATGAAGTAAATAGCCTGGCTCAGGCTCTTTGATCCAGCCTGAACCAGAGTTGAAATGACACAAATAGACATTTCTGGCTGCTCAAGGAACCACTAAGAATTGTCTCCTGGAACAATATATATTCCCTGCAGGAACCACACAGCATCCTCTTCACCTTCCACCCACCTCTAAGATATGAAAAATGGGAATTTTCTGCAGCAGTTGATGTTGAGGCTGATGTCGGTTGTCTTCATTATGTAAGTCTAGTGAAGCTACCATCTACACCTTATAGTGGGGAGGTAAGAATCATTAATGATCCTCCAGTCTCAGGAGCCCAGTAAGGAAAGCTTTCATCTGCACAGGTTGAGTTGGCTCATGTCCTTGGTCATGCCAATGGTCCTTTATGGCAGAGTAGACAAACATGATTGCAGATGAATCCTGGTCCAAGAATCATGGAGATTTATAGCATGGAAACAGGCCCTCTGACTCAACTTGCCCATGCTGCCCTTTTGTTTAAATGACTAAACCAGTCCCAATTGCCTGTGCTTGTCCTATATCTCTCGAGAGCGATCTTGCTCATGTAACTGTCCAGATGCTTTTTAAAAGACAAAATTATACCTGTCTCTACTACTACCTCTGGCAGCTTGTTCCAGACACTTACACCCTCTGTGTGAAAAAAATTGCCCCTCTGGACCCTTTTGTATCTCTCCCCTCTCACCTTAAACCTGGTGTATACATCAAACCATAGTCGTCCTCCTGGGTATTCCCAGTAACAACTGAGCTGCTGCAGCCCAGTTGGACCTACCTGTGACATGGAGGGAGACCTCCATTTCTGTCAATGTCTCAGGCACTACTCCACCAACTCCTCTCTCTCAACTCCCTTGCTCGCTCCTGCACCTAATCTAACTATGGTATGTAAATGCTTTTCCAAAAGAACGCCTGTGTCTCACTCACACAGAGTCATGCATGGGATCACTTGCAGAAGGGGTCACATACTCCAAGGAGCTAAGCTCAAGGTTCTGAATGTCCTGAGTGTTTGGACATCAGAATGAGTGTAGAGAGAAAGCAAGGTGGTGGCACCAACCTCAGCTGACTGGGTTGCTCTGGAGCCCCATGAGGTTGGACGGTTCTTTGCACCTGTCCCATCTTCTTGCTAGCATGGTATTGGATGCCACCAAATATCTGGAAGACCTGGGAGACAGCAAGCACCCACCCCCTCTCCAAGTATTGAATGCCAAATGTCATATTTTTGCCCTCTTCTGCTATCTATACAAAGACATGGTGACAGGAGGCAAAGATATGGGAGTTGAGTGGAATCAATACACCCCCTGTTGATGAAGGTGTTTGAGGAACAGTTCACCCTGGCTAAAGCGCTGAGCCATTGAGGCATAATCGGCAGGACAGTGGCCTTTATAGAATACATTGGAAGGCAAGTCCATCCATCATCATCCTCCTCTCGAAGGCAAGGTGATCCACCCACTTGGTCTTCAGAAAGAATACAGTCTTACCATACGTTTTAGGCAGCTATAAAGGCTCAAGAGCTGACAACCCCAGCCATAGTCTGGAGGCATGCTTCTAATATCACATTGGAGTGAGTGCAGCTTTTTACCTTAATGCATTTTAGTCATTAGCATAAATGGCAGCCATTCCCGTGCATGTCCTTGCAGATCCTGCCAAAGAGTCACCATTGTAGTTATGTGAGTTACACTCACCTCAAGTGTCAAGCGTGATGTTTTTGATAGTTTTCATTTGCATGGAAGGGCAGTAAGAAGGAAAAAAATCCCTCCCATTAGATAATGAAAGGACATTGGCTTCATGCCTTCAATTCAATTCTTAAACATAAACAGTACTTAGTGAGAAGACCAAAGGTTGTGTTAGCCAATGAGCAAAAGATAGGAAGGAAGGTTGAAATGTTTCAGGGACAAGGTCACCCACTTGAAGCCAGGCTTAGGTAGATAGCTGCAGAGTATATTTTCTAGTGATCTTGCTGGTGGTGGGGAGATACGATCACTCGAGGCAGCAGGAACAAGCCTGGCACAATCACTCTCCAGGCACTTTCAGGTTCCAGCTTACGCTGGCAGCAGCAGAATCAGCAACAGTATCTCTCCTCACCACTGAACAATGACCATTCTAATCCAGAAAACTAGATGATGAAGAATAGAACTGTTGCCGATCTTCACACACTATAAGCATTTAGTTGCAGAGTTACACATTGCAAGCATGCATGTCCTAAGTCAATGCCCTAAGTTTATGTGTTCATTTTTATAGGAACACAAAATCCTACTTCATGTCTATTCGGCATACAATTAATATACAATTAACAGGCCAAACTGTCACAGGTTGACCTGAATTGCTTCTGCATCTGAGCAATCAGGCTGTCAAAGACAACTACGTCACTTTTTTTTTAGTGCTTTGCCCTGTTTGGAAAGTATTGTTCCTGATGCTGTTACCTCATTGGCAGATAAATCTAAACAAAAATGTTAAATGATCAAATCAGTTGATATAACATGATATGCATGCAAAATAATAAAACATGGATTTAAAATGTATATGTGCCCTTTCAAGTATCTTGTGGTATGCAACTGTATAGCCCACGATTGGATGTCCTACCATAAAAGCTCACTACAGGTGCAAATCAAATGAAGTATTTCAACCAGAGTTGTTGGTTTTTGAGAGAGCGATGCAATTGTGAATGGCAACTGGAAGGGAATCCAAACAATTATTTAAATATCCAGCAGTACCGTTAGCTATAAATTGAAAAGTCTCTTTGTTTTTATATTTCAAAGCTAGTTTTGTGATAGCAGCACTATATCAGGCTGCCTCTAAATTTCCATTTTGTGCTGTTCTTCGTTATAAGTTGAGCAGAACCCAAACCAATGAATACAATGGCAGCTCCTCAGACTTATCAGAAAGTTGGATATCTGCTATCGGTAGAACAGGGATTTGACCTTTATATTACTAACTGCAGCTGAAAGTCAGAGAAGTACTTGTTTGGCATCAACTTCAGTTGTAACATGTTACAGTTGAGCATATTTTGTAAATTTCTCAAATGGTCTACTCTTTCTTATTGGCCCATGTTTCATCTGATGACCTTCCTACAAAAAACTGCTGTTTTATTCATGCTAAATCTGTGAAAGCCTGTTAATACAGTGTTAAAACAGAATTTTCTGAAGCATATCAAACCTGAACTTGATTTCAGCAAAATTAGTATGTAATACTTTAAAATTGTAGGTTGCATTTGCAAAATTGTAGCGTACAGAGTAAAACTGGAAGTTTTTTATTTTGCATGTTTGATGAACTAGGTCTTCAACAGAAACAAAGGCTTTTACAGGAAAAGCATTTGAAAGCCAAATCCTTAGTGGATAAGATCCCTGTGGGAGGTGGGGTAAGTATTTATCTGTGTGTTCTGAATGTTTTTGCTTTTATTAGATTACATCCTGATCTTTGCTGAGAATACAATGTACTGGGGCATCTACACAAGGATAGTTGCATTTCCTTTCTATGTTTGTGGTGTTCCATTAGTGGATGAAAGTAGATTTTTAAAATAAAATTCAAATACCTAAATGAACAGATGCAAACTAAATAAACCATTTATTTTCCTTCAATTATTTAAAAGTTGATTAGAGGAAAACAAAATCTATTAGTCTTTATCTCGTTATAGGATATCCATTATTTAATAAACCATAGACACCAGGGATAAGATGGTGCACTTTAAAATGATAAGAGATGAGCTCGGGGTAGAATTTTACAATCTTACGCTGATTATATTTGTAGACAGAGCGGCCATAAAACTTCTCAAATAGTCTTCCTATAGGTTCATATCCATCCTAACATCACTGTAATTCTATTCTGGGACAAGCAATGCCTAGGCCAGCCAGCCCACCGTTGCTCCAACTGGGGGACTTAGTGGATAATTATTGACCACTTTGGGCTGTTTCTCACCAAATATCAATTTTCAGATTGACAGGAAAATTTCAAGGTAGGGGTGAGGCACAAAATAGTAATCGTGTTCTGGCCTTATGTAGAAGGTGGAGAGGAGTTTGGGAGGGCAGTTCTCCTCTATCAACAACTTTATATTAACATTGCTCCTACCTCTATCTCTACCAACCCTTCCTTCTGCCTAGGCCTCACCTTTGCGCTTTGTCCCGAGGCCCTCTCCCACCACAATTTACATGGTCCTGGATACTTGGGATTTGGGCCTTGGAGTATGTTTGCAGTCTCAGTTCTGTCCTAGCACTACAAGGACTAGAGTACTGCTGAGTAATCAGATTACGTAGAACATTACAGCGCAGTATAGGCCCTTCGGCCCTCGATGTTGCGCCGACCAATGGAACCAATTTTATGACCCTCTAACTTAAACTATTCCAATGCTATCCATATGCCTATCCACTCACCATTTGAATGCCCTTAAACGTGGTGAATCCACAACTGCTGTAGGCAGGGCATTCCACGCCCTTACTACCCTCTGAGTAAAGATAGGTTGAAGGAGCCAGGTCTCCCCTCCCTGGAAAGACGAGAGGCCACCCAACACAGGCCCATAAAATGTTGAGAGGCATAGATAGGAGGCCACCATTAGTTGGTAGCTATCTGAGGCGGGGTCTTTTTGGCCCATGACTTCAATTCCTCGTTTTTGAGAGTGATCTTCTTAGCAATGTTGTCACAGGAGCTGCTGACCAGTCACAAAACCTTGCATAACATGGAGCAGATATCCATAATTGTCCTGGTATATGCTCATCTGCCTTCTAACTACTGGTGTAAGGTGAGTTTTGGTGAGCCTAGGAGCTAAGCACCTACCATGCCTCACTTGTAGATGATGTGGGACTATCTGAGAAATAGTTTCATCATTGTGCAGTGATGTCCCTAATAAGGGTGATTCACATCAGTTGGCATCAAATGATGAGAGATAAGATTTGTGACAGACAAGGCCATGATTAATGCCCATTCCACTTGTCTTCTGATGGTGGCAATATGCCTTTACCTACATGAAGTGGATTACCAGACCACTATTCAGAGACAATGACATAGTGCAGACTGTAACAACTTTGTTAAAGATGCCTTATACATCTCAGTAAAATGGTTCAGGATAATTTTGAGGATACAGTATTGGACAAAAATTTGATACTGAATTACAAAAGAACATATTAAGACAAAAGGCCAACAGCTTGGTCAAAGAGGTAGGTTTTGAGGGAGGCCTTAATGGAGGATAGATCAGCAGAGAGATTTAGGAAAGACATTGCCACGCATAGGGCCTAGGCATCTGAAGGCTTGGAGGCCAAAGTGGCATGATTAAAATCCAGGATGGATAAGAGGCAAGAATTGGAGGAGCACAGAGACCTCAGAAGGCTGACTGAGATTGAACAGCTAGGGAGAATCAAGGCCATGAAAAAGTTCAAAAACTAGGATGAGAGCAGAGGCATGAATAGGCTAAATCAGGAAGTGATGGCAACTTCTAATTCCTAAAGAATATTAGTGAACCAGTTGGCGTTTTATAAGGATAGAGCTAATTTTTACAATAACATATTTTCTAGGACTAGCCCACATTAGTTACTTTATTAAATTTAATTTCAGTTTATTATGGTAGGATTAATTCTCAACGCCTGGGTTGGTAGTCCATGTGATAACCATTTCCTTGTGAGCTAATACATTTTATTTAATAGCAAAATGTTCAAATAAAATTCACTGTCTGCTATTTTTAACTACAGTAATAAAAATCTTATCAGACTTGTTGTGGTTTTAATTTCTGTAGAAGAAGCATTTGGAAAAGAAGTTGAGGGCAGTGTGGCCATCAGGTTTTCTCCAGGCTATAATATCTTTCACCACTTAAACCCTTGCCTCCTGACACTATCCTGTTGAGGAAGCTTATCCTCCATCTATATGATCTTCTCTCTTCTGATTCCCTCTCTCCTTGAGAGTTGCAGATCTGAGCAGTGGGCTTTTTTTTTAATTCTTTCAAAGGATGTCGGTGTTTCTGGCAAGATGAGCCTATGTTACCTATCCTTGATTACCCTTGAGAAGCTGGTCTTGAGCCAATGCAGTCCATGAATTTTAGCACTTGCATCACTTTTAGAGGGAGTCACAGATTTTGGTCCAGAGACAGTGAAGAAATTTACATTGTTCCCATCAGGATTGTGCATGGCTTGGATAGAACTTGCAGGTGGTGATATTCCCATACGCCTGCTGTCCTTGCTTTTCTAGAGAGTAAAGGTTTGCAAGATGCTTTCAAAGGAACCTTAGTGAGTTGCAGTAGTGCGTCTTGTAGTTGGTACACACTACTGCCACTCTGCTTCAGTAGCAGAGAGAAGTAATGCTTAAGCTTTCAGATGGAATGCCAATGAACCAGGCTGCTTTGTCTCGTATGATGTCATGTATAGATATGCAGCTGTATATTTTAAATTATGGAGATAGTCATAAGAAGCGTTACTGGGCAAAGTCAATTAAAATGAGATTCAAAAAGTCTACACAGTGTAACAAACTGATTCAACTTAGGCAGAAGGTGCCACATTAATGAAAGTGCTTGTTTGAAGGGTTAAGTGAAACCTTTCATTATTTTGCTTTAGAAAATTCTGGAATAAATTTTCATCCCAGTGTCATACTTTCAACGTAGGTTACTCATTGGATAAGTGCAATGATTTTTAAATGATTTGAAATAGCTTTAAAATGATAACTATAGTTTTTAGAAATAGATGAAATGTTATAGCTGACTAATCTGAGTAAAATGGGTGGTTGAGAATTTTGAGTGCATAACAATACAGTGTGATTTTGTGCTACTGTGGCAAGTAAGAGTGAATTGAAAGGTGCTGTTTGATGAGAAAAAACATATCGGTGGCACCTCTCTGTATTAGAAAGGGAGGATGTGTTGATATAACCAGACTGCAAACTGTAACATTACACTTCTGATACTTGCTGTTATTATCACAGTTCCTTCAGGTCATATCATCCTGAACATATGCTGCTGTCACAATGTTACTGTAACATGACATTCCAAAATCTCATGAACTTTGTAACACAACCAGTAGTTAAAGTAGCCAAGGTAGTGATTATTGAAGTTTATCCTTTTCTTCAAGAAATTTGATTTCAAGAGAAACATTTTTTTTCTGGTATCCTAATCTCCACTCGTCTCTTTCTTATTTCCTGTTATGAAGTGACATGTTTTGCTGAAGAAACCTTGTATTTGTAATAGTGTTGCTTTATTTGGGAACTGTAAGCTCCGGAACCTCAAGTTCTTAGATTGCCACATTGATTTGTGGCACTAGAATTATGCAAAGCCTTTTCCGTTCTCTCTTCGATAAGCACTAATCTAAGTTGATTGTATCTGAACTAAATAGCTTTATGTATTTGATTTCAACTAATTGCTTTTCAATTATAAATTTTGTGAGTGTTGACTGAGGTGGAGGGGATACATTGGGTATGGAGCAGAAAATCGGATTTATAGTGGAGTAAATCATAGGATGTAGAAGTAGGCCATTTGGTCCATCAGACCTTCTTCACCTTTCAATAAAACTGTGACTTTCTTGCCTTATCCCTACAACCCATGATTCTCTTACTGATTAAAAATCTGCCTATTTCAGCCTTGAACACACTTAACGACCGAACCCCTATAGCCCACTGCAGGAAGGAATTCCACAGATTCACTACCCTCAGTGAAAAAATTCCTTTTCATCTCTGTCTCAAATGAGTGACCTCTTACTCTGAGATTATGTCCTTTGGTCCTAGACTCTGCTACAAGGGGAAACAGCCACTCAGTATCTACCCTGTTAAGTCTCTTGAAAATCCTGTATGGCCCAATAAAGTTGCATTTCATTCTTCTAAACTACAGTGAGTACAAGCCCAATCTCTCCTCCACATCTAGGATCAACCTAGTGAATCTTTTCTGGATTGCCTTCAAAGCCAGTATATTATAGATAAGTAGACCAAAACTGTTCACAGTATTCCAGATGTGCTCTTACTAGTGCCTTATAATTTTAGTAAGACTTACAAGTCTATACTACATTCCCTTTGAAATAAAAGCCAGCATTCCATTTGCTTTCTCTGTTACCTACTGACCCTGCATGAGGATCCCCCCCACATTCCTTTCTGCTGTCTTTCTCCATTTAGATAATAATTAGTGCACATTTTTTAACATTATATTCCATCTGACAAGATTTTGCCTACTCAACCTGCCTATATCATTTGCCCTCACTATTTGCCCCCACCTATTTTTGTGTCATCTGCCAAAATTGGCATCAGTTAAAATGATTTAAATGTACATTCAACAACATCTTCAACAAATTCAATAAATTACTGAGGTAGAAATTAATTTGCTTCCCTTATCCAAGTCATTAATATATATTGTAAATAATTGTGACCCAGCACTGATCCTGTGGCATAATCCAATGTGATAAATCTATAAAGATGTTATGTCAAATCTCTGTGAATACAGGTAAATGTAGTTTTTACTAGTAAATGTATGCTCTTAAAGCAACAAAATCCACAAATCTGACACAAATCAGTAATAACTGGAGTGCAGTTGAACAGAGGGATCTGGGAATACAGGTATGGAATTCCCTAAAAGTGACTGCACAGGTGGATAGGGTCGTAAAGAGTGCTTTTGGTACATTTGGCCTTTATGAATCGGAGTATCAAGTATAAAAGTTGGAATGTTATGGTAAGATTATATAAGGCATTGGTGAGGATGAATTTAGAGTGTTGTGTACTGTTTTGGTCACCTAGTTACAGGAAGGATGTAGGTAAGATTGAAAGAGTGCAGAGAAGGTTCACAAGGATGTTGCTGAGACTTGAGAAGCTGAGTTACAGACAGAGATTGAATAGGTTAGGACTTTATTCCTTGAAGCATAGGAGAATGAGGGGAGATTTGATAGAGGTGTATAAGATTTTGATGGGTATAGACAGAGTGAATGCAGGCAGGCTTTTTCCATTGAGGAGAAAAAAAACCCAGAGGGCATGGTTTAAGGGTGAAAGGAGAAAAGATTAAAGGAATATTAGGGGTGGGGGGGGGGCTTCTTCATGCAGAGAGTGGTGGAAGTGTGGAATGAGCTGACGGATAAAGTAGTAAATGCGGGGTCACTTTTAACACTTAAGAAAAGCTTGGATAGGTTCATGGATTAGAGGGTTGTGGACGGATATGGTTCAAGTGCAGATCAGTGGGACTAGGCAAAAAATAGTTCGGCACAGACAAGAAGGGCCAAAGGGCCTGTTTCTGAACTGTAATTTTCTATGAGTAGTTCTATAAGTAATAAACTGAAAAATTATACTAAACTTAAAAGATTACAAAAAACTGGGGAGATAAGAATTTCACCGTAGAGTTGAGCTAAAAAGCAATAGTGCAGAGTAGGAGGAATTTTACTCCATATCAAGCTCTACTATATCTACCTTGAGAGTTCAAAGTATTTCCATTCCCAAACATGGGAGATCATTATGTTGAATAGCAAAAAGAATCACCATAAAGAATTCCTTTAATTTCCTTTAAAGGAAAGTCTTGTGTTTAATGCAGACAGTTAATGATCTAATTTCTATATTTGCAGATCAGCATATGGCCAGAAATGGATGATATGAGACTTACTAAAAGAGAAGTACTTGTTCTCATTGTATCATCTTTGCTCCTCAGTTTTGCTGTCGTCACCTTATTTGAATACTTGCATGGTACGTGGCCACTTTAGCACTGGAAGAGTCAAGTCTCATTTAAATTATTCATTTTTTTCGCCACAGTTTTGGTTTCCAAAAGTAGAGGTTTCCAAAAGCTGTGATGAAAGGCTTCTCTTCAAAATGCTTTTCTTTTTCAAATGTTGATGGAAATACACATTGGTCCCAACATTTTATTTTTCTTAATATTTATCATTCACAGTTTTTCTTAAGGTTAAAATTTTTATTTGAAGTTGTTGAATTTTTGCACTCTGATTTGTGATCTGTTTGAAGCAGACATTGAGATTTTTAATGTCATCATTTTTTAAAAACTTCTTATATGGGGTTGTGGCTGTTACTTGCAAGGATATCATTTGTTGCCCATCCTTAATTGTCCTTGGCCCAAGAAGCTTCTTGGGCCATTTCAGAGGTAGTTAATTGAAGAGGCCACATCCCATCTGCGTCAATGAAGCATTTCCTCTGTCTCCATATTGACCCATTTATCCAGTTACATGGGTATAGAGGAATAAGAGCCAAACATGGGCAACTGGGACTAGCTTAGGGATTTTAAAAAAAAAGGATGGCATGGACAAGTTGGGCTGAAGGACCTGTTTCCATGCTGTAAACTTCTATGACTCAGAGTTTTATCACGTTACTGTGAGAATGGAGTCACATTCATGCCAAACCAGATAAGGGCTGCAGATTTCCTTCCTGAAAAGACATTTGTAAACAGGTTTACAATCAACAATAGTTTCAGCTTTGACAAAGATTCATATGGACTCAGAACATTAACTCAGTTTCTCAGAGCCATGTGAATTTGGACCATTGCTGAGCTACATGCTGCAAGATGGATTAGTTTACGGTGTAAATAACTTAAATGTAGAAAAAAAAGCTACTGGCAGAGGATAAGATTTCCTTAGAGAAAGCTTTGGACATAGTTCAGGTGATTGAAAGTGCAGCGAGAGGCACACTCAAAGCTACAGGGGGTGCACATAGATGAGTTGAATCAGTTATGGTGCAAAAGTCAGCAGAACAAAGTTGACTATGCAAAAAGAGCAGAAACTCAGTGTGCTAGGCAGAGAACAGAAGAAAAATAAATCTGGTCAAAAAACCAGATATTCTGATGAATGTTATAGGTGTGCTGGAGATCACCCCAGGACATAATATCACTTCCAGGATTCTATCTGTTTTGGCTGCAACTGGAGAGGCCACATCCAAACTAAGTGCTGAGCCAAACAGCATACACCTTGAACAAAAGAAAAACTGGACTCTAGTGCATAATTTAGAATATTATTCAGAAGAGGAATTTTATATATATTAATTGAATGATCTCATAGGAGTAAATTGGTAATAATATCCTTACAAACAGGCGGCCACTAAGCATTTAAGTATTACCATAATAGGGGAGCAAACATTTAAATCTCTTCAAGGTGAAGTTCAATCCTAAGGTTAGGTAATAACAACAGGTAGATTGGCCACGTATACGGAGGAATGCTAAAAAGTTTGGGAATAACATCCTCTCCATTCTACTTCATTATTGGCAAAAGACCAAGGCCTGGTCTCATCAGATAAGATTGGTTACATTGAATAAAAATAAATTGGCTAGATATCTTCAGCATATTTGGTAGTTTACAAGAAGTTTAAAAAAAATCCTGAGGTTTTTAAAAAATGAATTAAGCAAAGTTTGAATAGTTGAGACTTAAATTTTACATTAACTTATATGCTACTTAAAATATTTCGGAGCTTGCCCAGTGCTTTATGTCTTATGTTTATTTAAAGTTTATTTATTAGTGTCACAAGTAGGCTTACATTAACACCGCAATGAAGTTACCGTGAAAATCTCTTGTGTTGCCACACTCCAGCTGTCGGGGTACACTGAAGAAGAATTTAGCATGGCCAGTGCACCTCACCAGCACGTTTTTCGGACTGTGGGAAAGAACCAGAGCAGACAGAGAAAGGACGTGTAGATTCTGCAGAGATTGTGACCCAAGCCAGGAATTGAACATGGGCCCCTGAAACTGTGAGACAGCAGTGTTAAACACTGTTACCCATACTGACCATAACCTTGCATCAAAATGTTGAGATAGAACTTAAATGTTTGGAAGAATTTGAGATCATTAGGCCAGTACAGTTTTCTAAATGGGTTGCCCTCATCGTACCCATAATAAAATCAGATAGGACTGTCCACAATTGTGGGGACTACAAATTAATTATCCAGCAATCAAGCTAGACAGATATTCAATTCCAAAAACTGAAGATCTTTAGACAAAGTTAGCAGGAGGCCTAACATATACAAAATTAGACATGAGTCAAGCATATCAAGGATTAGAATTGGATGAGGATTCAAAATAAATTTGCCACAATTAACAGCCACAAGGGTTTATTTTGATATTCTCAGTTATCTTTTGATGTGTCTTCAGATATGCAATTTTTCAGTGCACCATGGAAAGTTTATTGCAAGATGTATCTGAAGCAGTGGTATACTTAGGTGATCTTTTAATAAGTTTCTTCAGAAGAGCATTTGGCAAACCAAAGGAGTGTTTAAGAGATCCAATGTAGCCATGGTGCGATTTGCAAGAAAGAAGTCTACCTGTCAGGCCCGTGAGGTCATTTGCCTTGGATTTAAAGTTTATGCCAAGAGGCTAGACCTCAAGAAAAAGTAAAAGCTATAAAGAAAGCACCAGTGCTTAGAAATGTATCAGTGCTAAAATCTTTTTTGAACATGGTTAATTATTATGGCTGGTTTATACCAAATCTAACAACATTACTGGCACCGTTGCATCTATTTATCAAAAATAAATCAACATTGGTATTAAAGCGAATCACAAAATGAAGCTTTTGAGAAAGTTAAATTTGCTTTACATTCTTAAGATTTGCTAGTCCAATTTGATCCAATGAGAAAGATAATCCTAACATGTGATGTATCACCAGTTGACATAAGGGCAATTTTGTTTCAGGATGGAAGAGGGCATTTTTGCATCAAGAGCTTTAACTGATGTCAAAAGAAAATACTCCCAAATTGAGAAGGAAGGACTAAACATCATTGACGGAGTTAAAAATTCCATGATGATCTTCATGATCATCGCCGATCACAAGCCACTATTAGGATTATTTTGTGAAGACAAACTTATTCCTCCAGTTGCATCACTGAAGTCCAGTGGTAGGCTTTACTTCTAGCAGCATACAAGTATACGCTCCCACACAAACCAGGTACCAAAATATTGAATGCAGATGCCCTGAGTCACCTGCCATTGCCTGAAATAATATCACCATCCTCAGGACCACAGGAAATAGTTTGAGCTTTCGACCTCATGGTTTTGTTGCCTGTGTTGTCAAAACCGATTCAGAATTAGACTAGGTGACCAGTCCTTCCAGAGTAAAAGCGGATGGTTTTCCATAAATGATATTCAAAAGCCTCTTGATAGACTGAAATTTTGAAAGATTGTACAGAACCACCCAAGCATTTTTTAAAATATACGTTTATTGTCTATTCTGGTAGATTGTAATGCAATTGTAAAGAATTTAGGGGAGGAGAGAGATATAGTAGTATGGCAAAGCATGATTTGTGACAGTTGAACTGTTATGTATCATGCTCTGACAGTGAGCAAGGAGCAACAGTTGAACGTGAGTTCAGGCTTGTATTGTAGCAATTGCAGAATTGGGGTTGAGCATGGCAATTGATTCTCAGGATTTGAAGAGTAAGGAAGATTTTGTTGTCCTCGTATGTACATAGTTTGCTTTGGATAAACAATTTAATTACTTTAATCTGCCGAGTATTTGTAGAGCGTCGCAATTATTTCATTAACCTTCGTCCCCAGAATATTAGCTGATTGACTTAATTATGAGTTCACTGACATTGCCACTGTCTTGCCTGAGACAATGCTCAGTTTAATCACATTTGAGTCTCTGATGCTTGGAGAATCATCCTGCTACATGATGTTTTGTGCAATTTGAACAATTTGTTCTTAAATCTTTGCCCTTTAATAGGGCACGCCAAGTCACCGTGACAGTATTCATGATCAAATCTCTTTGTTTTTAGGCCCACTGCTGTTGCATTTGAATTACTATAGTGGGAAAGTGAGGACGTTCCATGGGTACCACCCTATAGCAAGCAGTTCAGAAGTAGCACTCAACCAATCACTCATAAGATGGCACAAAGATTTCTGGAACCTACTGGTGAGTAATCAGAGTTCCCTGATGCTTTCCTTATCAGCAACTTTACATAAACTACAACCAGTCCAAAACTCCAATGCTTAGCTATTATAAACAGTGTTCTGCTCACCTATTTATAAATTAAATAAAATGCGTGAGGCTCTCTTACTTCTAAGTCAGTAAGTTACGGTTCTGTGGAACCTGAATCTGCAAATAAGATAATTGAAAACATTGTTTAAAAAAAATCTTGTTTATATTAATAAATAATGAAGTTTAAGAAAACAGGAGCATAAGTGAACAGGTCTGAAGACTGCACATCTTCAGAAAGAAGAAGGACTTATAACAACAATCTAGCACTGCCCCACCTCCTGCCACCACCCCCCGCAACTCTTCCTTAAGTTTCAAACATCCTTCAGACTGTAATACAATGAAAATAATATCTTAACTAGATGAACATCTAGTAGGAGCTTTGGGTTACATTACAAACGATGCAATACCACTAGTGAATCTTGTAACAGTGGATTTGGAATTGTAAGTGAGAATCTGTGCAGGAACATTCCTCCTTCACTCCATAGCAGAGTAAACTGGCCAATCTGAAAACATGGGAATCACTTCTTGGTGAATGCCCATAGCAGCATTATCTTCTGCCATGTTATCTGTAATGCTTGCTGATTCTGAAACATTTCCTGACTCAGGTCATACCTCAAGTGATCATGGTCTTGGTGTGCGGGAACGAGTCTTCCGTTTGGTGGTTCATGACTCAGGCTACTGGACCACTTTGGTTTATACTTATTACTACCAATGTTGACCTGATCATCCGGTTTGAACTGCCTATCTTTGGAGTGGAAATCATATCTCTCTGTCTACTTCTGTTATCTTCATACTTTTGCTCTGAGATTGGATGAAGCAGATCCAGATGAGACTTTGGCCTCCTACCTAATAGGCTCTCCAAAAGAGAGCCTTGTGGTGTATCGTGGTGTGATATGATACTGGAATTACAATCTTGAAAGTATCTTAAAGTATTACTTACCATTCTCTTCAATCCCTCCTTCAAAGTTTGAACAGCTCTCTGCCAAACCATTTGAAACCAGATGAAATGGTACAATACTCTACTGCTGTTTTTGCATGAATTCTTGAAACGACTCGCTTGTAATTGTAGTGCTCTTATCTGAATCTGGTAATCCATGGGTTGCAAAAATTTGATGTACCTTCTCTATTGTTATAGAAGGTATAATATTACTGATATGCTTCCAACCAGTTTGAATGCATGTCTACCACAACCAAATACATGTGATTTCAGAAAAGCTCCCTCAAAATCCACATGCAAAATCCACAGGCCATCCTCAAGGGTGAATGGTATTGTATTAAGTTTATCCTTGAACACATCTGGGTAGCTCTTAATAACATCCTCAGTTGCCCTTATGTGCTTGATCTCACGCCAGTTTAGTGGAATTTTGCTGAGCCAGTCATGTCGTAGCAAACTTGGTCCCTTCTCTTTGACCACAAGGAGGTGTGCTTTGGCTTACCTGTTTATATAAAATACAGACTTCCAATGCTCCGAGCAAAAATATGGATTCTCCAGTGTAAGTTTGGACACAACTTTAAATTAAGGGGTATGAGTTATAGGACGGATATCAGAGGTAGGTTCTTTACTCAAAGAGTGATTAGGGAGTGGAATGCCCTGCCTGCAGCTGTTGTAGATGCGCCAAGTTTGGTGGCGTTTAAGAGGTTAGTTGATAAGTATATGGATGAGAAGGGAATGGTTTAGTTAGGAGGGGCATTGCTTTTTATTTTGGTCGGCACAACATCGAAGGCCGAAGGGCCTGTTCTGTGCTGTATTGTTCTATGTTCTATGTTCTATGTAAGTCTGAAGACTAACCTCAGTCGGAGCAAGAGCTGGTGCTCAGCTAGAAACTGCGTCACTTATATGTTTCCTCACTAATTACAGATGTGAAGGCTCCTGTGTCCATCTTCATCTTGATCTTACTGTCGGCTAAACTGTGGCAAAAGTACACTCTGCTCGTGTCTCATAACAATGTTGTCGTATGTATGATCCTCTGACTGCTGAGTTTTCGCCACAGTGTGTAGCTGATTGAGGCGCTTCAAATTCCCTTTGTCCAACCTTTGCTTTCCTTTCATTTCTTCGTTAAATGACCTTGCTATATTGACGAGAAACTGCATCCGTAAACTTGCAATGATTGGTGTAGTGTGCCCTCCTCCCAATACCTAATGAACTCCACTGCTTTAACTTCCATGCCCTGAGAAATTTCTAGAGCCTTTTGATTTCCCCCGACAACCAATACTGAATGCTGTCCTCATTAAAGCCACAAACTAGCCCGTCTCTGAACTTACAAAACTTTTCCAAAGTTAGTGTTCGGAAAGCTAGTGTAATTCTGCCAGAGTTAGCAATGGATTGACTTGATTTTCAAATATGGCTATGAAATTTGAATCTTTATCACCTGAGGGATTCGGGTAATGCTGATTTTGGACCACAGAAACTAAGTCTTCAAATGAAATCTCCCTTGACTTCTGTGGCATGGCCAAATTCCTTTTCAACTTAATCTCTCACTTCACACACTCTCAGGAGAATGGAATGCTGCTTTGTTGCATCTTTTACTTAATTTGCTAAAAATAAGTGCTGCAGCCTTTCTGTGTATTCTACCCAATCCTCACTTCATTCATTACGTTATCGGACCAGAACCACGGTGCTGCTAACTTGAAATTCTGGTGAATAAATTCACAAAGAAACTAGCTACTCACTGTATGCAACTAAGTGTTTTCGTGCTGAACAAAAAAAAATTGCTTTTCTTCCCTTCTGCTTCTTCCTCATTACCAAAAAATGTGGTAACTGGAGTCCACAAATAAGGTGGTCGAATGCATTGTTAAAAGAAGGATAATCTTTATGTGAATAAATGATAAAGTTTAACAAAACAATAGTCAACAGGTCTGGACTTGCCAGACTCTTGCAGACTGAAGCCCCATCCAAAGTTCGCACCTGCTGTGGAGGGGGAAAAGCTTATAAGAATAGAACATAGAACATAGAACATAGAACAATACAGCACAGAACAGGCCCTTCGGCCTTCGATGTTGTGCCGACCAAAATAAAAAGCAATGCCCCTCCTAACTAAACCATTCCCTTCTCATCCATATACTTATCAACTACCCTCTTAAACGCCACCAAACTTGGCGCATCTACAACAGCTGCAGGCAGGGCATTCCACTCCCTAATCACTCTTTGAGAAAAGAACCTACCTCTGATATCCGTCCTATAACTCATACCCCTTAATTTAAAGCTGTGTCCCTCGTGCTAGCTTTCTCCATCCTAGGAAAAAGGCTATCACTGTCCACCCTATCTAAACCTCTAATCATCTTATATGCTTCAATAAGATCCCCTCTTAGCCGCCTCCTTTCTAACGAAAACAACCTCAAATCCTTCAACCTCTCTTCATAGGACCTGCACTCCATACCAGGCAACATCCTGGTAAACCTCCTCTGTACCCTCTCCAATGCCTCCACATCTTTTTTATAATGTGGCGACCAGAACTGCACACAATACTCCAAGTGCGGCCGCACTAGAGTTTTGTACAGCTGCAACATGATGCTGCGGCTCCTAAATTCAATCCCCCTACCCATAAAAGCTAAGACTCCCTAAGCCTTCTTAACAACTTTATCCACTTGACTGCCTACTTTCAGGGATCTATTGACACATACACCAAGATCCTTCTGTTCCTCAACACTATTAAAGCCCTACCATTAGCCCTATACTCTACACATTTGTTGTTCCTGCCAAAGTGCATTACCTCACACTTTTCCACA
The DNA here is from genome assembly GCA_024679065.1 of Sphyrna mokarran. Lineage (NCBI taxonomy): Eukaryota > Metazoa > Chordata > Chondrichthyes > Carcharhiniformes > Carcharhinidae > Sphyrna > Sphyrna mokarran. The sequence goes on along the minus strand of JAGIQG010000006.1, from coordinate 29,974,984 downwards.
TTAAACTCCATTTGCCACCTCTCGGCCAGCTCTGCAACTTGTCCAAGTCTCTCTGCAAACTATAACACCCCTCTTCACTATCTACCACTCCACCGACTTTAGTGTCATCTGCAAATTTACTAATCCATCCTTCAATACCCTCATCCAGATCATTTATAAAAATTACAAACAGCAGGGGCCCCAAAACAGACCCCTTAGGCACACCACTCGTCACCGAACTCCATGATGAATATCTCCCATCAACCACCACCCTCTGTCTTCTATCTGCCAGCCAATTCCTAATCCAATTAGCTAAATCACCCTCTATTCCACACATCTGCATTTTCTGTAGAAGTCTTCCATGGGCCACCTTAGCAAACGCCTTACTAAAGTCCATATATACTACATCAACCGCCTTACCCCCATCCACCTCTCTGGTCACTTTCTCAAAAAACTCAATGAGGTTAGTAAGGCATGACCTACCCTTCACGAAACCATGCTGACTATCCCCAATCAATTCATTTCTCTCTAAATAACTATAAATCCTATCCCTAATAATTCTCTCCAATACTATAAACAAGTTCAGACCCATCAAAGACACAATATATTAAGACTTCAGTAGAGAATGGTTTGATATAAGATTTTTTGGGTGAGGCATTAAAGCGAGATGCCATCTGCTCTCTCAAGTGGATATGAAAAATCCCAGCACTATTCAGTAGGGTGTTCACCTGTGTTCTTGGCCCGCATTTATACCTCAACCATCAGCTAGTTTATCTCAAAGCTGTGGGTCATCACAGTGCACAATTTCACTGTCCCACATCCCCACACTACAATGATGAATACTTGAACTGATTTAGTTAGTTGATCCTGGATTAGGTGGCTGGCAGAAATATGCATATTCCAGATATTATTGGGGATAAATAAGAGACATGTTCCCTTTGAAATTCTGAATATTACTCTAGAATTTAAGTAACTATATGTGCATAAGATTCTCTTGCCATCTACTGACGATAAATCAGAATTACAGCAAAATGCCAGAAAATGCAGCGGAAAAAGAAAATTGTACAGTAGAGCTATTTATTTAAAAGCCTTTGGGCAAAAAGCTGATGGTGTAAATAGGTTAGATCATGGTTTGAAAATAGATTAAAATCTGCCAATGTTTCAGAGGCAGTGTGAAAATAGAGTGGGAATCTGAAGACTGTTTCAAAATCTGGTCTTCCAGTTGGACACTATGGATTATATCACAGCTGTTCTTTAAAATGGGATTTTTAAGGTTATTTGGATGTAGCTTCAGATCATTTATTTCCATTAATATTACGTATTATTTCTTGGTAATTTGTTTAAACCACAGGATAAAATTCAATGGCAATTTGAAGCACCCTTTCATTGTGGGCACGTAACCTTCATCCTGTATATAATATTGTACGCTGTTGGAATAACAGTGCTGCTTTACTATCTTGTGGATAACATGATTCAGAAAAGTAGACTCACTCCAAAGAGAATAAAGATCTGGTAAGTTTTCCATTGATCAATATATATACGGCAATAACGTTTGTTTCCCTCCTGTCCCCTCAAAAGAAATGCCTAAAGCAGAGAACCATATAAGAAGATAATCATTTGGCCGATCATATCCCTGCTGTCTGTATGCTAGAAGCAGGCCTTCACACTTCCCCATGGCCATTTTCAATCTTGCATGTAATCTGTCAAAAGTTGTGGAACATGAAACACTTGCCAGGGGAGTCTGTTACTATTCTCAACACATCTGAAAACAGTGTTGTTCAGTTATTATCTCATTATTGTTTGTGGAGCCATACTGTGCATCTGACTGACATGTGACTTGAATCCCACGACATGCTATTGACCATTGATGCCTTTAGGGCAAGTAGGGATGGGCACGAAATGCTGTCTTGCCAGCACTGCTACATCACAAGAACACATAAAAGGTATATTACAATTTACTAAAAGGGAAGTGCTTTAATTGTTGGATTTATATTGCAGTTCTGTACTGATTAGATCTCTATTTTCAGGCCTACTTATTACAATTCAGGCCTTGTAATATTTCGAATTAATTTTTGGGTTGTGGGCATTGTTTGAACGATTGATATTGCCCATCCTTTTCTACCATGAAAAGATGGTATTGGACCTTTGTTACATCTCAATGGCTTGGTTACTTAGAGCAGCCACGTGCAATCACATTGATGTGACATTGATGTAATTTTTCACCCTCCAAATGCCATTATGTGTATTTTCATATTTGTTTTTGCTTTCAGACAGTCAGACCTTTATTCGGTATTGACTGGACCAATGTTTTGTACCACTAATACTGTCATTGTCTCTCCCTTTTCTTGTGTTTTGTGACATCTTTGTCTTTTAACCTCCCCACCGTCTAACTTATTCTTTATTTTCTGTTTTGGTCCACTTGACACTTGCTACTTTTTCAACAGTATAAAACTCATCACATTTCTACCTCTCTTTCACTCTGAAGAAGACTCATATTAGGCTTGAAATGTTAACTCTGTTTTTGTCTTCACTATTGACCAGAAACTGAACTGGATTAGCCAGGTAAGTACAATGGCTACAAGAGCAATGACATGGAGATGCCAGCTTTGGACTGGGTAAACACAGTAAGAAGTTGGGCAGGTTGTTGGACTTTAACCTTGTTGGACTTAGGCAGTCAAGTCGATAAGGTTGTTAAGAAGGCATACGGAGTCTTAGCTTTTATTGGTAGGGGGATTGAATTTCGGAGCCGCAACGTCATGTTGCGACTGTACAAAACTCTAGTGCGGCCGCACTTGGAGTATTATGTGCAGTTCTGGTCCCCACATTATAAGAAAGATGTGGAGGCATTGGAGAGGGTACAGAGGAGGTTTACCAGGATGTTGCCTGGTGTGGAGGGCATGTCTTATGAGGAGAGGCTGAGGGATTTGAGGTTGTTTTCGTTAGAAAGGAGGAGGCTAAGAGGGGACCGGATCGAAACATATAAGATGATTAGAGGTTTAGATAGGGGGGACAGTGATAGCCTTTTTCCTAGGATGGAAAAAGCTAGCACGAGGGGACACAACTTTAAATTAAGGGGTATGAGTTATAGGACGGATATAAGAGGTAGGTTCTTTACTCAAAGAGTGATTAGGGAGTGGAATGCCCTGCCTGCAGCTGTTGTAGATGCGCCAAGTTTGGTGGCGTTTAAGAGGTTAGTTGATACGTATATGGAAGAGAAGGGAATGGTTTAGTTTGGAGGGACATTGCTTTTTATATTGGTCGGCGCAACATCGAAGGCCGAAGGGCCTGTTCTGTGCTGTAATGTTCTATGTTCTAAAACTCTAGTGCGGCCGCACTTGGAGTATTGTGGGCAGTTCTGGTCCCCACATTATAAGAAAGATGTGGAGGCACTGGAGAGGGTACAGAGGAGGTTTACCAGGATGTTGCTTGGTATGGAGGGCAGGTCTTATGAAGAGAGGCTGAGGGATTTGAGGTTGTTTTCGTTAGAAAGGAGGCGGCTAAGAGGGGACCTTATCGAAACATGTAAGATGATTAGAGGTTTAGATAGGGTGGACAGTGATAGCCTTTTTCCTAGGATGGAGAAAGCTAGCATGAGGGGACACAGCTTTAAATTAAGGGGTGATAGTTATAGGACGGATGTCAGAGGTAGGCTCTTTACCCAGAGGGTGGTTAGGGTGTGGAATGCCCTGCCTGCGGCAGTTGTAGATGCGCCAAGTTTGGTGGCATTTAAGAGGTTAGTTAAGTTTATGGAAGAGAAGGGAATGGTTTAGTTTGGAGGGTCATTGCTTTTTTCATAATTGGTCGGCGCAACATCGAAGGCCGAAGGGCCTGTTCTGCGCTGTAATGTTCTATGTTCTATGTTCTATTGTTCTATTAACCTGGCGTAACAAGAGCAAGCCAGAGATTAGAAGTTCTGCAGTGAGTAACACACCTCCTGACTCCCCAGAGTTTGTCCACTATTTGTAAGACACAAGTCAAGGGTGTGATGGAATACCCTTCACTTGCCTGGATAGGTGCAGCTCCAGTAATACTCAAGACGCTAGACACCATTCAAAGAACAAAACAGCACAGGAAACAGGCCCTTCGGCCTAACGAGCCTGCACCGCCACCCTGATGTTCCCACCTCTACCCGTGATCCCTGTCCATTTTTATAGATCTATGGATTAAAACCAAATTTGAGATAATTTGGGGAGAATCTGTTTTGCCAATTAGCCTAAGAGCACATCTTTGGGATGTGGAAGGAAACCAGAGTGCCCAGACAAAACCCACGCAAGCACGGGGAGAATGCGCAAACTCCCACAGACACAGGCCCAAATCCATGTATCTGCACAGCACAGCGATAGTCACTGAGCTGTCGTGTTGCCCATCAAATGGTCCAGGTCAAGCGTACACTAACGACGTGAGGCACTAGGATACTCTCGAAAGATCCAAGAGCAGCCCTCTCACAACCCATCGCATGTATGCCCCTCGTTAGACAACAAGGTGGTCCAAAGCACCTATAGGATAAAAACACGTACATCAATATCATCATCTATTTACACATTTCCCAGGGACTCCCAAGGCTCATGATCCCTATTTTAAATCAGTTTTCTATACCCCTCCATTCCCATTCTGTTCATATGCCCATCTAAGTATTTCTTAAATAACTCCAGAGTACCTGCCTCCACCACTTTACTTGGCAGCGCATTCCATACCCCCACCATCCTCTGTGAAAAAACTCCCTCTAGCATCAAAATTATACCTTGCCCCCCTCACCCTAAGCCCGTGACTCATCATGTTATTCGCGTCCATCCTAGGAAAAAGCTTAACCCTGTTTATCTATACCCCTCATAATCTTGTACACCTCTATTAGATCTCCTCTAAGTCTACGTCTTTCTAAGGAAAACAGTTCCAATTTGCCTAACCTCTCCTCGTAACTCAGACCTTCCATACCAGGCAGCATCCTGGTAAACCTCCTCTGCACTCTCTCCAGAGTCTCCACGTCCTTCCGGTATTAAGGCGACCAGAACTGGACGCAGTATTCCAAATGAGGTCTAACCAACGTTTTATACAACTGCAACATTAAAGGCCAGCTCTTGTATTCTATACCCCTTCCTATAAAGGCTAACATACTATATGCTTTCTTCACAACCTTCTCCACTTGCTCTGCCACCTTCAGAGACTTGTTCACCTGCACCCCCAGGTCCCTCTGCGTTTCTATACTCTTAATAGGTCTACCCTTTATCATCTACCTCCCCCCTACATTCTTTCTCCCGAAATGCATCACCTCACATTTATCAGGATTGAATTCCATCTGCCATCTGTCTGCCCAAGCTACCAGCCTATCTATGTCTTGCTGCATCGCCTGACAATGCTCCTCACTATCTGCAAGTCCAGCCATCTTTGTATTGTCTGCAAACTTGCTGGTCACTCCACTTACTCCCTCTTCCAAGTCATTTATATATATTACAAATAGAAGAGGTCCCAGTACCAAGCCTTGCAGGACACCACTAGTGACCTACCTCCAGCTAGAAAAACACCCTTCCGCTATTACTCGCTGTCTCCTATTACCAAGCCAGTTACTTATCCATCTAGCTACCTGTCCTTGTATCCCATTAGCCTTGACCTTCTCAACTAAGCATCTGATTGGCCCTCTTCCACAAGCGTTCACTCCCTCCACCACTGATGCATAATGGTAGCAGTGAGTACCATTTACAAAATGCATTGCAGGAATTCACCAAGACTTTTTAGTACCTTCCAAACCCATATTCAATGCCATCTAAAGGGATATGGACAGCAGAAACATGAGAACACCATACCTGGAAATCTCCTCCAACCTACTTGCCATCCTGACTTGGAAATATGTTGCCATTCCTTTGCTGATTCTGAGTCAAATCCTGGAATTCCATCTCTAACAGCACTGTGGGTATACATCTCATGGACTGCAGCTTATTACCATCTTCTCAAATACAACTAAGGACGGACAATAGATGCTGGCATAATCAGCAAAGCCCACATCCCACAAATGAAGTTTAAAAAAAGCTGCCAGACCTGCATTTTTTACCCAGAATGTTGCTTTTATTTCAGATCTCCAGCAATAGTTTGTTCTATTCATGTATAACCTACTTATTTGACACATTTTTTTGTTTCCTGAAGAATATCATCCAGCTTTTACACTGTTTCATCACCAGATTTCTTATTTCCAGACTTATTTTCTCATTTGAATTTGAATTCTTTTAACTCGATGGTGAGTTTTGAATTGCCATTTTCTGCATTATTATTTTTAGGCTTCTGGATTACTAGTCCAGTTTCATTCCAACAATATTAACAAGTCAAATTTAGGACCTATATTCTAGACAAGGATTAAAAATGCAAAATTATATTCACCCTATTCCTTTAAAATGCATTTTGTAAGCAGTTTATTTTTCTGACTTCAAATTCAGTGCCACATATAAAAATCATTCCAAGTCCCCATAAACATAACTGATGCAGTTGCTTTGTCTTGCCCCTTAACACTTGCAATACAGAAGTTATTTTAAAATTGAAGTCTGTATAAATATTAAGAAGGATTTTCACTGCAGGGTATCTAATCAACATTTGCCATTAACTCTAAATAGTATCTTGGTGTTACGTTCATACTAGTGAAACACAACTATATTTCTGTGATTTTTGACATGAATCAACTAGTTATCCAAACACATCATTTTCTAGTGCAGTCACTACAGTCACACCTTTTGTCATTGTAAGTTTAAGTCCTGGTGAGGACGTTTAAGTTGTGGATGTTGTCTAATGCGTTATATACTAACTTTTCTTAACACAAGTTTTAATTCTCTAGTCTAAACCAATGATGTTCAATAAATATTGTCATAATCATTGGTGTGGTTATGGCAAAACTATTTTAGCAATGCACTCGTTTTAGTAAAAAAACACCTTGCACACAATATAGGTAAATGTACTTCATGTGTGTATAAGTTAACACATATCTATCACCATTCTTTGCAAGCATTTGCAGTCTTTCTCTGTAATGACCTAATAATGTTAGGGGTTATGGGTTTTACATCAAAAAAATTGCACATATACATTCAGATTAACACAGTCTATGGCCATACTTGTCTGAAAATGCCCCCATGTTGTTTGATCTTGAAAGCTAAGCAGACCCAGGCCTGATTAGTACTGGGCTGGCACGATCGCACAGTGGTTAGCACTGCTGCCCAAAGCGCCAGGGGTCTGGGTTTGATTCCTGACTCGGGTCACTGTCTGTATGGAGCCTGCGTGTTTTCCCAGTGTCTGCATGGTTTCCTCTGGGTGCTTCAGTTTCCTTCCACAGTATGAAAGCTGTGCTGGTTTGGTGTGTTGGTCATGCTAAATTCTCCTTTAGTGTACCTGAGAGACGCCAGAGTGTGGTAATGAAGGGATTTTCACAGTACTTAATTGCAGTGTTCATGTAATCTACTTGTGACACTTATAATAAATTTTAAATTTTATTTGCCATTTAATTGAATTCACAAAGGAGTTAACATACATATGTGTATGCAGTGCAAATATGATTACTGAGATGAGATTCCATTAATCCAATGAATATTCATATTTTATATGCTAATTAAAAATGCCATTTGCCACACCTGGATTCTCAATTAGCTACATAGACAAGTGCCTAACTTATTGGGAGATAGTGACCAAAACAATAGATGCACTAATCTCACCCAGATTCGATCATTAGTATTTGACTCTACTTGTAAATAGTTTTGGTTTTGAAATTGGTATCAAAGAGCACATTTCTGTTGTGAATTGTTACAAAATTTGTGTTTGAAATTCATCAGTATATTGTTTAATTGTAAATTGCAGATGCAAAATGAATGACAGTTAAAACAATCAACCACAATTTGGATCTCATTAGAATTTAACTTCAAATATTTTTGGAATTTTTTTGTTTTGTGATCTTTCTATCAGAAATTAATGTGTTGATTCAGATATAGAAACACAAATAATGGATAAACTCAACAGGTCTGGCAGCATCTGTGGAGAGTAACAACTGACGTTTCAGGTCCATATGACTCTTCAGAACTGAAAAGGTGTAGAATTGTAATAGTTGGGGTAAGGATGGAGGAGTTAGGCAGAATAGAAAGTTAGGGATAGATTGGAGCTAAGGAGAGATTAATAAAGAGATTGTAGAAGCAAGACAATTGAGCTATTAACAGTGGCATGAAGGTAAGGAAGTAGAATTTGTTAATAGGAAAACAAAGTGCTCAGTAAAATAGTACACTTTTTTAACTTGTTTTTGTGTTGTAGCATTGCCAGCAAAACAGCATTTTGTGCCTATCCCTGGTTGCTCTAAAGACATCAATGGTTATCAGCATGCTGTGGAACTCAAGTCACACGTAGGTCAGATGTGGGCAGCATGGTGGCACAGTAGTTGGCACTAATGGCTCAGCGCCAAGGACTTGGGTTCAATTCCAGCCTTAGGTGACTGGATGGAATTTGCACATTCTTCCTGTGTCTGTATGGGTTTCCTTCCGCAGTCCAAAGATGTGCACATTAGGTGGATTAGCCATGCTAAATTGCTCCTTAGTTTTCAAAAATGGATTAGCAGAGTAAATACGTGGGAGTTACAGGGATACAGCCTGAATGAGGTGCTATGTCGGAACGTTGGTGCAGACTTGATGGACCGCATGGTCTCTGCACTGTAGGGATTCTATGAGATGAGCCTGTGAGGTTCGCACTCAGTCAAAACAAGGAAACATAAACCAAACAAATTATGCTGAAACTATACTGGACGTTGGTGAGACCACATTTGGATATTGTGTTCAGTTCTGGTCACTTCATTATAAGAAGGATGTGGAAGCATTGGAGAGAGTGCAGAGGAGATTTACCAGGTTGCTGCCTTGTTTAGAGCAAAGATTGAGAGGTTATGAGGAAAGGTTGAGAGCGCTGGGGCTTTTCTCTTTGGAGCGGAGGAGGATGAGAGGCGACTTAGAGGTTTATAAGATGATGAAAGGGATTGATAGAGCAGACATGCAGAGACTATTTCATCGGGTGGATGTAGCTGTTACTAGGGGGCATAACTATAAGGTTCATGGTGGGAGATATAGGGGGGATGTCCAAGGTAGATTCTTTACTCAGTGAGTGGTGGGGTGTGGAATAGACTGCCTGCAGTGATAGTGGAGTTGGACACTTTAGGAACTTTCAAGCAGTTATTGGATAGGCATGTGGAGCACACCAGAATTATAAGGAGGGGATAGCTTGATCTTGGGATTGGGCATACTTGGCACAACATTGAGTGCTGAAGAGCCTGTACTGTGCTGTAATGTTCTATGTTTCTATATTTCAAACAGAGGATCAAAATGCAGTGTTATCATGAAAAAAGACTTTCTCAATAACTTCTGCTTGTAACAGAATTGTCTTGAGCGTAGGAATCTTGCTTTAGAGCATTACACTATGTACGTTATTGTACTCCATTGTTATTTAGTGTTCTCCGTTGTTCTCCCTATGCCAACACAATTTGTTTTTTTCTTTGTTTTTGTTCCAATTCAATCAAATCAAGTCCCATTTAGGGTTTCAACAAGTTGAGACATTCTCGATCCAATCTGACAAGACCAGGACTCTCACCTCCTGTCTTGGGCTTGATCTATATGATCCAAGCTGATTGGGGTAGATATAGCTCCTCCTCCAAGGCTTGATTTCATTTGCATCTTAGCCAAAAGGCTGCGATGCCACTTCTAAAAATTGCTTCAAATGAAGCTAAAATGTAACCAAATGACTTCACCCAAACACAGCATGTCAGGATTACTTAGATTCTACTTTGGTGGGCTTATTATAATTAAGTGGATTTCGGTAATTTTATTAGTGCATTACCATCAATTTCTTAAATCATTCATTGAATGGTCCTTGAGGTAATTACAGAATTTTCTTGTAGTAACTTCCTAACATCACTGGATGTCGCCGACACATTGCAGAAAAAACTTGACTGGTACAAATTCTTTTATGGGGGTAATTATTCTCTTTGTTGCCTGGTCAGTCATTTTGTGACTAGGGTGCTCACCTGTGTAAAACCTATTCAATTATTTTTTTTTGTTGATCACATAGTCTTATAGTTAGTGTTGAGCTAACCAGTCATGGAATCTGGAGTGCATTAAATGCAATTGTGGGCTTGTTGATGAAATATATTACCAGGCAGTTTAAGCCTGAAAACAAAATTAAGGATGTCACAGTGGTTAGCACTACACCAGGGATCTGGGTTTGATTCCTGATTTGGGTCACTGCAGAATCTGTACACGTTCCCCATGTCTGCGTGGGTTTTCTCCGGGTGCTGTGGTTTTTTTCCCACAGAATGAAAGATGTGCTGGTTAGATGCATTGGCCGTGCTAAATTCTCCCTCAGTGTATGCAAACAGGCACCGGAGTGTGGCAGCTATGGGATTTTTGCAGTAACTTCATTGCAGTGTTAATGTAAGCTCACTGGTGGCACTAATAAACTTTAAAAAGGTGGTGAACTTGCAACTTTCTATGCTAGGAAATGGCTGGTGTTATCAGTGGAACATGTAGCACTTGCTATGCTGGTGAGGCTGGAATAGCGATTGGATTATTAACAGCGGATTTTAAACTTGCCTGTTAAATGTTGTTTCAAATCCAGTCTGTTTGCACATGGAGATTAAGGTTCCTGTGCTCACTTCATCATGCACGCTGTGCAAAATGTAGCCCAAGACTCATGTTGTGGAAGCTGTTTGACTTTTTCAAAATATTTTCTTGTTACAATATTTTTTAAATCATTGCCCCTTGTAGAATTTTGATTCAACGTAGGCCTCTTTGGTCTTGTGATCTAAGTACTGGTGCAAGTGAATGATATTCTTCTACAGTGATGCCTAAGTGTGGAAACCAGAAGCTGTGGCTTTTTTAACAGCCACGAGATTTCTACTTGTGTGAATCTGTTGCTGGAAAGATGGAGTGAGTGTGGTGGGTGGGAGCATGTTGGACTTTGCTCCAATAAATTGATTAACCAATGCACGATATGACACTAATGTAGTGTTAACTGATCTATCCTAGGTGAATCTCACCAGAAAGACTTTTCGATTTGGTTGCATACCATGGATTATATACCCAGATATAATAGTACGATATGAGATATTGATGCAGCCTGCATTAATAAAACTAAAGGAATCCATAACTTGATCTTTTCATTGACCTGTGTTATGTAATGCTAAAAGATATCTACATGTTATATGACACAATTGCAATTAATATTGATACATTAGAACTCTTGAATATAGAGAACTATCTAATATCACTATTATCATTAAATCATAGAACAGTTACAGTTCAGGAGGAAGCCATTTGGTCCATCATGTCAAGGAGCATTTCCTTGCCTTCCTCTCTAGTTCTGTAAAGTCTTCCTTTTTCAGATAATGATCTGATTCCCTTTTGAAAGTCTCAGTTGACCTTGTCCTCTCAAATCCCAGGTAGTGCATTCCAAATTCTAAATACTTGTTGCTTGATTTTTGTTTGCTCAAAGTCATTGTTTCTTTTGCCAATTACTGTCTGTTGGCAAAACCATTTGTGGTCCTGTCATTGTAAGAAATACATTTACTCTTTTTTAAATAGGTTGACGCTATTGGTGGTTATTACAACATGGACTTTTCTTATGATAAAGCTTCTAGTTGCTGCACACCATCTGGAACGAGCAATTGAAGGAACAGTGTACACATTGATAGAAGAACTGGTAAGGGATTTGTTTTATCACATCATAACCTTTGATTTATAACCACTCCATACAAATCAGATTCTACATTTTTTTTAAAAAATGAAAACTCTATTTGAAACAATGAAGACAGGAACGTAAAATCCAGGGCAAGAAAATGGTCATTAATGCCTTTGAACCCACTCTATCCTGAGTGCATGGATAATTATTCGATCAGAAACTCCACTTAATTGGCTGGTCCTTTTTTTTAAGGGAATACTAATTCCCTTCACTAGAAGGGAAATGAACAAATTAATTAATATCTCTAGAAAACTGCATTCTATGTCATAATGAATTTTGGTGCTGTCCTTTTATAGAAGTGTTAATTGATCAATTACTCTTCTTTAAGAGTTCGTGCGTGTGTAAGAGATATGGTTATAAATATGTTCCAGAAAATATATCTGGTGAGTAATTGTACTTGCACAAAATCCACATTCTCATCTTGTTTTCAAAAAATATATTTTACTTTTAACTAAATAGTATTTCTGGAAAGCCAGATAAGAAGACGGATTTTGTACAATATATCTGAGTATCCTGTCTTTGTCTCTCACTTTGAATTTAGCAACGTTTGTGAAATTTAGAAAATGAAGCTTTCTTATTTTTAAACTTTGAGATACCAGCGAAGAAGGGTCAGTGGTGACACCAAAAAAATTGAGACAGTTGATAATGGGGACACTTTTTTGAAAATCAATCACTAGGGAGCTAATGTTGGTGACGTACTAAAACTGCATATAGGCACTTGCTAGGATGTAAAAGTAGTACATGAATCAAGTCTGAATCAAAAAGAAAATCTATTTTTAAATGACTGGAATTGATTTCAAAATGAACCAGGAGTTCAAATTTGCCCAATAACGCCCAAGTCTTAGTCTAATTGTGGGGCTTGCTACAGAGGAGTGCCTTGGCAAAGGGGAGAAACATTACTGAATGGTTTAAGTTGCATCATTTCTGTGCCGTTTATTTTAATTTTGACCACTTGCATTGTAATTTCAATAGAATGAAATTATTCTGTAAAATCTGAAAACCATGGTGATGCTTCACAGTGAATTTCTGTAAAGCATTTGAAATGCTAGTTTTAATAAGTATTGTCATAGTATTACACTATTTACTTGTACCTTCAGTTATTGTCTTCTAATCTGAGCACTGTTGAGGGGCTGAATTAATTATACCTCATTTGTTTTTCCTTGATTATACTGTGATTTCAACTGATAATCTGGTTTCTTCTGAAATTCTGAACACAAACGGACAGGCGTCTTGTACACCTTTTTGTTTACGTTTACATGCTACTGATTTCAATCTCTTTGGCTGAACCATGTGACACATTTGATGTTTAATTTCACCCTCTCCCTTTTCTCAACAATATAAAACCCATCATATTTCTATTTCTACTCAGCTCTGAATAGGCTTAAATTGGACTCAAAATTTAACTATTTCTCCCTCCACAGTTACTGCTAGACCTGCGTTTTTCCATGTAATCTTTAAAACCTGGTGTCCAATCTGACACTAACCTACCTTGATTCCATTTAATTTTAAGCCTTGCTGGAACCCTTATCTATACCTTGACTACAAAGTAATTTATTTCTCAGAATACTCCTCGCTGATTTCTTCACTTTCATCCTTTTAAACCCATGTTTCTAACCATACCGACGTCCATGTTCCAATCGCTGGCCATCCCAATTGTACTTAGAAGCTGGGGGTGTACCACTTTCTTAAATACTGGAGTATATATCCTCTATGGCCCCCAACATCTCATCCCTTTCTTACTTTCCCATGCAGGAGGTGTAATGCTTACACTTTTGCCTCCTCACTATCCAAGGCCACAAATGTACCTCCCAGATGAAGCAGCAACTGACTTGCACCTTTTCTAAGTTAGCACACTGTATTTGCTGCCCACAGTATTGTTGTCTCTACCATAAGAAAACCACAAGGATGACTGCTTTGCAGAATACACTTCTCAGTCAGCAAAAAATGTGACCCTGACCTTTTGCCATTTCAGTTCACCATGTCCTCAGCCTGCTGCAAAGTTCCAGTGAAGTCTAGCACATGCTGGAGAAACAGTATCTCAACTCCCATTCTTTATAATCTTATGGATTTAACATTAAGTTCAACAACTTCAGACCCAGTAATTTCAGACCATGGACTCTGTCCTCCATTTTGATTTTATTTATTCAAGCTGTCTCTTTTTTTTTCTTTTTATTTTTCAGATTGAACTGGGGTTCAAATGCTTTAGTCGGAGTAGAGAAGGAGGTAGAAGGGGGGGAGGAGTGGCATTATTAGTCAAAGACTGTATCACAGTGACAGAAAGAAGTTTGATGAGGACTTGTCTGTTGAGGTAGTATGGGCTGAGATTAGAAACAGGAGAGGAGAGGTCACCCTGTTGGGAGTCTTTTATAGACCTCCTAAAAGTTCTAGAGAGGTTGAGGAAAGGATTGCAAAGTCAATTCTGGTCAGGAGTGAAAGTAATAGGGTAATTGTTATGGGGGACTTTAACTTTACTAATATTGATTGGAATAGCTATAGCTCTAGCTCGTTAGAGGGGTCAGTTTTCGTACAAAGTGTGCAGGAAGGTTTTTTGACTCAGTATGTAGATAGGCCAACTAGAGGTGAGGCTACATTGGATTTGGTGCTGGGCAATGAGCCGGACCAGGTGTTAGGCTTGGAAGTTAGTGAACATTTTGGTGATAGTGACCACAATTCGGTTACGTTCACCTTAGTGATGGATAGGGATAGGCATGAAGCTGGGGGCAGTAGTTATAGCTGGGGGAATGGTAATTATGAGGCCATAAGGAGAGAATTAGGGTGCATAGGTTGGACTAGGAAACTACAGGGACTGGGAACATCTGGAATGTGGAGCTTATTCAAGGAGCAGCTGCTGCGAGTCCTTGATAAGTATGTCCCTGTCAGGCAAGGAGGAAATGGTCGAGTAAGAGAACCTTGGTGTACGAAAAAAGTTGATTTGCTGGTTAAAAGGAAAAAGGAGGCTTATGTCAGGATGAGGCTTGAAGGCTCAGTTAGTGCAATGGATAGCTATAGATTAGCCAGGAGGGAGCTAAAGAGTGAATTGAGAAGAGCTAAGAGAGGACACGAGAAGACTTTGGCTGATAGGATTAAGGAGAATCCTAAAGCTTTCTTTAGATATGTTAAGAATAGAAGATTGGTTAGGACAAGATTAGGGCCAGTCATAGACAGCAGTGGGAAGTTGTGCTAGATATTCTCGAGGGTTTGAAGTTGGATAAGTCCCCTGGGCCGGACGGGATTTACCCTAGGATTCTCTGGGAGGCAGAGAGGAATTGCAGAGCCTCTGGCTCTGATCTTCAGGTTGTCGTTGGTTACGGGTGTGGTTCCGGAGGACTGGAGGATAGCGAATGTGGTCCCGTTGTTCAAGAACTAAGAAGAGGAAGAGAGACCTTCCGGGGAATTATAGGCCGGTGAGTCTTACTTCTGTTGTGGGCAAAGTATTGGAGAGAATTATTAGGGATAGGATTTATAGTTATTTAGAGAGCAATGAATTGATTGGGGATAGTCAGCATGGTTTTGTGAAGGGTAGGTCGTGCCTTACTAACCTCATTGAGTTTTTTGAAAAAGTGACTAAAGAAGTGGATGGGGGTAAGGTGGTTGATGTGGTATATATGGACTTTAGTAAGGCGTTTGATAAGGTGGCCCATGGAAGACTTCTGCAGAAAATGCAGATGTATGGGATAGAGGGTGAGTTAGCTAATTGGGTTAGGAATTGGCTAGCAGATAGAAGACAGAGGGTGGTAGTTGATGGGAGATATTCATCGTGGAGTTCGGTGACAAGTGGTGTACCTCAGGGGTCTGTTTTGGGGCCCCTGCTGTTTGTAATTTTTATAAATGATCTGGATGAGGGTATTGAAGGATGGATTAGTAAATTTGCAGATGCCACTAAAGTCGGTGGAGTGGTAGATAGTGAAGAGGGGTGTTATAGTTTGCAGAGTGACTTGGACAAGTTGCAGAGCTGGGCCGAGAGGTGGCAAATGGAGTTTAATGTGGAAAAGTGTGAGGTAATGCACTTTGGCATGAATAATAAATGTGTAGAGTATAGGGCTAATGGTAGGATTCTTAATAGTGTTGATGAACAGAGGGATCTTGGTGTATATGTGCATAGATCCCTGAAAGTAGGCAGTCAAGTCGATAAGGTTATTAAGAAGGCATATGGAGCCTTAGCTTTTATTGGTAGGGGGATTGAATTTCGGAGCTGCAACGTCATGTTGCAACTGTACAAAACTCTAGTGCGGCCGCACTTGGAGTATTGTGTGCAGTTCTGGTCCCCACATTATAAGAAAGATGTGGAGGCATTGGAGAGGGTACAGAGGAGGTTTACCAGGATGTTGCCTGGTATGGAGGGCAGGTCTTATGAAGATAGGCTGAGGGATTTGAGGTTGTTTTCGTTAGAAAGGAGGCGGCTAAGAGGAGACCTTATCGAAACATATAAGATGATTAGAGGTTTAGATAGGGTGGACAGTGATAGCCTTTTTCCTAGGATGGAGAAAGCTAGCACGAGGGGACACAGCTTTAAATTAAGGGGTGATAGTTATAGGACGGATATCAGAGGTAGGTTCTTTACCCAAAGGGTGGTTCGGGAGTGGAATGCCCTGCCTGCAGCAGTTGTAGATGCCCCAAGTTTGGTGGCGTTTAAGAGGTTAGTTGATAAGTATATGGAAGAGAAGGGAATGGTTTAGTTTGGAGGGGCATTGCTTTTTATATTGGTCGGCGCAACATCGAAGGCCGAAGGGCCTGTTCTGTGCTGTAATGTTCTATGTTCTATGAACTGACCTTTTCTTGCTATGAGCATCTACTGTGGACCTGTGTGTTAATTTCTTTACTGCAGCCATTATCACTTCCTCTGTGTTTTATTCTGTGACACGTTTGATGTTTAATTTCACCCTCTCCCTTTTCTCAGCAATATAAAACCCATCATATTTCTATTTCTACTCAGCTCTGAATAGGCTTAAATTGGACTCAAAATTTAACTATTTCTCCCTCCACAGTTACTGCTAGACCTGCGTTTTTCCAGCACTTTGTTTTTATTTCAGGTGTCAGGATCAACAGTATTTTGCTTTCATTATATTTAGTGATGGTACTCCCACAACAGTGTGAAGAATTTCAGGATATTGACACATTGATAATGAAGGAGCAGTAATATACCTTCTCGTCATTATGTTGAATGATTTGGGGAGCTTGAAGGCTCTGGAGTTCACTCAGTATTGCTATTGTTGTAAAGATCACAGGTGAAGAAGGTACTCCTGATGAATTATTGCACTGTCCTGTAGATGCTATGTAATGCAGCCATATTGCAACTGTGGTGTAGTAAGTGAATAATGAATCCAGTGGCAGAGAAATTGACCAAGTGAATTGCTCTGACCTGGATTATATGCCTTTGAAACATTACTATGTCTCAGCAGTTTGATTTCAAGATCTTCCCAAATCTCTTCTCACAAGTAGCTGGGAAGGGAGTGGGGGAGTATAAATCAGGTACTCACCTGTGAATCCACCTTACTGTTCTCTGGAACAGAGTGTTTGGAAGTGTGGTGAGTGAGAAAATTTTCAAATGGCTTTTTTTTTCTCTATTTCTGATTCACGGGTTTTTTGTTTGATTTTTGCTGCCGTAGTTAAGAGCAAGGGAAGGGAAGGGAAGCTGGCAAGGGAACTGGGGAGTATAAGAAGAAGGTGACAGTAGACAGCAGGCAGCGTTGGGAGAGGGCAGTGGAATGAGCAGGAGCAGAGTGAGAGCTTTGAGGGCTTTGGCTCGCTGGGCTTTGGTGAGAGCAGGCTTCAGCAAGGTGTTTCTGGTTTTCCAATTGCGTTTGTACCTCCAAAGGTGTTCAGGACAAAAAACAAAGAACAAAACAGCACGGGAGACAGGCCTTTCGGCCCACGAGCCCGCGCCGCCACCCCTATGTTCCTACCTCTACCCGCGATTCCTGTCCACGTTTATAGATCTATGGATAAAAAACCAAATTTGAGACAATTTAGAGAGAATTTGTTTTGCCAATTAGCCTAAAAGCACATCTTTGGGATGTGGGAGGAAACCGGAGCTCCCGGAGAAATCCCACGCAAGCGTGGGGAGAATGCGCAAACTCCCACAGACACAGGCCCAAATCCATGTATCTGCACAGCACGGTGACAGTCACTGAGCTGTCGTGTTGCCCATCAGATGGTCCAGGTCAAGCATATACTAACAACGTGAAGCAGTAGGATACTCTCAAAAAAGATCCAAGAGCAGTCCTCTCATGACCCATCGTGTGTATGCCCCTTGTTAGATAACAAGGTGGACCAAAGCACCTGTAGGATAAAAACAAGTACATCAATATCATCATCTATTTACACACTTCCCAGGGACTCCCAAGGCTCATGATCCCTATTTTAAATCAGTTTTCTATACCCCTCCATTCCCATTCTGTTCATGTGCCCATCTAAGTATTTCTTAAATAACTCCAGAGTACCTGCCTCCACCACTTTACTTGGCAGCGCATTCCATACCCCCACCACCCTCTGTGTGAAAAAACTCCCTCTAGCATCCAAATTATACCTTACCCCCCTCACCCTAAGCCCGTGACCCCTCGTGCTATTTGAGTCCATCCTAGGAAAAAGCTTAACCCTGTTTACTCTATCTATCCCCTTCAAAATCTTGTACACCTCTATCAGATCTCCTCTAAGTCTACGTCTTTCTAAGGAAAACAGTCCCAATTTGCCTAACCTCTCCTCGTAACTCAGAACTTCCATACCAGGCAGCATCCTGGTAAACCTCCTCTGCACTCTCTCCAGAGTCTCCACGTCCTTCCGGTAGTAAGGCGACCAGAACTGGACGCAGTATTCCAAATGAGGTCTAACCAACGTTTTATACAACTGCAACATTAAAGGCCAGCTCTTGTACTCTATACCCCTTCCTATAAAGGCTAGCATACTATATGCTTTCTTCACAACCTTCTCCACTTGCTCTGCCACCTTCAGAGACTTGTTCACCTGCACCCCCAGGTCCCTCTGCGTTTCTATACTCTTAATAGGTCTATCCTTTATCATATACCTCCCCCCTACATTCTTTCTCCCGAAATGCATCACCTCACATTTATCAGGATTGAATTCCATCTGCCATCTGTCTGCCCAAGTTACCAGCCTATCTACGTCCTGCTGCATCGCCTGACAATGCTCCTCACTATCCGCAAGTCCAGCCATCTTTGTATCGTCTGCAAACTTGCTGATCACTGGCAGGGTTTGTGGGAAGACGCTTCAACTGTGTATGGTGTCATATGTGAGAGTTCCTGGAGGCAAGACGTCTCCCAAAAGTCCACATACGCGTCAAATGTTTGGAGCTGCAGCGTCTGAGGGCGCGGATTAAGCAATTAGAGCGGCATTTGGAAGATGTATTTTCAGTCGGGGAGAACGAGGTAATAATGGATGGGAGGCATAGTAAGGTGAGGATCCCGGAGCCTGGGGGAGGGGGTGTGGGGAAGGAGGATCCTGACTCTTACAGGTGGGTTACTGAAAGGAAAGGGAAAAAGAAGAGGGGTAATAGTTCAGACTTCCCCAGTGGTAGTCCCCCAAAATATTGGGGCAGAGGGGTAAAAAAGGTAAGGCAGGAAGACCAGAGTACCTCAGAGGGGAGGAAGGAGGCTAGAAGGGAGATAGTGTTGGGGGATGGGAGGGTTAAAGGAATAGCTAGGTGGTTCTGTGGTCGAAGGCGGGTCTCCAGGATGGTAGTTTGCCTCCCTGGAGCAGGGTGCAAGATGTGTCTAACAGGGGTACAGAGAATTTTGAAGGGCGAGGGGACCCAGGCAGATGTAATTATTCACATAGGCGAGAAGGACGTAGGAAGGAAGAGCAGGGAGGATATACGAAGGCAGTTTAAGGAGTTAGGGGTTGGCGGAAGAGCAGGGCCTCCAAGGTGGCAATCTCAGGGCTGCTACCAGGGCCAGGTAACAGTGGGACCAGGAGAAATGAGATCCTACAGCTGAATATGTGGCTGAAGGATTGGTGTAGAGCAGAGAGTTTTATGTTTGTAGATAATTGGGAATTATTTGTGAAAGAAAGGCACCTGCATAGAAGGGATGGGGAACATTTAAATGGGAAGGCCACAAATATCTTAGCTGGGAGGTTAGCTGGAGTATTTCAGCAGAGTTTGAACTAATATGGAGAAGGGGAGGGAATGGGACCGATAGCTCGGAAGGTAGTGAGATTGGGAGCGAGATGGGTGATAGAATAAGTTTGGACGTGAGGAAATACACCAGGGAGAAGGAGATTCCGAGTGGGTTTGGAGGTCTGGAGTGCGTCTGTTTCAATGCGAGGAGCATTACAGGGATAAAAGATAAACTTGGGGCCTTAGTGTTCGCAAGGAACTTAGATGTGGTTGCAGTAACAGAGACGTGGTTAAAGGAAGGGGAGCACTGGCAGCTGAATATTCCTGGGTATAAGTGTTTCAGGCATGACAGAGGTGGGGGAGTAGCGTTAAGGTAGGGAGCACATCACAGCGGTGCAGAGGGTGGACAATATAGAGGAGTTAGGAATTGAATCGCTGTGGGTGGAGTTGAGGAATAGGAAGGGGGCAATTACTATGCTAGGGGTGTATTGTAGGCCACCCAATGGCCCACGGGCATATGTAAAGACATTTTGAAAAGGTGTAGAAAGAATAGAGTTGTTATAGTGGGAGATTTTAATCTCCCTGGGGTGGACTGGAAGGAACCTAGAACTGGGGGTTCGGATGGGGAGGAATTTGTAAAATTGTACTGGAAGGATCATTGGAGCAGTATGTAGCAAGCCTGAATAGAGAGGGGGCTATATTAAATTTAGTTCTGAGTAATAGCCAGGTAAGGTGGTTGAGGTTGCAATAGGGGAGCATGTGGCTAACAGTGACCACAATTCTGTCTACTTTAGGATACAAATGGAAAAAGATGCTTGTTGTCGTAGAGGGAGGGTGCTAAATTGGGGGAAGGCTAACTACAGGCGGATTAGGCAGGAACTTATGGAAATTGATTGGGAAAGGTTGTTCGAGGGTAAGTCCATGTTCGGCCTGTGGGATTCTTTCAAGGGAATAATGAAAAGGTTGCAGGAAAGATATGTGCTGGCTAAGAGGAAAGATGGGAAAGGTAGGATTAGAGAGCGTGGATTACTAGCAATATTGAGGACTTGGTTAGGAAGAAAAGAGAGTCGTATGTTAGGTCTAAGCAACTGGGAACGGAGAGAGCGTTGGAGGAATATAGAGAGAGTAGGAGGGAGCTCAAATAGGGAGTTAGAAGGGAGTAAAGGAGGCACGAAATAGTTTTGGCGGATAGGAGTAAAAAGCCTTTGGATTTTCCTTAATCCTATGTTAGGAATAAAAGGGTGGTTAGAGGAAAAATTGGTCCTCTTAGAGACAGAGGAGGGGAACTGTGCTTAGAGTCTGAGGCAATGGAGGAGATCGTGAATGAATACATTGCATCAGTTTTCACGAAGGAGAGGGGCTTGTTGACCGGTCCTGTTTCTGAGGGAGTTGTAGACCAGTTGAGGGAAATATCCATACCGAGGGTGGAAGTGTTAGAGCTTCTAGGTAGCATTAAAACTGATAAATCTCTGGGGCCTGATGGCATTTATCCCAAGCTGCCTAGGGAGATGCGAGGTGAAATTGCTGGGCCTCTGACGCAAATCTTTGTCTCTTCTTCGGACACAGGTGAAGTCCCGGAGGACTTGAGAATAACTAATGTTGTACTGTGGTTATAAAGGGTAGTAGGGATAACCCTGGAAATTATAAACCGGTGAGTTTGACATCAGTGGTAGGAAAGCTGTTGGAGAGGATTCTGAGAGACAGGATGTATATGCACTTAGAGCGTTGCGATCTGATTAGGGGTACACAGCATGGCTTTGTTAAGCGGAAGTCGTGCCTTAGAAATCTGGTAGAATTTTTTGAGGAGGTGACGAAAACAGTCGATGAAGAACGAGCCGTTGATGTAGTGTATATGGATTTTGGTAAGGTGTTCGACAACTTCCCTCATGGGAAGTTAGTTGAAAAGGTCAAGGCTCATGGGATACAAGGACAGGTATCTAGATGGATAAGTGACTGGCTTGGTAATATGAGACAGAGTAGTAGTGGAAGGGTATTTTTCTAGCTGGAGGTCGGTCACTAGTGGCGTGCCGCAGTGCTCAGTACTGGGACCTCTTCTATTTGTAATATATATAAATGATTTGGAAGAGGGAGTAAGTGGAGTGATCAGCAAGTTTGCAGAAGACACAAAGATGGCTGGACTTGCGGATAGTGAGGAGCATTGTCAGGTGATACAGCAGGACATAGACTGGTAGATAGAATTTAATCCTGATAAATGTGAGGTGATGCATTTCAGGAGAAAGAATGTAGGGGGAAATATATGATAAAGAGTAGACCTATTAAGAGTATAGAAGCGCAGAGGGACCTGGAGGTGCAGGTGCACAAGTCTTTGAAGGTTGCAGAACAGGTGGAGAAGGTTGTGAAGAAAGCTTATGGTATGCTAGCCTTTATAGGCAGGGGTATAGAGTGCAAGAACTAGTGTTTAATGTTGCAGTTGTATAGAACGTTGGTTAGACCTCATTTGGAATACTGTGTTCAGTTCTGGTCACCTTACTACCAGAAAGATGTGGAGACCCTGGAGAGAACGCAGAGGAGGTTTACCAGGATGCTGTCTGATATGGAAGGTCTGAGTTATGTGGAAAGGTTAGGCAAATTGGGGCTGTTTTCTTTAGAAAGACGTAGACTGAGAGGAGATCTAATAGAGGTGTACAAGATTATGAAAGGTATATGTTGGTGTATGCTTGACCTGGATCATCTGATGGGCAACACGACAGCTCAGCGACTATCGCTGTGCTGCGCAGATACATGGATTTGGGCCTGTGTCTGTGGGAGTTTGCGCATTGTCCCCGTGCTTGCGTGGGTTTTCTCCGGGAGCTCCAGTTTCCTCCCACATCCCAAAGATGTGCTCTTAGGTTAATTGGCAAAACAAATTCTCCCTAAATTGTCTCAAATTTGGTTTTTAATCCATAGATCTATAAACATGGACAGGAATCGCGGGTAGAAGTGGGAACATCGAGGTGGTGGCATAGGCTCGTTGGGTCGAAGGGCCTGTTTCCCGTGCTGTTTTGTTCTTTGTATAGATAAACAGTGATAAGCTTTTTCCTAGGTTGGAATCAAATATCACGAGGGGTCACAGGCGTAGGGTGAGGGAGGTAAGGTATAATTTGGACACTAGAGGGAGTTCTTTCACACAGAGGGTTGTGGGGGCATGAAATGCGCTGCCAAATAAGGTGATGGAGGCAGGCACTCTGGGGTTATTTAAGAGATACCTAGATGGGCACATGAGCAGAATAGGGATGGAGAGATATAGAAGACCGATTTAAAATAGGATCGTGAGCCATGGGACGTCCCTTGGAATTGCATAAGTTGTGTATGATATTTATGTATTTCTGTTTTATCCTTCAGCTGCTTTGGTCCACCTTGTTGCCCAACAAGGGGCATACAAGTGATGGGTTGTGAGAGGGCTGCCCTTGGATTTTTCGAGAGTAGCCTAGTGCTTCACATCGTTAGTGTACGCTTAAAGTGGACCAGTTGATAGGCAACACGACACCTCAGTGACTGTCACTGTTGCTGTGCAGATACACGGATTTAGGCCGGTATCTGTGGGAGTTTGCGCATTCTCCCTGTGCTTGCGTGGGTTTTCTCTGGTTTCCTCCCACACCCCAAAGATGTGCTCTTAGGCTGATTGGCAAAACAAATTCCCTCTAAATGGTCTCGCTAATTTGGTTCCAATGCAGATTTCTATAAACATAGACAGGGGTCATGGATGGAAGTGGGAACGTCGAGGTGGAGGTGTGGGCTCATTGGGCCGAAGGGCCTGCTTCCCATGATGTTTTTTGTTCTTTGTTCTAATATTTGAGATCATTTGAGGTTCGTTAGTTGAGCCTTATTTGGTACAATTATCTCTGACTCGCATGCCTTAAGATTGGTCTTGAATCTTACAGCACCATTGAATATTTTTAGTATTTGCATTTTATTATCAGTTTCTTGATGTGATCAAGTCAGTGGCTGGTCCTTCTGACCAGAGGAACATACACTGTTTACTCTTTCTTTTGTTCATTCATGGGACATGGGCATTGTTGGTTGGCCAGCATTTATTGCCCATCCCTAGTTGATGAGGACAGCTGAGAGTCAATCGCATTGCTGTGGTTCTGGAGTCACGTAGACCAGATCACATAAGAAAGGTTGATTTCCTTCCCTAAAGGACAATAGTGAAACATGGTTTTTCCAACAAGTGACAATGGTTTCACGGACATCAGTAGATTCCTATTTCTAGACAATTTCATTGATTTCAGATTCCACCATCTGCTCTGGCGGGGTTCAAATCCAGATCCCCAGAACATTAGCTGAGTTTCTGGATTAATAATCTAGTGATAGTACCACTAGGCCATTGCCTTGTAGTGGTTAGCACTGCTGCCTCACAGTGCCAGGGACATCATGAGTTACTGTCTGTGCAGAGTCTACACACTCTCATCGCGTCTGCGTGGGTTTTCTCCAGGTACTTCAGTTTCCTCCCGTTAGACCGAAAGATATGCTGGTTATGGTGCATTGACCAGGCTAAATTCTCCCTCGGTGTACCCGATTAGGCACCAGAGTGTGGCAACTAGGGGATTATGGCGTTCTAAGTCAACTTGTGACACTAGTAAATAAAAACTTTAGTGTCAGATGTGGCTGTTCAATACAATATAGTTGCCATGGGCCTTTGGTGATTTCATGGCTTGGATTCTTATTTCATATTTAGCTGGTATTTTGAAACTCACTTCTTCCTCCATCAACAGTGTATTCTTTGGAACATACTACAGATAGATTCAGTGACTATGATTTTTGATTACGGATCTAAAACGTACAACTAAGACAAAGCCACTAAATTACCCCAAGATGGCATTTCCCTGCAAAATTGGGTAATTTGAAATTGTGATGATGGGCACTAATCAACATGTGCTTTACAATTTCAGGCTGACCTAGCAGTAACTGGTCACGATCTTCGCTGCTACCATGACGTTGTTGCCTATTGGCAATTCCGATGCCTTCCTCCAACAACCCACGGGATATTGAACATCTTTGGATTAATTAAAGTTCGTGATATTTCTTTTTACTTTCATTACTATAGCCTGCCAGTGATTACTGCATTGTGCACACCAGTTATTAAACTGTTACTTGCCTTGAAGACTATCTACAGCAGGCCACTTGTTCACTAAACGGACAATTGCCATTTTACTTCTCTTTCAAATCAGATTCAGTAATGCAAGGTCTGTGCTATGTCACTTTTTAAGAATATATGTAACTGTTTTATGTTCAATTTTTGTATTCTGATTTATTGAGTGCATTCTTATTTTGCCAGCTAATTGATAACATTGTCAAAATTGTAACTAATTTGAGAATAGGCAGGTCTCAAAAAACTTGTTATTCTTGAGCTGGTCTGTATAATTGCAGTCAAGTTTTAAACTCTGTTTTTGACTAACATTTTGTATCTTGCTGCAAAGAGCAACATGTTCCTGAAGCTTTTCATCTTGCATTTAACACCAATAAGTACAAAACACAAACCTTCAGCAACATGTTTTTCTTTTCAGAAATATTCAAGTTAAACAATATTGAATTGTCTTATAATAGACTTGTGCCTTTGGAATGATTTTAGCTACAACTGGATATAATCATGTGTCGTACCTTGCGTAAGAATCAAATTGGCTGCAGGACCTTCAATCCCTTGAACCTGCTCCTCCATTCACTTAGATGATGGCTGATCTGAACTCCAACTTCATGGACCCACTTTCTCCCTACGCACTAGCGTGGTTCCAACTTGATGTGTAAAACACAAAGGGGCCTAATAATATCACGGCTAGTACTCCTTGTTCTAAAATTCAACAAGGCCATGCTTCAATTGCTCAAGACAAATTAATTTGCACTTCCCTCCCACTTGATCTTTGCCTAGGGGAATTTGCACATTCCAAATTATTAGTATTGTTTCCTTAATTTTATTTCCAACTGTGACAGAAATTTTCACTTTCCTGCCCTATGAAGTGTGATGGACAGAAGTGCATGCACTTTCTTGCAAATATATTAGCAAACCTTCATAGTGTCGGGATGCTGATAAATTAGAGAATGTGTTAGTTTTAGTTCTTTTTCTTTGTTACACTTGCAGATGTGACACAGAAGTTGAAAGATGATACTTGAAATGTGATGGACAGAAAATGTGCACTAATTGCACCATTTATATATTATGTGTGCACATCTGAGCCATACAGCCCAGTAAGGTCCAAGTTTCAAACCCTGAAGTTAGCTGATCTTCACTATAATTCACCTCAGCCATTTGAATTGAGGATTGGACAAGTCAGCCAAGGTTTCCAGTCAAGATTGCTATTCAGTGATTCTTGCTAATCATATATATGTGGATATCTAACGCAGGAAAGATGGGTTCATTTATAACATTCCCTGTGGTTGAATAGTCTGCTAATGCACACTGCAAATTGGGAAGCTAGACTGTACATGTCAAAAACTGAAATGAGACTGGAAAATGTTGGAGCAATTATAGGACTGTAGTCATAACTCTAACTTGTTTCTGTAATACACTAGTATGAAACTGATGGTGAATGTAAAGAAACTCATCACATAAATCCAATTTAACTCATCTTCAATCTTTTGTCCAGTTATGTATCATGAAAAGTTTTGATTTAGGTAATGGATTTTAATACACAATTACTCAACTTCAAGCTTTCAGCTGTAACTGAAAATACATAGATTATATTAAACTTAAAACACAACTGACATCCAAAATGATTAAATCAGGACAATATGAAAAGCACAACCTACTCAATAGGCTGGCTTTTTAAATCATTATTGAATATAAAAATGACATTATGAAGCTCTACTTTTGTTATGAAAGCATTGCGCTTCACAGAATTCTCTTTGTCTTATTCCTAACTTCTGTTTGATGTTATCACATTCCTCAATGGGGGAAATGAACTGATTGCTACAATCTTGTTCTGTAAATGATTTGATTGTCAATAGCAATTTGAAGTTATTGTCATTTCAGCATTACTAACACCACTCTATAAGGTATTGGCAGGCTTTCCACTGGCACTGCACAATTGCAATGCTGCTGATGTTGGATTGGGGTGAGCACAATAAAAAGTCTCACCTCACCAGGTTAAAATCTAACAGCTTTATTTGGAATTAGCTTTGAGTGCTGCTGCATCATCAATGACCTTCTTTCCATCATGTGAGCTGGCAGTTTGTGTGATGTTTAGTTCTACTTACAACTCCTCCATTATTGAAACAGTCTATGTCAATATTGTTGCTTGGGCTGATAAGCTGCAAGTAATATTTGTGCCAGGCAACAGCCATCTCCAACAGGAGAGAATTTAACCACCTGCACTTGATATTCAATGGCATTATCATTGCTTAATCCTCAGGAGTTATTGATCACAAACTGAACTAACGATGCAAAAACTGTAGCTATGAACAGGTCAGCGGCTGGGAATTCTAAGGCAAATAACTCACCTCCTGACTCACGAAGCCTGTCCACAATCTAATATTGATAAGACACCAATCAGAAATGTGATGAAAGAATTAAAAAAACACAAGTCTTGGTGGGCATGGTCTGGAGGGGATGTGGTTTGGAAGTCTGGTGGAGGAATGTAGTCAGATGGTTTAGTGATGTGTTACTGGGGTATGATTATTTAGGAGTTAGAAGTTGTTTTAATTATTTAAATTTTCCTGGGTAAATTCTTCTGAGTGAGCCAGAAACATCCAAAGTCTCCAATTTATATTGGGTGGTTGCCAATACAGGGTAATTGCGCATGAAGCAGTGGCCATGAAGTTCCCATTGGGGAGGGAGTTTGGGGATCCCTAATGCATCTTTTCAGGTACCTCTTGGTATGACAGCTACCCTCCCCTGAGTGGAGATCAGAAGTCATCAGCCATTGGAGATCTAGTTTTATCTGAATCTTTTTGAACTTGTTGAATTTTTCTAAAATACCAGGCACATATTCAACAGACATTGGTATTCAATTCAATTGCATTACATCAGTCAAACATTTGCCTATGTTGATTAAAAGTGAACAGCAGACTTGTATGTCCATCCACCAAATGTCTTACAGGTAGCACATACACACTGTGTCCAGGGTACTTCAGTGTCATATTGAGTCTAGAATTTTCCAGCTTTATTATAAGCGCCTGCAGTTCATGGTTAAGATTTTGTAGCTCTTGATTTTCTACAACTGTGATATTACGTTCCCTCACAGTCATGTCTCTTTCCCGACTCATAGAAGTCAGTTCTTCTTCAAGTTCTTTAATCCTGAAATTGAAATTAATTCCTGTTACATTAAAGTCTTGACATTATTATACACATACTATCTTAGATATCTCAATTATGATTCAAAATGATCATTTATGAAGCTGAATTTATTTTATGAATCATTTCCCTCACTCTGGATTTTTTGTCTACCTAATGTTTAGGCCCAGACTAAGAAGGTATTGCTGTCAGTGTTGCTGAACAAACAGGCTGATATCACATTTTGACAGAAATTGCAAATTTATCATTTTTGAGAATTCATAGCCTACAGTGCAGATAAAGTCATTCAGCCCATTGAGTCTGCACTGACTGTCAAAAGAACGTCCCATCCAAGCCAAATTGTAGCATAGCTAAGTGCTACACCTAACAATGCACATCTTTGGACTGTGGGACCAGAGCACCTGGAGGAAACCCACACAGACATGGAGAGAACGTGCATAATCCACACAGACAGTGACCCAAGGCCAGAATCAAACCAGGGTTCTGGAGTTATAAAACAGCAGTGCTAACCATTGTGCCACCGTGCACTCCCTAATCCAGCACTTCATTTTGAATGTTAATATGGCAAATCAGTGCTGTTGTGCTAACTTCTCTGTACATTTCTCAAACAATTCATGCTTTTGATATTACCTCTGCAAATATTCTTTCCTCATATGCTCCACCTTTTGACTTAACTCCAGATTATCTTCTTTCAGGTTTCTGTAAGCTTCATGAGAAAGGAATAAAATTTAGTTCACGGTTTGTTTTTCGCTAGATACACATCCTACAAAAGTGAAGTGAAATTAATGCATAACTTTTGTATCTCAAAAATAAACTGGAATAATAATTTTTTAAATCCTCTAACTGACTAAATTCAAATGAATAAAAACAAGCAAAATTGCTTAACATTACAATTATAAACAATTACAAATTCGTATTGCACCTGTCCCACATTATAGAATTAGGAATGGAATAGATGAGCATCAGAATAATACAGCATAAATTAAATGATAAATCTAATACAACATTTAAAAACTGCACCAACATATCCAACAATACATAAACATATTAATTTACGTAAGATTGCAGAAATCTATTAGATGTTAATGTAAACAGATATAATTTTCTTTTTCTCTAATCTCAATATTCTATAATCTCCCTCGACAAATGGACTTCCTCTATAGTGTGCAAAGTTTGCCAAATTACAACCAAAGAAGACCATGTAGCCCATTGAGTCTGCACCGGCTGTATGACAGTAGCCTATCCGGTCCACCCCACTGCCCTATTTCCATAACCTCACATGTTTACCATGGCCAATCCCCTGAACGTATACATTTTGGATAATTTAGCAGTCAATCCATCTAAGCTGCACATCTTTGGACTGTAGGAGGAAACCCACGCAGGCACAAGGAGAATGGGATATCATTGCTACTCTAACCTGTCTTTATTTGCTGTTTTGTACTCATCTCTGGGAAAGATGAGGTTCAACATAGAATCCCTACAGTGTAGAAAGGGACTGTTTGACCCATTGTCTCTTACCCAAGCTTACGCTGTATCAAAAGCTTTTACAGATTTTCAATGTAAGCAGTAGCATCCTATTTCACTTTCAAATGAAGTTGACGTGAGCCTCTTCTGAGTTGGAGACAACACGACTCAAACACCCTCTTTCGGGCAGATCTAACTTGATTACGCTCTCACTCAGATCCGTCCCTGCTTTCAGTCAGACCATATATTCATTTTAGCTTTATCTAGCTTACCTAACCCTACATTGGCAGAGCAATCCTTCACAGGATCAATGCACCCAGGTTTTCTGAGTGAGTCTAATGTGAATGAAGCATCATCAGTTTGTCCTGAGGGACTGTGTAACCTACCTGCCTCAGGCATTGGATTACTGAGTTTCATCGAGTCCCAGTCATCCATCTCCATGTGAGTCTTGGAACTACCTTGACTCACCAAATAAAAAACGAACATATCAGAGAGTGTTGGATAAATGGCACAACTCACTAAAAAAAATAAAAAGCACAAAGAGAACCAGCAAAGAAACACGGGCTGCACAGAATGAAGCTTCTTAAATTAGCGTCTCTAGTTTATGGAGGTGTAACTATATCTACAAGAGTACTAATTTGTACAGTATACCATTTCATTCCATTTATTATATCAAAGCACCTGGCAGTTCTTAACATTTAAACCAATACTATTTTCAAAGCTAAAGTTAGAAGATGTTGGAAAACCAGTTAACATTTAAGCGGAGAGGCACTGCTATAGTATTTTGGAGTGTAAATGTTAGTCACTTAGCAACCAGCCTGGTGAAGGTACGCACCTGAAACATCTGAACCTCTCTTTTTACTTATTGCTACTGACTTGCTACACATTTCCCGTTTTTGATTATATTTTAAATTTCCAAGATTTGCAGTTTGTCATTCCATTTATTTTAGTGTTTTGCAAAGCTTGCTCTGACTGAGCTCAGACAGAAAGGGTTATGCCAATAGCATCTGAGAAATGTTTTGATGCATTGCGATTGGATAAATCTTGCTGAGGTGAAATGGAAAAGAAAATTGAAGTTAGGCAGAACGTTTTCCCTTCTGTTGGCATTCTTGCGGATTGTCCTAATGAGTGTAAGACAAAAGGTTTTGATAAAAGAGACATTTTATCAGTAATACTCAAGTTCTGCTACTTGCTCATTCTTAAATCAAATTATTTTCTTTTGGTTATATTTAAGTCTGTTGAATATTTCTTAGTATTTAGTTTATAACTATACAAATGAAAAATACAACTAACTTAAGCCCAGAATGCTGAAGTGAAGATCGCCAAGGGATGCATTTGAAGAGTACTATTGGAGCGGAACCAGCTAAAACTGCACAGCTTGAAAGGTATGTTTATATAGTATCTTTAATATGAAGAAACATAACAAGGAACTTTACAAATAGGTGTAAGCAAAGAATAACTAAACCAAGAAGAGATCTTGATCAGTTGGGCCAGTGGGCTGATGCATGGCAGATGGAATTTAATTTGGACAAATGCAAGGTGATACATTTGGTAGATTGAACTAGGGCAGGACTTACTCAGTTAATAGTAAGACGTTGGGGAGAGTTTCAGAACAAAGAGATCTAGAGGTACATGTTCATAGCTGCTTGAAAGTGAAGCCACAGGTGGCAAGAAGGTGAAGAAGGCATTCGACATGCTTAGTTTCATCGATCAGAACATTGAATATAGGAGTTGGGATATTTTGTTAAAGTTGTACAAGATGTTGGTAAGGCCATAGTTGGAATACTGTGTGCAACTCTGGTCACCCTATTATTGAAAGGATATTATTAAACTAGAAAGAGTGCAGAAAATATTTACTAGGATGCTACTGGGACTTGATGGCTTGAATTATAAGGAGAGGCTGAATGGATTGGGACCTTTTTCTCTGGAGCGTAGGAGGCTGAGTGGTGACCTTATAGAGGTCTATAAAATAATGAAGGGCACAGATCAGCTAGATAGTCAATATCTTTCCCCAAAAGTAGGGGAGTCTAAAACTAGAGGGCATAGATTTAAGGTGAGAGGGGAGAGATACAAAAGTGTCCAGAGGGGCAATTTTTTCACAGAGTGGTGAGTGGCTAGAACAAGCTGCCACAGATAGTAGTAGATCAGGTACAATTTTATCTTTTAAAAAGCATTTAGATAGTTGCATGGGCATGATGAGTATAGAGGGATATGGGTCAGATGCAGGCAATTATGATTAGCTTCGGGGTTTTAAAAGAAAAGGGTGACATGGACAAGTTGAGCCAAAGGGTCTGCTTCCATGCTGTAAACCTCTATGATTTTGAGATTAAAGGATGTTAACATAAATTTGGTTACAAATATGGATTTGGAGTATATTTACAAAGAGAAACATGGAGAAACTCGATCATCAATAATAAGATTACCTGGTTTAAGTAAGGTGTATCATCTTGAAGTCAATAAAGGCCATTTAACTTCCCCTCCAAGAAGAATTAATACCAGTTGGTCATTGAACAATTAACAGTATCCCCATTTTGAAAGTGGGAAGTAGAATTTATTTCAGATGCTGTCAGACCTGCTTGCCAGTATTTTACTGGCATGCTCCCCAATTCCGGGATGGGCAAGGTTCACAGAACGGAATTCTCCGTTGGCCTAGAGCAGAATTTTACAAGCCTCATTCAAGCGAGGTCATAAAATCCTGGCCGCTGAGTTTATCCAGCATTTTCTGTTTTTATTTCAGAATTCTAGCATCCACGGTATTTTGTTTTCATATTGTATTAGTAGAATTTATGCTTCTTTTCACACTGATTTTTGTTTTTTTATTCCCAGCATCATTATTATTTGTTGTAGATAGGATCTTCAGCATTGATAATTATGGCAATTTTGCAACATATTGGATAACATCCATTTTAAAAATTAATCTTCATTTATCTTCAGTTCAAAAATAGGTTTTCTGTTTGACACTGCAAATATCAGTTTTCATGATTTGTGTGTTTTAGAGGTATAACTTTCAATTGCAGGAATTAAAGTGCTGAATGTAAGATAAATGGAAACATTTGATTGAGAAACTGATAAATAAGACTGAAATAAGTGCTATTAAAACAGACCTGGACTAATCACGGTTTAAAGGATTAGAGTGGGAAAAACCCAAACAATGCATCAGCCACCTTTGAGTTTTTGGTAGGGGCAGGAGATCTACAATTATTTCAATAGCTGAAGGGATTTGGGGTATTCATGTGGTTCCCAGATCAAAGAAACTAAAAGCACTTTTCTAAACAAGGGAATTTCTTGATGGGACCAGACAGTCTGGAAAGAGAATCACTAAGTCCATGAGAGAGATGAATTATTCTTGCAGGTTCCAGAACAAAGAGTTGTTTTGAAGGTAAAGAGTAATTAGTTTACATTTCTGTTTGGAGCATCCCAGGTATGTGATGTCGTCATGGAGGTTTACTTGATTTTAGTTTATCTATGAGCATTTTGCTCACAGAAGCAATTCAACTTTGGTTTTGTATAATTTGCAGTTCACTGTGCATCAAAGGAAGCAAAAGAGCTAGATGTCAGCCACTGCAAGCAGAGAAAATACTAATTTTATCATTCTCTATGTAGAATGAAAGTGGGAGCTCGCAGTCATTCCAGAGACACAATTCATAAGGGAAAAAGAGGTTGAAAGATTTGCCTAGCTTAAGGAAGTGGCTTGCCCACAGAAGGAAAAGAGTGGTTGTAGATAGGTCTTTTTCTGCATGGAGGTCGATCACCAGTGGAGTGCCCCAGGGATCTGTTCTGGGACCCCGGCTGTTTGTGATTTTTATAAATGACCTGGATGAGGAAGTGGAGGAATGGGTTGGTAAGTTTGCCAATGACACAAAGATTGGAGGTGTTGTGGATAGTTTGGAGGGATGTCAGAAGTTGCAACGAGACATACATAGGATGCAAAACTGGGTGAAGTGGCAGATGAGCATCAACCTGGATAAGTATGTGGTGGTTCATTTTGGCAGGTCAAATGAGATGATGGAATACAGTATTATTGGTAAGACTCTTAGCAGCGTGGAAGATCAGAAGGATCTTGGGATTTGGGTTCATAGGATTCTCAAATCAGCTTCGCAGGTAGAGAATATGATTAAGAAGGATATGGTGTACTGGCTTTCATCAATCAAGGAATTGAATTTAGGAGTTGGGAGATAATGCTGCAGCTGTATAAGACCCTGGTCAGACCCTACTTGGAGTACTGTGCTCAGTTCTGGGGTCACTTCATTACAGGAAGGATGTGGAAGCTATTGAAAGGGTGCAGAGGAGATTTACAAGGATGTTGCCTGGATTTGGTGGCATGCCTTATGAGGGTAGGTTGAGAGAGCTCGGTCTTTTCTCCTGTGACAGACGAAGGATGAGAGGTGACCTGATAGAGGTGTATAAGATGTTGAGAGGTATAGATCGGGTGGATTCTCAGAGGCTTTTTCCCAAGGCTGAAATGGCTGCCACAAGAGGACACAGGTTTAGGAGGCTGAGGAATCGGTGTAGAGGAGATGTCAGGGGTGAGATTTTCACTCCGAGGGTGGAATCGGCTGCTGGCCATGGTGGTGGTGGAGGTGGATTCGATAGGGTCTTTTAAGAGACTTTTAGATGAGTACATGGGACTTAGTAAAGTAGAGGGTTATAGGTAAATCATAGTAAGTAGGGATCTGTTTGGCGCAACTTGTGGGCCGAAGGGCCTGCTTCTGCTGCAGTTGTTCTATGTTCTAAGAAATCTAGAGTAACTCATGGTGAAAGCAAGCAGTTCAGTTCGGAATAAGCAAGAGGGAAAACTGCTAAAAGCTGTGGAACTGCTATGGGAAAGGAGAATAGAGCTATTAGAAACCGGGGTGATTGTAATTTTCTGCCACAGTCACTGAGCAGGAACTGCGAGTGAATTTCAGACTTGAACTGAGATGTCTCAGACCTTACAAGGCATTTGTAGGAAAGGTCTAGAGTTAGTCCAAGAAATTCAACAACCTTCAAGAACTCAATAAATAGCCAAAGATTTTTAAGGGACGAGTCTGTTTGGAAATTTGATGGTTCGATTATGGCTTTAACATATATGTGATTGTGCTTTATTGTAGCTTTCAAATATAAAGCATATGTAATTACCTAAAGTTTATTTATTAGTGTCACAAGTAGGCTAACATTAACACTGCAATGAAGTTACTATGAAAATCCCCTAGACAATCTTATTTATTACTGTTCACTTTACCTGATTCCTATATAGTAAAGTTTTTGTATTAAACCTTGGAATGTGTGGCTTCATCCTTTCGTCGAATAACTGGATGTTCAAATTTCTCTTTGAATGTTAAGCATCTCTATGGGGAACGTAATACTAAATCTTGTTCATAAATAAGGGTTTAAGTAGAGACAATGCCTTATTAAACTGCGATTGGTTTATAATGAAAGCTGAATCAAATAATTTATCTTAACTTTAATCATATGGGCAAAATAAATCATGACATCTTGAATTTAACCATCTACGGACATTGGAAATATTGTTTGTCCAAAAAGAATGAAATTTGAGTCAATAGTAAGGGAAAGGTAAAGGGTAAGTTCATAAGATATAGGAGTAGAATTAGGCCATTCGGCCCATTGAATCTGCTCCACCATTCGATCATGGCTAATCTGCTTCTCATCCCCATTTTCCTGCCTTCTTCCCATTACCCTTCAACCCATTACCAACTAAAAATCTATCTAACTCCTCCTTAACTTTACACAATATCCTAGCACCCACCATGCTTTGGGGGAGCAAATTTCACAGAGTCACAACCCTTTGGAAGAAGTAGTGTCTTCAACTCTGTTTTAAATTTGCTACCTGTTATCCTGAAACTCTGACCTCTTGACCTGGAATGCCCCACAACAGGAAGCATCTGCTCCATATCTACCTTATCTATACCTTTTATTATCAATGATGATAATAGGAACACTAGAATGTGCTAGTTTGATCTATTTAATAACATCTTATACCTATATAAACAGAACAAATCATATTCAAATTTAAATCTGGATGCTGATACATTATAGCAATGGGCTTTAGAAAAAGCATTTGGAAATATATAAAAGATTTTACTCAGACCTAATATTTCCAAAATGAACAAAGTAGTTTTATGTCACTATTTGAAAAATTTGATGTTCAGTTCACTTTACCTGCAGAATCCTTTTCTTCTGTAGCAGTTTGAAGAGTCTGAGCAAGGTACCAATATCCCATTTCACGCAGAACACAGCAAAATGACTTGAACACGTGAACATCAGCATTTTCAACAATCTCAAGAAGTTTGGCCACCTTCAGCTCTGCCTGGTCCTCCAACTGCATGAATTACCAATTACCCATGTTAGTTTGCTTGC
The DNA here is from genome assembly GCA_024679065.1 of Sphyrna mokarran. Lineage (NCBI taxonomy): Eukaryota > Metazoa > Chordata > Chondrichthyes > Carcharhiniformes > Carcharhinidae > Sphyrna > Sphyrna mokarran. The sequence continues at coordinate 29,939,156 of JAGIQG010000006.1, read as the reverse complement.
TGTCTTTAAAAAGATGTGTTTAAGTTGTATTTATTCTCACCATTAAATCCAGTTGTATTCTACTGTAGATTTCCATAGAGAAATTTAACATCTACACTGACCTTCATAACATTCAATACAGTTTCTGAACCAGACTTTCTGAGACTGATGGATATTTCCTTGGTGTAGACCAGGTGGTCACGTGGACACTGTGATAACCAGAATACATAAGGGGTCATGTGTCAGAAGCACAGGAATTCTCCCTGGAGCATGGGCGGACACACAGCATGAAAGAGCTCTGAGTATTCAATAAACTGTTACTTTTTGAACCCCTTGGTCAGCAGTCTTTGGAATGTCGAACTTCTATACTTGGAGCCTATTCCACAATCACGATTCCATAATAGAAATTCTCATTTGCTTAAGGTCTTGTTTATGTACTAAAAGATCCAAACGTCTCAGATCACATATCTATCGACTCAAGAACAGCGTCTTCCCTACTGCCATTAGACTTTTGAATGGACCTACCTTATATTCAGTTGATTTATCTCAACATCCTAGCTATAACTTTAACATTACATGCATGGCAATATAGTGGCCTAGTGTTTAGCACTGCTGCCTCTCAGCGCAGGGACCTAGGTTCAATTCCCAACTTGGGTCACTGTCTGTGTAGAGTTTTCATATTCTCCCCATGCGTGGGTTTCCTCCAGGTGTTCCGGTTTCCTCCCAAAGTCCATGTAGGTTAGGTGCATTGACCATGGTAAATTGCCCTCAGTGTCAATGGGACTAGCTAGGGTAAATGCATGGGTTTATGGGGATATGGCCTGGTGGGATTATGGTTGTGGCAGACTCAATAGGCAGAATGACTTCCTTCTGCACTGTAGGATTTTATGGATTCTGCACCCTCTTCTTTCGTTCACCACAATGAAAGGTATGCTTTGTCTGTATAGCACAAAAAACAATGCTTTTCATTGTATATCAATACATGTAAGAATAATAAATCAAATCAAATCTCCTATTCTCTAGTTTTACAATTACAATTTACATGAAATGAACAGCTGAAAACTGCATTTGCTATCGCATCCAATACTTTTCTAGCTTCATAGTTGTTAATGAATACTCGGTGTTATGTTAAATCATCTAAGCAGTCCCTATGATACAGCATTAAATAATAAAGCAACAACCAGGTTGTGATTAAAATAATTTTATCTTCAGATAACATTCAGCAGCTGAATCTAACTTATAAATTCCATCTGGCAAATATGGTTATAACTAGTTGTATTTAACTGAAACATTAAGATAACATCCATAAATTCTCAGAAACATTTCTGCTGTAATTTCAGTGAGATTGACAGAATCCTCAGAAACCTACACGTGTTTTATTTGCTTGTGCCATTTCTGCAGAAGTTCCACCAAATTTCAGCCAGAGAACCTAAGTGGAAATTTCAGTTGCTGTGCTAAAAGTGGAACAAACATTTAGGCCCTTAATTTACAAGTGGTGAAAAGATACAGGTTCTTCTCCACCATTTAATTTGATCATGCGGGTCCCCCCCAGCCGAGATATTTGAATCATTGATAGTCACTGATGAGGTGCCTGAAGATTGGAGAGTGACAAATATTGTGCCTTTGTTTGAAAAGGGCTGCAGGATAAAGCGTGGGATCTACTGGCCAGTAAGCCTCACATCTGTGGTGGGTAAGTTGTTGGGAAGTATTTTGAGAGATGATTTACAGGCATTTAGAGATGCACAAACTGATTAGGGATAGTCAGTATGGCTTTGTGAGTGGAAAATCATGTCTCACAAATTTGATTTTTTTGGAGAGGTAACCAAGAAGGTAGATGAGGACAGTGCAATTGATGTTGTTTACATAGACTTTAGCAAGGCCTTTGACAAGATACTACATGATAGGTGGTTGCATAAGGTTAAATCTCACGGGATCCAGAATGAGGTATCTAAATAGATACAAAATTGGCCTCTTGACAGAAGCCAGAGGGTGGTTATAGAGAGCTGTTTTTCAAACTGGAGGCCTGTGACCAGTGGTGTGCTCAGGGTTCAGTATTGGATCCACTGTTATTTGTCATTTATATTAATGACTTGGATGAGAATATAGGAGACATTGTTAATAAGTTTGCAGATGACACCAAGATTGGTGGCGTAGTGGATAGTGAAGAAAGTTGTCTCTGATTGCAATGGGATCTTGATCAATTGGGCCAGTGGGCTGACGAATGTCAGATGAAGTTTAATTTAGATAAATGTTAAGGTGATGCATTTCGGTAGATTAAACCACGGCAGGACTTCCTTAATTAATGGTGGGCATTAGGGAGAGTTTCAGAACAAAGAGATCTAGAGGTACATGTTCATAGCTCCTTGAAAGTGGAGTCATAGGTGGATAGAGTAGTGAAGAAGGCATTCAACATGCTTGGTTTTATTGGTCAAAACATTGAATATAATATTTGGGACACCTTGTTAAAGTTGTACAAAACATTGGTGTGGCCACACTTGGAGAACTGTGTACAGTTCTGATCACCCTATCAAAGAAAGGATATTATTAAACCGGAAAGGGTGAAGAAAAGATTTAGTACGATGCAACTGAGATCTAATGATTTGAGTGATAAGGGGAGGCTAGATAGACTGGGACATTTTTCTCTGGAGCGTAAAAGGCTGAGGGGTGATCTTATAGAAGTCTGTAAAATAATGAGATCAGCTGGATAGTCAATAACTTTTTCCAAAGGTAGGGGAGTCTAAAACTAAAGGGCATAGATTTAAGGTGAGAGGAGAGAGATACAAAAGCTTCCAGAGGGGCAATTTTTCCACACAGAGGGTAGTGAATGTCTGGAACATTCTGCCAGAGGTAAAAGTAGCAGAGCCGGGTGCAATTTTGTCTTTTAAAAAGCATTTAGATGGTTACGTGGGTCCGATTGGGTATAAAGGGATATGAGTCAAATGTGAGCAATTGGGATTACTTAAGTGTTTAAAAAAAAGGGGGTAGCATGGACAAATTGGGCAAAGGACCTGTTTCTAGCTGTAAACCTCTATGATTCTATTTGCAGCCAGAACTCCCTTCTTGCTTTAATCCATAATGACCGATAGTCATGTCAAACAAAAATAAATTAATTTCAAAGAACAAAACAGCACGGGAAACAGGCCCTTCGGCCCAACGAGCCCGCGCCGCCACCCTGATGTTCCCACCTCTACCCATGATCCCTGTCTATGTATATAGATCTATGCATTGGAACCAAATTTGCGAGACAATTTAGCGACAATTTGTTTTGCCAATCAGCCTAAGGACACACCTTTAGGTGTGGGTGGAAACCGGAGCCCCCAGAGAAAACCCACGCAAGCAGTCCTGCAATCCCAAAATACAGCACATTCTGGAGGTAATGAGTTCCTCGTTGTTACAAAAAAAAAGTGCTTTTGTTCCTGAATAGTCTAACTCTAAATATCATGTCCCTTTGCTTTTGATTACCCCACAGAGGAAGTCATTTCTTCATCAATTCCTTTTAACAGCGTCATCACCTCGATCTGGCCCTATATCACTCTACATTTCTCCCTGTTGTAACCTAGTGCCATGAAGAGCACAGATCTTGAAACTTATGGTGGAATTACAAAGGCTAATATCCACTAATAGAAACCCCACCCCTTGAAGTAACCTGTTCAGTAACCATACCATTAGGACACCCCTAGGAATGGCATGGTGGCACAGTGGTTAGAACTGCTGCCTCACAGCACCAGGGATCTAGGTTCAATTTCAGCCTTGGGTGACTGTGTGGAGTATGCACATTCTCCCCATATCTGTGTCAGTTTCCTCCGGGTGCTCCAATTTCATCCCACAGTCCAAAGACATGTGAAGGTTAGGTTGATTAGCTATGCTAAGTTTGACCCTTAGTGTCAGGGGGATTAGCAGGATAAATATGTGCAGTCAAGAGGATAGTGCCTGGGTGAGATTGTTGTTGGTGTAGACATGAAGGGCTGAATGGCCTCTCTGCACTGTAAGGATTATATGATGATCCTGGACTCTAGGCTGATGCTCTAAACTCCAGGCTAAATCCTGTTCTGTTCCAATTCAAACATTGACAAACTAAATTAACGAAGTATAATGAAATTTCAATGAAACACTACAGAATTGTCACTAAAATGGATATTTCAAAATAAAATATGGCTTTAGTAAGGAAAGGGAAGATAGGTACACTTTGAGTCAGTAATATTTGCTGATCATTCTGATAAGCACTCAGAGAATAGACCATTTAAAGTTGCAGTATTATTTTCACAGGAAATGTTGGAAATATCCCACAGACCAACTTGGCATCATTAAAGAGATAAAAGGTTAAGAAAAAAGCAAGTTAACTGTTGGTCACATCCATTCAATTACACACCAAATATTCACCTTTCTTTCTCTTTATAGATGCTGTGTATTTGCAGCATTTTCTGTTTGTACCTCAAATTTCCAACATTTACATTTTCACAGATGCTGCACTGAGAACCAAGTGAAAAGGACTTAGCTGCATTAATTATGGGATTAGCTGTGGCAGAGATCCAGTAAAGGCTCCAGTCGCAAGCACATGACTGGTCTTAGAATGACTAACAATTACTGACAATTAAAAAGTTGGAGGGCAGCTCAGAATCTGAACCTGTTGGCAGCCTCATTAATCCTTGCTGGAAAAGAATCAACCTTAGAAAATTATGACTTGACTTCAGTAAAAACATTTCTAGCTTGCACTTTTTACACAGTGTGATGATTGATAACAAAAAAACAGAAGCAACGCAAGAGTGAAAATCAGGAGGAGTCTGGACACGAAATATAGACAATGGAGGAGGCCATTTGGCCCTTCCAGCCTGCTCTGCCACTCATCACAATCGTGGCTGATTGTCCAACTCAATAGCCTAATCCTGCTTTCTCCCCATAACCTCTAATCCTATTCGCCCCCAAGTGCTACATCTAGCCACCTCCTGAATACAGTCAATATTTTGTCATCAGCTACTTTCCATGGTGAGGCACAGGGTATATAGGGAGAAATTGTTCCTGTTGGTGGGAGAGTTGTGAAGCAGACAGTACAGATTTAAGTAATTGGTGAAAGAAGCAATGCTGACATAGGGAAAAGCTTCTTTAAATGCAGGAAGTTATTCGGATTTCCTATGCATTGCCTGAACGTGTGGTGGAGACAGATTCACTGCTGCTGTTCAGAAGGGAATGGGATCACTGAAAAGATAAGTTTTGCTGAGCCATAGAGAGAAAATTGGGGGAGTGGCACTGTTGTCATCAGTGTATCTTCACATACTGTTTTTCACCCTTTGGTGAATAGTGGAGAAAGTGAAGAAAGGATTTCCAAGCTGTTTATCAATTAGTTGAACGCTCCTTCCAAGGCTAACAAGTCCTGGTGTTAAACTCAAACCCGGAGCTTCTGACCCAGTAGTAGGGATACTACCACTGCAACACAAGGTCCCCTCCTGGTGAGTGGCACTAAATAAATCACTTTGTAGAGAGCTACTGCAGAGAAGAAAGCCGAATGACCTCATTTTGTTCTGTAACCATTCTGATTTAGTGCAAATGAAAGAAAAAAGAATCCTGAATTAAAGCGATCAGCACAAAAAGCAATTTGAATGTTGAACTCTAGGAGCAAGGTATCCCCCCTCACCCCTTCTCCCAGTCACTTTGGCATTGTCACAAAGTTACCATGAGGTAAACATTGTTATCACAGCTTGGTAGGGCTCCTGCTCTGTCCAAGACCACAAGGAACTACAAAAGGTTGTGAATGTAGCCCAATCTATCACACAAACCAGCCTCCCATCCATTGACACTGTTTAACTTCCTGCTGCCTCAGAAAAGTAGCCAATATAATTAAGGACCCCACACATCCTGGACATCCTCTCTTCCACTTCTTCTGTCGGGAAAAAGATACAAAAGTCTGAGGTCATTTGCCAACTGGCTCAAGAATAGTTTTTTCCCTGCTGCTGTCAGACTTTCGAATGGACCTACCTTGCATTAAGTTGATGTTTCGCTGCATCCCTAGCTTTGACTGTAACACTACATTCTCCACTCTCTCATTTCCTTCTCTATGTACAGCACGCAAGAAGCAATACTTCTCACTGTATATTACATGTGGCAAATCTTTGTTTTGAAATACTATTCCTATCTCAGAGTTACAAAGCCAATGTGCAGAGAGAACAGGGCAAGCCCTTAATCCATAAATCCAATTCACGGTCCCCACAAAAGGGGCATACTATATCCAAGCTGACAAGAACAGGCATTAACTACACCTGATCTCTCGCTTTATTTTAGCCAAAACGCTGAGCAAAGACACCGAGGCCCTTCTCCCACTCTTAAAGGCCTCCCGCTTTCCAATCTGGTATCTCCTAGCCATTTCAGAGTGAACGGGTGCTCCAATTTCCAATGGAGGAAGAAGAGAATCCTACCTCAATCTGTCCTATTTGGTCAGTGGTTAAGATTCCCTTCTCCTTCAAACTCCGATACAAAGGAGGAGACAGCTTGAGTTGTTTGACCAGGAAAGGTTTGTACGATCGAATTACATTGGAATGGAAGTTAGCTCTTCTGCCAGTCTTATCACCTAATTTTAAAGAGATACAAGAATGATTATTAAACTCCTGCTATGAGGACAGAGATGTTACTCCTATTCTGTTTTCCCACCAGATTAAATACACGACAGCCGAGTGGAATAGGCACTGACTGGATAATTCTAGTAACAAACTGTAGCATCTCCATCCAAGCCAGAACTGAAAGCACCATCTGTGACAGAGACTAAGGATTAGGTGCAGTAACTCACAATGATTCGGCTGCTCTGTAAACGTTACTTTCTTCTTGCGGTTGTTGACCGATCTGGACATTGCTTCAAGATCACCTGGGATTTGTGAATTTACAAGAGTGATGACGCGGCACTGGCATCATCTCGTAATGCAGAGCCTTTGCAGCCCAATCCTCCAGGAGCTTTCTCCCATCTGAAGTCCCAGCGACCTTGTAGCCCCACCTCAGGAAAGCTTACTCACCGGTAAGTTAATGCCAGCAGTTATTAACACCAAAGGCAGGAGAATGTGAAATTTGTCCTCTGTTTGTTGTGTGTAGTTGCTAGGTAGCATTAGGATTTAAGTGAGAGTTACTTAGCAGAGCCAAGAAAGGGTAATCTCACAATAAATAAGGAGCTGTAGGAGCTTCCAGAACCCAATGACGGAACCATCTAACATTAATCTTTTTCAGGCAAGGAGGAGGGTTAGTTTAATCTTATTAATAAGCAGATTTTTTTAATCATTGGGACGTGGACATCGCTGGCCAGCATTTATTGCCCATCCCTTGAACCGAGGGGCTTGCTAAGCCATTTCAGGTGGCAGCTGAAAGTTTATCCCATTGCTGTGGCTCTGGAGTCAGATGTAGTCCAGATTTCCTTCCCTAAAGGACATTAGTGAATGAGGTGGGTTTTATCGACAATCACCAATGGTTTCATGGTCATCTGTAGATTCTTAATTCCAGATATTTTTATCGAGTTCAAGTTCCACCATCTGCCGTGATAGGATTCAAACCTGGGTTCCCAGAACATTAGCTGAGTTTCTGGATTAATAATCTAGCGATAATACCACTAGGCCATCGCTTCTTAACAACATATTGTTTTAGGCTTTCACTGGGATCAGAAAGGAGGGATTGCCCGAAAGGAGGGTAATTATTATGAAGAGGAAGCTAAGCAGATACTTGCAATGTGGGTTTTGTTCAAGAGGTCCCCTGAGGTGTGGTGATCCTCAGGTTAATTCACAACCTGTCAGCTGCCTCTCAAAAGGCAGGGGCGGGGGGGGCAGCCTATGACCATTTGGAAGTGTGGTGACATTTACAAGCACACAGAGTGGAGAAGGAATGGAAGGATCCAATTCTTGAGGCTCACATCGACTTTAGGTTCTGCTGACTGAGTCTGAGGGACAGGGTACAAATTAAAAAGCAAAACTACAAAGTAATGATCTCTGCATTACTACCTGAGCTTGCGCGCAAATTCCATAGAATCAAAGAGATTAGAGGTTTCAACGCATGGCTGAAAGAATGATACAGGCGGCAGAGTTTTCAATAGGATACTGACACCAGTACAGAGAGAAAGAGGAAACTGTACCGTTGGAACAGACTCCACTTACACAAGGTTGGAAGCTATGTCTGGTGAATTAAATAACTGAAGCTTTATAGAGGATATGGGAAAAAGGGTAAGTGGAAATGTCTTAAATCTGAAAAGGCAGACTAGCAATTTGAGTAAAATGGAGCAGATTGTGTCAGAAAGGAACAGATAGGGCAAAGCTAAGAAATAAGAACAAAAACCATTGGTGGGAGTAATAAATAGGCCTAACAGTAACCATAGAGTTGGGCAAAGAATAAATCACAGAATTAGTGCAGTCTGTACAGGGACAATACAAAAGTATTGGGGGATTTGAATCTTAATATAAACAGGCAAGATCAAACTTCTGAAATTAGCTTGAAGGGCAAGTTTATGTAATAAATTGTCCCAGACAATGTTTCAGGGAAGCAACTACTGAACGGGATCTAGCATCATGCAATGACATTGGGTTAATTAGTTATTTTATAAAAAGAGATCCTCAATATCAGGGGTTGGCACAGTGATTAGCACTGCTACCTCAAGCACCAGAGACCCGGGTTCAATTCCAACCTTGGGTCACTGTGCAGAGTTTGCACATTCTTCCCATGTCTGCCTGGGGTTTCCTGCAGGTGTTCTGGTTTCCTCCTACACTCCAAAGATATGCGGGTTAGGTCGATTGGCCATACCAAATTGCCCCTTTGCGTCAGGGGAACCAGAAGGGTAAATACATGGGGTTATGGGGATTGGGCCTAGGTGAAATTGCGTTTGATGCATTCTTGGTGAGCTGAATGGCTTCCTTCATAATAGGGATTCTCTAGGAAATCTAATATTAAAAGAGCATTCCTAACGATGTGTTGAATCTGAAATTAAGGTCTTAGATTTGACTGAGGTAACTTTGGAAATGAGAATAAATGATACAGCAACGTAGAAACTAGAAGCAGGAACAAAGAACAGTACAGCACAGGAACGGCCCTTCAGCTCACCAATTCTCTGCTGACACAGATCCTCTCTAATCTAATATTTTCTTGCCTCTACATGGTTTGTATCCCTTTATTTCCTTTATTTATATCTATCCCTATGTCTCTTGGACATTGTTATAGAATCTGCTTCCACCACCTCCTCCAGCAGCACATTCCAGGCACTCACCGCCCTCTGAGTGAAAAACTTGCCCCTTACGTTTTTTTTAAACTTTCTTCCTCTCACTTTCAACCTGTGCCCCCATGTAATTGGCCCTTTCACTGTAGGTAAAGGATTGACTATCACTTTATCCAAGCCTGTTAGAATCTTGTCAACCTCTATCAGGTCCGTCCTCGTTCTCCAGCACTCCAATGAAAACAGTCCAAGTTTCTTCAATCTTTCTTCATAATTCATATCCTCCAAACCAGGCAACATCCTTGTAAGTTAGGTCACTCAGCCCTTTGAGCTGCTCCGCCACTCATTATGATCATCAAATTCAATATCCTGATTTCGCCCCCTCTTCTTTTCATATCCCTTGATCTTTTTAGCCCCAAGAGCTAGATTTCTTCTTGAAATCAGATGTTTTGACCTGAACTAGTCTGTGTTAGTGAATTCCATCAATTTACCACCCATTAGATGAAGAAATTTCCCCTCGTGTCAATTCTAAAAGGTTTACTACTTATCCTCAAACTATGACCCTAGTTCTGGACTCCACCACCAGGGGAATATTTTTTCTGAAACTACTTTGTAATCCTGTTAGAATTTTATAAGTTTCTATGAAATCTCATCTTTCTCTTCTAAACTCAGTCATAACATTCAGATCTACAGGCCAAGTGCTGGCAGATGGGATTAGGAGGGCAGTCAGGTTTTTCCTCATGAATTACTACAGACTCGATGGGCCGAAGGATATCTTCTACACTATACGAATCTGTGATTTGGGATGAATCCCATTGTAGCAGATGGTGAAATTTTAATCCACAGTGTCAGGCACCGGGTTCAATCCCCAGCTTGAGTCTGTGTGGAGTTTGCACATTCTTTCTTTGTTTGCGTGGGTTTCCTCCCACAGTCCAAAGATGTGCGGATTAGGTGGATTGGCTGTGCTAAATTTATCCTGTGTCAGCGGAGTTAACTAGGGTAAATGCATAAGGTTATGGGGATAGGGCCAAGGTAGGATTGTGATCAGTGCAGACTTGATGGGCCAAATGGCCTCCTTCTGCGCTGTAGAATTCTATGATTCTAATACAAATCAGAAATTAAGAATCTACTAATGACCATGAAACCATTGTTGGAAAAAAAACCCATCTGGTTCATTAATGTCCTTTAGGGAAGGAAAGCTGCCATCCTTATCTGGTCTGGCCTACACATGACTTTAGAGCCACAGCAAAGTAAGTGATTCTTGAATGGACGAGCAAACTATAGTTCAAACTCAGGCCCAACAGGCAATGTTCACACTCCACGAATAAGTTAAAGATCACGACTCACAGGATGGGACAATATATTAGCATAGATGGAAGACAGAGTGACTCTTAGCAGAGGTTGATTTTGATTAGGATCAATAGAGACTGCTGGAGGGAAGGTTGTTCATAAAACTTTAAATTTTATTAAACATTCTGACTCTGTGTAGGGTAAGGCTTAGCCAAAGGTTTCACCTACAGCTAGCTCACAGCATACTTTGTTGCCATTTGATCTTACATCACAAATGATATAGACTGTCTATTTACGTGACCCCTTTACACTATATTCTACTCGAGTTCCTGTCTCTGTTCAGTACATTTTCCTATTACTTTCAGGATGGCAAGCTGTAACTGATACTTGGGCCTGAGCTACTTACAAGCTATTTTTAGTAACTTGATGAGGGAACCAAGTGTAAACCTTCATACCATCCTTACAGTGCAGAAGGAGGCCATTTGCCCATTGATTTTGCACTGATAACAATCCCACCCTGTAAGCCTGTGTATTTACCCTGCCAATCCCCTTGACATTAAAAGGGACAATTTAGCATGGCCAATGCACCTGCACATCTTTTCTGTGCTTTGGTGGGGTAATGACCATCATTTCTTTGAGAAATTGGAATTTATGACTCTTGGGTAAAACGAGGTCAGCCAAGCAAGAGGTTGGAGTTCAGATTCTGGTATGATAGTCATACCCTGCTGCCTTGCCACACTTCCAAACCCTGTGGGATCATCTTCTGCAACCTCAAAAGCAGATGGGCTGATGTCTTCCGTGTTGCTGATAGTTCACCCCAGATGTTTCTGTCCAGAGATACCTTAGTTATGGTAAGCAAGTGGCTGGGAATCTGATTAAGAGTAAGTGTTTTGAGTGGATGGCTTTTGGGCTGCTCTAAAGGTGATGGATTAGGTTTAAGCACTTCCACTGGAGCAGGGGAACTTTAGCTCTGCTACACTTTCTTCCATGATGTGGCATGTAACATTAAGGACTCACATTATCTAATCTATCATCTGATACTTCATATGTCTTTAGCAGGACTCAAAACATGAAATGTAGATGGGTTGTAGCCTTCTACAGGCAGAATCTTAGACACCTGTATGCTGCACCAGTGATGTTTTATAAAAGAGATCAAGATGCTGCATTCCATGGTTTCATTATATTTTGTCCAGTGGGTGTTCTAGAAGTTAGATTATCTTGTGGTCATCAATTACTAGAACACAGGCTTGTTTAAACATTGGCTGTACAACTCTGTGCAGGATGTATTGTAAAAGGGGGGGGGGGGGAAGAAAGAAAATTACTATACCATCTGGCTGATTAGAATTGTCTGTGGTGTTTGGTGGGGGGGGTCTGTACTGACTGCTCACACTGCAAGCACTTTGGCTAGTGGAAGGTGGGTAAGAGTTACTGTCCACAGCTGTTGCTTGGGGCCCTTGTAGGCATTAGAGCTGGTGGAGTGTCAAAGAAAGTGGACACTGTCAGATGATTTACTTGAGTAATGTTGGCATGAGGGTGGCAGAAGAGTAGGTCAAACCTTTGCTAGGAGTAGAAGCCAGCTGTTATCCCATATGGATATGGGATATGATGATCTGGTTCAAATCTACCAAAATGCATCACCTTATGTTTTATCTAAATTAAACTCCATCTGTTATTTGTCAGCCACTGGCCCAGTTGATCAAGATCCCTTTGCAGGGAATTAATAGCCTCTTGCTCAGCTAGGAGGAACTTAATAGGTTCATTTGCACAAACCAAACCATGGGAGGGAGAGTCAACTATCTTGCTTGCAAGGGAAATCAAGAGTTATGGGGGCAAATCAGAATGGAGGATCAGATTTTGTGCTGAATGGCATACTTCTGTTTCTAGTGTGCTAGCAAGGAAAGCAGAGATAAGATAGCTCCTTTTGTTCAAGGGTAATAAGTATAGCATAAAAACTGTGGATATAGGTTTCTATTCACTAGAAGGGCAAGGCAAAAACTTAACTATTTGCATTCTGACTCATTAAAATCAAACATACTGAATTTGAATCAGAACTAATCTTGCAGACAATGCAGGGACTCTACAAATTGAAACTTCAAAAGTAAATGTAGGAAGCTATTAAATTTTACTGTAATTCCACAAGGACAACAATGCCATTGAAATTTCAGAAAATTTGAAGCAGAACCTATTACTTGCCCCCAGATCATAAATGGACTTTCCAAAACAGGGCATCCAGATTCTGGTGGACTGGTTTGGTGACTCTGCAGAGGAAGTAATTCCAAAGCAAGATATTGAATCCTCAAACCCAAAATCAGTGGAATCACAGGGCTGAAAAGGAAATGCCCAAAACCTGCAGCACCTGCATACAAATGAGCTGGGAATACTTGAAATGAGAATTTAGCAGATCTGAATTAGACATGAGAAATTCTAAAGTGACAATAGGAATCCCTAGGAATAGTCCTTAGCAAAAACTAAAATGATCAGGTGTAGTTGCAGAGCTAAAAGACAAGCCCAAAAATAAATGGGAATAGTAAAAAAATGGCAAGTAGGAATGCCTACTCCATGCAATAAAGATCTCAAACCAGCAGATGATCATTCTGCAGACAAGATGCAGCACTTAAAGCCTCCAGACTGCTGAATTGATTCAGAGACATGAATAGTGTCTATTCAGAGACTAGTGATAAAGACTAATTACACTGTCTTCCCAAGTAAGGAGCCACATGTGGGACTATACACCAATAGGTTTGAGTCAGCTTCTACCTACATTTGTAATTAGTTCAAGTGTCAAAGACTGCTAACCAAAGATTTCCTATTGAGTTGCAACCAACATCCTTCAAAAATTCCTTTAGGAAAATGGTACAAATTAGATCATTTTAAAGGCATCTGGGCAACCAGATGGGGTGACCCCCATCAGCCAGGCCCATCTGCAAGAGGAGATCTTATGTTCTTGGTGCAAGGGAGTGCAGATAGAGCTTACTTCTGATGCTTATATTTGAAATAATATACTTGCTTTTAAAAATAACTTTATTTAATAAAAGATAAAAATGTTTAAAAGTGGGGTTCAGACAATATTGCTGATTGAAGCATTTAAGAGGACATCAGTGGTTTTGACAAATTGGAAATAACAACAGATGTCAGTTGCAAGATGGTGCTGATCTTCATTTGGCTGTTTCTAGCATACTTGTTCTTAACAGTCTGCATAAAAAGAAAGGATTCTTTAGCAAGTCATGCATCATGACAAATTATCCAGCAGCCCATTCTAAAATCTCTGGAAGTGGAGTTATTCAGGTGCCAGTTTTTGCTGAATGAATGCTTGAAAACCTCAACTGGGAGGTTAACAATACTTCACTCAGGTCAGAGTGAGAAAATGCAGGAGTATTTCCTCCTTGGGAAATCTAATGCCACTCCAGAGCTATTTACCAAGGTACCATCCAAGTACATTGGAGAAACAAGATGCAGCTTGTGGAATTGCCCAAGAGAAAAGTGTCTCAAGCTTACCATGTGTTTAGTCATGTGGTTATTAACATGTACAACATTCTTAGCCATGTGCCGCATAACAGGAAGTAGCTCCTCTTCTGGATAGCCCAGATAGTACTGCAAGAGGTGTGTCTGAAAAGCAACAAGCCAGGATTTAGACATCACAACCTTTGCAAGCATTCTCTTCAATGTAAAACATGTACTTACCCATTCACCACAATTCAGGAGTTTCTGAGCAAGGCAGAAGGCAGATGCAGCAATCAGAGATGGAGGATAATGCACCATCTCATAGTCGCCCATTGTCAATTCCATCAGATATTTGGCAAGAACATGTTGTTCAGTGCTAGCCTGAACAGAAAAGACTGATTAAAAATACATTATACCAGATGTTCAAGTGACCAACTATTAGTAACTTGTCCATGCAACAGAACAAACTAAAATTATGCTGTTCATGCTATGACTTCATGATTCTAATACATGAGATGTTTGATCATTAAATCCTACTGTGCAGAGGGAGACTGACCCATCAAATCTGCACTGATCAATAGGCTAGACTATGCCTGCAACCCCATGTATTTACCCAGCTTTAACCATCAAGGGGCAATTTAGCATGATCAATTTATGCAATCCACATCTTTTAGACTGTGGGGTGAAAATGTAAACTAATAGACAATGACAACACCCCCTCCCACCAGGCTGGAATTGAACCTGGATCCCTGGTGCTGAGGTAGCAGTGCTAACCACTGTACTGCCTACTGCTCCAAGAAGAGAGACCTCAATTTCATTTGCCCAAAAACTGGTAAACTAAACATTACAGCACAGGAACAGACCCTTAAATTTGCCAAGCCTACACTTACTATGCTGCCTAACTAAAACCCCCTACTCTTGAGGACCATATTCCTCTGTTCCCATCCTATTTAGATGCCCCTTAAGTGGATACAGTATTTCCCCTGGCCACAAGTTCCAGGCACCTACCACCCTCTTAAAATCTGCCTCATACATCTCCTTTAAATCTGTGCTTCTAGTAACTGACTCTTCCACCCTGTGGAAAAACTTCGACTATCCATGCCTCAATCTTATATAGACTTCTGTCAGGTCTCCCCGCAACATCCATCATTCCAGTGATAACAAACCAAGTTTCTCAAACCTCTCCTCAGCTAATGCCTTCCATACCAGGCAACATCCTGGTAAATCTTCTGTACCTCTAAAGTATCCACACTTTTCAGGTAGTGTGGCAGCCAGAATTGAACACTATATTCAAGTGCAGCCTAAGTTGCAACATGACCTGCCAATTTTTAAAATTCAATGCCTTGGCTGAAGGCAAGCATGCTGTAGGTCTTCTTGACTACCTTCTACACTTGTGTTGCCACTTTGACCTGTACACCCAAATCCTTTTGCCCATCAATACTATTAAGAGTTATCATTTACTGTACATTTCCTATCTTTAACCTTCCAAAAATGCATGACCTTGTTTGTCAGGATTAAACTCCATCTGCTATCTCTGCTCAACCTATATCCTGCTGTACCCCCTGATAGTTCTCATGCTATCCACAAATCCATCAACCTTGGAAAGTTATATTTTCCTCCAAATCATTTATATTACAAATGATTAAAAGATCCCAGCACTGATCCCTGAGGACCACCACTTGTCAGTCCTCCATTCAGAAATACAGCCTTCCACTGCTACCCTATCTTATGATGAGTCAGTTCTGTATTCTTTGCCAGGTTATCCTGATCCCATGTGACCTCATGTTCAGTGCCAGTCTGCTATGAGGGACTGAGTCAAAGGCCTTACTGAAATCCATGTAAGCATGCACTGCCCTACCAATCTTCACTTCCTCAAACAATTAGTGAGGCATGACCTCCCCTTCACAAAACCATGTTGCCTCTCACTAATATGTCCACTTATTTCCAAGTGGAAATAAATCCTGAAGAATTCTCTTCAATAATTTTTTACCACTGATGTAAGGCTCAGCCTGTAATACCTAGATTATTCTTGTCATCCTTTTTAAGGAAAAGGAACAACACTGGCTATTCTCCAATTCTCTGGGACCTCCCTTGTAGCCAGTGAGGATACAAAGATTTCTCTCAAGATCCCAGCAATTTCCTCTTGTCTTAGTATTTTGGGGATTTGTCTACCTCAAATGTTTCTGAAGGACCCCAACATCTCCTTTTTGATCAACATAATTATTGACCCCTTTTCCCAGGCTCCTAATCCATCACCAAGACTTGGTGCAGTACTCTGAGTAATGATGCAAAATACTTTTAATACCTTGCCCATTTCCCCTGGCTCCATGCATAGATTCCCTCACTAATCCTTAAGTGGGCCAGCCCTCTTGCTCTACTTTGTAGAAAGAGTTGGGATTTTCCTTAATCCTGCTGGCCAATGCTTTTGTGACCCCTTTTTGCCCTCCTTGTTTAAGATTCATTTTCCACACTTGCTTCATGTGTTCTCAGCCTCCTAGCTTTGATGAATGCTTCCTTTTCTGACTAAGTCACAATATCTTTTGTTATCCAAGGCTCCAAAAATTGCCATATTTGTCTTTCAGCCTTATAGAATGTGCTGGTCCTGAATTCCTACTAGAACTAAACTGGAACCTGGTGGAGATCCTGATAAAAGCAACAGGTTAGAGATGTTCATCTCAATAGAGACTGGAAGCTTACTTCTACAACTTTTGATGCTCTTCTGAGAAAGTGTAGTGGAAGTGGTTTGCCCAGAGAAAAGTCAAGTTTCTTTAAGATGGACCTCTCCATTTGCCGTATTTGAGCACTAGAGCAAGTATCATCAGTGATGATGACAAAGTCCCCAATTTCTGGAGGGTAAATCTCTTCATATTTGGAAGCAACAAGCATTGCTGTTACACCAACAAGTTGTAGATGATTCTTTGTTACTGGATTAACCTAAGAAAGTAGTCACAGTTGTTAGTGTTTTGCAGAGCTTTGATTACCAGATCTGAATTTTGATATTGGGCTAGGTCAATGAAGCAAATTCAAATCAAAAATTTAAGCAAATGTTTACATCATGTTGACTACAGGCTATACAACAGTCAAGAGTATAGTATTCATCAAGAAGTTCAAAAAAGTTTCTTCATGATCAGAATAGTTGAGTGAGCCAATTTACATAAGGGAACCAAGAACAGCACAAGGCCAGAAAAATCTTACCTGAAGAAATCTGTCCAAAATAGATACCGTCAAGTACATAGTTTCTTG
Organism: Sphyrna mokarran; assembly: GCA_024679065.1. Classification (NCBI taxonomy): domain Eukaryota; kingdom Metazoa; phylum Chordata; class Chondrichthyes; order Carcharhiniformes; family Carcharhinidae; genus Sphyrna; species Sphyrna mokarran. The sequence goes on along the minus strand of JAGIQG010000006.1, from coordinate 29,922,040 downwards.
AAGCAACTTAAATTTCACCTGAACTTGCACAAGCCAGTCAATTAGGATAGCACGCATGCTTCCAGTTATCTTCTGTCCCCTCAGGTAGTTTGGCCTCACTGCCTGCTTGGTCTAAATAATAAACACTTGTAAATAATTGGCCTGCTAGCTACATGTTTCAAGTATTAAGAGGATTTCAACAAGTGGGAAATGTAGGTATTTATTTACTAGTAGATATTATAGATTCTCAATCATCAATTGAGAGATATTTGGTGTTTATTGGAAGAGCTTCTCCCACTCTCCTGCACCAAGTCCATAACTGGTTGGGACCATGTCATCATATCTCATACCTAACCGTGTTAGACTGTTATATTTTCTTCCATTAATGGATTACTAGTTAAAAAAACTTAGAAGAAAATATAGTATTATAGTACAACATAGTATTAGCCATAGACCTTCCCAGTTACTCAAGGTTTTCATTCTTACCACCCTAAAAGCAGTTTATTACTAGGCAAGACCTATGCCTTCATGGTTCAGAGGAAGGAAAACTGACCTCAAGTTCCCTCAAATATTTGTAGATGTCTTTAACATATTCACTGCACAGCACTGTATTGTTGCCATCCTTTATATCAACATCTTCAACAGGTAAGATTTCATTAGAAAAGGCTTCACTTGGCTCTTCAGATGTACATACCGAAATGTCCATTGGGGATGGAGATGGTGGAACCTGGTACAATGGATACAGCATGTTAACTAAATGAAGTGAATTGACAGTCTAGACATGGAGCACAAGTCAAAACTTAATGTACATTAGCCATCTCACCACATGAGAAACTGCATATCCAACATTAAATGCGTTTCGCAACCTAGATTGGAGACTGTGCAAGTGGATAATGAGGATTTAAATCCAGGTCATTTGGAACTAACAATTGATAAATATTTAGAAACTAGTCTGAAAATGAATGACCACAACGGCTCAAATATGGGATTTGCCATTAAGAACTCATTTGTTCTTTTTATCAATATTGAAATTAAATTTTCACTAGAGGTTCCTCAGCTATCATGTCAGGAACTCATTTTCTAGACATTAAATTTACCATTACCAAGCCAGGATAAACATTTTATACACAAGTCAAACCTCAGGCTTTACAATGTTCTCAGTGTGGTATGGTTTTGGTGGCAGAGCTTCTGGCTGTTTGTGTATCTTCACTGGTTCCATTTTTGGAGCTATCACTGTTTGTTCCTGCAAATTCAAATATAAAGTGGAAGTTTTTATACATCTGCACTAAGCAAACAATCCAGCTGAATCAGTTAAAGATAGTCAAGAACACCAGCCACAACCAACCAAGCACTCTTCCCATTTCCTCAGAGTAAGAAGCCTCAACACCAGGTTATTTGGAATCAAGCTTTTGGAGCACAGCTCCTTCATCCAGTTTAACTGGGTGTCAAGACTTCTTATTGTGCCCACCCCAGTCCAATGCCGCATTGCCACATTTCACTAGAAGTCACTGTCAATCACCATAACTCCATGATTGGTGATAATACCATCATTAACACTAACACCAACTCCTTTTATTTTAACAGCTCCTGGAGTTAACACACAATATTGACAAGTATGGTGCCTAGTCAACAGTGCAAAAAGATAGTCTAAACATTAAGTGTTCAGTTGGAGATATGCATGCACTGAAAAGCAAACTCAACTATTTCAAGAGTACCATTTACAAAATCAGCAAGGGTGACCAGGTTAAAACACCAATTGAAAATGGTAAATTTGAAGGAGTATTCTTTCCTCAAATGTTGCTAGGCTACAATTAGTTTAACATATCAAATCCCAAATTTTACTAACTCCACTTTCAAGTTTACTGATGACACCATAGTGGGTCAGATCTCAAACAATGATGAGAGAGTGCAGTTAAGAAAAATCTGGTAAATTGGTGCAGTGACAGTAATCTCCTTCTGTCAGTAAAGAAGAGATCAGGAAGCATAGTGGATGTGCCCCTGTCCAGTTATGATGTGGAAATGGTTGAGTGCTTCACGTTTCAATCTATCCTGGTCCCTCCACACTGACTCATTAACAAAGCCCACCAATACCTCTACTTTCTCAGGAGGAAAGGAAATTTAGCATGTACAATGACTTTTTAAACAGATGAATCATATAAAACATCCTTTTCAAACATCTCAACTTGCTATAGCTCCTGTTCTGTCCAAATCCAAGAAGCTACAAGGGTTGGTAATGTAGTCATGTAGAGACCTTGTGTCGAGAGACTTCTTACACTGTTAATGTAGCCCAGTCCATCATACAAACTAGCCTTACATCTAGATATCCCAATGCCTCTGGTGAGGTCCTTACTGATGATTTCTGTTAGAAGGTAGAAAATTCTGAAGACATGTACCAACCAACTTCTTCCTTGTTAAGACTATTGAATGGCTCTACCTTGTATCAAGTGGATCTTTCCACACAACCATCCCCCTGCACCCCCCCCCCACCTGCACCAACTGCAAGGCTAAATTCTGCCACTTCCCCATGATCAGCATGTTGCTTCTGTGTGGAAGCAAGAAACACTATTTTTCCACTGTATCCCAATACATGGTATCAGTGGCCAGCACTGTTTCCTCACAGGGCCAGAGACCCAGGTTCAATTCTAGCCTCAGGTCATGAGTGTGGAGTTTGCACATTTTCTGGATGCTCCAGTTTTCTCCCACAGTCCAAGACGTGGAGCTAGGTTGATGGGGCAATCTAAAATTGCCCCTTAGTGTCAGATGAATTAGGAGGGAAAGTGTGTGGGGTTACAGGACCTGGGTGGGATTGTCATCAGTGCAGGCCCAATTGCCTCCTTCTGCCCTGTAGATTCTATGAAACAATAATAAATCAATCTGAAACTACTGCCCAGGACAGAGGAACACGTTCAAGTTCTGAATTCAGAATCTGTTAAAGCACACCCACCTTTTTCAGAGGCAAAGCTCCACATGGCTTATTGATAATATCCACCAAAGCAACTCTACGTGCCAAGCCAGTCATAGTTGGGCAGTTTTTTGATTGGATTTCTGCTGCAGAAGCAGCTGCTCGGGTAGCCTAAAAGGGAGAATACTGCAGTTACTGGGAGGCAAGTCTAGAATTGGTAGGGGATGGGAAGAGGGAGGGGAGAACATGGAGCATTACAGTGCAGTCCAGACCCTTTTTCAATAGGTCAGTGCAACATCAATTTAAAGCCCATCTAACCTTCATTATTCCAATATCATCCATATGTTTATCCAATAACCATTTAAATGCCCTTAATGTTGGTGAGTCCACTACTGTTGCAGGCAGGGCATTCCACACTTTTACTACTGAGTAAAGAACTTACTTCTGACATCTGTCCTATAGCTATCGTCCCTCAATTTAAAGCTATGCCCCCTCATGCTAGTCATCAACATCCAAAGTGAAAGGCTCACTGTCCATCCTATCTAATCCTTTGATCTTGTAAGCCTCTATTAAGTCACCTCTTAGCTTTCTTCCGAACAAAAAAGACAAACAGTCTGAAGTCCCTCAACTGTTCATCCATATACCAGACAACATCCTGGTAAATCTCCCAAGTACCCTTTCCAATGCTTCCACAAGCTTCTTATATGACCAGAACTATACTCAAAACTCCAAGTGAGCCAAAGTTTTGTACAACTGCAACATGATCTTATGGATCTGAAATTCAATCCCTGTACCAATAAAAGAGAACACTATACACCTTCTTAGCAACCCTATCAATCTGGGTGCCAACTTTCAGGGATCTATGCACATGGATACCAAGATCTCTCTGCTCAGCCACATTACCAATTAACTCATTAACCCCATGCTGTATTCCTATTACTCCTGCCAAAGTGAATCATTCACTTTTCCACATTAAGCTCCATTTATCACCTCTCAGCCCAGCACTGCATTTTGTGTCCCTCTATCATCTTTCCACATTGTCCATAACTCCAACTTTAATGTCATCCACAAATCTACTAACCCATCTTTCCATACCCTCATCCAGTTCATTTATAAAAATGATAAGAGCAGTGGCCCCTAAAACAGATACTTGCAGTACACCACTAGTAGCTAAACTCCAGGATGAGTATTTTCCCAGCAACAACCACCCTGTCTTGCAGCTAGCTAATTTCTGATTAGACCTCTGAATCACCCTCAGACCCATGCCTCTATTTTCTGCAATAGCCTACCGTAAGGAACTTTATCAAAGGCTTTTACTGAAATCCATATACACCACTGACTGTTTTACCCTCATCCACCTTTTTGGTCACTGTCTCAAAAAAAAAAATCAAAAAAATGTTTGAGGCACAACCTACCCTTCACAAGATCATGTTACTATCCCTAATCAAATTATTCATTTCTAGATGATCATAAATCCTCTTAATCCTTTCCAAAAATTTTGCCCACAATAGAAGTAAGGCTCACTGGTCTATAATGACCAGGGTTGTCTCTACTCCCCTTCTTAAAAGGAGGCCAACTGAAAGGTAGTTACAGTCAAACACACACTTACTGTCCTACCAGCATCCTTTCCTTTTTAAAGCCATCTCACTAGCTGTGCTCTCTCCGGCCCAATACAATTAGTCAATCTGTGGTTTAAGTTGCTATCATATGGATTTTTATATTAAAGAAACTTGCTTCCTGGAGCAGGTTTGTGCTCAGCCCTTGGGATTTGTCCTATAGAGCCCAACATTAAGCAATATCACTAAACTCTTGTCACTGGAATTATTAAAGTATTGTTTTTAAAGTTAGAAGTACATAAAACAAAGCGAGAGCGCCTACCTATTCCTCACCAGATCTTAATACCGAGGGAAAGTATATATATGGCGCCAGAACGTACAAGGACACTGGACAAATAATTAACATGTTAAGCGGGAGCTTCACAATTTAAATACACAACCAGGAGACTTGAAGAGCGAAGAGATCTAATCGGTAGCAGTGTAGAGTCAGCACAAGGCAATCACAAAATAGTCTTGGCTAGTTTTAGATGAAGCAAAGGCTAGTTAAATTAACAAACTGTAAAATTCATTCAACTATCAGGAAAGTGCAAAAATACAAATTTCGTCCTCCCCCCGCTAGGAATATGCCAAATTGTCGGAAGTTGGAAACAGTGGAGTTCCCAGAAAGCAAAGAGGTTTTCATAAAGTTCCACCTGCAATTGATGCGAAACTTGAATTAGAGAATGAACTTCATTTAATAAAAGTCACATTGAAATTCCAAATGAACCCCCTTCCCCTCAAGATAAAACTTGCAACCAGCAACCTTACCCTTCTTACACGCACAGCCATCGTTCCTCACGTTTAAAAACCTTCTTTGCAACCTCCAGTCAGTCTAAATCTCTGCTCCTCCCGGAGCTTTTAAATCTGAGCCTCAAACTCCCATTGGGCCACCCCAGAGAAATTAATTGTGGGTCCTTATTGGCTGAAATCAACTACTCTGACCCAAGGATCTGTGTTTATTGTAGACACTGTGTTATATCGGATATTATCTCTAATTTATTATTGTGAGATGATATTGTATTCTGCTTTATAATTTGAAAGTGTTTTGTATTTGTAAATTGTTTGATAAAAATTAAAAGATTGATTTGAGAACCAAACACTTTGCAGCCAGCTAATTTTGCGTAAAGTTAAGTGGAACAAGGTGAGTAAAAATTAAGATGTAGATTTGAAAGAGGTACAAACCACAAATAAAGGAATCCCATCGGAATTTAAATTGCATCCAAAAAATGGTGATGGTGCTTTTTGATGGTCACCTTATTGTACAGATCTGGTCACATCCCATTGGAGTCTGTGTATGCTGCCCTCTTCTGTAGGTCTCTGGTTATAAGCTTCCTTTGGTACAGGTGGGATCTGAATATTGCAAGCTGTAAAAGAATTAAGTAGATCGAAGGAGCTGCATCGCACAATCACGTTTTAAATTTTTGATCTGATTTATTATTGTCACATGTGCTGGGGCACAATGAAAAGTATTATTTCTTGCACGCTATACCATTCATTGAGTACATAAGGGAGAAGGAAAGGGGAAAATGCAAAATGTAGTGTTACAGTCATAGTTAAAGAGAAGAGAAAAATCAACATATTGTAGGAGGTCCATTCAAAAGTCTGATGGCAATCCTCTCACCGCCCCCCCATCCCCTCTCCAGACACAAATGTGTCTTTTTTTAAGACATTTGTGAACACAATTTGTTCTTTGCAAACTGGAAGCCAAATGATGTATTCCTAGACCATTGAAAACAATTATAAGAATAATCTGATTAATAACAATAAATGAATGCAACAAGGGTAAATGAGGCTGCGACATTGAATTTATCCAAGGCTGAGTTAGTTGATAATTGATAAACATGGGAGTCAAGGGTTACGGGGGATGGGAGGCAGACAAGAAAGTGGAATTGAAGCCGCAATCTGATCAGCCATGATCTTACTGAATGGCTTACTCTTGCTCCTAAATTCCTGAGTAGGATTTACCAGCCATAATCACCCCAAAACTAGAAAATCCTGTCCAAAGTCAACAGACCTTTGCATGGTCCGTCCTCCCACAGCTCACTACAATTCCCATGGCTGGGGGGGGCAGGAGTAGGAAAATTCCACCTCCCCATGTATAACTTCAGAAGCAAAGGATGCTATTGTCACGACAGTGCATTTCAACCCCAAATTACTTACTGTATTGGCTGAGGTTATTCAAGGCCTTCTCAGCCTTGCACCCCATCTGAGATGTGGTGATCCTCAGATTAAATCACCACCAGTCAGCTCTCCTCCTCAAAGGTGAGAGTGGCCTATGATCATCTGGGACTATGGTGATTTTACCCTTACCTTTTACTTATAGAAATATTAAACTTCTTAAAGAGAGATAGATGGACAGAATGATGAAGAAAGCATTCAGCATGCTTAGTTTCATTGGTTAGAACATTGAATACAGGAGTTAGGACATCTTGTTGAAGTTGTACAAGACATTGGTAAGATCCACACTTGGAACGCTGTGTGCAATTCTGGTCAACCTATTATAGAAAGGATATTATTAGACTAAAAAGAGTGCAGAAAAGATTTACTAGGATGCTACGGGGATTGATGGATTGAGTTATAAGGCAAGGCTGAATAGACTAGGACTTTTTTCTCTGGAGCATAGGAGGCTGAGGTGACATATAAGGTCTATAAAATAATGAAGGACACAGATCAGCTACGTATCAATATCTTTTCCCAAAGGTAGGGGTGGCTAAAACTAGAAGGCATAGGTGAGAGGGGAGAGATACAAAAGTGTCCAGAGGGGCAATTTTTTCACACAGAGGACGATGAGTGTCTCGAACAAGCTGCCAGAGGTAGTAGTAGAGACAGATACAATTTTGTTTTTAAGAAGGATTTGGATAGTTATATGGGTACGATGGGTACAGAGGGACATAGGCCAAATGCGGGCAATTGGGATTAGCTTAGAGATTTTAAAGAAGAAAGGCCAGCATGGATAAGTTGGGTCAAAGGGCCTGTTTCCATGCGGTAAACCTCTATGACCTCTATGAGACATGTGTTTTTAAAAGAAATACAAGCAAAAATACTGGGTCATAAATGGCTGAGTTTGCAAAGTGACCACTTTCTGGAAAATATCTATGTGGATTGTACCTGACCAGCTGGTGCTGAGAAGGAACACAGAATATTGCACCTGAAAAGAACTTTTTCAACAAGTGATTTAAAAGAGGAAATAGGAAAACTGCCAATGACTGAACTTTAATCTCCTGAAGTTACAGAGAAAACTGAGACTGGTTGTCACATCACAACAGACAGCCATATTCCATCTCTTGTTAATTTATATCTCAGTATGATTTCAGAGCTGAGTTGAAAGAAAACTGACTCTCGGGTGAAAGACATGTTGTTTGTTTCCTTTAGGAATACATAGGGAACTGAGATTTTTTTTAAAAAATCTGGCTGCTGGCCTGAATTGTGTGTGTGTGTGCTGGTGCTGGGCTATCAGTGTGTGCGTGACACAGAAACAAGAGACGGCAGCTGGTCATCCCTACAAAAAGACAAGCAGGCAAAGGACCTCTCTCCTGCTCGGCAAAGTACTGCCATCTACATTCATAAACAAACCAAAGATTATTTTATATGTTTTCAAAATTTTACCTGAATGTTTTAACTTCTTATTGCTAATCAGTGTGTGAATGTATGCATTGTTTTTTATAATTATGTTCTCAGTTTTTGTTTATTAACTAATAAGGATGAAGTAGAAAGGGTCAAGAGCTTCAAGTTTTTAGGTGTCCAGATCACCCACAACCTGTCCTGGTTCCCCCATGCCAACACTATAATTAAAAAAGCCCACCAATGCGTCTGCTCTCTCAGAAGATCAAGGTTCTTCAGAAGAGACTACAACTCTCACCAACTTTTACAGATGCATCTTAGAAGGCATTCTTTCTAGTTGTATCACAGCTTGATGTGGCTCCTGCTCTGCCCAAGACTGCAAGAAACTACAAAAGGTTGTGAATTTAGCCCAATACATCATGCAAACCAGCCTCCCATCCATTGACTCCGTCTACACTTCTCACTGCCTTGGAAAAGCAGCTAGCATAATTAAGGATCCTAAACACCCCAGACATATTCTCTTCTATCTTCTAACAAGTAAAAGATACAAAAGTCTGAGGTCATGAATCAACTGACTCAAGAACAGCTTCTTTCCTGCTGCCATCAGACTTTTGAATGGATCAACCTCACACTAAGTTGATCTTTCTCTACACCCTAGCTACGACTGTAACACTACATTCTGCACTTTCTCCTTTCCTTCTCTGTGAATGGTGTGCTTTGTCTGTACAGTGCGCATGAAACAATACTTTTCACTGTACATTAATACATGTGACAATAATAAATCAAATCAAATCAAATTTTTAAAAATGGATCTTTCTAAAGTGTAAATTTGTTTGGACTGAGAAAAGCTTTTCAAGGGGCAAGGGACTAAATTAACATTGTTGTGACTTACTGAGGCAGGGTGTTGGGGGATTGAATACAGGAGGGGAGCCAGATAATTCCCCATTATCCAGGGGTGAAACAAAATTGGGGTCCCATCCAGGGACTGCTTGTAACACGGTGAGACCAACATTTCTGAGGAAATTACTTCCCAATCGAAAGTGGAAAATGTACAATGTGAAACACCTGCATTTCTAAAAATTCTGTGGCAAAGTTCCTCAAGAATTGCTGATGTTGAAACTAAAAAGCAGTGGGAATTAATGAGATGTAGGTAAATGTTTTGATGATGGAGGAAAAACCATGAAATTACACACGGAAATATTGGAGTTTGAAAAGCCCCGAGTTTTGTGTTTTAAAATGGACACATGCCCTGAAGTTAGCCATTGATAGGAATGGCTGCATGGTGTTTCTCTACGGGACAATGCAGCCCCTATCTGAGCTTCTAGATGAGGTAATTCTAAAATAATTCAAGGATTGATTACCATCCCAGTTAAAGACAAAGGAACATAATTGCCATCCCATTTCAAAGGGCCTGGTTATAATTGCTTAGATTAACTAGTGGATTCTAGTTTTCTCTTGGAATATACAAGGAAGCCATGATGCGGACTGGGTTGTGCATTGTAAGAAGTCTCACAACACCATGTTAAAGTCCAACAGTATTATTCGGAATCATGAGCTTTCGGAGCACAGATTAACCTGGTGTTGTGAGACTTCTCACTATACAAAGAAGGGGGTTAAAAGCTGGCTGAGAGAGCTGCCCAGTGTCTGCCCTGCTGCTCTGTGTGTGCTACAAAGAAAAGCAGCTGGATGTATTTCATACTGAAGGTGTGTGTTATTGTACCAGAAGCAGTGACCGTGGAAAAAGAAAATAACCACCTTTTGCAGGAAAATCTAAAACTATCTCTCTCTCTCTCTCTGAATGTGGAAGTCAATGAGCTAGAAAAAAAGGACAACAGTTGGAAAAAAGGTGACTGAAGTATCCACCAAAGTGCCGAATCGAAGAATTGGCTACTCATTGGCAAAAGTCAACAATTTCAGAATCAATCTGTAACAGCTGCAACATTTCATCATCTACTCTTCATAACTCAAGGACTGTTCCACATAACTTTTTACTTATATTTACTTACTACTAGGCTCAAATCTTATCTCTAATCTGAAGTTTCTGAAGTTTATTTATTAGAATCACAAGTAGGCTTACAGTAACACCACAATGAAGTTACAGTGAAAATCCCAGGTTTGTAACAACTCGGGGATATCCCAAACAGATGGGGTCTTGCCTGGATCAGTAACATTTGGGGAACCCCACCTAGGGCTGGCCATAACAGTAAAAAAAACAGTAAGTTCAGAATAAAACCTGAGCCATGAAGAGAGTTTGTTTCTGAAGGCTGATTGAGGCACATATACTGTAGAAAATCATTACACTTCACGAGATGACTAGCTGTACATAAATGTAAAATAATGATGTAATGTGCCTGACTTAGTGCAGTTCAAAGTTTTGTGGAGAAATGGTGGATGTTTTAAAAAAAAGTATGACCACAAATGACAAAATCATATCATAGTACCAGATAGCAGTTAGGGAATGATATGAAGGGATTAGGGAAGATAGATTATTGAGAGAAAAATGGATGAATTGGGGCAGGGTTTTGTGTTGGGGCTATTACAGCTCCTAGTTTATATTGAATTGGTTTAATTTATGCTTGATAATTTACATCTCAGAGTACTTAAGGAAGTGGCTGTAAAAATAATGGATGCATTGGTGGTCATCTTCCAGGATTCTATAGACCCTGGAACAGTTCCTGCAGATTGGAGAGAAGTGAACATTGCTCCAACATTCAAAAAGGGAGATAGAGAGAAAATAGCTTAACATCACTAGTAGAGAAAATTCTCAAATCCATTACAAGGGCTTTATAACAGAGCATTTAGAAAACAGCAGCAGGATAGGCAGAGTCAGCATGGATTTATGAAGGGGTAACCATACTTGACAAATCTGTTGGAATTCTTTGAAAATGTAACTAGTAAAGTTGACAAAGAGGAACCAGTAGATGTGGTATATTTGAACTTTAAGAAAACATTTGACAAAGTTCCCCACAAGAGATTATTGTGCTAGATTAAAGTGCATGGGATTGGAGGAAGTGTATTGTGATAGATAGAAAGCTGAAAAAAAATAAAGAGTGGGAATTAATGGGTGCTTTTCAAATTGGCAGGCAGTATTAATGGGGTGCTCTGAAACTCCAGCTATTCACAATGTACATTAATGATTTAGATGAGGCAACAAAATGTAACATTTCAAAGCTTGCAGATAGTACCAAGTTGGATGGGAAGGTGAACTGTAACAAGAATGCAGAGATCCTTCAGAATGACCTGGATAGTCTGGGTGAGTGGGCAAATTAAAGGCAGATGCAGTATAATTTGGATGAACATGAGATTATTCACTTTGGAAACAAAATCAAGGCGGCAGATTATTACCTGGCTGTAAATTTGGAGAGGGAAGTGTGCTGTGGGACCTGGGTGTCCTTGTGTACCAGTCACTGAAAGTAAGTATGCAGATACAGCAGATGGTAAAGGCAGCAAATGACATGTTGGTCTTCATTGTGAGATTAAGTACAGGATCAGGGATGCATTGTTACAATTATACAGGGCCTTGGTGAAGCCACACAGGATTGTATGCAGTTTTGGTTTCCTTTTCTGAGGAAGGATGTTCTTGCCCTTGGGGAGTACACCAAATGTTACCCAGACTGACTCTGGGAACGGTGGGATTAGTGTACGAGGAGAAATTGATTAGGTTAGGATTGTTTTTGCTGGAGTTCAGACAAATGAGGGGGTTGGTTGGGGGGGGGGTCTGCTGTGGAATCTCAGACTTATAAAATTTTAGCAGGACTAGATAGGGTAGATGCAGGGAAGTGGCAGAATTGTGGCAGGAAAGTCCAGAGCCTGAGGATTCAGGGTAGACCTTTTAGGACAGAGGAGACCTTGCTTCGTCCAAAGATTTGTGGAATTCATTACCACAGAAAGTAGCTAATGCCAAAACATTGAGTGCATTCAAGAGGTGGCTGGATGTGGTACTTATGGCAAATGTGATCAAAGGTTATGGGGAGAAAGCAGGATTACATTATTGAGTTGGATGATCAAGCACAATCATGATGAAGGGCAGAGCAGGCTCAAAAAGCCAAATAGCTTCCATGTTTTTAATGATTGGTTTATACCTTCTGATCAACTGATATAGCTGTTACTAAGAAAGCTCTGGGACTTTTTGCAGCATGTCTAAATCACTGGCAAGTCCCCAAGTACCCTGAAATGGGTGATGGTGAACTGCATTCTTGAACTACTGCTGTTGATATGGTACAAGTACACCCACAGTACTGTTCAGGAGGGAGTTTCAGGAATTTGACCCAATGATGGAGAGGTGATCTATTTCCATATCAGGATGGATAGTGACTTGGAGGGAAATTTCCCAGTGGTGGTGGTAGCAGCCCATGTCTATCTGCTGCTCTTGTCCTTCTAGATGGTAGTAGAGGATCTTTGTCAAGTTCCTGAAGTGCATCCCATAAGCGTTTTATGGAAAAAGGGAATTTGACTTGTATGTCACTCCAGACCTATACTTGTCCCCTGAAGTGATTTAACAGGGCATTCAGCTCATGTAACCTAGCAGCCACTGGTCCTCGAGATAGCAACGATTATCAAACCAGCCAGTGACATTCATCTAGATGTTAAATGAAGAGTGCTAATTAAGTTTGCAGTACTTCAGCCAGAGCTGCTGCCTTGTCAGGAGTCCCAGGACTCAAAATAGCCTCTAAACAAAGATAAACTTCAGAACAGCAGCAAAAAAAAAAATTTAAAAAACTGAAGTAGTTGAATGAAATGCAGAAAATAATATCCCTGGAGGAATTAATTTAGAAAGGAACAAACTGGAGTGAAAAAAAATTTACTAAGTATAACTATCTTATGGTGCATTGAGTACAAGATCTAGAAGCTCCAGATGTTTAGTCACACCCCAGGACTTGGTGGCCAAAGATGTGAAATTTGGGACTGTCCTTGTTAAGTAGGACATGAAAAGAATTATCCAATATTTAATATACAATAAACATATCTTTATCCTAATGGAAAGTGAATGATTGCAGCTAAATCAATTATTGTCAAGTGGGTCAATTAAATGTTTTAGGCTACTTTAAACCAAGGCAGATTTATAGGAGTCCAGGCACAATTATGGGGAAAGTGGTCTAGAAATTAAAGTGGGTTTACTAATCCATAACTTAGTCTAGCTGGTGGAGGTTAAGAGGTATATGGGAACAGACTCCATCTGTAAGTACCCCTCTAACTCATGCCAACCTGACTAAAGGATTACTGGTTCAAAATGCTTATGTTTGTTTACCATCTAATAAATATTGACACCCACATCCAGAAAATTGAAAACTATACATCACACTAATCCAAATGGAAATCTGGTGTATTGAAAAGGCATTCCTAGTTTGGTCAAATTTTGCTGATTTTTTTTCAAGTCAAATCCCATCACAGGCCCAATTGCACAAAACTAAACAGAATGAAACAATGAGTTAAACACTGGCATTGAAACCACAATAAATCAAAGTTTAAAACCAAGTTTTATTAGTGATTTGAAAGTTGGGGAGGCAGATAAAAAAATTACATTTATTTACAGTAGCACATGGTGCTGAAAGGCATAAGACTATACAAAAACACATGCCATCAGAGAAAGGTGTGATGTTATTTCAGAGAGACTAAATGCTTTGAAAAATTGAGAATCACATCAGATTTTAGCTGTGGAATGGTGCTGATCTTCATTTGCTTGCTGCTGGCATACTTGTTCTTAACTGTCTAGAACGAGAAGAAAAAAATCCTGTTAGTGGAAGTTATAATGGTTTGATTACAATGGTAATATTGAAACAGTTGCTTGGTGAAAAGCTATATATAAAAAAGGATATAGTTCACTCCAGACAGCCAACAAATAAAAACTTTTGATACCAAGGCAGTGGTCAGAAAAGGCATCCAAACCATTTCAAAACTAAACCAATTGTTCCATAATACAAGTGACAAGGGGCATGACTGACAGAAGATATAAATGGAGTTCAAAGTGTGATTCAAGAAGAGAAAATGAGACAAGGGAATACACAATAATGATGGGATATGGAGGAAGTGTAGAGGAAGAGGGACATTGGAGTGCACATTGCTAGAATACAGCATTCACTTTTGATATTTGGTATTTAATTGATGTCAGATAAGAGACTTTATTTAATAGCCAATGCTAGATCAGGGCTTGACCAAAAAGACAAGAATGCAAAAGCTATGAATGTGAAAATGATTCCAGGAATGAGGAACTTCCATGACAGACAGGAGGCTGGGGACTTTGTTAGTCAAGGAGAGAAAAGGTTTGACCAGAAGAAGATTGCAGAGACAAGAGAAATTTAGTTGAAAAGCAGCAATTGCTGCATGAGGGGGTGAAGAACTCAAGTGAATGGTTAGAATGTGGACACTGCCTGATGGGGGGCAAGTCCTCCCAGAACATTTGAAAGGAGTTGGATTATTCTGTAGATAGGAGGTGCTGCACTTTGAGTCAGTACAGTGACAGTGGTCAGCACTGCTTCCCATGCCAGAGACTCAGGTTTGATTCCCAGCTCAGGTCATTGTCTGAAGTTTGCACATTTTCCCCAGTGCCTGTGTATTTCCTACCATAAAATCAAAGATGTACAAGTTAGGTGGATTGGCCATGCTAAATTGTCCTTTAGTGTCAGGGGGGCTAGTTAGGGTAAATACATGGAGTTACAGGATAGGGCCTGGGATTGCATTCAGTGCAGACCTGATTGGCCAAATAAATGGCCTCCCTTGTGTTGTAAATCACAATTCCAGCCAAGTTAGACTTGAATTCCTTTTCACCTCAAGAAAACCATACTGGAGATCAACTTTACTAGGAAAACAAAACAGTTTGGTTATTACAACAGTCCAAGAGGCCATATTTAATGATGGTCTGAAAGCTTACCATATGCTTAGTGAGACCTTGATTGACCTTCACAACATTCTTGGCAATGTGCTCCATCACTGGACGAAGATCTTCCTCTTTATAGGTCATGTAGTGCTGCAGAAGTGGTGTCTGAAAGAATTTGATTGAAACAGTTAAATGGGTATTACAGAAACAGAACAGCGCAGTACAGGCCCCTCAGCCCTCAATGTTGCACCAGCCAGTGGACCCTCTAACCTAAACTATTCCAATATCATCCATATGCCTATCCACCGAACATTTGAATGCCCCCAAAGTAGGCGAGTCCACAACTGCTGCAGGCAGGGCATTCCATGCTCTCACCATCCTCTGTGTAAAGAACCTGCCTCTGACATCCATCCTATAACTACCACCTCTTAATTTAAAAAGAGATGTCCCCTCGTGTTGGTCATCACCATCCGAGGAAAAAGGCTCTCACTATCCACCCTACCCAATCCCTTGATCATCTTATACGCCTCAATTAGGTCACCGCGTAACCTTCTTCTCTCCAAAGAAAATAACCTCAGGTCCCTCAGCCTTTACTCATTAGGCCTTCGAGCCCAAGAAAGCTAGCACGAGGGGACACAGCTTTAAATTAAGGGGTATGAGTTATAGGACGGATATCAGAGGTAGGTTCTTTACTCAAAGAGTGATTAGGGAGTGGAATGCCCTGCCTGCAGCTGTTGTAGATGCGCAAGTTTGGTGGCGTTTAAGAGGTTAATTGATATGGAAGAGAAGGGAATGGTTTAGTTTGGAGGGGCATTGCTTTTTATTTTGGTCGGCACAACATCGAAGGCCGAAGGGCCTGTTCTGTGCTGTAATGTTCTAAACCACTGTCAGCTAAACAGTATTCATCTTTTAACGTAATACTCACCCAGTTACCATTGTTCAAGACTTTTTGAGCAAGACAAAAAGCAGCAGCAGCAATCTGAGATGGGAGATAATGCATCATCTCGTAGTCAACAATGGTCAGTTCCATCAGGTATTTAGCTAGAGTATGGTGTTCAGAACTCACCTAGAGACAGGAAGCACATCAATAGTCATCTTTTAAGTGCTTTAAGATTTTTGGCATATTGATTTACAGTATGGTCAGATTTGCTTCAAGCTAGTTTTAAAACTACTTATGTGAATTACTAGTGCTTAGCTGCAATAAATCTAGTCTGACTTGGTTTTAAGTCAGACTAGATATTAAAATGGCACTTTTGCTTGACAATACTTACTGGAACCAAAAACATGAATCATTCAAATAATCATAATCTACAAGACAGATACAGCACTTAAGTAGCATGAATATTTAAAATTGTTATAGCCAATGAAGCACTCAAACCAGAAAATTTAGTGCACAAAGAGGCCACAAGAGTTTGCATCAACTCTCCAATAGCACAGACCCACCCAGGCCCTTCCCCTCTGTCCTATTCCTATAACACAAAGGAGTCTGACAACACAAATTTAAGTCCAACTAATTTATTTGATAGTAAACTCAAGCTTGAGGTTTCCCTCTGTCAGGTGAATGGAGAGTTCTGGCCTCAGACAGGGCATATAACAATAGTTTACAGATCACTGATTAGAATGCAAATCTTTACACCTAACCTGCTAATACCTGACAAGAGGTCAATCTTGAAAGCTTGTGAGTTTACCATCAAATAAATCAGTTGGACTTAAACCTGGTGTTGTCAGACCTCTTACTGTGTTTACCTCAGTCCAATGCCAGCATCTCCACATCATGACTATCCCTATAACACCATACATTTATCATGGATAATCCACCCAATTTTTGTACTGTGGGAGGAAACATTTGGAGAATGTGGAATTTGGACACAGTCACTCAAGGTCAGAAATGAACCTGGGTCCCTGGTGTTATGGGGCAACGATGTAGAGATGCCAGTGTTGGACTGGGGTAAACACAGTAAGAGATCTGACAACACCAGTTTTAAATCCAACCGATTTATTTGATAGTAAACTTGCAAGCTGTTGGCTATTATAGCCTTCTTCAGGCGAATGAGGTGTTTTGGTCTGCAATAGCACAGATATCAGCACAGACAGTTTACAGGATGACTGCTGGGTGACTATGGGGCAATGCCAATCACTGACACTGTAGGAAATGTAGCAGCAATAATTTGGGAACTAGATCCCACAGTGAGATAAAGACCAACAATTCTAGTTGAGGGATAAATGTTGGCAAGCTCATTAAGACAACACCAAACCTGGTTGCTGTAATATAGCGAGTTGAATCCATAACTTAACTCAGAGCAAGCATGGAGCCATAATAGAAGTGACATTCTCAAATGACATTAGAAGTTGTCCACTAAATCAGATGTCCATGCAATTTCCCTTGTGACATGGCCAGAGCAAAAAAGGAATTCATATTGTGTTGGAGTACAAGGACATAAGAAGTTACACAAACTGAAAGTGATTTTTTTTTTTCAAAAAACTACACTAGTTAAATTGCAAAGAACTATATTTCAGTTCTTTGTGAATAATCTTGGCTAACAGAACAAAACTGAAAGCTCAACTTACTTCTGCAATTTTTGAAGACCTCCTCAGAAAGTGCAAAGGCAGAGGCCTGCCTAGAGAGAAGTTAAGCTTCCGGAGAATCTTCCTTTCCATCTCACGTATTGCAGCTGTAGTGTAAGTATTGTCTGTGACATAGACAAAGTCTCCAATTTCAGGAGGATACATTTCTTCATATTTGGATGCCACCAGCATTGCTGTCACACCAACAAGCTGTAGCTGGTTCTTAGTCACTGGATTATCCTGAAAACAACAAAAACTTGTTGCATTATTAGTGGACCATCCTCAAAACCAAGCCAGGAATGCTATATTAGAATGTATACAATCTCCTTCCTGTATTCCAAGAAGCAGAACATCTGGTTTACTTGTAAGCTTACTGATCTACATACGAAAGATGAATTAGGAGCAGAGATTTGGCTGTTTTGAGCCTGCTCTATTATTCAACGTGATCATTGCTGATCTGATTTTAACTTCTACTACTCCTCCCTCCCAATAAACTTTCACCCCCCCTCCACCTGCTAAGTTCAAAATGGGATTTAGCAACCATCCAAAAATGGAATGACCTTACTTCTGACAAACACAGCCTTGTTTAAATTGCTTCATGGCATCAACCCTCAATCCCCAATTTAGTTCTGAGCAATGGAAATTGAATATATCTGTATTCCTCCAGCTGTCTAGGTCCCATCTCAAGTCTCTCCACTTTTCTTTTAAGATTCTACTTCCCAACCCATAATTGCAATTTTTTTAAAAAAAAGTAACATCAAGGTACATGTGTCATGCATCGCCTCAAGTTACCATGTTGCTCCAATGCTAGAATTGGATTGTTGAACTGGATATTACAAAGCCTCAATCTTCTTGATCAGGTTACTTGAGGTCTCCCCCAATGAATTCATTGCAAGACCTCTCATCTGAACCAAGTTTCTTTCACAAGTGCTTCTTCAATCTTTGAAAAGTCTGACAGGGTGAAGGAGGCAGGGGCAGAAATGCTAGGTGCCAGATAAATAGGTATTTTGTACCCAATCCAATTTAAATTTACACTTGCAGCCCAGTGTCCCAGAAATCCCGCTTTGAAGGGAAATGGTTTCCTCAAATGATATATTGAGAACAAGCACCCAGCAGTGTACAAAATGGCTACCATTAGGTGACTCAAAAAAAAATGAAGTCCCACCTTGCATTTGCCCTGAATGTAAGCTCATTTCAGTCTCAAAATGAAAACCAAACTTCAGAGTCAAGTCTTTGTACAAGGACTGGCTCTTAATGGATGCTATAAAAATCCAATCTTGATTCAACTATCAAATCCATTTGCTTCATTTGATCAGCTTTTGGCTCAGCTTCACTTGCATCAGGTTTGATCCCAGATTTCACTGACTATTTGTCCTGTTTACAGGAAAGCACCAGCCCAATCATGATTTAAGAAAACTAATATTTTTACCTGAAGGAATCGATCAATGATGGATACAGTCATGTACAATGTTTCTTGGAGCAGTTGAAATTTTCTCTGAACTTGTACAAGCCAGTCGATTAAAATAGCACGCATATTCCCGGTTATCTCCCTTCCTTCCAAGTACTTTGGCTTCACTGACTGTTCCACCTTTTTAGAAAAGAAATTTTTGTTAGGTATTGCTCAAAAAGTCATTGTGACATTCAGACATCAAATTAATACAAAAAGAAAAGCCCACATCTTATCACAACTGTTTCTCTAGAAAAAGTGCAGAAAAGATTTGCCAGGATGTTACTAAGACTTGATGGTTTGAGTTATAAGAAGGCTGGATAAACTGAGATTCTTTCCTCTTGAGCATTGAGAAAAAGGGGTTATCTTAGGAGGTCTAGAAGATAGTGAAAGGCACAGATTAGCTAGATAGTGAATCTTTTCCCAAAGGTGTGGAAGTCTACAACTAGAGGGCACAGGTTAAAAGGTAGAGAGAAGTAATACAAAAGGATCCAGAGGGACAATTCCTCCCCCCACAGAGGGCAGTGTGTGTCTGGAACAAACTGCCAGAGGTAGTAGAGGAAGGTACAATTTTGTCTATTTAAAAAGCATTTAGGCAGTTAGTTACATGGATATAGAGGGAGATGGGCTGAATGCAGGCAATTGGGACTAGCTCAGAGATTTAAAAGAGCCTGTTTCCATGTTGCAAACTTCTGACTTTACAAGCCTCCCAATTCCTCAAGCCCCTAGCAACATGCCAAATGGCTATTTAGGTGACTCAAAAATGAAGAGCGATCTAGCACCTCCAAAACAGTCACCTATAGAAGATCTTTGTACACCATCTACCATTGCATTCCTAAAAGGAATGGCAGCTGTTTTCTTCAGTTTCAATTTTCTCAGACAAGGGGCTTGAATTGGGAACAATGTCTGACCTCAAGCTGTCTCAAATATTTGTAGATATCTTTCACATATTCACTGCATAACATGGGATTGTCATCATCTGCATCAACATCTTTAACAGGAAGCAACACATCTGAGAATGCTTGGCACAAATCGTCATCGACACAGCCTGACGTTTCCATCAGGGATGGTGATGCTGGTACCTGTAACTAAAAATAAATTAACTTAAAAACAAGCATCCTTTCCAAAAATACAATCATTCGCACCAATTAGATTTTTAATTAGAGCCATCTGCAATGAGCAGAAATTCCAGACTTTCAAACCATAAAAAGTATCACTAGCAATATGGTGGCACAGTGACTGGTACTGCTGCCTCAGTGCCAAGGACCTAGCTTAGGTCACAGTGTGGAGTTGTATGTTGTGCTGCATGGATCTCCTACCACTGATATGCTGGTTAGGTGAATTGACTTTGCTAAATTCTCCTTCAGGTGTACCTGAACAGGCACTGGAGTGTGGCAACTAGGATTTTCACAGCAATTTCATTGCAGCATGAATGCAAGTCTATTTCTAAACTTTAAAATACACCAAGTTACAACAACCATAATTACTCAGTGGCAGTTTTGTATCATATTGGAAGCAGTCCAGCATCTTTCCAGGCTTCAAATACTCACTGTTTACCTCAAAATCAAAGATGTAGAAATTGGACTGAACAGAGGATGAACAAGTTGTTTCTGGTGGGTCAGGAAATGTACACAGTCTCAGGATAAGGATCGATTCAATTTCTCTGGGGAAAATCCTGAAATTCCCTTTTAATTGTGCTGTGGGATTACCTACACCTCAGACTGCATCAGTCAAGGTGACAGCTCACCACCTTCTGAAGAGCAACAGGGATGGTCAACACATGCTGATCTTGCCAATAAGAGACAGATGGAGACAATATTCTCTAGAATCCTTTCTGTAAGGGAGGCCAATTGGCCTATTGAATCTGTACAAACCACAAGCCCACCCAGATTGTATTCTCACAACCTTGCATATTTACCCTGCTAATCCCCCTGACAGTAGGAAAAATTTAGCATGGCCAATCAACCTAAGCCACACATTTTTGTGTTGTGGTAGAAAACATGTAGACATAGGAAGAAGTGCAAGCTTCACAGTGACCTGGGGCCAGAATTGAACTTGGATCCCTGATACTGAGGGAACAGTGCTAATCAAAGTACTACCAAGCTGTCCCATTTTCTCAAATGGTTTTATTTATTCCTTTATAGGATGCATTAAGAGTTCACCACATTGCTGTGGGCCTGGATTCACAAAAAGGCCAGATCAGGTAAGGATGACAGATTTCCTTCCCAAAAAGGAAAGGGAATGAAATGGGTTTTTAAAATGGTTAAAGCAATCGTAACACTATGGTCACCATTACTGAGGCTAGCTCTCAGTTCTAGAATTTAAATTCCACCAGCTGCAGTGGTAGGATTTGAACCCTTGTCCCCAGAACATTAGCCTGGGCCTGTGGATTGATAATCTTTAGAATTTTTTTTTAAACCCAAAGGATTACAGATGCACATTACATTTAGGCTGCAGGGTTGACTCAGTCTCAGAGAATCAAGGGATACAGTGATTGGGTAGAATGGAGTTGGGGAAAAAAAAAAAATCAGCCACGTGTTGAATGGCAAAGCAGGTTTGACAGGCTCAACTTCCATCTCAGGCCTGCAAGCAGAATTCAGACAAGCTGCAAAGTTTGTTGCACTACATTAATATTGAGCACTGTGATCTTTCAAAGTCAATTGTAAAGGTATAAACACTTGAAAACCCAAGTGCAAAACTTAATAGTAACAAATCAACTCCCCCTTAGAAATGGGGGTGGGGGCGCAGAGATAGTAAGCAGCCAGGCAACTTGCTCTGGGAACTGACTTGACCCAATCTTGGGATGTTTCTACATTTGATTTTCTTCAGGCCACAGGCTTGAAGGACAGGCACAATAAAGCTATTCAGTACTAGAGGTTAGAATACCAATAAGGATTATAACCTTATTGTACATAGTGCTTCATGTCTACAAGTTTTTGCTTAATCACCCATTTTACAACTAGCCCCATAAGCTACAGAATATTTTACCTTTGGTACATCTTCAAATTTTTCTGTTTGCACGACAATAGCAACTGGTTTGGTGAGCTTCTTCGCTGGTTCCACCTTCGGGACCACTATACTTTTCCCCTGTAAAGTTGTAAATTTTGGCATAATTTCACAATTGGATACTAGATTAACCAAAATTCAAAATGATAAAACAAAGTGCTTTTGGGGGTGGGACAGCAGGGAAGAGAGAGAGAGAGAGACTCAGTCAAATATGATGCTTCATTTATTGAGAGGAAAATATGATGGATTATGCGCTATCAAAAGCAGGTAGAAGAACAAAGAAAAGGCCTGAGGGAGGCATGAATGATTAGATATGAAGATGCCATGGAACAAAAAGAGCATTGTAATGATTGTAAAGATAAAACATTTATTCAGAGAGCATGCAAGAGATGAACTCAATGTTGTGTCCTGAAATTGTTCCTCAAGCCTGTATTGATGTTCACTGGAACATGACAGCAGGCAGGATCAGAAAGTGTGCACATGCTGGAAATTAAAATGGCAAGTAATCAGAAGCTCATCACGCTTGCAAGTGATGCAAGGTGCTCAGTCTCTCCAGTGTAGGGGAGGTTGCATTGAATTTATGTACTGTATTCACCACTCAAAGTGCAAGTTAAAATCACTGCCTTACTCCAGAGTGTGTTTGGGGCTTTGAACAATAGGGAGAGGATATGCATCCTGTGATTGCATTAAAAGGAGACAAAGGGTTGAGGGGTGAACAATAGGCTCAAGGTATCACTTGAACCTTTTGAACACTGACTGCAAGGAAAAGTAGTGTTTGGTAATGGCATCACGCCAAGCAATGAGGTTTTGCACACAGAAGTCGGCTGGAAGCGATGACATGGAAAAATGCAGCTCTGGACAATGGGGGGCTTAGACCAATCAGTTGGGAGCAAATTGCCAAAATTACACACATAGAAGTTTAGCACCGTCCAATACTAACAAGATACAAGCAAGTCAGACTCTTGCTAGGAATTCTCTAGTCTGATAAAGTAACAATGCACAGCATACCTTTTTCAGAGGGACTTTAGTTCCTTGCGTCTTGTTTCCTATGTCCACCAAAGCTGTTCTCGGCCGCAAGCCAAGTTTTGTTCCAGCCTTTGCTGGAATGACTTTTGGTTCAACATTGTCTTTACCAATACGAGTAGCCTGTAAATTAAAATATCATAACTGACAGAATACTGAGTGGCAAAGAGCCATACTAACAAATACACACTAATAGTATAGTGACAGCTTAGGAAGCTATTCAGCCCATTATGAATGTGCCAGCTCACTGCTAGAGTAACCTGGCTGGTCCAATTCTGATTCAATCCATCCACTGCAATACAAGCATGCACATGATACTCAATTCCAAAATGCATAATGCTCAACCTACTGTTAACCAAGGGATACACAATTTAAAGTAAACTAGGGTAATTATATAAAAGTGATTTTTAATTAAAAAAGGGACATGAGTCTTAAAGGCTAGGCCAACATTTATTGCCCTAGAGGTGGCGAGTTGACTTTTTGAACTGCTGCAGTCCATGTAGTGTGTTTATACATACAATCCGTTAAAGGAGGAACTGATTCAGGATGGGGAGTGGCTTTAAGAGGAAGGTCCAGGTGATGGTATTCTCATGCACTTGCCATAATGAGTCCAGATTGGGTGACAGAAAAAAAAAACCCAGTTTGAATACAGATTTAATTAACGGCCACAGACTAGTTTTCCAGACATTAGCTTGCCCAGTTTGGCTGAACCTAATCTTAGTTAAAAGGTGGAGGAAAGAACATCTAAAAATTTTCAACAGCAAAAACCGTCCCTCAAGTTTGATCTACCCTAGCTAGATATCTAACAAGTGTAGAGGAATTGGTTATGTGTAACCAGCCACAGCACCTTCTGCTAATCGTGCATTCAGCTTTTCAGCATTTTTTAATAACTGGTCTAAAAAAAAAGTTGATTCCAAGCTTATGCTTTCATTGCAGAGAGCAGCACCGTGATAATCACTGCTATCTTACAGCACCAGAGAGCCAGGTTCCATGAAGTTTATGCATTCTTCCCTGTCTGTGTGGGTTTCCTCCAGGTGCCGCAATTCCAAAAGGTGTGTAAATTAAGTGGATTGACTATGCTAAATGTAGACAGTTACAGGGATGGTGGGGGGTTGCTCTTTCAGAGGGTCAGTGCAGACTCAAATGGACTGAATGGCCTCTTTCTGCATTGTAGTGATTTAGTGAAATAAAAACAGCATTTTCATTGAATGAATAAAAGAATTGGGGGAAATCTATTTCACTACAAACTTTCAGACGAGACGACTGCCAAATCGCAGGAGATTGTAATTTAATTCAGAAAACATGACACTAATAGATTTATTTCTGCTACACAGTCGTTAAAAATCTGCAGGGACTGCCATTGCTCAGCGCGATATTCAAATGGACTCAAATGCAATGTTTAAACAGCATTTCTAGCCATGTGACTGAACAGCTAGAGAGGATCCTCCCTTTCATTGTAACACGGGGGCTGTCCCCTATCTGCAGATAAGATTGTCTCAGCACTAAACCCAGGACCGAAGCAGCAGCAGCAGCAACCTGGCACCACGCAGGCCAACAAAGCCAGGAGAAGCCAGAGGAAATCTCCAGCCTGTGCAGGGATAGGGCAGCAATTCAATCTCCTCTCCCCCTACCACACACAACACTCTCTAGATCCCAACGAACACTTTTGCGCCGCTTTTTAAAGCTATCAATAACTTGGCCGCCTTCTTGAAGGGCGGAAGAATAAAACCCACAGCAGGGATTTAGATAACTGAACAGCACTCTGTGCACTCAGTCCGTTACAGCAATGTGCAACCCCTCAAATGCACGCTTATACTTTATGAAAAGAAAACGGCAGAACGAAGATTTAAACAAGTTACACAGCTAGAGATGTTTAAACCGGGTAAAATTATACACAACAGCTACTGAAATAGGAATTGAAATTTAATTTTACAGCTAACGCTCCCAGTTAAACATGGAGTGAATTAGTCATTTTAACAGCCCACCCTTTCCCCATTACCCCCCTCCTCTTTTTCCTCAGTACCTCTCTCGGATACCCTCTCTTTCCCCAATATTCCCTCTCAGGGGCTACCTTCGCTAGCCGCACAGCCATGCTTCTCCAATCTCTCTCGCAGACTGAAGCTACTAGCCCGACTTCACATTTAAAATCCCCGCCGCCCGCGCTCATTCGCTGCCGTTCCACATTCCGCCGCCTCTGATTGGAGCAGCCCGTGCCTCTAGAATGCGTTGCTAGGGCGACGGGGTTGTCTGACGTCACTCGCCCGTATCGGTTTGGTCGCCGCATTATTGGAAACAGAGCAGGAGGCAAGGGGGTTGTAAGAAGCTGGGGGCGGCGGGGCCGGAAGAAGCTCATTATTCCGGTGCAAAGAGATGAAACATTTAAAAAATTAAAATTCAATTTACTGTGTAAGAACTGGAAATCTGAAATAAAGCAACTTACTGAGACTTTCCAGAAGGTCTTGTTAATGTTTCAATTAACCCTTCACTAGGCGCTATCCTACAAATACACGTTTCTCTCCATTACACATTTAAGAATAAATAATCGTATTGCTAGGTATGTTCATGATGCATGGGGTGAAGGGTGATAGGGATGGGGAGGAAATTACCATTTTTGAAAAAGTAACTTTTTGATTTGATTTATTGTTACATGTATTAGGATACAGTGAAAAGTACTGTTGGGGCAGCCACACTGGCACAATGGTTAGCACTGCTGTGCTCCTCACTGTGCCAGGAACCCAGGTTCAATTCCTGGCTTGATCACTGTGCGGAGTTTACACATTCTCCAAGTGACTGCGTGGATTTTCTTTGGGTGCTGCGGCTCCCCCCTCCCCCAAACAGTCCAAAAACGTGTATGTTGGGTGGATTGGCTGTGATAAATTACCGCTTAGCTCCAAATGTGTTAGAGAAGATTAGCAGGGACTAATGGGCTTGGGTGGGATGCTCTGTCACAGAATTGGTGCAGACTCAAGGGGCTGAATGACCTGTTTCTGCATTGTAGAGAGTCTATGATTTTACCTACGCATTCACCGACTGTCCCATGCTTCTTATCTACGCTTTACTCACCATCCTGTTTCCAACAGAACTGAAAATGCACATTAAACTTTATAAATTAGGATTTGAAAGTTTATTTGTGTCACAAGTAGACTTACATTAACACTTCAATAAAGTTACTGTGAAAATCCCCTACTTCCTACACTCCAGTAGCTGTTTGGGTACATGGAAAGGAGAACTTAGCATCTAACCAGCATGTCTTTCAGACGGTGGGAGGAAACCCATGCAGACCCGAGGATAACATGCAGACTCTGCATAGACAATGATCCAGGCTGGGAATTGAACCTGGGTCCCTGGCGCTGTGAGGCAGCGATGTTAACCACTGTGCCACTTGTAAATTCAATCACGACAGAATGCTTACAAAAATCAGCTGATCACAATAGTACGTTCCCCTTATTCCTCCATTATTTGCCTTGCTTTTCCTAATGTTCCTAAGAGATGCGGCATCAATGGCTAAGCCAGTGGAAGGCTGTTTGCCATCAATTGCGGCTGTAAATAAACTTGGAGCAAGATTGCTAATTCTAGTTTGGGCTGGCTGGCAGACATGTAACAACAAATCACATGTCAGGGGTGGGAAGGACAACACGTTTGTATTGCATGGGATCACTGCCACCCTCCAATGGCAGTGCCTCAAAAATCCTAGTGATTTAAATGGAATCAGATTGGTATACTGTACTGTCCTGGAACTCCTTTCAACACCAATATCTGAACTTTCTCAATACTCAGATCTTTGATGCAGCTGAGAGATTTGCTATATCTGAGAGCCAAAGTATGCTGATGGAGGTGACCAGCCATTCCATGCTGGGAAGGACAGACTCCAAACTCTGCAAGGAGCTGATGCTGAAACACTCAATTCTCCTTGCTGTGGAGTGCAGACTTTCCATTCGAAAGATGAAAACACTGAATCCCTACAGTGCAGAAACAGGCCATTCAGCCCATCAAGTCTGCAGTGACTCTTCGACAGATCATCCCACCCAAGCTCACCTCATCCCTGCTAATCTTCCTTCTGTAACGAAAACAAAAAATTCTGGACGTACTCAGCAGGTCAGGCAGTGCTTGTGGAGAGTTAACATTTCAGGTGAACTTTTGTCATGAATGAAAAGAGATAAAGATGTGACACTTGAGGAAGAATTGTGGTAAATGCTCTTTGATTCAATTTTGGTTTTATTTTTTATATATATAAGCCATGTATTACTTTTTGTGTTACATACCAGAACAGCACAGGCTGCCTTGATCGTGCATATTTTTCACAATTCTTTTTTCCTTTAATGCACAGGATTGAACTTAAGCTTTAAGTTCAGGGGAGAAGGGAAAGAGGAGGGGGGGGGAGGTACCTGGTTGAGGTGTACAAGATCATGAGGGGTATGGAAAGTATGGATAGGAAGCAGCTGAAGTTGAAGGGTCAGTAATGAGGGGTTTTTAAGGTTAGGGGCAATAACTTTAGAGGAAATTTGAGGAAATATATTGTTCAGTCAGAGGATAGTGGGAATCTGGAATGCACTCCCTGGGAGAGCAGTAGAAGCAGAAACCAAAAGAGAAAATGCTAGCAAGTCTCAGCAGGTCTGGCAGCATCTGTAAGGGGATAAAAGAGCTGATGTTTCGAGTCTAGATAATCCTTTGATTCTACAGATTCCAGCATCCTCAGTTATTTTCTTTTATCCAGTGTTTAATTTGCTACCATTTCTCTTCCAGAATGCCTATCCTGAAGAAGTACTGCTCTTCTCTCTGACAGGATTTCTGCATAGATTCCAGCATCTACGGTAATTTGATTTTATTATAGTAGAAACAAGAAAGCACGCAACCTTTAAAAAGAACATGGATGAGTTCTTGAAACGTCATAACTTTCAAGGCTCTGGGCTGAGGCTGGGAAGTGGGATTAGTGTAGGTATGGTATAGTGTTATCAGTGTAGACTCGATGGGCTGGATGGCTTCTTCATACTGTATGTCTTTATGAATACTTGTTCAATGTTTTGTACGTTGCGAATGCTCTCCAAACTTTGTGATAATATAAGGTATGCTTATCCAACTTCATAACCTGAGACTGTGTTTAAATGTTCTGAGTGAGCAGAGCTACATTGCTGTGTGAGGGAGTTAGATAAAAATAGCAATGGTCTTGCTGATGGCCTTTCAAGTTTATTTATTAATCACAAGTAAGGCTTATATTATCACTGCAATGAAGTTGCTGTGAAATTCTCCTAGTCTTTCAAACTATTAGGAGGAAACTGGAACACCTGGAGGGAACCCATGCAGACATAGGGAGATTGTGCAAACTCCACACAGACAGTGACCCAAACTGGAAATCAAAACTGGGTCTCTGGCACTGTGAGGCAGCAGTGCTAATCATTATGCTACCTTGAGTGCAAGATGATGAGTTGATCCTATGATTCTCTGGAGCCACAGTATTTATAATTAGTCAATGCCCCTAGCTGGATAAATAATAATTTTCATAAGAGAATGTAATATGGTCTTTACCATTTGTATTCCTCCCAATGTTTTTTCTAAACAACTTCCCAGCCTATTAAATCCAGGAGTAACAGATCTTTGTAAATGAATTAAAATGGTACCAGTTACTATAGAGAAAGCTGTGCACCACCTCCCTCTCTGCTTCTAGATTTCCTTGTAAAGCATTTGGAAGCCACCAGTTACTCCACTTTTTTTCTCTGATGTCCATAAATCCCTCAAAGAGGAATGGGGTAAACGGCTACAAACACCACATGAGCGGTTACAAACTGCTGCTGGCAAATGTGAAGGACGTATATGATATCTTCTGCTCCTGCACGAACTCCCATCTGAAAGTAGATCCAGTTAGTGAAACTTCCCATGCTGCAGAATACATTATAGACCACAATTTATTCTCTTCCTCCACTGCTTCCTTGTTTGTGACTGGTAAATCATCATCCTCAAACAACTTGTAAAAGTTCTAGCTCACTGGATAAAAGAGAGAGGAGCAACGTCGATAGAGTTGACTGAGTAATAGGAAACAGAGTATTCATCAATGGATGAGCTTCAGACTGGGAAAAGTCTGTAGTGGTGTTTCCCAGGGGTCAGTATTGGGACTAATAATAACGATTGAGATCTTGGTGTCCAGGAGACAGTTTCAAAGTTTGCTAATGACATGAAACTTGTAAACTGTGAAGATGACAGTGTAGAACTGGAAAATAACATAGACAAGTTCGTAGAGTAGCAGATATCAATGCAGAGAAGCGTGAGATGGCACGTATTAGTAGCAAAATTGGACAAATAATAAAGTGGTACAATTCTTAAGGGGATGCAGAAACAGAGGGACTGAGTGATTATGTGTATTGATCAATGAGTGCAACAGGACAGTTGGAGAGAGCAGTTAATAAAGCACATCATGTCCTGGGCTTTAATAGGGGCATAGAGTGTAGAGCAGAACCAGGCATACTTAAAAATGACTTGCCAACTTGCTGAAGATAAAATACTAGACTACTTGCATACCAAACAGTGGGGTAAGCAGCATGCAATAGATAAAACTAAACAAAATCCAACATTTAAGATTTAAGCTCTGCAGTCCTACCACATTCAGTTGTGAATAGTGGTGGATAATTAAAGTTTACTTACCAGTCATAAGTAAGGCTTACATTAACACTGCAATGAAGTTACTGTGAAATTCCCCTAAATTAGTTAAATGACTAACTAAAGAGGTTTTACAAATAACCCATCCTCAAAGATTGCAGAGCTCAGCACATATGTGTAAAAGACAACACTAACACCTACCCAGCAATGTGGAAAATTGCTCAGGTTATGTCCTGTACAGAAAAAGGACAAATCCAATCCAGCCAATTACCACCCCATCAGTCTACTCTTGATCAGCAAAGTGATAGAAGAGTTGGCCAACAACGCCATTAGCAATAACTTGCTCTCTGATACTCAGCTTGAGTTAGAATCATTGAATCATAGAACCCTACAATGCAGAGAGAGTGTCTTCGGCCCATCAAGTCTGCACCAACCACAATCCCACATAGGCCCTATCCCATATCCCTACACATTTATCTGCTAATCTCTCTAACCTAAACATCCCAGGACACTAAGGGGCCATTTTAGCACTGCCAATCAACCTAACCCACACATCTTTGGACTGTGGGACTAAACTGTAGCACCCGGAGGAAACTCACACAGACATGAGGAGAACGTGCACACAAACAGCGACCTGAGCCGGGAATTGAACCCAGGTCCCTGGAGCTGTGAAGCAGCAGTGCTAACCACTGTGCTTCTGTGCTGCCTCAGTTCCGTCAGGGTCACTCAGCTCCTGGTCCCATTACATCCTTGGTCCAAAAATAGACAAACAAGCTGAAGTGAAGAGATGAGTGACTGTCATTGACATCAAAACAGTATTTAAACAAGTGTGGTAATACTGAAGCAGTTCATTCCCATGGACCAATTCAGGCTTAGACTGGCTGATAAGTGGCAAGCAACAGTTGCATTACACAGGTGTCAGGCAATGACCATTGTCCCTTGACATTCAATGGAATTACCATTATTAACATCCTAGCAGTTTTCACTGACCAGAAACTGGACTAATTATATGAATACTGTGGCTACATGAGCAGATCAGAGGCTGGGAAGTTCGCAACGAGTAACTTACCTGCTGATTTACCAAAGCCTGATCATCATCTCAAGATGTAGAGATGCCGGCGTTGGACTGGGGTAAACTCAGTAAAGTTTTGCAACACCAATTTAAAATCCAACCAATTTATTTGATAGTAAATCCACGAGCTTTCAACACTATGTTGTGCCTTCGTCAGGCAATCGTGACACACGACATCTCAAGCATCTCAAGTCAGATTACGATGCAACACTCTCCACTTGCCCGGATGAGTGCAGATCTGACAACTCAAGAAACTCAACACCATCCAGAATAAAGCTATCTGCTTGCCTGGCACTCCATTCATCATCTTCAGTGTTCACTCTCTCCACCATGGTGACAGCAGTGTGTACCATCTACAAGATGCACTGCAAGAACCCATCAAGGTTCTTTCAACAGCACTCTCCAAACACCACCTCTTACTACCTAGAAGGACAAGGGCAGCAGACACATGGGAAAGCCACCTTCAAGACTGCCTCCAAACCACAAATCATCCTGACTTGGAACTATCACTGTTCCTTCCCCTATGGCCATGTCAAAATCCTGGAACTCTCTTCCTAATAGCGTTGCTGGTGTACCTGCACTACATGGATTGCAGGATTCAAGGCAGCAGTTCACCACCATTAGCTCAAAGGCAATTCGAAATGGGTAGTAAATGCTGCCTGGTCAACTGTGCCCATTTCCCATGAAAGAATACAGTAAAGGCTAATTGGATTTTGGATTACAGCTAGTCTCAGAACACAAAGACAGATATAGGAGGGTAGAAGAGAACATGCAGTTGAGAGAATCAGAGAAGGTAAATTAATCAAAAGAGGTTCTGTACGGTTATGCTGTTTGAATGTCAACCTTTTCCCAAAACTTTGGATTCAATATGATTGTTGCTGAAAGCAACTCGAGGGCTGAATCGATTGAAAGAGAAAGTGATTGAGATGGGGCGAGAACTAGAGACTGAGTTAAAGAACTTTGGAAATGCAGTATAGAGTGCATAGCATGATGCATAGTTCTTGTTGTCTTGGAGGTTGTAGCTTTGTTTTATCTACTGAAATGAAATGTATCTTTATTTGAAGTTCCATTGGCCTGTTAATTAATGCTGGTTTATGTTAATAAATTCTGTTACAGTAAAAAGTGAAATCTTGTCCTCATTGTGGGAAATGCATTCATTTTTTAAAAAAAGTTATTGATTGCTAATGGAATTGTAACAATAGCGAAGAAGTGTTAAACAGACTCAATATCGGCTTTCAATTCAGTAAAACACACCATGGCTTATGGATTGAATGTAAACATAAATCTTAAGTCTAAACCACGTGCTAACTACTGGTGACAAGAATGGTAGAAGTTATGGCATCAAAACCCTGGACAGTAGGTGATATAATCATGAAACCCAATCTTGCCTTCAAGTGAAATCTGCACAAAGGAAATTCTGGAAAGAACTACTGAATGGCAACTAGGAGTTGAATATTGATCAAATTTCCCCTCCCTTCCCCAAAACTGTCAAGGCCAATTAAATCAATCACAACCCTGCAGCTAATTCAATATCTGAGGATTAAATCTGGTATGTTTTGGATTTTTTATTCACTGCTTAAAGTAAATGCTCCAGTTAAGTATGGAATAATGGTTAACTGTGCTTTTCTTTTTAGGATTCAAATAAATATTTGGAACATAGGTTCAAATTCCATCTAGACAGCTGGCAGATTTCGAACCATATTAATAAAGTCTGGAATTAAAAGATTTTCTTAGCGACTATCGAATGACGTAAAAACCCATTCATTTCACTAATGCTCTCTGAGGAAGGAAATCTGCCATCCTTACCTGGTGTGGCTGATGTGTGACTCCAGATTCACAGCAATGTGGTGAACTCGTAACTACCTTTTGCAATGGTCTAACAAGCTACTCAATTCACAAGCAATTAGGGATGGGCATCAAATAGTGGCCTTGTCATTGACACCCACATCCCATGAAAGTGTAAAGGAAAAAATACAATTTATGTTAATTCTTCTCTTTAAAAAGCAGGCCTTAATAATTTTAAAACTTTTAATAGGCTCGAAAATTAATTATTCAGTTCAATTTTTGCATTATGTACGTACATTACTGATTCCTTACATGACAGCAAAAGATTGCTGTCAAAAGAGACGTCATCATTATTCTTCACAATTGACCTTAAGAATTATGTTGCTTACTGGTTACACAATTAGACAGAAAATTTGGAGGATTCAAAATAAACACCAATTATTTTAGAGCAAAGAGACACCAAGTAAAATGTCATAAGATATACTGTAAATATTACCAAATCATAACTGTGGGCCAAATCTCCTTGGGGTAGAAAACAGCAATTGGGGCCTTCAAACCAACTCAATTCAGAGCTCATGTATGGTTATTCCTTCATAGAGTTTTCTCTTTGCACCTCCTATTAGGTTCCTGATGCAAAGATAAAAATGCTAAGCAGTGCTGTTATGGATTATTAATCCTCAATAGATACTGACCAAGCCTTAAGGGATAATTTTCATGTTTTAGACTTGAGAATTGTCAGAGACATACTGCAGAAGTGCAAAATCACTGCTGTCATTCTAGAGTCTGTACAACTTTATTATGTATCAAAAGAAATAATAAATTCCGATGCTATGCTTCAATTCCTTTTCTGGTTTTATTGCAATCCAGGTACACATTCTACCCTTTCTTTCACATCAACATGGCACACAAATGGCAGAGTTTATTGGGATTAAGTGGGAAAGTGTACTTACCACTGGAGAGCAAGTAGCAATCAACAGTAACCAAGAAATCAAGTAGGCAATTCAAAAGAAACATCTCTACCCAAAGTGATAAGAATGTGGAACTTGCTACCAAAACGAATGGCTGAGGTGAATAGTGCAGATGCATTTAAGAGGAAACAAGATAAACATGTGAGGAAAGAAGGGAACAGAGGGTTGTGTTGATAGCTAGATAAGGAAGGATGGGAGAATGTTTGGAGTGGAGCATTCATGCTGGCATGAAGTGGTTGAGCCAAGTGGCCTGGTTCTGAGCTGTATCTTCTATGTAATTGGCCAAATAATATCAAGTAATCCAAAAACCCAATGCTGCTGGAACCTAATGTTACACAGTCTTCTGCATTGCTGTCCGTTCCAGAACTAAACACTGGAGAAAACTGAATAGTTGAAAGGGAGTTATGAACATAAAAAATTCTTTTAGATTTCTGAAACACATTTAAAAGAAAGACAGCCATTTTCAGTAGCAGCAACATTCTGTAATGTCCTATCAAATGTTTACAAATAATTTATTAACAGGCCATTCTGATTTTAAACTCTGATACAGTATCTCCAAAAACCATTGGTTTAAAGAACATCTTCCTCCATGGTTATCTTTGCAATTCAAACACTGAAAGACTAAGCTCTTAAATCAGAGACCCAAGCTAAATTCCTATTGATGCAAGGAATTAATTCTGCTAACTGTGGCTAGATCTAGAAAAAAGGGAGTAAAATGGGAAACTTATCCCGAAAGCCATCACTTGCTCATTTTTCAAAGCACATTTTAGCAGATTCACCAAGAAATGCCAGTATGATTATTTCACTCATTCAATGCTGGCTTAGATTAGTTATTAAATTCTGTAGAGTGGTTAGGTGTCTTTTGTTTACTTTTTTTTAAAACACCTTTATAGCATTTTTAAGTTAAAGTTTATTTATTAGTCACAAATAAGACTTACATTAACACTGCAATGAAGTTACTGTGAAATTCACATTAACTAACAGATTTAAAAAACTCCACAGGATTTCAACATGGTCTACAGAAGCCAAATATCAGAGAATCGCTATAGGGCAGAAGGCGGGCATTTGGCCCATCATGTCTGCAAAATATTAGCAAAAGATAGATAAAACAGGCAGCACCAGTTAATTGTTGGTCCATCATTAACAACCCAATTCCACATAAAACAAATTGGGCACAATTTAAAAATGAACATCTCAATCAAATGGCTTCCATTTTGAAAACTCTTATTCCTAAAGCCTTTTGGAATAACCATGCAAACTTTCCATCATATACCAAACTGTACATAAAGAATATCATGAACCTAATAGTTATAGTTCAAATATAAACATGTCAACATCCTGTAGATCCATTTAATAGAAATTCAGCATATACTTTTTACACAATATAGTGAATGCTGAATTTAATCCAGTTCAGATTTCCTGGTCAAATATCTGTTCACTAATCCATAACAGGAAAAAAAATAAGGAAACTGTTCCAAATCAAATTGTGCAGCTTTTCTCGAAATAAATATACTATATATAAAACTCTTTGAAGTGTTGTCGCTCCCTTTCTGTAGCTTCTGAAAAGGAATATTTCTTGATTTGGTCACATGATATAAGTACCGTCTTTTAAAAACTTCACAGCTTCCATTTGCTGTGTCATAGTGAGGATGTCCTGGAAACCTGTACTCAGTCCCGACATATGCTGGAAGTAAGACTCTTTCTCCACCTGAATAGACAAGTTGTTTACACCAACGTCTTTTAAAGCAGCTGTCACCTAATTGGAACACAAACAAAGTAGTGATATGATTCACAAATGCAGACTGTTATAATTCTTTCAAGGCATCTGCTATACAATTTGCATTTACCTCAAGAAGTATCTCAAAACTAATGTTTATTGTTTAGTAAGAAGTCTCACAACACCAGGTTAAAGTCCAACAGGTTTATTTGGAATCACGAGTTTTTGGAGTGTTGCCCCTCCTTCAAGTGAGTAGTCACTTAGCAACACACCTGATGATGAAGGAGCAACACTCCAAAAGCTCGTGATTCCAAACAAATCTATTGGACTTTAACCTGATGTTCTGAGACTTCTTACTGTGACCACCCCAATCTAACACTAACATCTCCAGACCATTTTATAGTTTAAACCACTTTCATTGGAAAATTGAACAGATGCTACATATTTATTCTCAAGATATGGGTGATGCTGCCAGAGTTGGATTATTCAAGTGGTGTTGGACCAAACCATCTAAAGACAAGATGACGAGGGATAGAGAACTGTAGAGAAGAGCTCTTTGCCTCTGAAGACTTACTTGGAACTGTAACAGCTTCATTTTGTCATTGCATTCTGTCACTACCATATCACAAAACTTTACAGGATGCTTTGTAAAAAAATGAATGATTTTCAAAAGAATGCTTAATGGCTATAGCACTAAACAAGTGGAATAAAAGAGAGGGTACTGAGGCAGTTAGTGTGCTTTTGACAGTGCTGGACTAATCAAATGGACTGCAGTTTAACTTTCTTTTGGGAAAAAAAAAGAGTCCTCTATTTTTTCATGCATTCATTAGATATTAACATAATATGGCACATGGGGCTGCACAGTGGTTAGCATTAACTGCCTCAGAGCCTGGTTTGATTCTGGTCTTGTGTGACTGTTTGTGTAGAGTTTGCACTTTGTCCCTCTGACTGTGTGGGTTTCCTCCTACAATCCAAAGATGTGCAGGGTCTGTGGATTGCCCATAGTAAATGCATGGGGTTACAGAGATAAGGTGGAGGGGAAGGGTTTGGGTGAGATGCTTTTTCGGAGGGCCGGTACAGACCTGATGAGCTGAATGGCCTCTTTCTGTACTATAGGGATTCTATGATTCTTATTAGATATGTCATTAGATTAACAAGTTTGCATTTACATAGTAGTAGGTCTGTGAAAGTAGCAAATTTGAATAGTTAATGTTAAGCTTCATATTAAGAGCATGAAAGGAGAAATGCATAGGACAAATCAACATTATACCTGCTGTATAATTCGCTGTTCCACAACATCTGGCATAACCTGAACATGCAGCGTTCCTGCTATTACACTGGCCGAGTGGCGCCAGAAATGAGGATCCCGATAAGATAGAACACCCTCAATCTTTTGGATCTGAAATCATTTATAACATGCAAAAATTAATTTTACTTTTTTTTTTAAATAGATTCAGAGATTTTTGAAATGTTAAAAATCTTTGATAATACTAATAGAAATTGACACAGAAGGTAATCAATTGACCCATTTCATCTGCAAATTCTTCACTACAACAATTTCAAATTGATTATATTTCCCTGCTCTATCTCCATAGCCTTGTATTTATTTCAAATATTTATCAACATTTTTCTTAAATGCTGTCCTGCTTTTTGCCTCAATTACACTCTGGCAAAATAAACTCATGCTCCTACAATCTCTACATTTTATGCTGACTTGTCTATGTCCTCATCTTTTATTGCAAGCTTCATATTTTGTTAAACATTCCCTTCATGCCATCAGGACATTATAATAACAGCTACTTGCATTGATGTAATTCCTTTATTGCAGAAAAATTCAAAGCAGTGTACGATAGTGTACTCAAAAAAACACGTTGAATCAAAGGTCACATATACAAGAGGTAAAATTTGTTAAAAAAAGAAGTGGGTTTTAAGGGCCTTTAAAAAGGAGAGAGATGCAGAGGTTTAGGAAGAAAATTCCAATGCTTAACCAAGGTGACTGAAAGTATGACTGTGAATCTGGGACAAAGTGATGAGGACAACGCAGTCATAAGAGCGTTGACGCCAAAGAAGGATTTACATGCTATTTTGACAATTTTAAATTGGAGTTGTTGGGAACCAATGTCGGCACCCATGTACAGACTGTACTCATTTAAGGAGAGTTATACCGAAAGGTATGGGCTTCTCTTGAACTGTATTACAGCAAGTCCTTTTGGAGAAGATAAGTACGGAGATGGAAGAGGACTTAACCATATATAGTTGGCCTTTCCAATATTTGCTTCTCACATTCTCCAGAGGGTAAGAGGCCTGGAAATTACAACTATTGAATTTTATTGATATGTAATAACTAATTCCATGAATCATTTCTGAAAAACTTCAAACATACTTCCATGTAACTAATTTCAATGTGAACCACAGGTTCTATTTCTTCCTGCCCCAAATATTTTTACCTACTCTGTAATGTCCTTCACCTATACTGGCACCTGGTTAAATAACACCTCAATTTTGAAATTGTCTTAATTGTTTTTTTTTTAAATCTATCCATGGCCATGCTCCCTCTGTATCTATGTAACCACCTCCAACATTCCCATCTAGCCCTATGCCTTTGAATTCCCTCCTTACATCTCTTTTTCTTTCCACCTTTATGACACTATTTAGACATCTGCCTTAGTTCATCTCTTGAGGCTTGTTTTTTGTTTGATAAAGGTTCTGTGAAGTGTCGTGGGACATTTTCCTATGTTGAAGATGCTATGTAAATCAAGTTGTTGTTGGCACCAGGAAGACAACATACTGCTTGGTTTACAATTACCAAAGAAAAGGCTATTTATTCTCCCACTCTCTGCTTTCTAGAGTTCTGCAAGAATATGCTCTGAGTTACTGTCCCGTCCATAGTAGTCTAATACGCATGCCTATTGGACAACTTTGATTAACTTAGGAACTTAACATCAATTCCATTGATGATCATTTGCTCTCTTCTTCTATAACCCTATGTCCTGAATGGTTTAGTGCTGCCTTGGGTGACCCCAGGGAAGGAGAGGAACAATATATTGTGGAGGATGTGAATGCAAGAAACATTAACATTGGATGAAAGGATTACTAATCTTTAAAAAAAAAATTCTCTTACAGGTTGCCTCAGCAGGGATCAACCTTGTTGTTTTATAAGTGGTCTGCTTATAATATTGTTGGGATCAGCAGTATTAACAGTCCTGGATGCAGAATCAAATATTCATTTTAATATTCTCATCTATGCATTCAAATCCTTCAATCCTTCCCTAACTTTACAATCTTGAGATTTTGGTGCTCCTCCAGTTCTGGATTCTTGCCCACCTCTGATTTTAATTATGCCAACTTTGGTAGCCTAAGGCCTAAAGCTCTGAATTCCTCCTTTCACCTTTCTCTCCACTTTGAAGATGCAGCTTAAAATTTAACTCTTTGACTAAGCTTTGGGCCATCTTCCCCAATAGCTCCTTGTATGACTTGATGCTAGATTACCTTTGAAGTGCCTTGGGATGTTTCTCTATGTTAAAGGATCTACACGAATGCAAACTGCTACAATCCTGTGCTCTTAGCAGGAATTGAGGTCTTCATGCTGTTTCCTTTAAAAAAATGTTTTGGCTACAGTCTGGAACATGGTCTAATGTATAATATGATGGCTTGTGTTTCAGGACGAAGAAAATCTACGTTATACGTTGAAGTGATGATAACTTTAAGAACTAGGTTTCTCTAGGAATTCATTTCCAATACAACAGCTGGTTGCCAGCAAATGATTAGGTGACCAGGTTGCTCAGGAGATTTGGGGAGACATGATGTTAAAGTGGTTAACACTGCTGACTCATAGCACCAGAGATCCAGGTTCAATCCCAGTCTTGGGTGACTGTATGGAATTTGCACGTTCTCTCCGTGGGTTTCCTCCAGCTGTTCCGATTTCCTCCCACAGTCCAAACATGTGCAGCTTAAATGGATTGGCCATGCTAAACTGCCACTTAAGTGTCCCAAAATGAGTAATTAGGGGTATTAGCAGGGTTAATACATGGGGTTATGGAGATAGGGCAGAGAGCGGGCTTAAGTAGGATGCTCTGTCAAAGAGTCAATGTGGATATGATGGGCCAATAGGCTTCCTTCTGCACTGCAGCGATTCTGTAATTAACAACAAAGTAGCATAACGTCAACAGGAAATTAATTTTGGGTGAGTTGATTGTGAGCGTGGTTCTAGTTTCAAATAGAGTTTTTAAGAACAATCTGACTGCAGAGCATGGATTATTTCTTTCCAGTAGAATTCCAGTGCAATTCTGCGTGCTGGCTAAAGAGTTTGAACCTCTTGTTAACTGAAGAATTCTTACCAGAGAGTTGGATTTCTAGGGACAGCCAAGGGAAGGGAGACAATTTCTAGGAACAAGACTCCAGAATTAAAGAATTAAAAACTAGAAGAGTCCTGACCTGAAGTGGGTATGCTCAAGATGCTAACTATGCATGCATTCAATTGGGAGTCTGTAACAATGGGATGATTGTAGAAGGAATCTCAACCTTAGCAGGGACCTTCAAAGCAGTGCTCAGATAACATGGTTAGTCTTCCCGAGTTTGCCAAATATCTGAATTGATTTTTGGGGATTTATGTTAAATGTATATAAAAATTTGCATCAAGAAGTTTGGTTTAGAAAAGTACAAGGAATGCTGTTATTTTAAGTACTTTAACATAATGATAGCACAATAGTTAACACTGCCGCTTCACAGCTCCAGGGACCTGGGTTCGATTCCCAGTTTGGGTCACTGTCTGAATGGATTTTGCACATTCTCCCTGTGTTTGTGTGGGTTTCTTCCGGATACTCCAGTTTTCTCCCACAGTCCAAAGATGTGCGGGTTAGGTTGATTGGCCATGCTAAGAAATTGCCCCGTAGTGTCCTGGGATGCATAGGTTAGAGGGATTAGTGGGTATAATATGTAGGGAAATGGGGGTAGGGCCTGGGTGGGAGTGTGTTCAGTGCAGACTTGATGAGCCAAAGGGCCTCTTTTGGCACTGTAGGGTTCTATGATTTTATGAACTGACCATTTTGAATAGAATGCAGTAATGAATATTTGTGTTCTTTGAAGTTTGTGCAGTAAAATCCTTTTAATTTAAAACTGTGAACCTTGCAGTTTCATTCATTTAGTCAACACCTAGATTTTTGTATTCTTAAAAAAAATCTAAATACTTACTGGACTCTCGCAATATCATAACAACAGAGTAAGTATAGGTCATGGTGATTTATAGGGTATAATTCTCCTTTTGTTCTTGCTCTTTGTTGTTCTTTGTTCTTTTGTGTCATAGTGACAGATTTTGTTTGACTTCTGTGAAACCCTTCTGATGTTGTATTAAGTTGAAGGGGCGATATAAATACAAGCTGCTGCAGAAGTATTGAAGTTGACAATCATTCAAACCAATCTAAACTACTACCATGGCCAGCAGCAATTTGCCATCTTCTAGTCACGGGCTGGCTACCTGGCAAGTTGCAGTATGGATTATTACAATTGAAGTTTCTAAACAGACACTGGTGTAAAACAAAACTTTAGAATGTTTCACAGTGGTAATGTTATCAAAATTTTACTTTTTAAAAAATATTCAATGGTGTACATTATTCCAGGTGTAAAAATGATCAGGATTTCAGGTTATCTAGTATTAAAACGTAAAAACTAGAAGCAGGAGTAGGCCATTTGGTCCTTTAAACCTGCTATGTCATTCATTTTGATCATGGCTGATCATCAAACTCAATATTGTGATCCCTCCTTTCTTTTTGCTCCAAGACCAATATCTAATTTATTTTTGAAATCAGACAAGGTTTTGGCCATACAATCACCTTGAGGAAGCTATTCTTTTCTTTCAAGACACGCAGATGTGTTTCACAGGGCAAGCATCTGTCCCCCATCGCCAAATGCCCTTGAATTGAGTGGTTTACCATATCAAAGGGAGTCGGTCTTATTTCTGTGGGCCTGGAGTCATATAAATGCTATGATAGCAGATTTCTTTCCCTAAAGGATGAGTTTTTACAACAAATTGATGTTGAGACTAGGTTTTGAATTCAAGATTTTTAATTAACTGAATTTAAATTTCACAAGCTGCCATAAACCCGTTTCCCCAGAGCATTTGCCTGGTCTAGAAATGTTACTACTATGCAACCACTTCATCTTAAATAATTATATATAAATACCTACATTCTCAAAGAGAAAGTATGGATCTATAGTTTAAACAAGAGACCACTATGATTTATTTAAAAACACTTTAAGAAATTAGAATAATTACAAACAAAAGTCTAAAAATCAACAGAAGAATATTCCTTTGGCACCAAATTAGGACTTGCCTGATGCAATAAATACTGAGTGAGTAAAAGCATTCAAAATGAAATTAAACTAATTATTGATTCAGAAGTGCACAGGAATTTGGATTTAAAGTAGGAATCAGATTAAAAATAAATGGTCAGCTTAAGTTCTGAGCC
This sequence comes from Sphyrna mokarran, assembly GCA_024679065.1. Classification (NCBI taxonomy): domain Eukaryota; kingdom Metazoa; phylum Chordata; class Chondrichthyes; order Carcharhiniformes; family Carcharhinidae; genus Sphyrna; species Sphyrna mokarran. The sequence goes on along the minus strand of JAGIQG010000006.1, from coordinate 29,880,554 downwards.
AACATTTGGATGATTGGACAACCTACAGCGGTGAGTAGGTTTCTCACTCCTGGTTTGTACATCCATTTATGTAAATGTGAAACAATTAATAACAGTCCAATTACAAGACTGCCTACAGTTTCCTTTACAAAAATCTCTACATGCAGTAGAACACAGCTGTGTAATTTGGCAACACTACCTCATTATTACATGCAGTCATACAGCAGTACCTTTTAATCACTTTCAATATCATATTAGCAATATGACATTTTATAGAAAATAAATCAAACATTTTCTGTAATTAGATGCTCTAGTGTAAATAGGTTCTGACCTTATTTAGGGCATTACTAAGTTGTTTCTCACGCTCTGGTGGCGTCCGTAGCAGTAGTAATTGACAGGCATCTTTCATAAGTGGAATGACACTTAGAAATATTAACACAGCGATGAAGAGAGAGCAAATAGGATCAGCAATCAGCCATCCAAATTGACGAATGAGAAGAGATGAGATGATCACTCCAATACTGCCCAGTGTATCTGCCAGCACATGCAGAAATACACCTGCAACAGAAAATGTACTTTCAGAAAGGAATGCACAGGAAAAGAAAAGACCACCAAAGACTATTTTGATGGTCAAATGTCTGGGAAACAAATCATAAGATACCTCTCTATCCCCCTATCAGTAGTTTGCTTTGTTATTTAACTGCCTTCAATCCGCTGATACAAAGGGTCCCATTGCTGTTTTGGCAGACCATTTCATCTGCTCATCACCGGCTGTACAAGTCAAAACCACCTTTTTCACCCTTCCCCATCTAAGTCTATGATTATGTTCTTTTGTTGTAAAATAGCTGACTGTTAAGTATTTTGTGATGTTTATAGGATAGAGATTAAACCAAAAGGTTTGCATCTTTTGCGATTTCAGGATGTCCCGAAGTATGTTTATAGCCAACAAAGCATTTTGATCAATTTACACATAGCAAGATTTCCCATAAACAGCAGTGTGATAATGGAGCTGGTTGAAGAACGAATATTGGCCAGAACGCGGGGAGAAGTCCCACGCACTACTTTGAATAGTGCCAACGAATCTTCAACATCCACCTGACAGGGCAATCGAGATCTTGGATTAATCGTTCATCTAAAGGATGGTGTCTCCAACAATGCAATACTTCCTACATCCTGCATCGGACCGTCAGCCTGGATTTTGTACTCAAGCCTCTGCAGTCCAACTTGAACCTGCAACCTTCTGACAAATCCACAGCTAACATCTTAAAATTCATCAGCAGTGACATCCTCAAACAGTCCTGAAATGGTGGCATCCTACTTGTAAAAAAAAAACCTCTCATTGGATTAGCCAATAAGCAACTGAATTTTATGACACTTAAGAAACAGTTGAAAGTTTAAGAGCAGGGAGGAAGAGAAAAGGAGATGAAGGCAGAGAGGGTGGAGGTGGATGGTGGTGGTGAACTCCTCAGCAAGGCGATTAAAAAAATACTTTTACACCTGGTAACTCGTAGATTTCTCTTTGAAGGGTTAATCTCCTTCAAAGAAATTCAGAATTTTATATCTGACACTTTTCCAATAGGAGTGTCGTGGCAACTACCAACCTCACTGCATCTAATCAGCTCTCCCTGTAGGAGACTTAGAGTCAGACTAACTATGTATACAAATAACTGGATCACCATTACAGAAAAACTGAAAGCTTGCTCTGCTGGACATAAAGGCAGTGGTAGAAACACATCGTCTTATATGAACAATGCAACTAGTTACAAAGAATTGAAATTGCCTTTAAATCATACAAAAATGAGCCTAACCTTATGTCTTTGTTCAAGCTGAAATACTTAGTGAAAGAAAATGATATAGGGAGCTGGCATGGAAGTGAGACCATGCTAGGCAGCTCAAAGAAAAATAAAAATATCGGCAAAATGCTGTCTATGCTTAAATTATTTCTATTGGTATGGTTATATTTGCAGAAATTTTAATTGTACAAATGCTTTACCTCTCATATTAGCATTCATTCCACCTCCTGAAGATCCATGGGAGTGACAATGGTTGTGGCTGTGACCATGACCATGGCTGTGTCCTCCATGTCCATGATCGCTATGTGAATGCCCATGTCCATGACTGTGGCCATGGTCCTGTGAGGGACAGCTGCTTCGGGAACTGCCATGGGAATGTGCGTGGCTAAAGGCACAGATACCAATCAGGTTCACTATCAGACCCCCAATGGAGACTGGCTGTATAAGATTAAGAAAGAGACAATGGAATAAATAGTTCACTGCAATATTAGAATTAATACTGGCTTTAATCTAAAATCAACTTTAGGAACATTTGTATTTTACACTGAAATATAACTTCAATTATTAAAAGTAAAATTAGAAAATGATTCATGCTCTTCTCAAACTAATTTATTCACTAAAATACCAAAAACTTACAGTTAACATTTCTGTGTTTATATCAGGTGGATCAAAAACTCTGGCCACAGACTCAATGAAAACAAAAAATGCTATAACCATCAGGAAAAGTCCATTGATAAATCCAGATAGAATTTCAAGACGTCCATATCTGCAGAGAAAAAGAGGAAAAGTTAAAATTTAATTTAGAACATAGAACACTACAGCACAAACAGGCCCTTCGGCCCACAAGTTGTGCCGAACACATCAAAATCTACCCAGCCATAGACCTATCTATAACCCCCAATCCCATTGGATCCCATATACTCATCCAGAAGTCTTTTAAAAGACCCCAGCGAGTTCGCCTCGACCACCACCGCCGGCAGCCGATTCCATTCACTCACCACCCTCTGAGTGAAAAACTTTCCCCTAGCATCCCCTCTGTACTTGCTTCCCTGCACCTTACATCTGTGCCCTCTCGTTGCGACCATTTCAGCCCTGGGAAATAGTCTCTGAGAGTCCACCCTATCTATTCCTCTCAACATCTTGTAAACCTCTATCAGGTCACCTCTCAACCTTCGTCTCTCCAGGGAGAACAGTCACAGCTCCCTCAACCTGTCTTCATAAGGCATGCCTCCCAGTCCAGGCAACATCCTTGTAAATCTCCTCTGCACCCTTTCAATAGCTTCCACGTCCTTCCTACAGTGAGGCGACCAGAACTGCGCACAGTACTCCAAGTGTGGTCTGACAAGGGTCCTATAAAGCTGCAGCATTACCTCCTGACTCCTGAACTCAATCCTTCGATGAATGAAGGCCAGTACACCATAAGCTTTCTTAACCACATCCTCCACCTGGGAGGCCGATTTGAGAGTCTTATGGACCCGGACCCCAAGATCCCTCTGCTCTTCCACACAGCTAAGACTCCTACCTTTGATAGTGTACTCATTCATCCCGTTGGATCTGCCAAAATGGACCACAACACCTTTATCCGCGTTGAAGTCCATCTGCCACTTCTCCGCCCAGTCTTGCATCCTGTCGATGTCATGCTGCAACTTCTGACATCCCTCCAGACCATCCACGACACCACCGACCTTTGTGTCATTGGCGAACTTACTCACCCATCCCTCCACTTCCTCATCCAGGTCATTTATGAAAATGACAAACAGCAAGGGTCCTAGAACAGATCCCTGGGGCACTCCACTGGTGACCGACTCCATGCAGAAAAAGAGCCATCCACAACCACCCTCTGCCTTCTGCAGGCAAGCCAGTTCTGGATCCACAAGGCCAAAGCCCCTTGGATCCCATGGCCTCTCACCTTCTCAAGAAGTCTTGCATGTGAGACCTTGTCAAATGCCTTGCTGAAGTCCATGTACACCACGTCACTGCTCTTCCTTCGTCAATGTGTTCAGTCACATTTTCGAAGAACTCAATTAAGCTTGTAAGGCACGACCTGCCTTTTACAAAACAATGCTGACTATTTCTAATCAACCTAAACTTCTCCAAATGCTCGTAAATCTTGTCCCTCAGAAGCCTCTCCATCAGCTTACCAACCACTGAGGTCAGACTCACTGGTTGGTAATTTCCAGGACTATCCCTGTTCCCTTTCTTGAAAATAGGGACCACATCCGCAATCCTCCAATCCTCCGGAACCTCTCCCGTCTCCATCGACGACGCAACGATCATCGCCAGGGGCTCTGCAATGACATCCCTCACCTCCCACAATAACCTGGGGTACATCCCATCTGGTCCCGGAGACTTGTCTATCTTGATAGCATTTAAAAGTTCTAACACATCCGCTTCCTTAATATCTACATACTCAATCTTTTCAGTCTGCCGCAAACTTGTAGTGCATCCTCCCAGATCACTTTCCACCGTGAATACTGAGGCAAAGTACTCATTAAGTACCTCTGCCATTTCTTCCGGTTCCATACAGACTTTTCCCCCTTCACCTTTTGTAGGTCCTATCCCTTCTCTTCTCATCCTTTTACTTTTCACATATTTGTAGAAGGCCTTGGGATTCTCCTTAATCCTACCAGCCAAGGCCTTCTCATGACCCCTTCTGGCTCTCCTAATTTCCTTTTTAAGCTCTCTTCTAGAAGCCTTATACTTCTCTCGATCCCCAACATCTCCTAGCTCTTTGAACCTTTTATACACCTTTCTTTTCTTCCTGACTATGTTCACACACCCTTCGTGCACCATGGTTCCCGCGTCCTACCAAAACCTCCTTGTCTCACCGGAACGTTGTCGTGCAAAGCTCCAGACAAGCATTCCTTGAATATCTGCCACCTTCCTTCTGTGCTTTTCCCCAAGAACACCTCCTTCCAGTTTATTCGCCCCAACATCTGCCTAATGTCTTCATATTTCCCCTTATTCCAGACAAACACCTTCCTAGCCTGCTTGATCCTATCCTTTTCCAATGCAAGGGGGAAGGAGATAGAATTGTGATCTCCATCCCCAAGATGCTCTCCTACCGAGAGATCCATCACCTGTCCTGGTTCATTAGCTAGTACCAGGTCCAATACAGCCTCTCCTCTCGTAGGCTTGTCCACGTGCTGTGTCAGGAAACCCTCCTGAACACACCTAACAAACTCCTCCCCATCCAAACCCCTTACCCTTGGTATATTCCAGTCGATGTTTGGGAAATTGAAGTCTCCCATCACAACAACTCTGTTATTTCTACATCTCTCCAGTATCTGTTTCCCTATCTGCACCTCAACTTCCCTGTCACTATTGGGCGGCCTATAGAATACACCCAGCAACGTCACCGACCCTTTGCTATTCCTAACTTCCACCCACAGAGACTCCGTAGACATTCCCTCCTCGGTATCCACCTTCTCTGCAGCCATGACACTGTCCCTGATCAACAATGCCACTCCACCACCTCTTTTGCCTCCCTCCTTGTCCTTCCTGAAGGATCTGAATCCCAGGACCTGTAGTACCCAGTCCTGTCCCTGAGACATCCAAGTCTCTGTAATGGCCACCACATCACAATCCCAAGCAGCAATCCACGCCCTAAGTTCATCCACCTTATTTACTACACTCCTGGCATTAAAATAGACACATCTCAGTCCCTCAGACTGGACATTTCCCTTCTCCCCCACTCGTCTAACCTGCCTCTCATCCTGCCTAGAGTCCTTCCCTACCTGGGAGCTAACTTCCTTGCTCCCAGTCTCCACATCACTGTTCCCTCCCCCTAACCTTTCTAGTTTAAAGTCCCCCCAGTAGCCCTAGTAGCCCTAATTTGAGAAATCAAGATCAACTCTAATTACAATGCCAGAATCAATACATTATTCTACAAAGTAGCTGCATCATGATACACAACTCACAACCCTCTATTTTGAAACAGATTTTTAGAAAATGTGCATTTTGCTTTGCCAAAATCTGATTTTGCTACACTATCAATAAATTGACAGCTAGCTATCATTTCTGCTATGTGAGGGAATTTGCCTCTTGTGAAATAACTACCGCATTTATCTAACATTTAAACAGGTAACTGCAGCTCAGTGTGCTCATTGTACATGGAATGTTTTCAGATCAAAGAGATGTCCATTTATTTAATGCCTGCTTTATTTTAACTTTGAAATCAATACCACTCTTTTCTACACTCAGCACATTTGTAAAATTGAGAAAAAAAGAGAAAAATATTAGGAAAACTAACCCATAAGAGTAAATTCGAGTTGCCTTCCATCTGGTCATTAGGGCTGCAAAGAGGCCCAAGACTAGAGCTGAACAGTCAAACAGCATGTGGAACCCATCAGAGATAAGGCCAAGACTGTTGGTCCACACACCATAGAATAATTCCACAAACGTAAAGGCCTAAAACACAAAGAAAATGGCAACTCAATGTATTGATTGTTCAGATCCAGTTTAATGCTGAACACAACTGCTGATTTTATGCATAATCATTATTTTCATACAGATAAATGAGCTATTACCTTAACAATAAGAACACATGAAGTAAATGGGAAAAATACTACAAAAGTATTCCTAGACTGTATCAAGGTACATCTCCCAGATGGTGGTCTTCTGAACACCACCACAAAGATGGCCGACTTTACATTCCATAACACACTTCCTGTCCCCCTACTTTAGCCCTCTGAAAGGTTCATATTTGTTTTTGCCACCTCAATATCCTAATACTCCTTAACCTCCTGGATGCTCTTACATCCACATTCAATATCTACTACACCTGCTTTCTTAACTTTACCAAGTCCCAGCTGTCCATCATCTCATGCCTTGCTGAACATCATGGCATTTGGTCTCCAAACATTCATATTTAAGATGCTCATTCTTATCTTTAATTTACTTAATGATCCCTTCTCATCTCTGCAATCTCCTTCAAATATCCTTTCCCAACCTTCCAAAATTCTTTAGTTCACTCTATTCTGGTTCCCTTCATTTCTCTGTTCCACTAGCAATGGTTTTTCCTGTGGCAACATTAGTCCTATGTTTTGGAAATTCTAGTTGCTGTGACATTAACAGTCAACTAAATTAACAAATATGCTGAATATAATTTCACATGCAATAGAATTTTAGCTCTCATTAGTTACTAGCCCGGTATTACATCCAGTACAGTAGGTAGTGACATCAAGCCTATTTTTCAAAAGGAGAATAGTTTAAGAAATCAAGCTCTTCTTCACACAAAGAGTGATCAATCACAAGAAAAACAATTGTTGAAAATCTGGAATTAACTATGAACTAGTTAGAGACAATGCATTGAAAAAAATTTAGGATTTTTTCATGGATAACCTAGGATGCGCCAAATGAGTTTCCCCATCTAGAATTATCTGGTAGTGGATATATATATAATCAGACGGTATGTGATTTGGAAGAGAACCTTCAGTAGTGGTTCTCCCATGCACCTGATGTCCTTATCCTTCTAAGGAATAGAGGTCATGGATTTGAAAACACTGCAGAAGGAGCCTTAATTCATCATGAAAAACAAATGAGGAGTTGGCCATTTGATAAGATCATGGCTGATTAAATTGTGGTTTCCACTCTACCACCTTCCTAAATCCTGTTAGACTCATGACCATTGAGGCAAATAGAGATTATTTGATCACACTCCTGATTTGTATCTTGTGAATGTTGGCAGGCTTTGGCTATCAGATGAGTTACTCACCTCAGAATTCCTAGCCTCTGATCTGCTCAGAACCGCTGTATTTATTAGACTGGACCAGTTCAGGTTCTGGTCAATGGCAAACTGCCTAGGAAATTCAAAGTGAGGGATTCAGCAAAGGTAATGTCACTGAATGTCAACAGGACATGATTAGATTTTCTGTTGCTGGAAATGGTAACAGTGATTATCTTGGCACTTGTGCAGCATAATGTTATTTGCCACTTACCAGCCCTAGCTGGAATGTTGTCCAGATCTTACTGCACGTGGATATAGACTACTACAGCATCCTAGGAGATGAGCAGGGGACTGAACATTGTACAATCATCAGTGAACATTTCCACTTCTGAACATGTGACAGAAGGCAGATCATTCATTGAAGCAGTTATAGGTAGGTGTAGGATACTACCCTGAGGGACTCTTGAAGCAAAGTCTTGGGATTGAGATGTGGCCTCCAACAACCACCTTTCTTTTGGATGGACTTCTTGATGCTATACTTGATCAGATGCTGCCTTCATGTCAAGAGCAGTCACTTTCACCTCCGCTTGAGTTCAGCTCTTTTGTCCATGTTTAGACCAAGGCTGAAATGAGGCCAGGAACTGAATGGCATTGGTGCAATGAATACCAATATTATTTCAAAGCAACAAAATTTAAAAGAACAAAGTCAGCTTACACTAAGGTTTGTAGTCCAGATGACTCATGCGTTTGTATTTTAATCAAAACTCAACGAATCTCATTACTCATAAATTTTAAAATATTTTGTTATTTTGAACTATGTAAACATGAGGTACTCACTAGGTTAAGACAGAGAAAGTAGAAGATCTGTCTTGAATCATACTCTTCCAAAATTTGTTTCAAAGATTCTTTGATAAACTTGGGCACTGACTGAGAAGTATGTTGTAAGGCATCACCCATAAAGTTATACAGTGGGGTACCTTCAGGCGAGTAACCAACTAGGGTACCCTTTTGGCCTTTCTTGGAAGGTGAGGATAAAATGGTAGCAGCTGGAGAGATATAAACACAAGTGAGTTGCATTGAAACTTTTTAATGTTTGTATATTTGTCCCTTTTTCAATTTCTCTTAATACTTGAATATTCCTATTTCTGTAAGCAACACTGAACATCAATAAGGGTATTCAACAAGAGAAGTCTCAAGAACTCTTCAAATACAATTACTTGGGTGACTAGTATTATCCCATAAACAATGAGATGACAAGCAAATCTATTTTTTGGTGAGAGTGCTGTTCGAGAGAGGAATATTGGATAGGAATTCAGCATCTAATTATAGCTATATTTTTATTTTGGGTGTTAATGCCTAACAGGAACCATTTTACAAAAATGACATGCTTGAACTTCACTAGAATTTTCCCTGTGAAGAAAAATCCTTTTATCCAGTTACACAAATGATTGCACTCAAAGGAAAAATTAACAGAGCATATCAGTTAACTTATGAAACTAATGGTTTTATGCAAATATCTCTCAAAAATTATTAACTGATTCAATCACCTAATGTAGAAAACATTTATAAACTGATCTTATTTATTGGAATTCTGGTTCAGAATTAGGAAGATATTTGAAAGGATAAACACTGTGGAAGAAGCCTTAATTCATAATGAAAAACAAATTTGTCTCCAAACATTCATATTTAAAATGCTCATCCTTATATTTAATTTACTTAATGATCCCTTCTCATCTCCGCAATCTACAATGGACTGTTTACATCAATGTAATCTTTAAAAGAAAGGACACTAGAAGATAAAGGGGGTAACTTAGAAGAAATGCTTTCACTCAGTTCATAGCACATTAAATGCAACATGGTTTGCAAGGCAGGGAACATACCAGCATTCAAAAGGGAATTGTTAAAAAAAAAGGAAAGAAAAAATGAAATTAGAATATCTAAAACCATAGCAATGGCACAAGCACAAGCACAATAAACTGAACAACCTTGTTCTTTGCTGAACTAATGATATCTTAAAACAAGGACACTCACCTAGTATGAAGAAAATGGCACTAACTACCACTCCACCTGACAATACGTGTTCAGTGCTGTGCTGCAGGGTTTGCTTGTTGATAACACGTAGCTGGTCAGTTATTGGATGCATCCAGAAATTAGCTAGAAGTAAGGCTCCAAAAAAGACCAGAACCGAACCATATTGTGCACACTTTGGAGCTTCCATTTTGGCTGAGCATATCGATTCCACATAGAAGTCCAATATTAACACACAGAAGACGACAGTCCCAAATGGCAAGACAAGGGAAGACCAGGATTCTATTTTACTCTACAAAAATATAAAATATCTCATAAAGAGATGTTTCATTTTCATGTTATTGTAATAGGTCAATGTTCTGGTAATTATTCACTGCAAATTTCAAATGAATGCTACAAAGAACACAAGTCAGTTAACTAACAGAAACGAATGTACTTGTACTTTGAGGAAAGCAGTCTCAAGGATAATGTAGGCATTACTTTAGTACCAGAACATTTACCAATAACCAAACTACACATAATAATGGCATTTCTCAACAGGACTGAAGGGTATGAAAATAATAGATGCAATTTAAATTTGAGGTATTTTTAACTTGTGGTATTGCCAAGCACAGGAAAATACAGGACATAAAATGATCTTGCAGTTCACTTGGCCAGTCTTGAACATTAGTACCTGACAATTGTTCACTCCTATAAATATCTATTCTATCTTTTCTTAAACTGTTTACATTGTCTCTTGCACATTTTAATCTCACTAACAATTTGTAGTATGTATGTGAACAAGAATTTTGGCAGCAGTGGGAAGGTTGGGGCAAAGAATGAAATAAGTGGAATTGCAATTTATAGAATAATGGTTTCAAAGCTCAAGCCCAAGTTGAACAGGACACCATGGTAATGGACATCTGTCAAGCCGTTTGGAACTAAGGATGAAGCCACTAACAAGAGTTTTGATGCAGAATAAGAATGATATGTAATTTAAGCCATGGTGGATTGTTGCGTATAATTTGTGAACAAACTATTTTATCCAAATTAGTAAATGCATCCATAGTTGCAAAAGCACTAAACGCGTTACCTCTGTAGTTGCAGTCAAGATGACTACCCATGGAAACAATAACACAGTTGAAGTTAGAGTAGATAATGTGTGCAGGCGTTTAGCTCCACCGATATCCACAGACAACTTTCTGGAGGCTGTATGAAAACCAACTTTGAAACACAACGATATCACCAGTAATAAAACCCCACCCTAAAAGAGACAATGCAAATGTTAATGAGATGGTGAATGTCCATCAACACTGTTTCTTTCAAAAGGAAACTCATGGTGAAAATTAAAATCCCATAGGTGTAATTTCTATGTTTTTGTTACAGAAACAAGTGCCCTGTCTTCCTTTAAAAATGCCTTTGAAAGAGGAAGAATCATACTGAATCATAAAATCATAGAATTCCTACAGAGCAGAAGGCGACTATTCAGCTTGTCACATCTGCACCCGACCACAGATCCTATGATTCTAAGAACATCCAAATCCAATGTCCTCCAAGACTGCAGAGAGGCTGTCTTCATTCAGCCAGCATGAGGGATCACTTTACTGTTGAGGTTGGAAATTGCCCTTATTGGTGTCTTAATTGCATAATTTATTGCCAGTCTCCATATATTGGCGGCTGTTCCACATTCTTGCCTGCATTGCAGAACATCCCCAAGTGACAGGAATTCAGAGATATCCAGATACTTCCTATTTTCTGCTCCGTTAATATAGAAACGACTCTCAAAGTGTAATGGTAACTGGCAGAAAACATGAGGAAACATTTCTTCTTAAATAGGGAGGGTAAAAAAAAAAACAGGCTGTTGATAATGCCCAACTATTATGCACTCTTTAAACACCAAGTTTCAGGCCATGGGAAAAAGTCATTTATTTTGAAATGTCCAGTGTCAGACTTCATCTGACAATTTTGAACACAAATTAAAAATGTGTAAATGAAACGTTTCAGAATTGACTAAATTAGGATGACAGCCCATTAATCTGATTGAATTGTCAGCTAATGTCATCTTTGCCATTATAAGAAAATTACCTTGTGGTCTGCTACTCCAAGGAGAGAGATGACTGTGTACAATGCATGGGTTAAAGCACTGTCATGATGTCCCTCAGCTATAAGATAGAATTAAGGAACTAAACACAGCATGGTTTAAATACATCCAAATAACGCGGTTGTATTTTATACTTATCCATCAGCAGAAAGGATACGGTGTTCAGCCATTTTGGCCATCAGGTCATCATTGTCAAACAACAACAAACATATGACAGCAATAATGAAGAACGCAGCTCCTCTTGTCTATTGGATTGGGAAAAGAAATTGCATATGTTTGAATTAATCGAATGCAAATTCCCCAGTTTAACTTTATTACAAGCAATAGTTTAAATCAATAGCTTTCAAACTTTTCTAACTGAAGGAATTCCCCGGCCCCCCTCTACAAATGCTAACAACCTTCTCTTTGTCCTTAAGACTTCCAAAATGTAGTAAAAACATTTCCAAAAAACTGAAGATATTGCTATAATGAAGAAAATATTAATACGAAAATTCTTAAAAGATTTGTTAGCAAACTGACAACACAAAAGATGCAGAAAATGCATCAGGCAATGCAATTTCTGTACTTAGAGAATCATAGAATCCTACCTGCAGAAAGAGGTCGTTCAGCCCATCGAATCTGCACCAACCACAATCCCATCCAGGCCCTATCCCATAACCACATACGTTTACTCTAGCTAGTCCCCCCCGACACTAAGGGTCAATTTAGCATGGCCAATCCACATAATTCACACATCTTTGGAGTCTTCTCATACACTGAGGGTTCAGGAACCTTTGAATGAGCAAGGTGCAACTGAATTACTGTTTTTGCTCCCCTAGTGGCCAAGTACATTTACTCAATGAGTTGCTGAGTCAGAGAGCTCTGGCACCGCCGAATCTCAATCCCAGTTCTGTGCAAAATCATTTGCTCTCAGACAGTGGCAATGAGGCAAAACCATCAATGAGAGCTTTGTACTCAACTAGTATGCAGCTGCTTAGAGTAGTATGTGTGTGGACTTCAAGTGAGGAAAGATTCAGGAATGATGGTGTTGTATTGTCATATTTACTGTATTGTCGTACAGGCAGTTTAAGAAATCAAACTGGAGGAGTTTATATATGAAAAGTAGCAATATGAACAGTGTTTGAGGATATATTCATCCTCAGCAAAACAACATGGAAGAAAAATATTCAACTCAAAGGAAAAACACTATAAACCCTTTGCACGGCTTGGAAAATTTGTGAATTTCCATCAATAGATTGACGGAGCTGGAAATGTCTCACTAAATTACAAGACAATCATCCAACAGAAAACACTGACATCAAACTATGTGCTCAAAGCATGAATGCTTTAGGTTATGCAAATTCTTCAATTGGAGACTTTTTTGAATTTTGATGCCAACTAATAGCTAAATATGTCTTTCAAGAAAATAAGATGATGCAGTGTTATATAAGTTGGGAAATTTTGAATTCTGAATTTTGCAGGACAGCAAACTGCCGCGGCATATTCAATTATCTTTATGGCTAAAAAGCAGATTTTTGAGCTCTTGAGAAATCAAGGGATATGGGAGCTGGTGGGAAAGTAGAATTGAGGCTGAAGAGCAGCCATTACTGCAGTGAGTAGTGGTTGTGTTAGGGGTTCTGAGTTTTACACAAACAGAAAATACGTGATTTGCACAGATTCAATCTAGATGTTCTCTGCACTACACATGATACAGTAAGATGATGCATAACACCAGGTTAAAGTCCAACAGGTTTATTTGGAATCACGAGCATTTGGAGCACTGGCATCTCAACATCATGTCTACACATAATACAAACTGAAAATATCACCATTAAATCATGTGATCATTTCTTAAACCAAACTGCAATCTTTTGAATATATAATAGCCCTCCCCCTTTACTGCTGTGGTCATGACGACAAATTACTATAATGCTATACACAGAATTATCAGTACTGAATATCTTCATACGTGTCCTGAAAATCACTGATTGATTTTAAAGGACAATGTTTTAGCTTTTGTTGGCATGTCTCAGGGATTAAAGATACAGCAGCACCAGTATTAACGTCCATCCCAGTACATTCTGAAGTGATGTTATTCCACCCTGTACGTATAATATTTAGCTGTTGCTCTTCATCACATCTCTGGACATTCTCTTTTCCACAGTCTCAATTCTTTTCTTCCATGTTGTAAATTATTTTTGTAGACTGCAAACTTGTTCTTCTTGAAGGTACTCAGATTCTTCTTCTGAATATTCTTCTAAGGTAAGCTGGTCTAGCCCAACAAACTTTTGCAATGTGATCCATTTTGCCACAGTCTTTGAATTGACCGTTCTTTCACCAGCATTGACTCACTGAATGGCTCATTTTGGCCCCATCTGTCATCTATTTGTTGCTGTATTGACTTCTTAAGGGCAGTTCCTAACTTGTAGATCTTCATTCCCACGCTAAACTGTGAAGTGACACTGATTTCTACTGCTATCTTTAAAGTCAAAGCATTTTCAGTAAGCAATCTTCTTTGGATGGCCTCATTTTGGAGACCACAAACTAGATGATCGAGGAGCATCTTCTAATGACTCAACAAACTCACAATTTTGTGCCAATCTAAATTGCCACAAACTGAGCAATGCTTTCGCCTTCCACTTGATTCTTTCAGTGGAACCTGAACCATTGTACAATGATCAATGGCTTTGGAGAGGAATGTCTTCCAGGATCTTTGTCAAATCATTGTAAAATTTGGTTTGCTGGATGAACCAAGTTCTGAGGCAAATTGAAGGTTTTACTGCCATTGTGACACCAACCTTTTTGTTGCTTGTCATCTCAAATAAACTATCTTACTCTCATGTCCTTGGCATGTAATGTTCTAGCAAAGTCAAAGCAAACTACAGGAACAGTATCTCATTTTCCAATTTGGAACTTTACAACCATCTGGAATTAATATTGAGTTCAACAACTTCAGACCATAAACGCTCTCCTCCATTTTGATGTTTTTTCCCAATCCATTCTCCCTACAGGATCATCTGTAACTTGTTCTTAAGTTTCACTTCTATAGAATGCTGACCCTTGCCCTGCTATTTATTTTTTTGCCATTATTAGCACCTTCTTTAGTCTTTAACACTGCTTTTGTCTTGTGTTCCTAGTATTGTCAATTTTTTTCTGAATTCCCACCTTTCTCCATTCTTCTGTTTTGCTTCAACCCCTCTTCAACAGTATGAAATTCATCACATTTCTACCTCTCTTCAACTCTGAAGAGTCATATGGACTCAAAACATTAGCTATTTCCTTCTTCACAGATGCTGCCCACCCTGCTGAGTTCTTTCAGCATTTAAGAACATAAGAACTAGGAGCAGGAGTAAGCCACTCAGCCCCTCGAGCTTGCCCCGCCATTCAATAAGATCATGGCTGATCTGTCGTAGTTCAGTACCACTTTCCTGCTTTCTTCCCGTAAGCCTTAATTCCCTTGTCAATCAAAAACCTATCCACTCTTGACCTGAACATATTCAGCGAGGAAACCTCCACCACCTCATCAGGCAGAGAATTCCAAAGATTCACCACCCTTTGCGTGAAGAAATTCCTCCTCAACTCTGATCTGACCGCACCCCCCCCCCCCCACAATCTTGAGGCTGTGCCCTCTAGTCCTGTTATCTTTGTTAAGCGGGAATAGTGTCTCAACCTCTACCCTATCCATCCCCTTCCATACCTTATACGTCGCTATAAGATCCGTCTCAGCCTTCTAAATTCCAAAGAGTACAAAACTAGCCTATTTAGTCTCTCCTCATAATCCAATGCCCTCATCTTCAGTATCAGCCTAGTGAACCTTCTCTGCACCTCCTCCAAGGCCAACATATCCTTCCTCGAATGCGGCGACCAAAACTGCATACAGTACTCCAGCTGTGGATTCACCTCTACCCTATACAGCTGCAAAAGTACCTCCTTACTTTTATATTCTATCCCCCTAGCTATAAAGGCCAACATTGCATTCACCTTCTTAATCACCTGCTGCACCTGCAGACTGTGTTTTTGCGATTCGTGCACAAGGACCCCCAGGTCCCTCTGCACTGTCGCATGCTGCAGCTTTTTACCATTTAAGTAGTAATCCTTCCTACCATTATTCCTACCAAAGTGGATAACCTCACACTTGCTAACTTGCTAAGTTTTCTGCTTTTGCTTCAGATTTTGTTTCTAATACCTTCAGTATTATGCTTTTGAGATTGTTGATGTGTTGGTTTTAATTTTTCAAAATTCCCTAGATTCAGCCAAGGTTCCATTACATTGGAAAATAATGAATATAACTCCTTTGTCAGAAGGGGAGGGAGACAAAAAGCAGGAAATTATTGTCAAGTTAGCTTAACATCTATCACAAGGAATATTTTGAATGCTATTAAAAACGTTATAGTAGTCTTTATAACGTGGGGAAAAATGTGAAGTTGTCTGTTTTGATGGCACATTAAGTAATGATTTAACTAATGGGAGGTCTTGGAGGCTACTGGTCTCCCAGACATCCATACGTGTGCTAGGTGTGTAGAGCTGCAGTTCCTAAGGGATAGGGTTAAGGAACTGGAGATGCAGCTTGAGGATCTTTGTCTCATTAGGGAGAACGAGGAGATAATTGACAGGAGTTATCAACAGGTGGTCACACCAGGGCAACGAGAAGGCGACGCGTGGGTGACTATCAGGAAGGGAAAAACTCGGGTGCTGAAGAGCACACCGGAGGGTGTCCCCCTTCATAATAAGTACTCCTGCTTGAGTACTAATGGGGGGGACAACTCGTCTGAGGGAGCCAGCAGTGGTCCGCTCTCTAAACCTGAGCCAGTACACAAAAAATCTAAGGAAGAGAGAGGAAAGGCAATACTAATAGGGGACTCCACTGTGAGGGGTTCAGACAGGCGTTTTTGTGGACGCAGGAGAGAGTCGCGAATGGTGGTTTGTCTTCCTGGAGCAGGGATCCGGGATGTTTCTGGACGCCTCCCAGACATCCTGAAAGGGGAGGGTGAGGAACCTGAAGTTGTGGTGCATATAGGTACTGCAGACATAGGCAGGAAGAGGGAGACAGTCATCAAAAGTGATTATAGAGAACTGGGTAGGAAGCTGAGGAGGAGAAAAGCACAGGCAGTAATTTCAGGATTGCTGCCTGCGCCTTGGGAGAATGAGAGCAGGAATCAAATGAGGTGGAGGATGAATGCATGGCTGAGGGACTGGAGCAGGGGGCAGGGATTCAGGTTCATAGATCATTGGGACCCCTTTAGGGGTAGGTGTGACCTGTACAGTAAGGACGGGTGGCACTTGAACCCTAGGGGGACTAATATCTTGGCAGGTAGGCTAGCTGGGGCTACTGGGGAGTCTTTAAACTAGAAAAGCTGGGGGGTGGGAATACCGATGGGACGGTGAATAAGGAGGTTAGTTCCCAGGTAGGGAAGGACTGTAGGCACTCTGAGAGGGGGGTTAGGCAGGTGGTGGAAAAGGGAAATATCCTGACTGAGGGGCCGCGGTGTGTCTATTTTAATGCCAGGAGTGTAGTAAATAAGGTAGATGAGCTTAGGGCGTGGATTGCTGTTTGGGAGTGTGATGTGGTGGCCATTGCAGAGACTTGGTTGTCTCAGGGACAGGACTGGGTACTTCAGGTGCCGGGATTCAGGTGCTTCAGGAAGGACAGGGTTGGGGGCAAAAGAGGTGGTGATGTGGCACTTTTGATCAGGGACAGTGTCATGGCTGTAGAGAAGGTGGAAGACGGGGAGGGATTGTCTACGGAGTCTCTGTGGGTGGAAGTTAGGAACAGCAAAGGCTCGATAACTTCGCTGGATGTATTCTATAGGCCGCCCGACAGCGGCAGGGAACTTGAGGTGCAGATAGGAAAACAGATCCTAGACAGATGTAGAAATAACAGGGTTGTCGTGATGGGAGATTTCAATTTCCCAAACATCGACTGGAATATCCCAAGGGTAAGGGGTTTGGATGGTGTGGAGTTTGTTAGGTGTGTTCAGGAAGGTTTCCTGACACAGTACGTGGAAAAGCCTACAAGAGGAGAGGCTGTACTTGACCTGGTGCTTGCTAACGAGCCAGGGCAGGTGTCGGATCTCACGGTAGGTGAGCATCTTAGGAATGGGGATCACAATTCTATCTCTTTCACGATAGCGATGGAAAGAGATAGGATCAGGCAGGCTAGGAAGGTGTATGTCTGGATTAAGGGGAAATATGAAAATATTAGGCAGGTAATTGGACGCATAAACTGGAAGGAGGTGTTCTTGGGGAAGAGTACAGAAGGGAAGTGGCGGTTTTTCAAGGAATGTTTGTCTAGGGCACTGCAAGACAACGTCCTGAGGAGTCAGGGAGGTTCAGGTAGGATGCGGGAACCGTGGTGCACGAAGGTAGTGGTGAACCTAGTTAGGAAGAAAAAAATGGGATATAAAAGGGTCAGAGAGCTAGGGGATGTTAGGGATCTAGAGGAGTATAAGGTGTGTAGAAGGGAACTTAAAAAGGAAATTAGGAGAGCCAGAAGGGGTCATGAGAAGGCCTTGGCAGGGAAGATTAAGGAGAATCCCAAGGCCTTCTACAAATACGTGAAAAGTAAAAGGATGAGAAGGGAAGGGATAGGACCTATAAAAGGTGAAGGGGGAAAAGTCTGTGTGAATCCGGAAGAAATGGCAGAGGTGCTTAACGAGTACTTTGCCTCGGTATTCATGGTGGAAAGTGAACTGGGAGATTGCACTGCAGGTTTGAGGCATACGGAAAAGATTGAGTACGTGGATGTTAGGAAAGAGGATGTGTTAGACCTGTTAAATTCTATCAAGATAGACAAGTCGCCGGGACCGGATGGGATGTACCCCAGGTTATTGTGGGAGGTGAGGGAAGTGGTTGCAGCGCCCCTGGCGATGATCTTTGCGTCGTCCATGGAAACGGGAGAGGTTCTGGAGGATTGGAGGATTGCGGATGTGGTTCCTATCTTTAAGAAAGGGAACAGGGATAGTCCAGGAAATTACCGACCGGTGAGTTTGACTTCAGTAGTTGGTAAGCTGATGGAGAGGCTTCTGAGGGATAAGATATATGAACATTTGGAGAAGTTTGGACTGATTAGAAATAGTCAGCATAGTTTTGTCAAGGGCAGGTCATGCCTTACGAGCCTAGTTAAGTTCTTCGAAAATGTGACTGAACACATTGACGAAGGAAGGGCGGTGGACGTAGTGTACATGGACTTTAGAACATAGAACATTACAGCGCAGAACAGGCCCTTCGGCCCTCGATGTTGCGCCGACCAATTAGGAACAAACAGTGACCCTCTAACTTAAACCATTCCCTTTTCATCCATAAACTTATCTACTAACCTCTTAAACGCCACCAAACTTGGCGCATCTACAACTGACGCAGGCAAGGCATTCCATACCCTTACCACCCTCTGGGTAAAGAACCTACCTCTGACATCTGTCTTAAAACCACCACCCCTTAATTTAAAGCTATGTCCCCTCGTGCTAGCTTTCTCCATCCTAGGAAAAAAGGCTATCACTGTCCACCCTATCTAAACCTCTAATCATCTTGTATGTTTCAATAAGGTCTCCTCTTAGCCGCCTTCTTTCTAACGAAAACAACCTCAAATCCCTCAGCCTCTCTTCATAAGACCATGTAAGGTCTTTAGTAAGAACTTAGTAAGGCGTTTGATAAGGTCCCACATGTAACGCTTCTGGAGAAGGTGAGAGGGCATGGGATCCAAGGGGCTTTGGCCTCGTGGATCCAGAACTGGCTTGCTGGCAGAAGGCAGAGAGTGGTTGTGGATGGGTCTTGTTCTGCATGGAGGTCAGTAACCAGTGGAGTGCCATAGGGATCTGTTCTGGGACCCCTGCTGTTTGTCATTTTCATAAATGACCTGGATGAGAAAGTGGAGGGATGGGTTAGCAACTTCGCCGACGATACAAAGATCGGTGGTGTTGTGGATGGTCTGGAGGGATGCCAAAAGTTGCAGCGGGACATAGACAGGATGCAAGACTGGGCGGAGAAGTGGCAGATGGACTTCAACGCAGATAAATGTGTAGTGGCCCATTTTGGCAGGAATAATGGGATGAAGGAGTACAATATAAGGGGTAGGAGTCTTAGCTGTGTTGTAGAGCAGAAGATCTCGGGGTCCGGGTCCATAGGACTCTTAAATCGGCCTCGCAGGTGGAGGAAGTGGTCAAGAAGGCGTACAGTGTACTGGCCTTCATTAATCGAGGAATAGAGTTTAGAAGTCAGGAGGTAATGATGCAGCTTTATAAGACTCTTGTCAGACCCCAGTTGGAGTATTGTGCGCAGTTCTGGTCGCCTCATTATAGGAAGGATGTAGAGGCTATTGAGAGGGTTCAGAGGAGATTTACAAGGATGCTGCCTGGATTGGGAGGCAGGCCTTATGAAGATAGGTTGAGGGAGCTGGGAGTCTTCTCACTGGAGAGATGTAGGTTGAGAGGCGACCTGACAGAGGTTTATAAAATGTTGAGAGGAATAGATAGGGTGGACTCTCAGTGACTATTTCCCCGAGCGGAAATGGTCACTACGAGAGGACACAGATTTAAGGTGCAGGGAAGCAAATACAAAGGAGATGTCAGGGGTAGGTTTTTCATTCAGAGGGTGGTGAGTGAATGGAACTGGCTGCCGTCGGAGGTTGTTGAGGCAAACTCACTGGGGTCTTTTAAGAGACTTCTGGATGAGTATATGGAAAAGAATAGGATAGGGGGTTATAGATAGATCTGTGAATTGATAGATGTGATCGGCGCAACTCGTGGGCTGAAGGGCCTGTTTGTGCTGTATTGTTCTACGTTCTATGTTCTAAATGGTGAGAGATTGAAGGTACTTGAGATGCAGTGGGATCTGGGTGCCTAGTGCATGAATTACAAAAGGTTAATATGCAGGTACAGCAGGTAATTAGGAAAGCAGATAGAAGGTTATCCTTTACTGTGAAGGGAATTCATTACAAAAGTGAAGGGGTCACGCTTCAGGGCATTTATGAGGTCACATTTATAATACTGTGTATGGTACTGGCCCTCTTATTTAAGGAAGGATGTAATTGTGATGGAATCCATGGTTTCAAAATTTGCAATTTTTGAGCTGAAAGGGGGAAAGCGGAAAAAAAAAAGGGGAAAGCAAAAGGAAATGAATCTTCTTGATTTCTTAAGGAATGAAATCTTCTGGGAAGAATGGACCTATTTGAATTATATAAAAAGGATAAGAAGCCATTGGAGCTCAGTAGCAGATGATTTTAGCAATGCAGGAAAAGCATCTGAAGCAGGTTGAGGTTAGATTCAGAAGGCAAGCATATGCAAATACACAGCTGCTACAACGGTCTGTTACTTGTATAGCACATTGATGGATCTATATCATCCTGACTGGGCAGCATGGTAGCACAGTGGTTAGCACTGCTGCTTCACAGCTCCAGGGATCTGGGTTTGAATCCCAGCTTGGGTCACTGCCTATGTGGAGTCTACATGGGTTTCCTCCCGGTGCTCTGGTTTCCTCCCTCAGTCAAAAGCTGTGCAGGCTAAGTTAACTGGCCATTCTAAATTGCCCTTAGTGTCCTGAGATGCATAGATTAGAGAGATTTGTGGGGATATCGAGGGGTAGGGCCTGGGTGGGATTGTGGTTGGTGCAGAATTGATAGGCCAAATGGTCTCCTTCTGCATTGCAGAATTCTATGATTTCTAGGAGTTGAGGAGATTTTGCACATGCACTATTCTTGGTGAAAACGATGCCCACAAGTTGGTTGTGTATGGGGTCTCTTAGGTTAACTCCTAGGAGAGGAGCTGAAATTCTTAGAGGAAGACAATTTTGAAGGGCTCGGTGATTGAGTTTGATAGCCTGTGTTAGGAATACAGCTAACCAATTTGTAATATTTGCCATAGTAACTGCCATTTGATGTGTAACTTATAGTTCATAATCAATTGCAATTTACCTATAATGTTTTGTTGAATCTGAGTGTTAAGAGTTTAGATGGTGAGCTGAGGTAATGTTTACTTTGTTTAACTCTTGTATAGTAAAAATTCCTGTTTTAAATTATGGAATATTATGGCTTCCTTCTCTAAGTAACTGGGTCTTTAGGTTTATTTAAAAAAAAGTTAGTTTCCACCGAGATCACAACAGGAGCTTAAAGTGCCTTGCTGCAGAAATAACGATATCCATAACTACAATTGTTAAACTTGCAATTGGTGAGTCACATGATTTATAATTGGCTCCATCAAACAAAGAACTTTTCATGCTCTAATTTCCAAATTGACTGAAGAAAATGAAATACATTAAAGCAATCCGGATGATGATTACTCAACCTTTGCTCACCTACTATGGAAACCCTCTGATTACGTTATATGTGGTTATAATTATTCATTGTGAATTAATAGACAAAAAACTAATTAAAGTACAAACCATAATATCACAATCAATTTCAGGATTTATATTTTAGCATAGTACGCTGGATCATTATGATTATTAGTGTTTGGACAATGGTCTAATTATGAAAATACAACTATTAAACTTGTCCAACATATTAAAATACTCACTCCATCAGACGATAAGATTTAACAGAATTAATAATTTGACATTCTCTCATAATTCCATTTTACATATTCATTATTTTGTATTTAGTCCTAGCTGCTAAACAGGTATGAGTGATGCCACATCTCAAAAACATATTAATTCACTGAAATGATCAAATGTACTTTAATTGAAACAATTCACAGAATTTATATTGGGTGTACTGTGCACAATTCATTCATACCAATGACAGATATGGCATTTATTTTTTTCTCTGCCCTAAATCAGGGTTAAGGTATGACCATTTACAGGAGTTAAATGGTGCAATTGTCTGCGTGCATCGATAAACATGCTGCTCAAAAGTTTTTTTGGCGTACACAGGGAATTTTTTTTTTAAATGACTGCTTAAATTAAGTTTAAGAATTTTTTCTTTTGTGACTTTCATGAAACTTTTCAGGCTTAAACATTAGATCCCATCAGTAAATTAGTCAAAAATATTAAGAATAAAAGTTCTCCACTTTTGTATTTTAAATTTAATGTAATGAATTTAACAGTTTATTAAATTCAGCACTCACATCTCCAGATATACATTTGACCAATTAAAATAAACACCAAGACTCAAGGATCCGTTTTGTAGTATATATTATTCTTCTCTATTTATAAAGGAGATTTTTAACAAACTGAAAAAAATATCACCAAGTATTAATGCCATTCATAAAGGTTGTTCAATACCAACTGCAGTTATAAAACTGTTTTAAATACCACTGTCTATTTAGCTTGCTGAATTTATCTAAAAAAGTTACAGAATTTATCCCCTTAACATACAATACTTTTCTCCATCTTTTTATAAGTGATGCAGAAAATGCCTTGGTGACGCACATACCTTTGCTGGACCTCCATCAGAGCTGGTAAACAAAACGCCAAGCAGTGAAATGACAACAATGTCACTATGTTCAAAGAGAAGTATTGTTCTGTCGAGAGAAAATATAAAGGTATACATCTTTAATATTCAAAAGGCTTTAAGATAATCAGAACAAAGCATTCCAGTTCAGAGTGGTGCACCAAAACACTCCACCACAGTACATTAGAACAGACTCACATTCATAATATTCCAAAAATCTATGAATTCTACTGGAAAACAGTGAATGAATGCAAAGACACTTCCTCCTGAGGAAGGAAGAGTAATCGGAGATCAACTTAAAATCAGCACTTGCACATTTCCCTGTGCCTTGCTAAACAAGAGGCATTTGTAAAAATCTGTAAGCAAGTGACTCTCTTAAGGCAGGGACATAGGATGACCTAGAACTGACCTACAACCCTTGAGAGCTTCTGATCCTGCAAATGAGTGAAATATATTTGAAACACAAAACAAACTGACAAACAATAGGTTCGCCCTCCTGATACCTTTTAAAACACACACACGCCTCATGATCCTAAAGCCAGGAGTGCCTAAATGACTTTCCCATTTCCTACAAACACACTTATAAATCTACCATGTTTGAATCTTATATTTTGCACCGCAGCGCTCAGGATCTCAGAATGCAGCCCAGAATCATGGGGCAGGATGAATGATGGTTGCTTTCCCCCACTCCAAATCTATAATAACATGCTCCTGGCAGATGCCAAGGTAAAGGGCAGCACAGTGGTTAGTGCTGCTGCCTTACAGTGCCAGATACCTGGGTTTTATTCCCAGCTTGGGTCACTGTCTGTGTGGAGATTGCACATTCCCCCTGTGTTTGCATAGATTTTCTCCGATTGCTCTGGCTTTTTCCCACATTTCAAAGATGTGCTGGTTAGGTGCACTGGCCATGCTAACTTCTCCCTCAGCGTACCCGAACAGGCACCTAAGTGTGATAACTAGGAGATTTTCACAGTAGCTTCATTACAGTGTGAATGTAAGCCTACTTGTGACTAATAAATAAACTTTAAACTAAGAGAATGAGCAGGAGCCAAGCAGAGTGCGTTGAGCCTCTCATTACGTTAACTATGTGCAGAATGGGAGTTTGGTCACCGTGTTAGATTTGCTATCCATCAGTTCTCTAGCATTATGCCCTTTTCAAACATGATTCCACATGGATCACCGTGCCTCTGCTTTCTCTCCCCAAAATTCCTTAATAAATTAATCAAACTCTGAAAACATTTTTCATGTCACATTTTCAATGCATTCACCTACTTACTTCACATCTCATGCTTTGTCCATTTATTCTACCTACTTGGTAGATACCAGAAATTTCTCAATGTTAAATGTAATTTTGAAAAATAATTAATATTTCTCCCAGTTCTTTATTGTTATGTGTATTATTTGTTTCCTTAGCTGTCCCATTCCCATCCTTGCCTTCCTTTTTTTAAATTGGTGTGCCTGACTACATTCTGCACCCTCTCCTTTCCTATGGGAATATGTACAATATGCTTTATTTGTATAGCGTGCAAGCGACAATACTTTTCGCTGCTTACATATGCAACAATAATAAATCAAGTAAAGATATTAGATTGTTTTATGTGTCTTGATAAATTTTCACAGTTCTTTTTTGCCTTCCAAATTATATTTTCACTTTTCTCTTAATTGCTTAGTGTTCTCTCATCATACTTCTTGTACAGTCCCTCAGGGTCAAAGCCGATTTGCTTCCACACTAAAAATCTGTGACTGAAAAATCCAATGTGAGACCCGCAATCTCTGCAAAAGGTGGGGCAGACAGTAGTGGATGGGTGAGGTATCTGGGTTGCCACAAACTCCTTTCTGTTTGCTTCACCTTGCTCTCAGCAATAAAACTTGGTGTTCAGCTCCTTCTGGGATACTTTTCCTCCACTTCAGGTGATCTAGCTCTCAAAGCCCAGAGTAGAGCGCTTGTATGGGGAATCTTATATCAGTATGCAGATGTTATTGTCTGTCCACCAGAACTGATTCAATTGTGATCAATGCTTTGATGTCAGGAATGTTGGCCTGAGCGAGAACACTGACGTTGGTGCACATATCTTTCCAATGAAATTGCAGGATGTTGCAGAAACAGCAGTGCTTCTCCTGCGTTTTGAAGTGTCGGCTATACGTAGTCCATGTCCGAGTCGTATAGAAAGGCAGATATCACTACTGCTCAGTAGACCATGAGCTAGGTGCTGGGTCTGAGGTCCTGGTCTTCAAACACACACTTCCTCAGGCAAGCAAGGACTGCACTGGCACACAGAAGATGGTGATGAACTTCACTGATGTCTGCTCTTGTTGACAGTAGGCTCCCAAGGTACAGAAAATGATCCATGTTTTCCAAAGCCTCATCGTGGATTTTGATAATTGATGGATTGGTACAGGGCCTTTGTCTTATGGATGTTTAGTGTAAGGTCCATCATCTTGTACACCTTGGTGGAAGTGTTGACCATACCTTGGACCTCAATGTGCGCAGGCTCTTCTCCGTGATATTTTAATGCTTCCATAGGGATTGCACTGCTCCAGAGGCATTGTTGTTTGATTTATGGACAACATTTTCTACCTTGTGATGATTTGGTATTGCACTGATGGTAGATAGCATTCTGCGGGATGGAAATGATAACAATCATGTTGAAGACAGATTCTCTGTTAAGGAAGTTTTCGAGTTACTCCTTCCAGACAGCTTGGACTGCTTCTGTCCTTGAACATATCTCTGTTCTTGGTGAGCAGTGGGATGGGGCCTTGGGTGTTTGGACAACAAGCGTATATGACTGTGTTAAAGAAACCTTGTGTGTCATGGTTGTCGGCTACCTGTTAGATCCTCTGCGCTTTCTCCACCCACCATCTGGCTGTGGGTTTTTTTTTTGTTGGACTCCAGCTTTCAGCAGAGCTGCTTTCTTGTAATAGAGTTGGGTTGCTGTCTGAGGTTCAGAAAGGCCTTGCACTTATCAGTTCCTGGATCCTATCGTCAAACCAGTATTGGCGGTTTCTGGTCAAGTGACCAATTGTCTCTTTGCAGGTGCTGATTATAGAGGCCCTGAGGGCTAACCAGGAGTTGTGAACACTCTACACCTCTGGGTTACCAGGCATCATCAGGTTGGCAGTGAGGCACTGGATAAATAGGGCTCTATCATCAGTGCCCCATGGCATTGTTTCTGTTGCAACTTTGGGGCTACACTGATGTTGATCAGAGTGGATTAGACAGTAGCTCATCGACTTCTGTCATGACATGCATGATACACATGACCTTATGGGCCCTTGCTCAAATCATGATGCAATCAAGTAGGTGCCAGTGGTTGAAGTATATGCACACATACACCTACTGTTTTTGTTTCACTTTCCCCCAGGACTTCAAGTACAGTGACAACCTCATGAGCTCATTTGCTGCCAACAGCTCCCCCACCACTCCTCCCTCTCTCTGTGAAAGGCCCCACTGCTCCTCCTCCTCGCTGCAAATGGGCCTGCTTTTGTTGCTCACTTTTCTCGATGAGGATTACTGCCTCTAGATCCTCTTTTCACGCACTCTTCCAGGCTGTGTTTAGTGTTCACCCTGCTGTTGTATTGCTCCACCAGTTATATATTGATCACATGCTTCTTTCCTGACTTTTTTTGTTCACTTCCATCTTTAGTCATCCACGGAGTTTCAGAATTTAGTTCCTTTTCTTTAATAGAATATTTTTCCTGCACTTATCCTTTTCTGACGACACCTGTTCATGAACTGTTCTTGATCTATATTGGCTATGCCATCCCTTAGTTGGATATGCTGTGCCTGTGAGGCACCTGACCTCATACAGGTGCACAAACTGCCCAGATCACAAGAAAACAAATATGTGCTGAGAATTATCGTCAGCCCTCAGTACCAGTCACATGACAACATCCTTCAAGTTGCAAAATTTTGGAATTCTACAAACTAAGAGGAATTAATCTTTGGACTAAATTCAGAAAATTCCTTAGGCAATCTAATCATCACCACTATGCCAAGGCAAGACAACTCAACCCAGTAAGATGCAGGATGTAGACCTTATTCCTTGAATGATCCATGTCCTCAATGTACTTAAATGATTCAATCTATATAAGCTTCATTACCCGTAATGTAGGAATAGTTTGAATTTCATTATAATTTAATAGTGGTTTGTAATTTTAATATAGTTTAATTAAATACTTTTTTCAAAGTCCCACCCCCTATTTCCCTGAGACCTGCTCAATTTGTCTATTTTTGTTACAACATAATCGTCAAGCAATTTTAACTTGATTACTTAGTCTATGTATGGATTTTCCGATGCAAATCACAGTGCAATTCAATCTTTGGACTAAAAAATTTCTTGAATAAAATATTATTTTTAAACACCATTACTATTACTCAATGTTGCCATTACTATTACTCAATGTTGAACATGTTTTGTTTCCCAGTGTCAGTCTACATTGTTGTTGCAACCATATAGAGCCTTGTTGATGCTACATCTCGAGTATTGTTTTGGTCTTCTTTTCTGAGGAAGGATGTTCTTGCTCTCGAGGGAGTGGAGGGAAGGTTTACCAGGCTGATTCCAGGGATGGCAGGACTGACGTGCGAGGAAAGAATAACCAGGTTAGAATTATTTTTGCTGGAGTTCAGACAATGAAGGGGGATCTCATAGAGACTTGTAAAATTCTAACAGGTCTAGACAGGATAGATGCATGGAGGATGTTGCCCCACTGGTGGGGAAGTCCAGAACCAGGGGTTAGAGTCTGAGGATTCAGGGTAGACCATTTAGGGTGAAGGTGAGAGGGCATTTCTTCACCCAAAGAATGTTGGGCCTGTAGAATTCATTACCATAGGAAGTAATTGATGCCAAAACATTAAATGCATTCAAGAGGTGGCTGGATTTAGCACTCGGGGCAAATGGGATCAAAGGCTATGGGGACAGAGCAGGATTAGGCTATTGGGTTGGATGATCAGCCATCATCTTAATGATTGTGAAGCAGGCTTGAAGGGCCAAATGGCGTCGTCCTATCATAGAAGATAGTTTCTTCTATGTAATGTATTTTTCTGTCTCCATTGCGTGCATTGATGTATAGACAAATAAATTCAATTTTCTCACTAAGTTTAATCGTCTTTTTAGATTCCTAATCTACAACTCTGTTTCCTCCTTTCTGTGAATGTCTTGGAAAGGAGTGCTGCAGTACATCTTGTGGACGGTACACACGGCATCCATAGTATTTCCAGTGGTGGACTGGTGCTAATCAAGTGGGCTGCTTTGCCCTGGATGGTGTTGAGCTTTTTGAGTGTTGTTGGAGCTGCAATCATCCAGGCAAGTGGAGAATATTCCATCACACATCATAATTATTGCATTACAAAAAAATCCTAAATGTTTTTAGTAAATAATGTTTAAAAAAATTACCTCAATGGTCCACAAAGTGTTAGTCCAAAGAGCCATAACAGCAAGATAACACAACCACCAACTGCATGTTTGCAAATCTTGACCCACTGTAAAAAATTAAATCATATTTCAGAAACCTACATTTGGCTCTTGTGTATTTTCATTCAGCTCAGTCCATATAAAAGTAAATTTTACTGATTAATGATTATTACATAAATCAATGCAATTCATAGCATTTCTTAAATGGAAAGCAGGCAGCATGTCTACTACATCAGCTCTTTGACAGAAAGTCATGCCTAGTTAATTTAACAACCAAAACTTGACAGGCCAGCAGTTTTAAAGAAGGTCAAACTGTGAGTCTTGCCTCAGGAGGACAGTATCTGGATCTTACAGATCAGTGCAATTTTGCGAAAGCTACATCAAAGTTTGATGTGATCTCAGGTCATGTCACGTGGAAAACATTTTTGACAACTTTAGAAAACAATGCTGCTAAAGTTGAATCATAACTTATTGAATCATATTAGACAAGTGAGGCTCTCGGAAGACAAAAAGACATTGTAGAGAGAGGACTGTTTCAAAAATATTAAGAAAAATTTTACGTTTTTAAGTTTATTTATTTGTCACAATAGACTTACATTAACACCGCAATGAAGTTATTGTGAAAATCCCCTAGCGCTTGTTTGGGTACAGAGGGAGAAGTTAGTATGGCCAATGCATCTAACCAGCACATCTTTCGGACTGTGGGAGGAAACTGGAGCACTGGAAGATACTCATGCAGATTATGGAGAGAACGTGCAGACTCTGCATAGACAGTGACCCAAGCCAGGAAGCAAACTCAGCTCTCTGGCACTGAGAGGCAGCAGTGCTAACCACTGTGCCACCGTGCCAAAAATATTTTTTGCCAGATTGAATATTCTCATAGAATCATCTTCACTGTTAATCACATTATTTTGAACTGTTTCCAATATACATAGTTGAGCACAGAGTCCATCAAAATTGAAAGGTACCCAAACGTGAGATATTGTGCGCAATGAGCAAGATTTCAATAAACTGTAGAAGTGAACATAATACCTGCAAGCACTGTATTCGCAATCTAACTGTGGAAAAAACAATTAATTTGTGTGGATATTGCATCTATCATATTCCTAATCCAGTAGATTATTTTTAAAATGTAGTTACTGCTTTAATATTTGGAGATACATTGGTTCATTTGTGCAAAGCAAGACCCCAGAAATAACAGAGAACAACGATCTAGTTAAAGATAGGTAACTTTTTGTTTTAAGTAGACAAAGTTTGAAATCTAGTTACCCACTGGGAAAATAAAACCACCAGACTCCAAGATTTTAAATAAGCAAAACAAATTTTACCATACAAAATCAGAAAAGCAAAACAATTTACAACATCTGTCTTATACATGAACATTCAGAATTATGAGGTAAATATGAATGCATAGGCTAATTGTGGTCAAACACACCACACTGCACGTTAAATGACAAATGTGACCAAGATAGATCCCACAGATTTCTCACCAACCCATCAGGACATCAGCGACTGCTGTAAGTTATTAAAATTCTTCACATTCAAAGATCTAGTCTCTGGAATATAACAAAATTCCCTCAAACTCAGGTTGCTCACTCCAAACAGTTCAACTTTCCTTCCGGACACTACATTCGACAGGATTCACAATGCTGCATCTGGCCTACAACTACTGGCTCACTTCCAACTCTTTTACTGACCAATGGTTTCACTAAGCTGGTACTGACTCTGGGTTTCTCAAAACTCCAGTCTCACTGCTTTAAATGGTCCCAAACTATTTGGAAGCTAATAGTTCTCAGGCCTTCTCGGTGACCTGTAAACCACACAAGGTCCAACTGCAACAAACCCCAGCCTCTCCCAGCAAACATGGGTAAACTAAAAACAGAACTTTCTTCAGCCCCAACCATCTCCATAACAACATAATCTTTTAGGGTTCACTAAGTGCTTTTAAACAAATTTAACACAAATCCCAAAACATAATACTACTTTGGACTGCAAGCAATGTAGATATCACATCTGCACTTCTAGTAAGTAAGCCCACCTGTTGTTTTATGGTTTCCTCCCTTCTACTCTGACTCTATTGAATAAATATGGTTAACCTTCTAAACTGTCACTTTCTTTTAGGTGTTGAAAAATTTCTAGATGATCTTCTATACCCAACTGAATGTTGAAGGGGACTTTTAAGGTTTTTATTAAGGTTGGCAACTCCAAAAGTGTAGCACTGAAGTGTCACCTGGGTGAAGTGCTAAGTATCTCTGGTGGAACTTCAATCTGTGACATTCATACTCAAAGCCAGCACTGACACCTTTACGTTTTAAGAAAAAAAATTTTACCATACAAAATCAGAAAAGCAAAACAATTTACAACATCTATCTTATACATGAGCATTCAGAACTATGAGGTAAATATGAATGCATACGCTAATTGTGGTCAAACACACCACACTGCACGTTAAATGACAGATGTGACCAAGATAGATCCCACAGATTTCTCACCAACCCATCAGGACATCAGCGACTGCTGTAAGTCATTAAAATTCTTCACGTTCAAAGATCTAGTCTCTGGATTATAACAAAAGTCCCTTTTGTGATGCTAAACTACAACTATTCAAACCTTTTTCCCCCTTGTTGCCTGGATAAATGCAAATGATGGAACATCATAGACCACACTTAATTCCCACACCTCCATTAACTTGCGTATATCTCAAGTCGCTCTAATTAAAACAGCAGGTGTCCAATACCAGATTTATGCATTAATGAGACAACAGTCCTTATAAACAGCTTTTTAACAAGACACCACACCCAAAAGGCTGTAACAAGCCAAACCTGCAAACAAGAAATATCAGTGTAAATCAAACTGAATTATCCTAACATAACCTTAAGACTGTGCCAGGACTTAAGATTGCCGTGACCTAGACTACACTTTGGAGAACACGCAAATCATGCAGGAAATATGATTAGGTTGTATAATACCATAATAAATGTCAATTCACATACTCACCCAAGTTCAGAATCGAATCCAGATCCCTGGCACTGAGAGGCAGCAGTGCTAACCACTATGCGGCTAATGAACAACTTAATATATAAATCCATCAAACTCTATCCAATTACACAATTTCTTTAGGTCAGACTTCATAATCATGTAATTGGGAAATGTTGCAAATTTAAAATGTTAGAAAAAATGTATCTCTCTGACCAGTTCTACAGATGTACATTGCATTGCTAAATTAAAGAAAATTCCTGCTTCATGTGCATAGTGCTATCTGATCTTCACATTGACAGAACATTTTAACAGGTAAATTGTTCAATATCTTATTTCTCTTCCTTCTCAGAGGCAAGTGCAATGAACTGTCAAACTAATATTCATGACTCCTATATGGTAACATGACTGCGAAGTAAAATTCAATAAACTGATGAAGAACGGTTATTGAATTAGCTTTTGTGTCCCTCTTGAAAGCTTATTGAGCTATAAGCTCTGCCACCATCAGTCTCCCTTGGTATTCTGCAGAAATATCTACTGATTCTGCTATAAGTTTAGCTTGCAACCATATATAAATGTTATCAAGCACTTTGGCTTGGCACTTAACGTTGTCTTTCAAGCCAATTTTCACGTTGGGTATTAGAGCAAAAACGTTTTGAGTTGTTGCAAATTCTTGGTGCCCTGTGTACTTTATGGTCTAAATCATTAACATATCACGAAAATTAGCAGTCCTAGTACTGAACTCTGAAGAACACACTGTATATCTTCCTCCTATCTGAAAAACAACTTCATCAAAAAAATTCAATCAAGTTAGTTAAAATGAATTGACCTTTAAAAATTTGGACTGATTTTGCTTAATTATCCATGCTTGTCCAAATGAATGTTGATTTTGTCCCAGATAATTGTTTCTAAAAGTGTTCCCAGAACTGAGATTAAACTGACTGGCTTGTAGTTGCTGGGTTTATCCCCGCAAGCTTCTCTGAACATGAATTGCAATTCTCCATTCCACTGGCACCAATCCCATATCTGAGGGGGATTAGAAGCTTATGGCTGGCTTTGAAATTTCTACCTTTCTCTTGGTGTCTTCAAATCCATCCCTTCCAGTTCTAATGACTTAGACAAAAATAGATTCCCAGTACAATATAAATCCCAGATGACTTCACTCCACAAAGGACAAGCGTGAAACATATATTAAAAAGTTTGTCTGCTTCTTCGCTCTAGTATCGAAGTGACGAATGGCATCAAATCAAAAATACCTCTTCTGTTTATGTACATCCCTGAAAGGGATACATTAAAAACAATGACTTGTGTTGGGACAAAAAGACTAATCCTATAGTCCAGCTGCAAAAGAGCAGCACTAATATTATTCTGCCTTGCTGAAAATTCAACCTGCAAAAAGGAAACATTCAGTTTTTAAAAATTCCATACAGGACTGACAAGCTTTAGAATTTACAATACTATAAAGGCAAAATACTGCGGATGCTGCAATCTGAAACAAAAACAGAAAATATGGAGAAACTCAGCAGAGCTCCTGACTCAAAATTCTGCCTCTATTCTCTCTCTACAGATGCTATCAAACCTGAGTTTCTCCAGCATTTTCTGTTTCTGCTTGTGATTAGAATTTGTTGCTTTAGAGGTTAAACAAATACAACACTGGAAAAAGAAATTTAATCTTAAATAACTAAAGACAGTGTGCTGAAACATAGAAATGCTAGGCTGCTTCTGTAGATTCAAATGTGATGTGTTGTAAGTAGAACTTCAAAGATTGGTAGGTTAACAAATCACATGCTGCACACTACATAAAAGGGCTTCTGTTAAAATGACAAGAACTGGTACTCTCTTGGAATAAGAAAAAATAACAAATCAAGCTCATTTCTTCATGATAACTATTTGCCAGAAGATATTATGCAAACGAGACTCATTGGATTGGCTGTCAATCCCCTAGATCCCAAGCCTGTAGCACTACGCATTTACACTGCCAATTAATGCTGGCCAGCCAGCAATTGCTCATGTCCCACGAATGAATTAAAAAAAATTCCCCCACCAGAGATACTAAGGGGTAATTTAGTTTGGTCAATCAACCTAACCTGCACATCTTTGGTGTATGGGAGGAAACCAGGGCACTCGGAGAAAACCAGCGCAGACATAAGAAGAATGTTCAAATCCATACAGTTACCAAAGGCTAGAGTTAAACTCCAGTTCCCACTGTTAAACCACTGTTAGGCTGCAGTGCTAACCACTGCGTCATCGTGTAATAAATTTTTAAAAGATTTTGAAGTAGTTCACGTCCAAGCATTCTTGCTGTGATACAGGTTAAAACAGGATAATTTTGCACTAGATTTAAAGTCCACTGTGATAACCAACTGATGTTGTAGTGAGGAATAGGTCAGAGCTGTACACAAGGTTGTTTAGAAGCAAAGATCAAAGCAGAATTCAATATCATAGTTGCTTAGTCAAATACACTGAGGCTTTATTTATTTATTGTGTCCTTATAATTTTATTACAGGATATTTTACATTTTATTGGACCAGCATTTGTTCACCATTGCAAAGGGAGAGATGGTGAGATCGTTCCCATGATCAAGTAGAGGCGCAGATTGATGGTGACATATGTACATCTGCTCTGAATTTTAAACTTGCATGAAAGCACCTCTAAAGGAATGACCTCATGCACAGGTAAAAATTCCATATTCTATGAATGAGACAACAGACGTGCATTAAATGTTGAAAAGTATTTATTTGTGTCATAAATATGTCCAGAACTAGGGGTCATAGTTTCAGGATAAGTAGTAAAGCTTTTAAGACTGAGGTGAGGAGAAATTTCTTCACCCAGGGAGCAGTGAATCCGTGGGATTCTCTACCACAGAAAGTAGATGAGGCCAAAATGTTGTGTGATTTCAAGATGAAATTAGAGATAGCTCTTGAGGCCTAGGGATCAGAATATTAAATTTGATGACAAGCAATGGTCATAATGAATGGTGAAGCAGGCCCTGAAGGTCAAATGCCCTACTCTTCTTCTAGTTTCTACGTATATTTCTATGTAAACTTGGTTTGCTGGGAGGTCGGAAAGCCATCTGACAGCTGAAAAACACTAAGAGTCTCAACGCAGATTGAATCCCTGCTGAAATACTAAAAGACAGTAGACAGGCATTCCTGACTCAAATCCATGATCTCATTTCTCATATCAGTAAAGAACAGACATGCCAGGAGATCTCAGATACGCCACAATTGTGACCATCTTCAAGAAAGGGTATAGATCCTACTGTGAAATTTACAGAGAGATTTCCCTACTGTCTGCCACAGGAAACGTCATCGCAAGACTCCTCTTCAACCACATTATTGCATTAGTGGACAATGTTTAAAGTAATGCCTTATCCACAATACAAGGACAGACTCCTAATTCAAGTACCAATTGAAAGGATTCACAGAATTGATAACCAAATGAAACTTATTTAGCCAATTACTAAATATAAATCCAGATGCGCCTTGGTCAAGTACTGATTAAAGACAATTGCAGTTATCTTCTAGAAACACAATGAACTCACCAGTCGCCTTGATATTGGTTTCCCCGATGAAAATGGTTTTTGAAATAAAACCAAGAATATCGCAGATCTAACAACAAAGAAAACATAATGAGTGGTTAAAAATAATCTTATTTTGGATAAATAAGACGGGAGAGAGATGTGGGTTTTACCATTCTTTACATCTGAATGGGTTTGTGGACACAAGGGGAATTCATTCATTTAAGGGGATTTTGTTACATTGACAACTATCCTTTCCTCTTAAATTAATTCCCTCATATCCACAACCTCATCTACAATACTGATTGATAAACTCAGAATTTCTGCTTCAGCACAATAGAATAAGTGCCCTCCCGATGTGTATCCTCCCCTAGAACCTGCTCCTTTGGTAACCCCAAATACAAATGCAGAATATTTAACCCCAATCTCAGAAGGACACCAACAATTTGATTATTTGACCCAAACTATTCAATGTTGATCCTATCAGAGTGACATTGCTAACTAATGTAAAATGAGAAATTTCACTTGCAGGAGTGAGAATAACAATCTTATCTTACATAGGACTCTTACAGCCAGAATATACTTTCGTCCCAGCATGCCTGGTGCGGAGGTCAAAAATGTGATGTACCACGTAACTGTTTTCTAATTAGGCTAGGTACAATTAATTTATTTGCTTTTATTCACCAATAGATACTAGTATAAGCTACACACTGCAGCAGATAAAGAAATAACATGACTCATTGCCTTATTAGGTCAAGCAGATCCTCCTAATCTGGTCTCATGAGTCAGATGCAAAACATACAAGCTAAAATGAGAAAATCTTTGGCACAGATTATGCATCTGTGCGGCGTCTGCAACTCCTCCCCGTCTGCGTGGGTTTCCTCAGGTTTCCTCCCCCAGTCTGAAAGACAAGCTGCTTAGGTACATTGGCATGCCAAATTCTCTCTCAGGATACCCGACCAGGCGTTAAAGTGTGGTGACTGGAGATTTTCATACTTCATTGCAGTATTAACATAAGCTTACTTGTGACATTAATAAATAAACAATTTGAAATTGTAACACAAGAATACATTCGACTAGTAGAACAACTAACACTGAATTTCTTCACTGGCGTAAAGTTTCTATATTGCAAATATCATTTTTGTCTGAGTACGGGAATCATATCTGCATATTTTAATGCACTTAGAATCTGAGCGCAAGGTATAATGATGAAATGATTCCACATGACCAAAGGAAGGAACATGGTAGAACTAAGTAGGTTGGCGGAACGCTGCCTTAATTCTAAACGGAATGACAGGAAGACAGGATACCAAGTTAAAAGAAATTTGACTGCTATAAAATTATAAAATCAATGATGATTGAGAAATACAACATTATTTTTTCCATTAAGTTCCTCATCTTGCACAAGAGATCTAGAAAGATATCACTGGGTTAAAATTAAGATAGTTTCTCCTTCCTACCTCTTTACTGTCATTATGAAGTTAAAACACAAGGTAAAATTTATTTTCTAGAACAGTCTTTGTGAACTTGTATAGTAATGTTATGACCAAGAGATTGGTACATCTTTAAGCAAACACAATGCTACAGAATTGCACCTGCAACCAATTGTCAGATCTTAAAAATAACCTGCAGCACTGATAGAGTGAACTTGAATAATTTTATATTAAAAACTTACCCCAACTGGATTATGAAGACAAACTGGACAATATGGACCACTTTAAGGAGGTCATATGATTCAAAAATTCCAATAACCTTAAGGAACTTAGCCATGCACAGCAACGTGATATATCGAGTTAACCTGCAGCAGAGGTCAAAATTGATCAGTATTTGAATTAAATAAGACAAAATGACAAATTATAGTAACGTTTATATTTTTTGCAGTTACCAGCTCATCTTAAGACAATACATGCATTAACAAATGTATATTCATTTTAATTTTGCACCACCTTATTCTAAAGTTATTTTCTCTCCTTGCAAAATTTCCCATGCGCAACATTTTATTTAGAATCATAGAATGTAATAGAAGGTGGCCCTTCAGCCCGCAGCAGTTGTTATTTGAAAGGATGATTCAATAAGACTCACTCCCTTGTCTTTTTCCCTGAAAAACTTTCAAATACTTAGTCAATTCCCTTTCGAAAGTTATTATTCAATCTGCTTCCAACACCCTTTTTGATAGTGCATTCCAGATTGCAACAACATGCTGTATAGGAGAAATTATCATCACCTCTTGAGTTTTTTTTGCCACTAATTCTGTTGCTGTTAAAACACCCGGCGTCTTTTGCTTGTGATGTTGTATGAGGACCTATTTTTCTTTCAGGACAATTCCCTCCCACTACAAAACTATGAAAAAGTGCAGCTTCCACTTTTCTTGACAACTCACACAGGATTAGAAGGTCAGATAGGGGACAATGGTGTAAACCAATAACCTACCCATAATTAAATGTCTGTCAAAAGCCCAGAGCTGAAAAACGTTCTGTGTATACTGCCTTCGTGAGGAAGGTTATTGATAAGAAACAGAACATCAACCAGCCAACTAAAGTCAGATTGGTAAAGTTATCATTTTGAATAGCACTGTTTAAACTAGATGAAAACTTATTTTGCTTTGGACATGGCTCAGGGGATTAAGCACTGTTGGAATAAAGATAATAATTTCATCACA
Source organism: Sphyrna mokarran (assembly GCA_024679065.1). Lineage (NCBI taxonomy): Eukaryota > Metazoa > Chordata > Chondrichthyes > Carcharhiniformes > Carcharhinidae > Sphyrna > Sphyrna mokarran. Next base: position 29,843,081 of record JAGIQG010000006.1, on the reverse strand, counting down.
AATGTTTGGCGAATCTCTGCTAGTCTTGTAGAAGTAATAAAGTTGCCCATTCAAATTTGTGGCAGACAGCTAGGAAGCTGCACATATGGGGGAAGGAAACGAAAAACATATGCATTAAATAAGTGGGCAGAAGTGAGGTAGATAATTCATGTGGAAAAGTGAGAGGTTTTGGATCCAAGAAAAATGTACAAGATTTTATGACAGACTAGGAACAATGAAGGAATAAAGGCACAAAAAGTTAATGGATTGCTGTCTTTAACCTCAAGATGGTTGTAAAAGTGAGAAAATGTTGCTGGTGCACATGATCTTGGTCAGACCCTACCTGAGGTACTGTGGTCAATTGTGTTACCATCTCGGGGTGATATTGTTCTTGGGTATAGAAAGCAGATTTGTAAGAATGATATGACATTTAAAGGAGTCAATCAGTTGCGTTGCACAGCTTGGGTTTTGAATTTACTGAAGTTAAAAAGATTGAGGAGTAATCAATTTGCTTAAAGTGATTAAGGAATGTGGTAGGGTAGATGGAGCGAAACCATTACTTCTGATAGGGGAATCAAAAGCGAGAGAGCATAATAGTCAAATTAGGGGAAAGTGAAAGCAGGAATGTACTTTTTCAGATAAACTATATTGGCAATCTGAAACTTGCCCTCCATAAAGATGTAGATGTTACAACCATTGAAATTTTCAAGACAGAACTGCGAAGCAAGGATATCATACAATGCGGACCAAAGAAGTTGGGTAAATAGAATGGAGGTATAAATGCATGGCTTTGTCAGAGAGAAGTCTTACCTAACAAATTTGCTTGAAGTTTTTGAGCACTAGGTGTGCTGTGGTCAATGCAGTTTATGGGTTTCAGCAACTCTTTGACAAAGTCCTGCATGGGAGACTTGTAACGAAGGTAAATTCACATAGGATACAGGGTAATTTGATAAAATGCATTCAAAATTGGTTCAGTTGTAAGAGTGAGAGCGTGATGACAGAAGGTTGCTTAGTGACTGGAAGCCAATATCCAGTGGTCTATCACAGGGATTTGTTTTGGGTGCCTATTATTTGTCATTTATATAAATGACATTGATGACTACATGAGTGGTAGGATTGGTAAGTTTGCGGAGACACAAAGATTGAACAGGTGGTTTACAGTGAGGCGGAGTGCCTTGGACTACAAGAAGATATAGATGGAATGGTCAAATAGGCAGGTAAGTGGCAGATGGAATTTAACCCTGAAAAATGTGAGGTGATACACTTTGGAAGGAGCAATTTCAAAAGAAAGTACTCAGTGAATGATAGGACACTGGAAGTTCTGTAGAACAAAGGGATCTTGGTGTGTTTGTCCACAGATCTCTGAAACTAGAAGCGCATGTTAATAGGGTAGTGAAAAAGGCACATGGGATGCTTGTTTTTATCAATTGAGGCACAGATTACAAAAGCAGGAGTTGTCTAGAACTTTGATGAGGCCACAGCTGAAGCTTATTTATTAGTCACAAGTAAGGCTTACGTTAACACTGCAACAAAGTTACTGCAAAATTCCCAGAGTCACCACGGTCCAGCACCTGTTAAGGTCAATGCATTTAGCCACTTTAAGCATGTCTTTCAAAACGTGGGAGGAAACCGAAGCACTCGGGGAAACCCATGCAGACACAGGGAGAACATGCAAACTTCACACAGACATGACCAAAGCTAGTATACTGAGTGCAGTTCTGGTTGCCACATTATTGGAAGGATGTGACTGCACTGCAGGGGGTGCAGAGGAGATTTAACAGGATGCTGCCTGGGATGGTATATTTAAGTTATGAAGAAAGGCTGGATGGGCTTGGGTTGTTTTTGTTGGAATAGAGAAGGCTGAGAGGTGACTGACCAAGGTGTATAAGATTATGACAGATAGAAAAAGAATAGATAAGTAGCAGCTGTTCCCCTTAGTTAAAGGGTCAGTTACGAGGAGACATAGGTTCAAGGGGGATGAGGAAAATTTTTTTTTACCTAGAGGATGGAAAGTGCAACCTAGGAGGGTGATAGAGGCCAACACTTGACCCATAACCCCAAATGTTATGATGGGCCAAGTGCTCATCCAGATATTTTTTTAAAGGATATGAGTAGGTGGGAGTTCAGGAATTTCTAATATGTCAGTGCAGATTCGATGGGGCAAAGGGCCTCTTCTGCATTAAATGATTAAACAGATTGGGTGAAGAGTCTACATGTGTTACATGTTCCTAATTTATTACATTTTAACTTGAATCAGTGCTGCTTCTTGATTTAAATTTACTCCATTTCATAGTCAGTCTCTAAGCATATTTTGGATTTGAAAACTGAAGTTGCTGTCAAACAAAAACTCCCCACCCATCAGCAGCATCTCCAGAATAAGTTCATTACATAATATTTGATTAGCAGTTTTTAAATTTTTGCACCCGTAAAAATGTTATTCCTAGAAAGAGGTAATACAAAAATCCTAAGGGCTGAAGAAGATGATTCATTAATTCTTGGCTCCTGACAAATCATTAATTCTGAGCTATAAAATTTCTGGTTCCAATTTTTTCTTCTTCTTTGCACGTTGTGGCAAGGCCAGCATTTGTTGCCCACTCCTATTGGCCTTAAGAAAATGGTGGTGAAATACCAGGGTGCAGTGGCATCCTCTTATATTCAAACCAATTTTGGGGGATATGGAGCACCTAAAGTTATAGTTCAAATTTAACAATGTTTATTTTGAAAATGTCACCCAGGCTGACATCTTTAATTGTTTTAAACACAGTTCCATATATTTAATCAGAGATTTAGATAAACACAGTTCTATATATTTAACCAGAGGATGCCTCTGGGTTACCTTCAGGCCAAAGCCTCCGGAACCATGAACAGACATTTTCAATCCTTGCCTCACTAAATACTTGCAGATCCTGTCTCTCAGAATACCTTATGACAATTTACCACTACAGATGTGAGACCTGTTGTTCCCAGGCTTTTCCCTGCAGCCCTTCTTAAACAAGAGCACAACATTTGCTACTCTCTAATCTTCAAGCACCTTACCTGTGGCCATCAATGATGCAAATGTCTCAGCTAGGGGAACCACAATTTCCTCCCTAGCCTCCCACAATGTCCTGGGACATGCCTCATTGCTGCAGTTTAGTATCTAATTTTTCTCTTTAGTTCTGATGAAGAACTAAATAGACTCAATCTCTTTTCTCTCCCTTTAGATGCTGCAAGACATGCTGAGTTTTCCCAGCATTTTCTGCTCATTTCAGATTCCAGCATCTGCAGTATTTTCCTTATTCTCATACATTTTTTCATTTGAAATTTATAGTTTTCTTCAGATGCTGATCAAACTGCAGTATGCTATAACTTTGATTTTATTCTATAGACTTTATTTTGCACACCCTTTCCTCCTCTGAAAGTAGAAGCCTTAATGGTGTGCAGCTCTGACACCCTACAATATCATTTTCAAGTGAGGCACTGACAGTTAGTGTTAACAAGTTAGACAACTGTAAGGTAATATGGGTTGTTTCTGATCCTGTCTCATCCAACGACTGCACAACACATCCACACACATCCGCAGTGAAGAAGAATCCTACTTCATAGAACAGATAGGTGGCATATAACATTAATCATTGACCGAGTAGCCTTCTGGACTAGCTTTGTAAAGCACTTATACCTCAGCAATACATTACATAAATGCAAATTGTTCTTTGTCACATAACTATGGCCAAAAGGGGATTTTCCAAGTTTTTCTGCTTAATCAGTCTGGATTTTATGTCACATCCCATGTAATTACATGGCTTCCAGGGCTGATGTAGTGTTCATACATTTATAAACACTACATCTGGTGCACAAAATAACACCTTTGCTTGAGGCAGGCTGAATGCACCAATAGGTCCTTTGCTGTCATTTTTCATGCTGAGTTTCCTACTCTGCACCATCTCCCCTTAACCCAGAGACACTGAAGCCCAGGGTCACCCTGGGTTTTGTAATCACTGAGATTTTCTGTCAAATTCCACAAGTTACAATAGAACAGTAAGGGGCACAGTCAGGCACTTCTGTGACTGCAATCAAGACTCCAGGATGGCATGTTGTCTCCCTGGTGCTGGGGTCAAGAATGTCTCTCAGCAGGCACAAGACATTCTGAAGCGGGAGACTGGACAGTCAGTAGTCGCAGTCCATGTTGGAATTAACAATATAAGTTGAAAGGAAAATACGGTCTGGCAAAATGAGTTCAGGGATTTAGGAAGGCAGCTGAAATGCAGGACTTCTAGGGTTGTATTCTCAGGAATTTCCCTGTGCCATGAGATAGTGAGGCAAGAAGTAGGAAGACAGTGCACATGAATAAGTGGCTTGAGAACTGGTGCAGGAGGGAGGGCTTCAAATTTTTAGACAACCGGCATCTCTTCCACGACAGATGGGACCTGTACAAAAAGGACGGAGATTGCATCTCAGCTGGAAGGGCACTAACATCCTACTAGGGAGATCCAATTGTACCATTTGGGTGGATTTATACTAATAAGGTGGAAGGGTTGGGATCCACAGGAGTAGGTCAGAGAACAGAGACTGGAGAACTCATAAGTGGGTCCAGTAAAGCTAAGAGAAATAAAACACGAGAGTATACAACATATGACAGAACAGATGATCTGAGGTGTCTTTACTTTAACGCAAGGAGTATGACAGGTAAGGCGGATGAAATTAAAGCTTGGATTAGCTCATGGAATTATGACATTGTGGCAATTACGACATTGTGGCAATTACGAAGACTTGGATGAAAGAAGGGCAAGACTGGCAGTTCTGCATTCCTGGATTTAGACGCTTCAGGCAAGATAGAGAGGGTAACAAAAGAGGTGTGGGTGTTGCTTTACTGATGTCACAGATATAGAGGAAGGACACCTTGGTAGAATCGTGCAGTAAGGCTATATGAGCAGAACTCAAGAACAAGTGCTGTGCAATCACACTTTGGGGTTGTACTACAGACCTCCCAACAGTCAGCATGAGGTGAAGATTACGGATAGATGTAAAAATAACAGGGTTGTTGTGATGAGTGATTTTATCTTCCCCAACATATACTGGGATTTCTTTAGTGCCAGGGGCTTGGATGGGGCAGAGTTTATTCAGTGTGTTCAAGAGTGCTTCTTGAGGAAATATGTAGATAGTCCAACTCAGGAATAGGCTACTTTAGACTTGGTTCTAGCAAACAAGCCTGGATGGACGATTGATGTTGGGGTCTGTTTTGGGAACAGTGATAACAATTCTATAAGTTTCAAGATACTTGCAAAAAGATAGAAGCAGTCCAGGAGTAAACTGAGGGGAGGCTAACTACAACAATACTGGGCAGGAACTAAGGAACGTAGACTGGGGGCAGCTGTTTGAGGGTAAATCCACATTTGATATTGGGAAGTCTTTTAAATGTCAGTTGTTAATAATCAAGTCAAGTATGTTCCTATAAAAATGGAGGGTAAAGATGTCAAGATTTGGGAACCCTGGATGACAAGACAGATAGTGAGCTTACTGATAAAGGAGGAGATATACATAAATTTCAGGAAATTGAAAACTGATAACGTTCTTCAGGAATACAATGGTAGCAGGAAAGAGCTTAAACAAGGATTTAGGAGGGCAAAAAGGGACATAAAATGTCCTTGACAGGCAGGATGAAGAAGAATCCCATGGCTTTTCATGCATATTAGAGAAAGAGGGTAGTTAAGGAAAGAGTAGATTCACTCGAGGAGAATGTGTGTGGAGCCAGGTGAGATCATTAACGAATACTTCACATCAGTATTCACAAAGGTGAAGGATGTGGCGGATGGTGAATGAAAAAAAGGATGCTGATATCTCAGGACATGTTGAGATAAAAAAAGGGGGAGAGGTAATAGAGGTTTTGAAAAACATTAAGGTGGATGAATTCCCAAGGCCAGATAAGGTCTATCCCAGAATATTGAGAGGCGTGGGAAGAATTTACTGAGGCTTTGGCCAAAACCATAGTATCCTCTTTAATCACAGGCAAGGTACCAAAAGATTAGAGAATAGTTAATATTGTTTCTTGGTTTAAGAATGGCAGAAGAGACAATCTGGGAAATTACAGGCCTTACATCAATAATGGGGAAATTATTGGAGAAGATTCCTAGGGACAGGATATACTCACACCTGAATGCAAATAGGCTTATTAACTATAGGCAGCATGGTTTTGTGAACGAAAGATTATGTCTCACAAACTTGAATGAGTTCTTTGAGGAAGTGACAAAAAAAATTGACAAGGGCAGGCCAGTGGATACTGTATACATGGACTTTCATAAAGCCTTCAATAAGGTTTCTCATTGCAAGCTGACACAGAAGATGAAGTCATATAGAATCTGTGGTAGCTGGTAAGATGGATACAAAACTGGCTTGGGCATAGAAAGTAGAGGGGGCAGTGGAAGGGTGCTTTTCTAACTAGAGGTCTGTAACAAGCAATATTCCACAAGGATCAGTGCTGGGGCCTCCACTGCTTGTAATATAAATAAATGATTTGGTGAAAAATGTAGATAGTCTGATTAGTAAATTTGCAGATGATACAAAAATTGGGGGAATAGCAGATAGTGAGGAAGATTGCCAGAGGATACAGCAGGATATAAATCAGCTGGAGACTTGGGCCAAAAGGTGGCAGATGGAATTTAACCCGGAGAAATGTGAGGTGATGCAATTTGGAAGATCTGCTGCAGAAGGAAAGTATACAGTAAATGGTAGCACTCTTAGAAATATTAGCATAGAGGTCTAGGATTGCAAATCCACATTTTTAACGTAATGGGAGTTTGGCTAGGTAGCACAGTAGTTAGCACTGCTGCCTCACAGCACCAGGAACCTGGACTCAATTCACAGCTTATGTCGCTGACAGTGCAGAGTCTGCATATTATTCCCATTTTGGCACAGCATTCCTCCAGGTGCTCCGGATTCCTCCCACAGTCCAAAAGATGTGCTGGTTAGGTGCATTGGCCATGCTAAATTCTTCCTCAAAGTACCCAAACAGGTGCCACAACATGGCCAAAGTAGAGGATTTTCACAGTAACTTCATTGCAGTGTTAATGTAAGCCTACTTGTGACAATAATAAATAAACTTTGTGTCTATACCAGCTTTTCTGATTGCGAGACCCAGACACCCAATAAGTTACTTCGTTTCGCTCTAATCCTACGATTATTTTAAAATGTAAATCTATGACCCTGGTTATTGAGGCTCTTTGCGAAGAAAAATTAATCTTCATTCTGGGCCTCTCATAATGTGAGGTGACTGACTGTCCAAGATTGTACCTGGGGCTGGGCACATCCACTGGGCCCAACCTGGCGCTGGAGATGATGTTATTGCTGTACTTCTCCTCCATCTTTCACACTTTCTGCTGCCGCCTCCCCAGCTGAGCCGCTCCTCGCTGCCTCACCGGTTCGCCATCAGTCGCAGGCCCGAAACCTGCAGCTCGAGTGTTGCAGCCTTGTCAAGTGAAGAGCATCCATAAGCCACGCTTCAGCCTCCCAGGGAGCCGGTGCTGGCTTGGAGCAGCCACCAAAAAAAATGCCACCGAGTAATCCAGACCCGCCGCCAAATCACCGGGACCTCCCCGCATTCTGCCTCCTAGTGACCGGCACCGGGACCGGGACCAGGACCTCCCTACATTCCACCCCCTAGTGGCCGGGACAAGGTCCGGGACTTCCCTGCATTCCGTCCCCTAGTGACCGAACCTTAACGCATTCCACCTATTTGTGTCCGGGACCTCCCTGTATTCCGCTCCCTTGGGACCGGGAGCTGGACCTCCCTGCATTCCGCCCCTAGTGACCGAAACCTCCTCGCATTCCGCCCCCTGGTGACCGGGACATCCCTGCATTCCGCCTCCTAGTGACCAAAACCTGGACCTCCCTGCATTTCGCCCCCTAGTGACGGCGATCGAGACCTTCCCGGATTCCGCGCCTGAGTATCCGGAGTCTTTCTGTGTTCCGCCCCCTTGTGACCGGGACCTCCCTGGATTCCGCCCTCTAGAGACCGGGACGCAGGCTGCGCCTGTTGTTGCCCCAAAGTCTTTCTTAATAACTGGCTCATATCCAGTAAATCCATTTCTGTGTCCACCCTCAGGCAGTGAGATTGGGCTTGGATTGCTCTTACAAACTGTCAGCACTGACAGTAGGAGGGCCTTGAGCTGCTGTGGGGGAGAGAAACAGAGTTAATAATTCACAAAGGATGTCTATCCTTGCTGTTAGAATCCTTTCCTGATCTCTGCTGGTTATTGGCAGCTCTGTCCCTTTGCAATAATAGCTATAGGTGTTCACTGCCAGTTGCCCATCGATAACTCAGCCCCTCAATAAGAGCGATTTGCAGCTTCATTCACCCATATCCTTCTCCAGCTGTAATAAAAACACAAAATGCTGGAGAACCTCAGCATATCTGACAGCGTCTGCAGAGAAAGAATAAAGTTAAAAGTTAAAGTTTATTCATTAGTTATAAGTAAGGCTTACATTAACATTGCAATGATGTTACTGTGAAATTCCCCTAGTTGCCACACTCTGGTGCTTGTTCGGGTCAATGAACTTAACCAGCACATCTTTCAGATTGTAGGAGGAAACTGGAACACCCAGAGGAAACCCACGCAGACACAGGGAGAATGCGTAAACTCCACACAGGCATACTGGAATGTGAACAGTGACCCAAGCCGGGAATTGAACCTGGGTCTCTGGTGCTGTGAGGCAGCTGTGCGAGTCCGGATGACCTTTGTCAGAGAAGTCCTCCAGCTGATTCTTTGCCCCAGTGTGAGTTAAAGGTTAGAGAGTAGCATGCTGGGACAATGGTTACCTCACAGTGCCAGGGCCTTGGATTCAATTCCTGGCTTGGGTCATTCTACATAGGGAGTTTGCACATTCTCCCCGTGCCTGCATGGGTTTCCTCCCACAGTACAAAAGACGTGCTGGTTAGGTGAACTGGCCATGCTAAATTCTACCTCAGTGTACCCGATCAGGTGCAGAGTATGGATTTTCAGAGTAACTTCAATGCAGTGTTAATGTAAATGTACTATTTTATTAGTGACACCAATAAAATAAAAGAAAACTATCCCATTCTACTCACAATTACATCAACATATTCACCTTTTTATCAAAAAGACAAAAACTGAAGATTAAAAATCTTGGAAAGCAGGTCAGTCAGCATCTGTGCAGATAATAGACACATTGATGGTTCTTTGGACTTACATTTCTCCAATATTGCACAGTAAAAATTAACAAACACAAATTGACACTCAGGCATATAAAGAGGCATTAATTTGGTCAAAGAGTTGTTTATTTTTCAAGGATCAGAGAGATACAAGCAGGAACAGTGGTTAGCACTGCTGCTTCGCAGCTCCAGGGACCTAAGTTTGATTCCCGGCTTGGATTATTGTCTGTGAGGAGTTTCTACATTCTCCCCAAGTCAGCGTGGGTTTCCTATGGGTGCTCCGGTTTCCTCCTACTGTCCAAAGATGCATAGGTTAGGTTGATTGAACATGCTAAAGATGGCCCTTAGATGTCCTGAGATGCGTAGGTTAGAGGGATTAGTGGGTAAATATGTAGGGATATGGGGGTAGGACCTGGGTGGGATTGTGGTCAGTGCAGATTTGATGGGCCGAATGGCCTCTTTCTGTACTGTAGGTATCCTATGATTCTATGAAGGCTTGGGCAGTGAATTCCAGTGCTTAGGGCCTTGATGCAGAAGTCACAGCAGCCGTTAGTGAAGTAAGTACAATTGGAGATACATAAAAGGCCAGACTTGGTGGAGAGCAGAAATCCTGGAAGATTATAGGGCCAGAAGAGCTTATGAGGGGCAAGGCCATGGAAGAATTTGAAAACAAGGATGAGAATTTTAATTGGGAGGTTTTGCTGAACTGAGAGCATATGTAGGTTAGCAAACACAGGGTTGATTGGGGGAACAGGATTTTGTGAATTAGGAATCTGGTGGGAGTGCTTTGGTGAGCTCAAATTTGTGAAGGGTGCATGGTGGGAGAATGGCCCTGGAATAGACAGTTTAGACATAACAAAGAGAATTTCAACAACAAATGAGCAGAGGCAAGTGGTAGATGGATGAAGTTACCAAGGTGGAAATAGGTGGTCTTAATGATGGAGAAGATATGGGGCCAGAATTTCAGCTCAGGATCAAAGAGGTCAAGATTCTGAATAGTTAAATCTCAGAAAGGCCTGGATGTGGGACAGATTCGGTGGTGAGGGAATAGTGTTTGTTGTAGGGACCAAAGAAACTTTGCACTTCCCAAAGTTTCTGCTAATTCAACACCGGATGTCAAGGAGAACAAATCAAGGACAGTGGGAGTTGAGAAAGATGGTAGGGAGATTTACTGGATGTTACATGTACATGGAGTCTGATATGTTTTGGATTATGTCATTCAGGGGCAGCATGTAAATTTAAAAACATTTAAAAAGGAACAGAAATATGTGGAATAATACTCACATTGGAAAATAAATACAATGATGACCTGTAAAATACTAAAGCAGAAAGCAGAAAGTTGGCTAAATGGCAGGAATTATATTATAGAACACTATAAAATGCATAATGAATCAAAGAGTAGTTGTATTTTTTAATAGTCCTCTGAAATGCCAGCAGCAAGCAACTCAGTCAAGGCAATTTGGCTTGGCAATAAATGTTGGCCATGCCAGCATCCAATAATTTTTTTAATTAAAGAAATCAAGGGAATTAGAAAGGTTGAAAAAATTCAGAAAACATATAAATATGTCAGAATAAGGGGAATAAGACAGACAGGAAGGAAAGTAAGAAAATTTGGTTTTTACTTTCTCTCATCTGGAGTAACTATATCCTCAAACTGCTGTGGGTGACACAATGATTAGTACAGCTGCCTCACAGCGCCAGGGACCTGGGCTCAATTCCAACTTGGGTCACTGTCTTTGTGGAATCTGCATATTCTCACCATATCTGTGTGGGTTTCCCCCAAATGCACCGGTTTCCTTCCACAGTCCCAAAGATGTGCTGGTTAGATGCATTGACCATGCTAAATTCTCTTTCCCAAACAGATGCCGGAGTGTGGCAACTCGGGTATTTTCACAGTAACTTCATTGCAGTGCTAATGTAAGTCAAATTGTGACACTAATAAATAAACTTTGAACTTTGCTTGCATGCAACTAACTCTCCTGTGTTTTCGATAGACAAGCTGCTTCCCTAAATTCCCAATTCAAATACGTGAGGAAAAAAGATACTTTGGTACAAATCTCTTGTCTTGGAAATTGGGATTTGGAGAAATCTTATTCTCATTTTAATTCCTTTTGCATCCACATGGCAATGCAATATTTTGGTTTACAAAGGTTGCTCGAGAGGTCTCAGCCTATCAATTTTGTACAGCTGCTGAATTACAGAATGACTGATAGTGTTGGATCAACATTCTAGAACAGAAAACACATTCCTGTTTTAATAGAAATGCTTTCCGTACGAACTCAGCGTCAGTCTTTTCTCATTCTCTACCCTAAACATTTGACAAGGCATGAGAGATTAAAAATATGAAAATTATATAATTTTATTTAGTAGATGGTTGATAGCGGAATATCAATGATTTTACCATCAGCATAACATTATTTTGATTTAGCATTTACTTCAACTCTCAATTATTTATGCTCTTTGAATAGGGAACATTTTGAAGATAAAGATATTATAATTTTTATTACTCTCTCATAAGATGTGGATGCCGCTGGATAGGCCAGCTTTTGTTGCCATTCTTATCTGCCCTTGAAAGATGATGGGGAACTGCCTTTCTGAACTAGTGGTATACGGACAGCTGTTAGACAGTGAGTTCCAGGGTTTTGATACAATGACATTGAAGCGATCACAATATAGTTCCAAGTCAGGATGGTGTGTGACTTTGATGGCAACTTGAAGATGGTGGTGTTTCCATGCACCTGCTTCCTTTGTTCTTCTGGATGGTAGAAATTGTGCATTTAGAAGATGCTATTGAATAGGCCTCAGTGAGTTGTTGCAGTGCATCTTCCGGATGGTACATGCTGCTGCCACTGTGCATTGATAGTGGATGGAGTGGATATTGAATGCCAGTCAAGGAGGTTCCTTTGTCCTGGAGGATGTCAATTGCAAGTATTTATGGAAATGCACTCATTCAAGCAAGGAGACAGTACTCCATCACACTCCAGATCTATGCCTTGTAGTTGCTGGACAAGCTTTGGGGAGTCAAGAGGTGTGTATTAGTTCCCACAGAATTCCCAGGTTCTGATTAGGTAGACCTAATCTAATTCAATTTCTGGTCAATAGTAGCTATAGGTTGTTGATAATGGGGCATTCAGCCATTGAATGTCAAGGGGCAAAGGTTTGTCTTGTTGCATGGGATTTGTCTGGAGCAAATGTAAGTTGTCACTTATTAACCCAAGCCTGAATGTTGTTCAAGCCTTACTGCATATAGACATGGACTGGTTCAGTATCCGTACTGAACATTGTAAGGTAAAGTTGCCATAGTTCCAGCTGATTACAGACTGCTCTGTCCTTTGAGCGAAGGAACTGACTGGTGTTGATTTAATCTGAGGGCCAGCACACCTCAGACGAGGTACAAGGTTGAGAAGGCAGGCCTTCATGAATAACTTAATACAGTATGGGAATTGAACCTGTGCTGTTGGTATCACTCTGCATCGCTACCCAGCCATCCAGCCAACTGAGCTAACTGATGGAATCATCAGGGAACATTGTCACTTCTGTCCTAATGATGGAGGGGAAGTTATTGACGAAATAGACCAAATTGCCTGGATTTAGAACATAACCCTGCAGAATTCCTGCAACGATTTACCGGGATGAGACCCCCAACAACCACAGCCCATCTTACTTTATGCTGGGTATGACTCCAACCAGTAATTGGAGTCCATGACTCCCCTTATTCCCATTGATTTTAATGTTGCTAGACTGTTTCATGCCACACTCAGCGAAATGCTTTCCTAATGTTAAGAGCAGTTATTCTTGCCTCAGGATAAAATAATCCAGTTTAAGGCTCTGATGGTTTTGTAAACAGTGAGGTTTATGAACATCAGTAGAGTCCTGGGATTGGACTTATAATCACTGCCAGATATTAATCACCGAGCTTACTCTCTCCACTCATTGTTGGTAACCTTTGCAGAGAACATTATTACCCTATTGTAATGATCCACTTCTGAGCTACACTCAAGCTTCTGCTCACACTTTTCTTGCTACTGAAAGATGCATTATGGAAGATTGGAGTAGCCTAGACTTCTGGCTTTTTCTCATTCCTTGTGGGGAAAGGTTCCATTCAGCATCCCTCCAATCATCCAGAAGATGGAGATGTGAAGGAGAGAACTTGCAGGGATGAGTCCGCATCTACCTATTTCATGAAAACATAATTAGAGTATAAGCATAATAAGGTTTCAATGTGGTAAGTTGTTGTATAAGAGTGAATATTATTTAAGTTACTTAAAGCAAGCATTTGGCACTTCTATCATTCTCCTCAGGTACAGGATGTTGTTTTCAAAGTGGTTTACAATGAGGACCAAAGAGCGAACATGTGCATAAGTTGAAAAGAGAAATGATCTAATATTGCTCCTCCATGTGTTAGTTTTAATAGTGCACTTTATGTTATTAAGAAAATTTGGCATGTCAGTTACGACTCTCACCAACTTTTACAGATGCACCATAGAAAACATTTTTTTGGTTGTATCACAGCTTGGTATGGCTCCTGCTCTGCCCAAGTCTGCAGGGAACTACAAAAGGTCATGAATGCAGCCCAGTTTATCATTCAAACCATCCTCCCATCCGTTGACTCTGTCTACACTTCCCACTGTCTCAAAAAGAAGCCAGCATAACCACGGGCCCCAAGCACCCAGATATTCTGTCTTCCGTCTTCCTCCGTTGGGAAAGAGATACAAAAGTACGAAGTCACTAGCTCAACTCAAGAACAGCTTCTTCCCTGCTGCTGTCAGACTTTTGAATGGATTTACGTTGCATTAAGTTGATCTTTCTCTACACCGTAGCTTTGGCTGTAACACTACACTCTGCAATTTCTCGTTTCCTTCTCTATGAACAATATGTTTTGTCTAGCGGGCAAGAAACAATACTTTTCACTGTATGTTAATACATGTGACAATAATAAATCAAATCAAATCAAAATCAAATCAAATTGGAGTTTGTGCAATGTTGCTTATGGCTAAATGGATGGCTCACTGCTATGGCATGAAGACAGGAAAGAAAAACAGAGATCTCTAAAAGCATTCATCTACACAGCGAGCAGTTCTGGACACCACATCTTAGGAAGGATCTATTGGTCTTGGTGGAGTGCAGCAAAGGTTTACTAGAATGAACCTGGATTCCATGAGTATAACGTACCAGGAGAGATTAAGCAAATGAGGCTTGTATTCCCTGGAATCTAGAGGGTTAAGGGCGATTTGAAGAAAATTGTCAAGATACTAAGAGGAAATAACTTGTCCTGGTTGGAGATTCTAGGACAAGGGATTATTGTGTAAAATTTAAAGCCAGATCTCACAGGAGTGAATTTAGGAAACACTTCTTCACACAATGAAGGTGGGAGAAGTTTGGAACACTCTTCCACCAATAGCAATATAAACCAGATCAGCTATTCATTTTATAAATGAGATCAACAGATCTTTATTATCCAAACAGCATAAGAAAAGGAGCAGGGCAGGCTATTTGGCCCCTCAAGACTGCTCCGCTATTCAATAGGAAGGCTGATCTGATTGCCTTCACCCTACCATTATTCTTGAGTCCATTGTCAATCAAAAATCTGTCCAGCTCATCCTTGAATATATTCAATGGCTCAATTTCCACTAATCTTTGAGAAGTGATTTCCAAAATCGAACAACCCCCTGAGAGAAGACATTCTCCTCATTCTACATGGGACACCCCTTATTCTGTGCCCCTAGTTCTAGATTCACCTATGAGATGAAATATCATCTTACATGTTTCGATAAGGTCACCTCTCATTCTTATCAACTCCAGTGAATACCATAAAACAAGTCCTCATCCCAAGGAATCAGTTATTGAGGAATCTGGGGAAAAGGTGTAATTGGAAATAAAATCAACCATGACCTCGCTGAATAGCACACAGTCTCCAAAGATTAAATGGCATACTTCTGTTCCTATATTCCTAGGTTTGATTTTGATTCTTATTGACACATATATTTGCGATATAGTGAAACATATTGTTTCTTGTGCACTATACAGGGAAAACATACTGTTCATAGAGTACATAGGGGAGAAGGAAAGGAGAAGGTTGCAGAATATAGTGTTGCAATTACATTTAGGGTGGAGAGAAGGATCAGCTTAATATAAGGTAGGTCCATTCAAAAGTCTGATGGTGGCAGAGGAGAAGCTGTTCTTGGTCGGTTGGTACGTGTCCTTAGACTTTTGTATTATTTTCCCAGTGAAGGTGGAATAGGGTTCTGTCTGGGATGTGTTAAGGTGTCCTATGGAGACCACAATATCAAATTATTTTTCATACATTTGTCTTAATACAAATCAATTTCTAACCCTAGGTCAGAAAAAAATATTATCACGCAATGACTGTCATTATCTTGTAAGCCCCTGATATTTGGTGATCATGTCTGAAATATGACATTTAAAGTGTGACACAGAGATCCTTGAGATTTTTAATATACTGAGTGAATATATACACTGGTCAGAATTTCCCTGGGATGTGTTTCAATGGCAGAAGCAGCTTGCCTTTGGCCTTGTGTGGCAAAATTCCCCTCCAATTCAATTTTCAAGTTTGTTGACGACACCACCATAATGGTGTCGGATCTCAAAGAATGATGAGACAGAGTACAGGAACGAGATAGAGAATCTGGTGAACTGGTGCAGCAGCAATAATCTATCCCTCAATGTCAACAAAATGAAGAAAATTGCCATCAACCTCAGGAAACACAGTGGAGAACATGCTCCTGTTTACATCAACAGGGATGAAGTAGAAAGAGTGGAGAGCTTTAGGTTTTTAGGTATCTGGATTACTAACAACCTGTCTTGGTTCCCCCCCATTGCCGACATTATAATTAAGAAGGCTCATCAACACCTCTAATTTCTCAGAAGATTAAGGAAATTTGGCATGTCATCCATGGCTCTCACCAACTTTTACAGATGCACTATAGAAAGCATTCTTTCTGGTTGTATCACAGCTTGGTATGGCTCCTCCTCTGCCCAAGACCACAAAGGACTACAAAAGGTCATGAATATAGCTCAATCCATTACAGCCTTCCATCCATTGACTCTGTCAACACTTTCCTTGCCTTGGCAAAGTAGCCAACATAATTAAGGACCCCATGCAAACCGGATGTTCTCTCTTCCACCTTCTTCCTTCAGGAAAAAGATACAAATGTGTGAGGTCGTTTGCCAACTGACTCAAGAACAGCTTCTTCCATGCTGTTGTCAGATTTTTGAATGGATTTATCCTGCATCAAGTTGATCTTTCTCTACACTCTAGCTATGGCTGTAACACTACATTCTTCATTGTTTTGTTTCCTTCTTTATGAACGGTATGTTTTGTCTGTACAGCATGCAAAAAAACAATAGTTTTCACTAAGTGTTAGTACATGCGATAGTAATAAATCAAATCAAATCAAAGTAAGAATCCAGCAGGGTTGTCTTGTCCTGTCAACGTCTATGGTATTTTGCATAGCTCGTCTATCCCTCTGTGGAGTGGAGGGAGGAGGGGTACCTTCTCTCTGGCAGGAAAGGCTGGAATTAAAATTCCACCTAGCATAATCTTAAAGAATTGAGTATTTTCTCCATGGTACCAGGTCACATGCTGGTAGTGCTAACATTTAAATTCAGTGAATTGTACTGGAGGCTGGAACAACTTTTCACTTTTACCAGTCTATGTCATACCAGGCCCTCTTGGATCAGGAATATATTGTCCAGATTGTGACCTTAATGGTTATTCCTGCCCAATCACAGTGAGGGTGGAGATTTCGGCCCTCAGCCAAATCCCCGTTCACTGCAACGGGACTAGAAAATCCCGCTGGCATGAATGACTGGAAAATTTCTCCCCAGATGTATAATAGAGCTCCCACTACTGTTACCCAAAACATATGCCTTAGTTTTGGATTCAAACTTAAAGGTGTTGAGGTGAAAGGATGGTGCACTGTGTGACACAGTCCTCCACTTAATGTTTCAAATGGTAGAAATTTAAAAGAGCTGTATGAGAAATGATTAAAATTTGTCTGTTGATGCTTATATATGGAAATGGGAATTTCAAAAGAGTGAAACATCATTTTCTGGATAGTGACAAAGTCCAAATCGCATAAAGACACATGGAAGGTGGAATTAAACTTGGACACTCTTGTGGAATGGACAATAGGTCCGTCCGATTTATTTTATCCAGTGACTGCAAAGGTGAAGGAAATTGGGTTGGGTTTAAAATGGTGATTCTCAATCACCTGGTTTACACTACTGCCCCAAGACCTATTCATCCCAGCATGGCCCTTAAAGATCCTCCATATTGAAATAAAATGAATAGTTGTTGAATCAAATTTTATTTTATGGTGGCACAATGATTAGCACTGCTGTCTCCCAGCCCCAGGGACCTGGGATCTGGGTTTGATTCCTGGCTTGGGTCACTGTCTATATGGATTTTGCACATAGCCCCTGTGTCTGTGTGCGTTTCCTCCAGGTGCTCCGGTTTCCCCCACAGTCTGAAAGACGTGTTGGTTAGGTGCATTGGCCATGCTAAATTCTCCCTCAGTGTACCTGAACAGGTGCCAGAGTGTGGCGACTAGGGGACTTTCACAGTAACTTCATTGCAGTGTTAATGTAAGCCTACTTGTGACACTAATAAATAACTTCTTATAACTTGCAGCAGAGGTCTTGTGGTGTCCCTGCTGCTGAGCCAGGAGCTCTGGGGTCCCACTTCAGTCCCTGCCCGATGACAGGCCGTAAGAGTGGAAGTTTCCTGGTCAGCAATGTCAAACAACCGCAGTACTTTGGCAAGCATAATCACAGACCAATCTTGTCTATCATTGTCAACACCCTGTTGGGCATCATACCTAAAGGAGTAGTAAGGATTCTCACAATACCAGGTAGAAGTCCAACACGTTCATTTAGAATCACAAGCTTTCGGAGTACTGCTCCTTCATCAGGTGAATGGAGAGTTGGGTTCGCAAACAAGGCATATACAGACAAAGACTCAGTTGCAAAATAATGGTTGGAGATTAATGGTAGCCAACCATTATCTTGTAATTAAGTCTCTGTGTATATGTGCCCTGTTTGTGAACCCAGCTCTCCATTCACCTGATGAAGGACCAGTGCTCCAAAAGATCGTAATACCAAATAAACTTGTTGGACTTTAATCTAGTGTTATGAAACTTTTACTGTGTCCACCCAAGTCCAATGCAAGCATCTCCACATCATACTACATCATAGCAAAAGTTTCTACAATTTTATAAAATGAAAAAGAGTGGCTTAAGTAAACATTGGTCCTTTAGAGGATGAGAAGGAGGATATAATAACTGGAAATGAGAAAATGGCTGAGGCATTGAACAGGCATTTTGTGTCATTCTTTTGTGGAAGACACAAACAACATGTCAAAAATTGATCACAGGAAGACTACGGCAGGTGAGGATCTAGAAACTTTCATTATCACTAAAGAGGTAGTGTTTGCCAAGCTAATGGGGCTAAAGGTAGACAAGTCTCCTGGCCCCGATGGAATGCATCGCAGGGTACTAAAAGAGATGGCAGAAGAAATAGCAAATGCACTAGTGGTAATTTACCAAAATTCACTGGACTCTGCGGTGGTTCCTGCAGATTGGAGAACAACAAATGTGACATCATTGTTTAAAAAAGAGATAGACAAAAGGTGGGTAACTACAGACTGTAGGAGGGAAAATGTTTCAATTTATCATCAAGGAGGAAATAGCAAGACAGCTGGATATAAATTGTCCCATTAATAAGACACAGGATGGGTTCATGAAGGGAAAGTCAAATTTGCCTAACCTGGTGAAATTCTTTGAGGACATTACGTGTGCAGTGGAGACAATGGAAAATCTATGGATGTGGTGTATCTGGATTTCCAGAAAGCATTTGGCAATGTGCCACACCAAAGACTGCTACATAATATGAAAGTGCATGGGTATTATGGGTAATGGATAGAGGAATGGTTAACTAACAGAAAGCAAAGAGGGGGGTAAATGGGTGTTTTTCTGGTTGACGATCAGTGATTAGTGGTGTGCCTCAGGGATCAGTGTTGGGACTGCAATTGTTTATGATTGACATAGATGATTTGGAGTTGGGGACCAAGTATAGTGAGTCAAAATTCACAGATGGCGCTAAGATGAGTTGCAGAACTGAGTGTGCAGAGGATGTTGAATGTCAACAAAGGGATATAGATAGTCTAAGTGAGTGGGTGAGGGTCTGGTAGATGGAGTAAATGTTGGTAAATGTGAGATCATCCATTTCAGTAGGAATTACAGCAAAATGAATTATTATTTAAATGGTAAAAAATTGCAGCATGCTGCTATTCAGAGGGACCTGGGTGACCTTGTGCAGGAATCTCAAGGAGTTGGTTTGCAGATGCAGCAGGTAACTAAGAAGGCAAATGAAATTCTGTCCTTCATTGCTAGAGGGATGGAGTTTAAAAACAGCGAAGTTATGATGCAACTATATAAAATGCTGGTGAGGCCACATCTGGAGTACTGTGTACAGTTTTGGTCTCCTTACTTGAGAAAGGATATACTGGCACAGGAGGGGATGCAGAGAAGATTCACTAGGTTGATTCAGGAGTTGAGAGGGTTGGCTTATGAGGAGAGACTGAGTAGAATGGGGCTATACTCATTGGAAGTCAGAAAAATGAGGGAATATCATATAGAAACACATAAGACTAGGAAGGCAATAGATAAGGTTGAATCAGGAAGTTGTTTTCATTAGTGGGTGAAAGTAGAACTAGAGAGCATAGCCTCAAAATAACAGGAAACAGATTTAGGACTGAGTTGAGGAGGAACTTCTTCACACAAAGGGTTGTGAATCTGTGGAATTCCCTGCCCAGTGAAGCAGTTGAGGCTACCTCATTGGATCTTTTTAAGGCAAGGGTAGATAAATTTTTGAACAGTAAAGGAATTAAGAGTTCTGATGAGCAGGCAGATAAGTGGAACCGAGTCAACGAAAAGATCAGACATGAACTTATTGAATGGTGGAGCAGGTTCGAGAGGCCAGATGGCCAAATCCAAATCCAATTTTGACACTATTAAATAAAACAAAAATGAGATCTTTTAGCAAAATATGACCAATAGCTTACAGTCAATAAACTTCTAGTTCTTATGTACCTGAAGGAGGAGGCGTTTGTGCTACTGCTTCACAATTAAACACTCAATGGCGAGCCATTGGACATGGATTTCTTTTTCATTTGTAGGCAAACTGTACACACCTCACTCATTCTGAATGTTGAACTTATGAGTTTCTTGCGATAGATTTGACATTCAGCAGCTTGTGGTTTGAGGCTCCAGCTGTGATTGAAACGAGATATTAATTTTTTTTTTAAAGTCTTCATCAATCGATAAGCTTACCGTGTAGACAAAGTTACTGTGAAGATGGCAGTGTCAGCCACTATTCCCTCAGGTCCTTCCCAAAACAAAAGTGCCCTTCACAACACATGAGCCCATTCAGTGGGCAGTTCAATATAAAACGTAGCTTGAAATATTTATCCTTCCACCCACAAGCCATGGCTGCTGTTATTGGCTAGAATTGGATTTACCTGGAGAGAGACCACTAAAAATAAACACATTACTACCAACCTGAGGCCAAGAGTGCCACAGAGGCCTGTGGTGTCCATGCTTTAGATATAAAATGGATTAATCTTTCAGTAGACAAAATTGAAACGGCCCAACAGTTTTTACATTTCTTGTCAAAAACAATTTCTGCAACAAAAGCCCATGAGGGTAAAACTGAATTGATGCGAAAATGTGATATCCGTGGGCTCACTGACAAAAATTTGATAGATAATTGTCTTTGGGGACAAATGGACATTTTGCAAGTTTATTAGTGATGCTTCAATGGATTGAAAGAACCAAAGTGTGCAAAGCATCAACGCAATAATTATATTAATAGAAATGCTAACTCTGCAACGCTCTGTTTTGTGGCCTGTCAACAGATAGATTTTAACACCATGGGATTTAACAGTATTAGACAGGATACATGCAGGGAGGATGTTCTCGATGGTGGGGGATTCCAGAACCAGGGGTCATAACCTGAGGATACAGGGTAGATCATTTAGGACAGAGGTGAGGAGATATTTCTTCACCCAAAGAGTGGTGAGTGTATGGAATTCATTACCACAGCAAGTGGTTGATGCAAAAACATTGAATGTATTCAAGTGGTGGCTGGATGTAGCATTCGGGGATGAATGGGACCAAAGGTTATGGGGAAAAAGCAGAATTAAGCTATTGAATTGGATGATCAGCCATGATTGTAATGAATAACAGAGCAAGCTCAAAGGGCCAATTGGCCTCCTCCTATTCCGATTTTCTATGTTTCTAACCTGCTTTGTCCTACATTCCTAGAAGGTTTTTTCCTTTCTTATGCCAGAGACTTCTTAATTTGAAAAAAAAATGCATATTGAATATCACTAACAACAACTTACATTTGTATAGCACTCAGAAAGTAGGACACCTTTGAAAACCAGGCAAAAATGGATTGTGAGTTAAAGAAGCAAATGGGAAATCAAAGGGAGGGAGAAGCGATGAGGTGGTTTTTGAGGAAGGTCTTAAAGTAATTGGTGGTAGTGGAGAAGGAGGGGTGAAGTTAGTGAGGAAATTCCATAGTTTGTGGACTAGGCAGCTGAAGACACAGGCGGCAAAATGGGAGAGGCAGGAAACAGTCGGAGGAATAGAGGTGTTGATATGTCTGGAGGGAACAATCTTACAGTGGTTTTGAGTTCAGTGTCTGTCTGGTGTTGTTTGCTGATGAGGGGTGATTGTGAGCTTGTTCTAAATTTCACCTGCTAACATATGGGACAGGTTAAAGACTGAGCCTCTCCTGCCCAGGCCTGTTTGCTGGTGTAATGGCTGCCCTGCTCTCTTCATTGTCACATCATTGCAAATAATATCTTATTGAACTCCATCTCAATAATCACCAGTTCATCCTCTGTGGTTCTGCACATGGGGCATTGTTTGAGAAGAACAGAGAATGTTAAGGGGAAGTTTAAGAAAAGTGTTTAAAATTATCAGGATGAGGGATGTCGTTAGAGTAGCTAAGGGAAATTGTTCCCATTGACAAGGAGGATCAATGACCAGTGAACACAGGTTCAGGATAATTACCAAAAGAATCAAATAATTTACGAAAAAAGAGCAGAAGTAGACCATTTGGTTCACTGAGCCTGCTCCACCATTCAATACAATTGTACCTGATCTTAACAGTGTGAGCAGGAGCAAGATGAGATTTTGGTTTGTCAGGGAATTAGTGATATTGGAAGTGGATAGGAAAATGAAGATGAAACCAAAGATCAAACATTATTGTATTGAATGGTGGAGCAGGGTTGATGGACCATATTATCTACTGCTGTTCTTATGCCTCCAGTGTGGTAATTTTATAGGGAACTCTTCACTGTGACCATCTGTCTATTGCCATCCTTTGTTCTTTTTTTCCCTCTAAATCCTCGCTTCTGCTGATCAAAGTTCCTCTGACTATAACAGTTTACGCATTAAATCAAATTTCAGACTAGCTATTCGTTTAAACCTCCTATCTGATGGTTTAAAGCCCATCCACTAATCTGGGTAAGTGAGCACCACTTATTAAACAAAGCGATGGGGGTGCAAACATAAGCTGATGAACCAACAGTCTCAATCGATAAAGATAGCAGATTTCCTTCCCTAAAAAAGCATTAGATTCTTTATGGACCTCATTTTTATCTTTGTAACAAAGAAATCCAGGAGGTCTTGTGCAGTTGTAGTTAGAGATAAAGTCAGCGTGTAAGGAAATGGGAGAAATTGGATAGTCCACTGGGGGATGTAAGGGAATGGGAGTAATGGATAGTTCTTTCAAAGTCCTGGCTCCATGGTTTTCATTGGACTTTTAGTTCAAGATTTATTTTACTGAATTCAAATTTTAGTATTTGCCATGGTGGGATTTGAACCTGTGTCTGAGAGTATTACCCAAGATCTTGATTACTTGCCCAGTGACAATACCACTATGCCATTGCCTCCCAAGAGCATCAGCAAGGTAGGACTTAGAAATAGTGCAGGAGTGTTTGTAAAGTATCTGAGTCACTTAAATTACTTGGAGGCAATGTAGAAAAACAAATGAGATGTGAGAATATCCAGCCCAATGTCATGTGGTGTGAAACTCCAGCCACTTCTGGGGTAAAATTGATCTTGGCCAGTGGTGCAAAATGGTTGCAGCATCAATCATCAGATATTCGACATCCTCTTTCCCATCACAATTATTGGAATCAAAGATATTAGGGAATTGCAGGTTCAGATGGTAGGCAGAGGAAATTTGACGAGACAGCTCTTTTTTCCATCCTAACACTCCAACATAAAGAACCATGAGTATTTACAGATATAGATGCCAGCCAAGTGTCACAGTGAACCTGTCTGCCAACAATTCAAACTAAGTCTTCAACCTTAACATCAGTTTTCGAACCATGTGCCTCTAGACCGAGCCGTAAGTTTTCACACATAGCTGTAAATATTTGTGGAATATATTGAGCGCAGTATGATACATTAATCATAATGTCATCTCCCGAGAGGCTAATCTCTACACATAAGGATACTAAAGATTTGAAATCAGAATTATTTACAGTGATTGGGAGCTGGCAGACTTACTGTGGAATCTGAATCCGTTTTTGGCCAGTCCTCATTTTCATCTTAACTGGGGAGATGGGAAATTGGAGTAATTGGGTAGTTCTTTCAAAGACCTGGCTCAGGCATGATGGGCTGAATGGCCTCCTTTATGCTCTATCATTCTATGATCTACGAACTGAAGTCAATTGATTATAAAATTGGGAATCAAGTGTCCAACCTGAAAGCAATTGTTTTAGCTTAAAATCGGTATTTAAGTAATTTCATAGAATTCTATAGTGCAGAAGGAGGCCATTCAGCCCATCAGGTCTGCACCAACCATGATCCCACCCACACCCTATCCCCATAACCCCATGCATTTCTCCTACTTAGTCCCCCTGACATTAGGGGACAATTTAGCATGGCCAATCCACCTAATCTGCATTATCTTTGAACTGTGGGAGGAAACCGGAGCATCCGGAGGAAACCCACCCATACATGGGGAGAATGTGCAAATTCCACACAGACAGTGACCCAAGTCGGGAATTGAACCTGGGTCCCTGGCAGTGCTGATCACTGCACGACTGTGCCGCCCTAAAGGGTGAAAGATCACATTGTATAAGGGTTCCCTGAAAGTCCCTATGAGAACAGCATCTGCAGCCATGAGGACAGCAGCCTGAAGCTGCAAGGCACTGACCTGGACTTGAATGGGAACAAGCTGAGATTAATGAGTTCAGCCTGAGAACAAAGAACAAAGAACAAAGAACAACACAGCATGGGAAACAGGCCCTTCGGCCCAACGAGCCCATGCTGCCATTTTAACGTTCCTACTTCCACCTATGATCCTTGTCTATGTTTATGGAAATCTGCATTGGAACCAAATTGGGGAGACAACTTAGGGAGAATTTGTTTTGCCAATTAGCCTAAGAGCACATCTTTGGTGTGTGGGAGAAAACCCACGCAAGCATGGGGAGAATGCACAAACTCCCACAGATACCAACCCAAATCCCTGTATCTGCACAGCAACAGTGCGTCACTAAGCTGTTGTGTTGCCCATCAACTAGTCCAGGTCAAGTGTACACTAACGGTGTGAAGCACTAGGATACTCTTGAAAAATCCAAGAGCAGCCCTCTCACAACCCATCGCGGGTATGCCCCTTGTTAGACAACAAGGTGGACCGAAGTACCTGTAGGATAAAAGAGAGCTTCCACTATGCAATGGAAAAGAAGGCATTGTGACAAGTGTTCTCACAGAATTGACCACCACTCCCACACTGGAAAGGATAAACTCCATGCTCTGTGCAATATCCTGTGCCATGTCAGAGCCAGCTCTCTCCATAGTAAAGATGTCAGGTCTTTTGGCAGAGTTATCATTGCACCTCGTGTATGCCCAAGAGCATTAGGACACAGCCCATCAATGTCCTTACCTGAGTGCTCAATGGCAGGACTCAGATCTGACCTCCCTCACTGGGGAGCTGGTTACCTACACTATTCTTTCCCTTGGCCCAGGTTGAAACAGAATTTAATGGTTATGATGGTGGGCCAGTCCACCAATCAATCGCAACCCCGCTATGGTTAAATTCCAATCAGGCAGAATATCTTACCCAGGTTCTCTCCCCAACCCTATCCCTGTAATCATTTACCATGGCAAATCCCTCTATCCTATACATCTTGGGACACTAAGGGGCACTTAGCATGGCCAGTCTACCTAACCTGCACATCTTTGGACAGTGGGAAGAAATCCAAGCAGACAAGGGTAGAACTTGTGAACTTCATCCACACACTGTCATCCAAGGCCAGAATTAAAGCTGGGTTCTTGGAGTTGAGAGGCAGCAGTGCTAACCACCATGTCACCGTGTCACCCCATGTTGTACCATTCCCATCCTTCTTCCCACTTAAAGACTCTTTTGTAACCAATTGTATCACCTGCTGCAAGCTGAACACAGTGTCCTTTTAAGAGATATGAGTTGGTATTAAATCGTGCAGGGTAGCTTTAAGGAATTCTAGCCTCACATGGACTTGGGTTCCCCGCTGAGGCCTACAACCATAGTCAAAGTAGTGGGCTGTACATGACTATCATCACAAGGAGGGGGCAGCATAAAGTTCACATGCTGTCTGCAATGCAGCTTAATCGAGCCTCATGATCCCCACAGACATTTTATAACTATCTAATTTTCACTCCTAATATTTTTACCTATAGAAACAAGAACACTTTTCATGGAAAAGTTAAGAGTCATATTTTCTTCACTGTAGTAATTTTTGGAAAAAAATATGGATGTGTGTAAACAGGTGAGCGTGACGGGGAGCAAGCAGCCATGGGCTTTTTGTCTGATTCTATCTTTTGTCTGTCTTTACCCTTCTCAAAATACAGGAAGGAGAATGGTGGAGAAAAGAAAAGATTACTTGGAAAGCCTTCTGAAAGATCATTCAGGAAAATAATGCCTTTTAGGGAAGGAAATCTGCCATCATTATCTGGTTTGGCCTACAAATGACTCCATATCTACAATGTGGTTGAGTCTGAAATGTTGGAGCAAACCATTTCCAGGCAATTAGGGATGGGTAATGAATCTTGACCATGCTAGTGATGCCCATATGCTTCAAAAGAACAAAACAAAGAACAAAAGGAGTCATGGAGGCATTGTAAAATAAAAAGAGATAGGTGAATGAATGCACTCAGTGAGGGCAAAATTTCCCCTGAGTACTAACAAGTCAGGAGTCGAACCCGGGTCCCTGGCGCTAACAAAGTGCTGTGAAAATGTAACTTTCATCCCTACAAAATAGACACGATGGATGGAATTTTTACAAAAAATGGCAAAGTGTCAGGTTCAGTCAGAAACCGACATGTTTCTCCCCAGAGAAATGGGTAGGTTTTCTAACGAGATCGTTCCTCTCTTTGCCATTCTTTTGAAGGGGGGGCATGTTTTGCATTGCCATTGTGAGCGACAGAGAGTAAAGATGCCAGTAAGCCCTGTTTACGGAACTCAGAGCACCGTTTTTAAAGGGTGCCCCAAATGCAAATTGGATTTAAGGATTTTGAATTTCCCTTTGTGGCTGAGCGTGATATGTTGTTTTCACGTTTCATAGAACCTACAGTGCAGAGGCAGGCCATTTGGCCCATTGAGTCAGCACCACAACTAATCTTGCCCAGGTCCTATCCCCGTAACCCCATGTATTTATCCTGTTACTAAGGGACAATTTAGCATGGCCAATCAACCTGACCTGCACATTTTTGGACTGTGAGAGGAAATTGGAGGAAACCCACACAGACATGGGGTGAATGTGCAAACTCCATGCACACAGTCATTCGAGGCCAGAATTGAACCTGGGGGTCCCTGGCATTGTGAGGCAGCAGTTTTTACCATTCTGCCATCATGCCGCCCCTTTGTAAAGGTGCTATATAAATATAAATGGTTGATGCAGGGAGTGGGGGTAGGTGGGGGAAGAGACTAATGTCCTGAGTGGTTGACTAAATTCTGCACAGAGGACATCCAGTGCTAATGCTGTGATTTGTTTGTCATTTTGACATGCTTAGCGAAATCGCTTGATTTGTGTCAGTTCTTAACCAAGCTATTAGCTCATGTTCTATACGTTGATGAAGAGTTTTCTCATGGGGGAGGTGGAAAAGTGGGGAAATAAAATTTCTATCTTCTACTGAGTCTACTTAAATGAAACTCCAAATGCATCAAAACTTCCTGCCCCTGGTATTTTCACTGTATTGACACAAATACATGTGACTCAGTTGGACCTTATCCTGTACAAAGGTCATGAGAAAATTATGCACAAAGAAGACGATTGGCTCATCTTAGCTCATCCATTCAGAAAGATGTTAAAGTTGCTTATTGGAGCTCTCACCAGTTTTTCAATAATTCAAGGCTTTTTACCTCTACAAATCCATCCAGCAATCCATTTCCTCTATTGATCATTGCACAGAATTACCTTGCAGCACATCAGCTGGCCATCCGCCCCAACCAGTCCATCCTAATGTTTATGCTCCTCTTAAGCTTCCTCTCAACCTTCCTGACCCCTATTCTCTTCTCCTTCAAACACTTACCTAATTTCCCCTTAAATGCATCGGTACTATACATCTTATGGTAGCAAGTCCCACATTCTCACCATT
This sequence comes from Sphyrna mokarran, assembly GCA_024679065.1. Taxonomy (NCBI): domain Eukaryota; kingdom Metazoa; phylum Chordata; class Chondrichthyes; order Carcharhiniformes; family Carcharhinidae; genus Sphyrna; species Sphyrna mokarran. The sequence goes on along the minus strand of JAGIQG010000006.1, from coordinate 29,815,280 downwards.
TTCTGGTACAGAAGTTTAACTTCCTGTTTGATTTCTTGATGATTATCTTATATTGAAGGTCTCAAATGTTGCTCTTCCTGACAAATGGAACCACACTCTTGTTTGGTGCAGGGGGTAGCAGGTGGGTTTTATAGAGCCTTTAAGAGTGTAAAACATGGAATGCAGAATGACTGAATTAGGCCATAACTAGAATACCTATTTAAAATGACCCCTTACCTTCCTGATGGAGAGGCATTGAGCAGCACAGTGGTTAGCACTACTGTCTCACAGTGCCAGTCATCTGGGTTCGATTCCCGGTTTGGGTCACTGTTTATGTGGAGTCTGCATGTTCTTATTGTGTCTGCGTGCGTTTCCTCTGGGTGCTCCGATTTTCCCCGACTATCTGAAAGACATGTTGGTTAGGTGCATTGGCCGTGCTAAATTCTTCCTCAGTGTACACGAACAGGTGGCCAGAGTGTGGTGGCTAAGGGATTTTCACAGTAAATTCACTGTAATGTTAATGTAAGCTTATTTGTGACTAATAAATAAACTTTAAAGATGAAGTCAGTGGCAGATGAGCTATGTGTGATACCTGGTTCATATCTGTTTAAAGGTGCACATGGCAATGAACTTTGTGTGGCTATGTTGGAGGTCAGTGGTTTTCCTTGTTGAGTTCTGCGGCACAAGGGAAAAGAGCCAGTGAATGGCAGCTTGCATGGAGGCTTGGGATCAATGAGGATGAGTCAGTGGTATGGGGGTTGGTGGAGGTGAGGGTTGTGAATTGGGGTTAGGATTATGGAGGCGTGAAAGATTGAAGGTCCTAGTATCCTGTATCTTGGCTGTGGTGGCTGGTAATGGGAACGACTGCAAAAACAATTCTCAAGATGGCATTGGAATGAGGCAACTTCTTGCAAGCTGTGCCTAGCATTTAATTTTATTTTTTACTCTCATTCGATGCCTCTAAAACTTCATTCTAACTCTTTTAAACTCTCTATCAACGCTACATTCTCCACATACTCATTTCCTTCCCTCTGAACGCTATACTTTGTCTGTTCAGTATACAAGAAACAATGCTTTTCACTGTATACTAATACATGCGACAATAATAAATCATATCAAAATCAAAGAAAAGTCAGTCAAGATAAAGAAATGAGGAGCCTATAGTCGGTACAGTCCACATGTGGATATATCTCAGGGTATTAGCTGGCACAGTGCTTACAGGGATTTGAGTTCACAACATTTCAATTATCTCTGGTGGGTGATCGTGAACAATGTCCTTTACAATGCAGAAAAGGAGGACCAGTTGAGCCTATACTTTCAACTATGTTCCATAGAGTGACAAAGACAACACAAAAACATTCAATAAAAAATGAACAAAAACACATCATTGCTTTTTACACAATAAAGCAAATGGCCCTGACTCCCCTGTAACTATCAGCATATGAAAACCATGAGGTGTGCCAACACATTTAACTCTTTGCTAACTTAGCTTCAACAAATAAACACAAGATGCACAAGAATAAAGAAAAGCAATGTAAGTGAAATATTGATAAGTGAAATATTAATTTAAAAAGACACCCTTTAAGCTTTCAATAAATATTTTGTTAATAACAATGGAATTAGGCAGGAAAGTTTTGGCCACAAAGAAACACCTCATTGTTTGACCAGGAGGTTCGCTTATACATTGTCCATAGTGGATGCACTGGCAGCTGACAGTGGATTTTATCAATGACAATCTTCCTCCATCACATGATTGCATGTGACTCCTGTGCACATTGGCTGCACTTGAAATTTTCACTGTAAGGACGGGGGAACCAGCAAAAAAACAAAAGACTGGAAGTGGTGCCCACTTCAGTTTCCATCACGGGGAACGATGTGTCATGGTTACAATCCCCAACTCTATGCCTACTTTATCAAATTTCAGAATTTCAAGAAACTTTTTAGGTGGTAGCCTTCCCTTTTCAAGAAAATATAGAAATTTCAGTTCCAAAATCAAAATAGACCAGAAATCGAAATTCAGTCACCAAATTAATCCTTTCCTGATAGCTATCACCTCACAGCTCTGGTAATATCTTTGTTAGTCTTTTTTGCAATCTTTCCAGTGTCTCTATATCCTTCTAACAATATCTTGCACACATCATTTAAAGGCTCTATAGAAGTTCTGCTGCCTCACAGCGCCAGGGATCTGGGTTCAATTCCCGGCTTGGGTCACCATCTGTGTGGAGTCTAAACATTCTCTCCCTGGGTGTTTCCTCTGGGTGCTCTGGTTTCCTCCCACAGTCTAAAAGATGTACTGGTTAAGTGCATTGGCCATGTTAAATTCTCCCTTGGAGTACCAGATCGGTGTGGTGACTAAGGGATTTTCACAGTAACTGCATTGCCATGTTTAATGTAAGCTTGTGACACGAATAAACTTACTTAAAAAAACTTACTTTTTAGCTATATTATTTTAGAAATAAATCCTTTTTTTTGTTATGACTTTACTTATCTATGTAGCAACTTTTAGTTACTTATCTACTTATGCTCCTATTGCTACTTTACCTCATATGGGTTCTTATTTTCGGAGTAACTTGTGCTCTCCTTAATTTCTCTCACCAAAATGTTTTACCTCACATTTACCCATGTTGCAGTTTATTTTCCTCTTCTATGCACATTCTGCAAGTTTGTAACTGTCCTGCTATATTGACTATCCTTTGCAATGAGGTGCTATCCACAAATTTAACAATCCAAATCATTAATATAAATTGTAAACAACTATGGTACCAGCCCTGATCCTAACTTCTGTCACACTGAATGACTGCCCTTTACCGTTTAGCTTCTGCTTTCAGCGAGTCTTTATGTGAATAAGGATTCTTTGATATCAACCTAAATTCATTTTTTACTAATCTGAACTGTTGGCACCTCATCCTGTTCTTGCAGTTGAACTTGAAGTATGTCTTGGGTTTAGTTTGATAATTATTAGTGTTTACTAATTATTAGTTTGATAATTTGATCATTTAACTTTGATAAGTTTACATCTCCAGTGTTTCCTTTCAAGACAGGAAAATATCAACATAACTTTATGCTCTAGAGTCATAGAGGCTTACAACATGGAAACAGGCCCATCAGCCCAACTTGTCCGTGACACCCAGTTTTTAACTACTAAACTAGTCCCAATTGCCTGCGTTTGGCCAATATCCCTTTATACCAATCTCACCATGTAACCATTTAAATGCTTTTCAAAAGAAAAAATTGTACCCGCCTCTACTACTACGTCTGGCAGCTTGTTCCAGACACTCACTTCCCTCTTTGTGAAAAAGTACACCTCTGGACCCTTTTGTATCTCTTCCCTCTCACCTTAAACTTATGACCTCTAGTTTTAGACTCCCCTATCTTTAGGAAAATATGTTGATTATCTAACTGAACTGTATCCCTCATTATTTAATGAAATAAAGTCTAGGACCCAGTTCCACTCAATTGCCATGCCAACCATCAACTTCAAGCTCCTCGTTTTCATCTTCAAGCCCCTTTGCAGTTTAGCTTCTCCCTCCCTTGCATTTGCAATTTCCTCCTTTCCACCTTCCAGGTTTCATTCAAACTCATTACCACATCCCTTCACTTCAAAATTCTATGAGCATATGTTGGAATCCACTCCTTAACCCCCTTTGCCTCTCTCATCCTTACAACTCAATTTTAACCTAATGCACCTGGTAGGAAGAGGGAAAATTTGGATCTATGTCTATTTAACACTCTTCCAGATTTTCATCTCCATTGACTTCAATGAAGAGTACGATTGGCATGGTGTAAGATGGGCATTGAGCCCAAACCTGATGCCCTTCCTGTCAATTGCAGCGTCAAACATGATTTAGTATTTAATCTGGGTATAGAATTTGGAATATTCCTGGAATATCTACAATATTATGGAATTAGAAAGTCAATTAAGTCAGGGCTCTTGATTTCCCTGATATTTGTGGCATCAGGAAGTTACACCTCATGTCTTAAGCAAGTTAATGATCATCACTTTACTGTCTGGTCTCTTAATTTCTTTACTTTTCTGACTCTTAGCTGTACAAATTTCTCACATATTGTGTAACATTAAAGGTGTGTAGAAGTATACATTTTTGATGTTTTAGATCATAGAAACCCTATACTGAAGAAGGAGGCCATTCAGCCCATCAACTCTGCCAACAATCCCACCCCAAACCCTGTCGCCACAACCATACACATTTACCCTGCTAATCCCTTTAATCTACATATCCCGGGACACTATGGACAATTTAGCATGAACAATCAATCTAACCTGCATAACTTTGGACTGTGGGAGGAAACCCACGCAGACACGGGGAGTGTGTGCAATCTTCACAAAGACAGTGTCCCAAGCTGGGAATCGAACCCAGGTCTCGGGAGCTGTGAAGTAGCAGTGCTGACTACTGTGCCACACTGCCACCGGGTTGGCACAGTTTTAGGTTTGGCAATGGAGTAGCTTTCTGATACTCTGCTCCTGAATTACAAGAAAGCCATTGGGAGAGTGACTAATGGAATTATAGACCTCCAAGAAGACTGGCAAGGTCAGGCGTCTGAATTTCTTTCATGTCAGTTACTTAATATTATTTCACTGAAAAATACACTGTTCACCAGCAGAGGGAGTTACATGTAAATATCCTGAGCAATTTAATTTGCTTATAAGTTGATGTAATTGTAAAACAAATGTAAAAGGTGAATCCTTGTAAACCTAAGTACAATACTGATGTCACTATTTTAATGCTCCCTGCAGACTGGGGCAGCATGGTGGCACGATGGTTAGCACAGTGCTACCTCACAGCGGCAGGGACCCAGGTTCGATTCGGCCCCAGGGTGACTGACTGCATGGAGTTTGCACATTCATCATGTGTCTGCATGGGTTTCCTCTGCGTGCTCCAGTTGCCTCCCACAGTCCAAAGATGTGCAGGATTTGTTATGCTAAATTGCCCCTTAGTGTCTCAATATGTATAGGTTAGGGATTAGTGGGGTAAATTTGTGCTTGGGTGAGATGCTCTGACGATGAATTGGCACAGACTTAATGGGCCGAATGTCCTCCATCTGCATTGAGGCTCCAATTGAAGTCAATTGGGAGCAGAGCAAGACTTGCCAGAGATTGGAATCATACCTTGCACAAAAGAAGATGGTTGTGGTTATTGAAGGCTAATTATTTCAGTCCTAGTAAGTACATTACTGCAGAAGTCTCTCAGGCCCACCTTCTGCTGTCTCATTAATTACCTTCCCTTGATCATAAGGTCAGAGTGAGGATGTTTGCTGATAAATTCACATCTCCATTTACCATTCAATAACATTATCACAGAGATTCTAACACCAATATCTTATATTTTTAGGTTAAAGTTTATTTATCAGTGTCACAAGTAGGCTTACATTAACACTGCAATGAAGTTACCGTGAAAATCCCCTAGTCACCACACTCTGCTGCCTGTTTGGATACACTGGGGGGACAATTTAGCATGGCCAATGCACCTAACCGGCACATTTTTCGGATTGTGGGAGGGATCAGGAGAACCCGAAAGAAACCCATGCAAACAAAACAGTCTCCCAGCTCATGTTGCACAGATGTTCTGTAGCAGGCTGGAAGGATGTGGAGTCATGAAGACTGGGGTTACTGTCACATTAATAGACAATGGGCAGAGCATGTGGTGAGCAAAGAACAAAGAACAACATGGCACGGGAAACAGTCCCTTCGGCCCAACGAGCACGCACCGCCATTTTCACAGCGTGAGTTCCCACTTCCACCCATGATGGTAGAATGAGTCTGCAAATCTTGAGGGTGAAGTCAATAGAGATGCCCAATGCCATCCTTTGGGAAGAGGGAGCTACATCATACACAGTTCCTTTGAGAAGTATGGGTGCCAGTGATTTTAGAGATGGGAGTGAATGGGTTAAATACCTTCAATGGAAGCCTGTAATCGGTAAATGAAATTGGCCCTTTAGCTCACCAACTCCTCCCTTACAGATGTTATTTATTTATTTATTATTAATGTCACAGGTAGGCTTACGTTAACCATGCAATGAAGTTGCACAAGGAGGACATGCAAACTCCAGACAGACAATGACCCAAGCTTGGGACTGAATGCGGGTCTCTGGCACTGTGAGGCAGCAGTGCTAACCACTGTGCCACCTTACCACCCCAGATATGACTGTGGGAGTTGTTACACTGGATCTTTCAGGCTGCAGTTTACACCGAGTACAGGAGTTGCTTACTCGCAGGAAACTTTTATGTGTATGTGGATAGTGCAACTGTGCAAATGAACCCAGGGAATTTTAATTAGTGTAGGGTTTAATTAGTGCAGGTCTAGAAACACCTGCATTAACATATTGATAGTGTATTGTAAATATACTCTGAAACGCTAAAACATAAACGCAATCGTTCTTGCAAAACGTGACATTAGCCCTGAAATGTGGGAGCTTTGGCTTGCCTGTGGTCCTCCACAGAGACATAAACTAGAGAGTATCATAGCTGCAAAGAATAATGTGGGAAAAGGAGTCGGAGGAAAGTATTGTGAATGGTCAGATGTTAGTAGTGGAGTTGCAGGAAAATGAGAACAGGATCTGTACCGGTCTTGTGACATGCAACATGATGAAATGAAACCAACTGAGGAAATGAAACATTGCACTGCTGACAACATGAAGCCTGAGCCTGGCTTCAGCTTCTTCTTTTGCTCCTGGTATTACCGTCACCATGTTCCCTTTGTTCTGCTCTTTCTATCAGATAGAAACTGATACTCAACATGAAAGTTGGTCGAAGCTGACACCGCTGCTCTGGTGTGGGGTATCCATTTCGTTCCGAGAGATTCGCCTTCTGCTAAATAACAAAATCATTTCAATGTTTGATTGCCAGCACCAACCGGAAAAGCAGTGCAGATTTTTTGCAGAATTTGGTATTGGCTTCAGGGAACCCCTACTGTGCAGGAAGAGGCCATTTGGCCCAATGAGTGTGCACCGACTCTCCGACACAGCACCTTGCCCAGCGCCCCTTTCCCTTAACCTCAGACAGTTACCATGGATAATCCTCCTAACCTACATCTCCCGGGCAACCTACCATACTGGAATGGTGCCACGGTGGTTAGCACTGCTACCTCACTGCGCCAGGGACCTGGGTTCAATTCCGTCTCGGGTTACTGTCTGTGTGGAGGTTGCACATTCTCCTAGAGTCTGCGTGGGTTTCCTCTGGGTGCTCCGGTTTCCTTCCACAGTCCAAAGATGTGTGGGTTACGTTGATTGACCACACTAAATTGACCCTAGTGTCAGGTTAAATATGCAGGGTTACGAGAATAAGGCCTGGGTGGAATTGTGGTTGGTGCAGACTCGATGGACTGAATGGCCTTCTTCTGCACTGTAGGGATTCAATGATCTTTGGATGGTGGGAGGAAACTGCAGCACCTGGAGGAAACCCATGCAACATGGAGAGAACTTGCAAACTCCACATAGATGGTCACCCAAGGCTGGAATCGAGTCTCGGTCCCTGATGCTATAAGGCCACAGTGCTAACCACTGTGCCACTGTGTAGTCAAGGCAAAGATTGATAGATGGCTGAATAGTAAGGAAATCAAGGTGTATGAGGATAGTGTTAAAAAGTGAAGATCAGCCATCACCTCGATGAATGGTGGGGACAGTTCGAAGGGCTGAATGGCCTACTCCTGCTCCTATTTCCTACATCCAAACTAAAAGTATTGTGTAAAGTAGGACAAGTCATTTACATCTTAGTCACCCTGACATATGACACGATAGCTATGTAACAGCACAGTTTGCAATTACATCTGCAAAGCTGTACCTGCCTACATTGACAAGGAACAAACATCAGTGCTCATAAATCATTGTCAAATATTAACCTTATTATGGTTGGTAGAGTGGTCAGATGACTGAAGGAATGATCAGGTTAAATACACACAGACATCGTAAAGAATAATATCACTCGCAATGACATAAGTGCCTGCCACACAATTAGGACATTGGAATCAAGTACTTGAAGATGACTAAGATGTGATGAATCTATAATGACATTTTTGCATTACATCATCTCCTGGGAACTGTACTGCTGTATAATTGTGCAAAATTACCTTGTTTACACCGAGATATATTAGATTAATTGTTTTATTATTTAACTGCTGAAATTTAAGGATTTTGCAGGTAATTATTGTTTTGCCAATTTGTTTTGAAGTTAAAGTTTTCTAGCTAGTCATCACTGTGGGCAAATCTGCTTATCTAATTTATTCACAATGTCAGAGTAACTTTTTCAAGCCAAATGTGGGATTTGAATATCAAGTCCAGCTGTACACATATATATACCATAAAAGAAAAGAAATTGTGGGATTCTGTGATTAAATTCGGGCCAAGTTGGGAGTTCCCATTGTTCTCCAATGTCACTAAGAAGCATTAAGTTACTGATTCATGAACTGAACTGTGCCTCCTGAGACTTAAACTAATCTTCATCTCAATTCATGAATTGGAGAAGAGAGAACTTCTTACTGATTTGGTTTTCGAAAGGGATACAAGTATCTTCACTGCACTGTAGTTGGGAACAAGTTCATTTATGGCAATGATTTACATTGAGAACTCTCCTTTGTGGAGGTTTTTTTCTTTTCATTTATTTTTCTTATCATCTATTAACATTGCTAAATTGTTTTTGGTCAATGTTTTTCCATTATAGCAACAATAACACTGCGGATTGCTGGAAAATCTGAAATGCAAACAGAGAATACTGGACAAACTAAGCAGGTCTGGCAGCATCTGTGGGGAGAGAAAACAGAGTTAATGGGCGGAATGCAGAGGACCCCTTCGCCATGGGCACAAATCCCATTTTTGTCGCAAAAATCTTGCGAGAGGGCCAGATTGGGATTGGCACTGGGGAGATTTCATAATGCAATCTTCCCCACCCTCTGCCAGTGATGTGATCAGGTCCTTTCTGGGCATGAATTTGCATGAATTTAAATATATTGTAATGCTACTAGACAGCTTTGCACCTTAATGTCTGGCCTTGTTGAGTCCTCTCCTTGTCAACATGACATCACAAAAATGAAAACCAGTTGCAACGAGCACACCGGGGGGTGGGGGAGGGGCATGGAGGTGAATATAGCCCCTGGGTGTTGAGGCTTGGCAATGCCTTTACACTGCCAACTTGGCACTGGCAATCTAACAGTACAAACCTCTTCTGCACGCGAGGATTGGAGGTATTCTCCTGTCTGCTTGGGTCCATTGGGGGTGAGAGGTCCCAATGCCTGTCGAGGGAGGAGAGGGGTCTTTAATTTAACTCTAAATTGGCACCCCGATATCAGAATCCCCACATTGCCAGCGCGTTTAGACCCAACCCCTCCAGCTGGCTGTATGATCACTTTGAAATTGCACAGAGTGCTGTTAACTCAGGGGCGAAAAGAAATCAATGAAGCCGGCGAGTTTCACACAGCTTTTCCCACCTGATCCAGCACTCTGTACAATTCTGGGGCAATTCTGCCACGCTGCTGCGATCTTGCTGCCGTTCACGCTGGGGGAATCTGACAATCCCGCCAATGGTGCACTCCCACTGCGGGTTTCCTGTCAGTGAGCAGTGTGTTTAATGGAAAACCACATTGACAATGATAGGACCATAAGATCTCACCATCAGTGAGCAGAGCATCACCTCCCACCAATGCGAAACACCCATGGAGGGGGAGGAAAAGCCCGGCCATTGTTTCAAGTCCAATTGAGCCTTCTGCAGAACTGACGGAAAGCAGAAATATGTAGAATTATATTGAAAGTGGAAATGCTAGAAAATCTTAACAGGTCTGGCAGCATCTGTAAGGAGAGAGAAGAGCTGATGTTTTGAGTCCAGATGACCTTTTGTCAAAGCTCATTATATTATTGGAAAGAGTGGAAGCGGAGTAGGAGACCAGAGACATCTCCAAAAAAGTATCTCAAGGTTACAGCTCAAGCTGCTGTTAAAAGCAATCAGAGTTAGCGGACCTCAACAAAGCTTTATGGAGGAATGTACAATGGACACATTATACTGATGACACCCAATATATACATACATACAGTTGGGGATTCCCAGGCTCTGTCTGTTATATGACCTGTCTGGCAAGAAATACAGATTCTAGATTTTTTTCTTAGGTTATACAAAACGTCAAATGTCCAGTTCTGGAATCCCTACAGTGCAGAAAGCGTCCATTCAGCCTATCAAGTCGAATTTCCTATATAAGCTGCATGTTGACTCTAACATTGTATTAACTCATCTGGGGTATGAACTACATTGATGAATTCCAAACAATGGAAGAAAGATTTCCAAGGATCCATCAGAGGCACCTACAAGAATTAATCATCACTGCTGATGGAGTGAGAAAGTCAGTACCTTCCCTTACACTGTCTGTGGGCCTGTAGCAGGCAGATATCTTTAGGGAGTTTCAGTCAGAGTGACATCATGGGGGTAAACTCAGCTAATGAAATTTGCAATCCCTATCATGATCAGAATAGATTGTTATAAATTCTAAAGTGCCTGTTGCAAGGATATGAAATAGACAATAAGCTCTGGACAACTGGCAGCAAACTCCCTGCATGGATATCCACATTTTACAAACATCTTATTCAAAAAACTCAAAAAAAAGTTTCCTATTTGGAGGTCCATTCCAAGTGAATATTCTATACATTCATAGAACGATAGAATCCTTGCAGTGCAGAAGGAGGCTATTCAGCCCATCCAGCCTGCACTTACAACAATCCCACCCCAGTCTTATCCCCGTAAACCCATGCATTTACTCAACTAATTTCCCTGACACTAAGGCGCAATTTAACACAGCCAATACACCTAACCTGACACAGTTTGGACTATGGGTGGAAACCGGAGCACCCAGAGGAACACAAACAGGTACGGGGAGAGCATGCAATTTCCATACAGAGTCATCCAAAGCTAAAATTGAACTCAAGTCCCTGGCACTGTGAGGCAGCAGTATCTGGGTTCAATATTATTGTGCAGGCCTTTACGACTCATTTCATGGGTTTCTTCGATGACCACCATGAGAATTAGGTGCTCTTTCAGAACCAGGAACTCTTGGCTTGAGGAATCCACATAGCTGGACCATCCAACCCTAAATGGCAACTCCCACAGTACATAGAGATGTGATATAACCATTCTCCCCTATTTCTGTAAGAGTTCTCCTGGTGCCATTAAGGATAAAACCACCATGAAATGTTGACTCTTCTAATATTCCTGCAATGTCCTGAGTTTTAGTTAAGGGCTATTAACTTCCAAAAACATAGCTGAGAAAGTTGTCAGCTGGTAAATCAGAGCCTTATCTGGAATTGTGTGGATGTGTGTGTGCACATCAGTGTTATTTTCAGCACACAGGTGTTCAGAACCACCTTTTACTCTAAATTGGTTTCTATTTGCCAGGACTTGAGTCACACAATGTTGGATTGTGGCCAGTGAATTAGAATGGGATTTTGTTGCCAAAATCGAATTCTGATCTTTCTGCCAATTTGTACCTTTATGCAGAGCTGTCTTTAATTAGCATTAAGAGAACCTAGGAGAAACACGGCCAAGCAGGGAACAGTTCATTCATTCATCCTTTGAGTAATCAGTCACTTGGACTCTTTGAAATCATACTCAGTTATAATATATTTTTGAAAAATTAATATTGGTGATGAGATTCTAAAAGTAGGATATGGTAACTAATTAGCTTAGCTAGTTTATTTATTAGTGTCACACCTAGGCTTAACGCTGCAATGAAGTTATTGTGAAAATCCCCTAGTCACCATACTTTGGTGCCTGTTCAGGTATATTGAGAGAGAATTTAGCATGGCCTATGCACCTAAGCAGCACATCTTTTGGACTGTGGGAGGAAACTAAAACACCTGGAGGAAACCCACATGGGGAGACAGTGCAGATGCCACACAGACAGTGACCCAAGATGGGAATTGAACTTGGGTCCCCAGTGCTGTGAGGTAGTAGTGTTAACCACTGTGGCACTGTGCTGTCTGTAATTTAGCATGCAAAGCTGTGCCTCAACTGTCCAAACAGTCACCAGTGGCCACTGATGTATTGACTAGTTTTGTAGATTTTTCTCAACATGTTTCACTTTAGAATCAACACAGGCTAACAAAGTATTTTCTCAAGAAGGCCCAATCATCCAACTCGAGATGTAAATTGCTACACTCCTGTAGGGTCCTCTACCCATCAGAATTTGTGCTTTCGCAATGCTGCCACTCCGGATTTGAAGTTAATTGGATAATTGTTTCATCTCGCTCCCAATCCCTTTATACTATCTCACATCTCAGTGCTCCGGTGTATTCCTTCCACAATCACTATGCTGCCACCTCAACCCGCTACCCAAAAGAAAAAGACCAACTTTCCATTCCAGTGCACAGACTCCAAGTTTTAAAGAGGTTAGAATTCCCCAATCTCGCTCCAGTCTCCAAGTTTCTTCTACAAATAAAATAAAAACAAAATATTGTGAATGCTGGAATCTGAAACAAAAACAGAAAATGTTGGAAACTCTCAGCAGGTCTGACAGCAACTTAGAGTGAAAACAGAGACAATCTTTTGTTCTGACAAAAGATCATCCAGATTCAAAATATTGGCTCTATTCTCTTTGCCCAGACGCAGTCGACCTGCTGAAATTTTGCAGCATTTTCAGTTTTTCATAGAATTATAGAATCCCTACAGTGCCAAAGGAGGCCATTTGCCCATCGAGTCTGCACTGACAACAATCCCACTTAGGTCCTATCCCTATAACCCTGCATATTTATCCCGCTAATTTACGCATCCTAGGACACTAAGGGGCAATTTAGCATGGCCAATACATCTAACCTGCATATTTTTGGACTATGGAAGGAAATCGGGGTGCCAGGAGGAAACCCACACAGAAGAGGGAGAATGTGCAGACTCCACACAGACAGTGACCCGAGCTAGGAATCAAACCCAGATCTCTGAAGCTGGAAGACAGAGATGCTAACCACTGTGCCACCTTGTGTTTTTGTCCCAATTTCTTCTTCCAGGTTCCAGACCCTTGCATGCAAAAGTTTTGCAGCACTTCAACTTCTTCTTGACTGAGCCTAAAATGGCTTACTGCCAGCCCGTTTTTGTAGTGGTTTAGAGGAATTCTAAACGAGATGACAATCTAACATGCAGCCGATGTAATAGGGAACCAAGAACGGTTGCTGAGTGAATCAGTGTTGGGCCAACGTACCAGAAAAAGCTCAAAGGCAAAAACTGAAGATGTGCCTCTGATGGTGAAATGATTAATATCAGCCATCGAGAGCACAAACTGGAGGAGTACAAAGTGAAAAAAAAAAACACTGAACAGGCAGGAAGGAAAAAAACTTGATTGAATTGTGGCTGAAGCACAGTAGCATTCTCATAATGGAAGCCGATGAACAAATTCTCCGAAAATAATACAAGAACACCATTGACAGTACGGATGACCTTGGTATTTTAAGATAGGCTAACTCATAGAAACATAGAATCCCACTGTGCGGAAGAAGGCCATTCGACCCATCAAGCCTGCACTGACATCAATCCCACCCAGGCCCAATCCCCATAACCCCATGTGTTTATCCTGCTAATCCCTCTCATACTAAAAGACAATTTACCATGGCCAAACAACCTAACCCACACATCTTTGGTCTTTGGAAGGGAAGTGGATCCACCCGGAGGAAATTTTAACTTTAAGTTTATTTATTAGTGTCACAAGTAAGCTTACATTAACGCTAGAGTGAAGTTATTGTGGAAGTCCCTTAATTGCCACACACTGCGCAAACTCTACACAGATAGTCACTCAAGGTTGGAATTAAACCCTGGTCCCTGGTGCTGTGAGGCAGCAGTGCTAACCACTGTGTCACCATGCGTTTGATAAGGTGCCTCATAAAAGATTGCTGCAGAAGGTTAGGGTGCACGGAATTGATGGGAGATATTCATCGTGGAGTTCGGTTACAAGTGGTGTGCCTCAGGGGTCTGTTTTGGGGCCCCTGCTGTTTGTAATTTTTATAAATGATCTGGATGAGGGTATTGAGGGATGGATCAGTAAATTTGCAGATGACACTAAAGTGGGTGGAGTGGTAGATAGTGAAGAGGGGTGTTATAGTTTGCAGAGAGACTTGGACAAGTTGCAGAGCTGGGCCGAGAGGTGGCAAATGGAGTTTAATGTGGAAAAGTGTGAGGTAATGCACTTTGGCAGGAATAATAAATGTGTAGAGTATAGGGCTAATGGTAGGATTCTTAATAGTGTTGATGAACAGAGGGATCTTGGTGTATATGTGCATAGATCCCTGAAAGTAGGCAGTCAAGTCGATAAGGTTGTTAAGAAGGCATATGGAGTCTTAGCTTTTATTGGTAGGGGGATTGAATTTCGGAGCCGCAACGTCATGTTGCAACTGTACAAAACTCTAGTGCGGCCGCACTTGGAGTATTGTGTGCAGTTCTGGTCCCCACATTATAAGAAAGATGTGGAGGCATTGGAGAGGGTACAGAGGAGGTTTACCAGGACGTTGCCTGGTATGGAGAGCAGGTCTTATGAGGAGAGGCTGAGGGATTTGAGGTTGTTTTCGTTAGAAAGGAGACGGCTAAGAGGAGACCTTATCGAAACATATAAGATGATTAGAGGTTTAGATAGGGTGGACAGTGATAGCCTTTTTCCTAGGATGGAGAAAGCTAGCACGAGGGGACACAGCTTTAAATTAAGGGGTGATAGTTATAGGGCGGATATCAGAGGTAGGTTCTTTACCCAGAGGGTGGTTAGGGAGTGGAATGCCCTGCCTGCGGCAGTTGTAGATGCGCCAAGTTTGGTGGCGTTTAAGAAGTTAGTTGATAAGTTTATGGAAGAGAAGGGAATGGTTTAGTTTGGAGGGGCATTGCTTTTTTCATAATTGGTCGGCGCAACATCGAAAGCCGAAGGGCCTGTTCCGCGCTGTAATGTTCTATGTTCTATGTTCTTTGAGTTGGGGGTAAGGTGTTAGCGTGGATAGAGGATTGGTTGTCTAATAGGAAGTAGAGAGTTGGAATTAAAGGGTGCTATTCTGGTTGGCAGTTGGTGACTAGTGGAGTGCCGCAGGATCGGTGCTGGGGCCTCAACTGTTTATCATTTACGTAGATGATCTGGAGGAGGGGGCTGAATGTAGGGTAACGAAATTTGCTGATGACACGAAGATGAGTGGAAAAGCAAATTGCGTGGAAGATGTGGAAAGTCTGCAGAGAGATCTGGATAGGCTGAGTGAGTGGGTGAGGACCTGGCAGATGGAGTACAAAGTTAGCAAATGTGAGGTTATCCACTTTGGTAAGAATAATGGTAGGAGAGATTATTATTTAAAAGGTGAAAAGCTGCAGCATGCTACAGTGCAGAGGGACCTGAGGGTCCTTGTGCATGAATTGCAAAAACTCAGTCTGCAGGTGCAGCAGGTGATCAAGAAGGCGAATGGAATGTTGGCCTTTATAGCAGGAGAGATAGAATATAAAAGCAGGGAGGTCTTGCTGTAACTGTACAGGGCATTGGTGAGGCCGCAGCTGGAATACTGTGTGCAGTTTTGGTCACCGCATTTGTGGAAGGATATATTGGCCTTGGAGGGAGTACAGAGAAGGTTCACTAGGCTGATACCAGAGATGAGGGGGTTAGCCTATGAGGAGAGATTGAATAGACTGGGTCTGTACTCGTTGGAGTTTAGAAGGCTGAGGGAGGAATCTTATAGAGACATATAAGATAATAAAGGGGCTAAATAGGGTAGAGGTAGAGAGATTCTTCCTGCTTAGAAAGGATAGCAGGACTAGAGGGCACAGCTTCTAAGAAGGGAGGGGCAGTAGATTGGAGTTGAGGAAGAACTTCTTCACTCAAAGGATGGTGAATCTCTGGAAATCTCTGCCCATTGAAGTGGTAGAGGCTACCTTACTAAATATATTTAAGTCACAGGTAGATAGATTTCTAATAGATGAGGGAACTAAGGGTTATGGGGAGAAAGCGGGAAAGTGGAACTGATCCACTTCAGATTAGCCATGATCTTATTGAATGGCGGGCAGGCTTGAGAGGCTAGATGGCATACTCCTGCTCCTGTTTCTTATATTCTAATGTTCTTATGTGCCGTCCTTAACTGTTCTAAAGTAGGGTCAGAATCTTGGATCAGAATCTAGGTTTGAGATGAACTGATATCAGAAAGCAAAGATAATGCTGTACAACTAATCATTGCTTTAGCTTGCTATTGGCACAAATCCTAAATAAAGACAAGAAGCCTTGATTTTTTTCTTACTGTAAGTAGTTTGGTGATAAATCAGAAGTAAATATATTACCAAAGCCCAATCAAGTGGAATTTTCTATTCTCAGAATTGTGGGGGGATTCCACTGACAATCAGTGAAAACCATTTCAATCAGGTAAAAAAATAATGAGAATTAATCAGTTTGATGAGCAGAAATTGAGCCTCTTGATCCCTAACAGGACCAATCATGTTTGTGTTGGCAATAAGCAGCGGAAAATGCAGGCTGCCAGGAAAAGACTGCTTCTCCTGAGATTGAGGTAGACCTCATTATTCATTGAGTGTTAACATGGCATTAAGCCATGTTCAGCTCAAAATATAATTTCCTTATCCCTATAGGGTGAAGAGCTCCCTGCGCAAAAAGATAACAAAATGAGTAAGTCCTGATCCAAAGAACGAAATTAAATCAGACAAGATTTATCCATTTGGAGAGATTTGATTAGGGAGAAAATGGCTTTGAACTGGCAGCTCAGTGGGGCGGGAGAAAGGGATCCTAACTACTTTACCAAGGTGCAGGTCACTGTTGCAATCCATAATTGCTAAGTAATACATGCGTGTGAATCAGGGATGTGAAACATTCAGCAGGTTCATTTGCTTCTGAATGTTGGTTATATTCTGATCAAAGGGAAGCCTGACTGGTGGGTTAGAGAGAATTCCAATTATTTTTTTCCCGTAATTGTTATGAAAATTGTATTTTGATTTTTTTTTAAACCAAAAGAAAAGTCTGTTCTAACCTGGAAAATATACGTCTTGAAAGACTAAATAACAATTAGAGTTCGTGGCACCCATTTTATGGATATGTTTGGACCTAGTGTTTTCCAGGTGTTCCTGCCTAAAGCAGGCAGCAGCCCCCTCCTTGCATATGGAACATTCATCAACACATTTCCATGGTCCCAGCTGCACATTTGAATTACCCAGTCATATGGAGATACTATTCTTAACCCAACAAGTTAAGGGGATTAGCACTGGAGAACTGGATGTATCCCACTTTGCATATCCAAGGCCCAATTTTACCACTGCGTGCACCCGTTTTTGGGTGCAAAAACATAGTAAAATTGGATGTGAGGCCATTAATGCGATCCGCGCCTGAGCAGATGGCCACTTTACCGAGGCCAGGGAATGGCAACGATCTGATTCACGCTCAAAATGGGTGCGACGGTGATTTAAATACATTTGCATGCATTTCAATTGAATCAATGAACTGCCAGCCCTACTTTATCAGCAATTCCCCCTTTATAATCGCATTTGCATACTCAGATTCAGCGTGGAAGAGACATGCTCAGCAAAAGGTCTGTTTCGGGTTCTCTAGCATCTGAGGAGGTAAGTTCAGCGCTTCCAACGACTCTCGGTGATGTGGGGGTAGCATACTCAGTGCAGACTTGGAGGGCTGAAGGGCCTGATCCTGTGCTTAATTTTCATTGTTCTTTGTTCTTTATTCTTTGCCCTTCAAGGGCAACTAGGGATGGGCAATAAATCCATCCAGCCAGCGATGCCCATGTCCTATGAATGAAAAAAAACCCTCCAAATCCCTACCCCTACTATCCATAAGGTCAGCAAATACCTTGGATTAACACCAGCTGGAAGTTCCCCTCCAAGTCACGCGTCATTCTGACTTATACCACTGCTCCGTCACTGTCGCTGGGTCAAAATCCTGGAATTCCCTCCCTAAAGCATTGTGGTTGTTTTTACAGCCCAGGAACTGCAGAGTTTCAAGAAAGCAGTTCACCACCACATTCTCAAGGGCAACTAGGAATGGGCAATAAATGCTTGCCTAACCCACATGCCATAAATGAACGAAAGAAAACAGTCACAAACATTCTTCTGCCTTAGTGAGGACTTGGAGGGAAATAAGTTGGTTAAAATTCCCACTCTGGTGTACGATAAAAAGAATATACCACAGTGATCAGAACCAGTCCTGTCTCATTTAAAATCCACAGAAAGATTCAGGTCCTGGTACACCAGACCACACAACATGTTGCCACACATGTGAATAAATGGTTCCATTTACTTATTTCAAGGAAATAAAACTGGCAAGATCTTAGTGGAAAATGGCTGAAAACGCAGGAGCAGACAAGCTATAAATAGACCAGAGACAGATCAGGATGCCGAAAATACCTAAACTGCAAATATCTTAAAAAACGCACTGATAAAATGTTTTCCATATCTCAATCATTAACATGAGGGCAGCATGGTGGCACAGTGTTTAGCACTGCTGCCTCAAAGCGCCAGGGACCTGAATTCAATTCCTGACTTGGGTCATTGTCTGTGTGGAGTTTGCAATTCTCCCCATATCTCTCCGTGTGAGTTTCCTCCAGATGAACAAAGAACAAAGAAAATTATGGAACAGGAAGAGACCATTCGGCCTTCCAAGCCTGCACCGACTTAACTAAAACCCCCTACACTTCTGGGGACCATATCCCTCTATTCCCATCCCATTCATGTATTTGTCAACTCGCCCCTAAAATGTCACTATCATATCTGCTTCCACTACCTTCCCCAGAAATGAGTTCCAGGCACCCACCACCCTCTGTACAAGAAATCTGCCTCATACATCTCCTTTAAACCCTGCCCCTCACACCTTAAACCTATGCCTCCTACTAATTGACTCTTTCAGCCTGGGAAAAAACTTCTGACTATCCATTCTGTCCATGTCTCTCATAATCTTGTAGATTTCTTTCAGGTCACTCCTCAATCTCTGTCGTTCCAGTAAGAACAAACCAAATTTCTCCAACTTCTCCTCATAGCTGATGCCCTTCATGTCAAGCAATATATATCTTGTATATCTTTTCTGTACCCTCTCCAAAACCTCCACATCCTTTGGTTAGTGTAGCAACCAGAATTGAACACTATATTCTAAACTGGAACATTATAGAACTAAGGTTCTATAAAGCTGCAATATGACTTGTAAATTTTTAAACTCTGAACCGGCTGACGAAGGCAAGCATGCCGTATGCCTTCTTGACTATCTTCTCCATCTGCATTGCCACTTTCAGTGATCTGTGAACCTGTACATCCAAATTCCTTTGCCTATCAATATTTTTATACTGTATATTCCTTATCTGTATTAGACCTTCCAAAATGCATTATCTCACATTTGTCCCGATTAAACTCCATTTGCCACCTCTCCGCCTAAGTCTCCAACTGATCTATATCCTGCTGTGTCCTCTGATAGTCCTCATTGCTTTCTGCAAGTCCACCAATCTTTGTGTGAAGTGCAAACTTATTAATCAATCCAGTTATATTTTCTTCCAAATCACTTATACATATTACAGACAGTGGGAGGAAATCCAGTCCAAAGACATGCTGGTTAGGTGCATTAGCCATGTTAAATTCTCCCTCAGTATACCCAAACAAGTGCCGGCATTTGGCAACAAAGGGGTTTTCACAGTAACTTAATTGCAGTGTTAATGTAAGCCTACTTGTGACTAATAAGTAAACTTTAAAAAAGATGCTCATCGCCGTACAAGTTTGGAATTTTATTGCATTTATGCCAAGAATAGAACATTCATTTAGAAGAGTGTTGATGGTGAGATTGCAGTGGAAAGTTCACAATATGATGGTGCCCACATCAGCCCCTCCTCTGTCCCAGCGAAGGGAAACCAAGCTTCATATTTCTCTTCCTTGACATGCATACGTGCTCTCTTATCCTGATGTAGCAAAACGCTGTGTTCCAGATCTGGCCCTTGGCAGCCACCCAGAGTGCTCAGTAATGACTTATTCTCTTTTTCCCCTGTAGAAGATATTTACTTGTGTCGGTTAGGTTCAGTGTCTTGCCTCTGAGCCAAGATGTTGTGGATGCTTATCCCACTCTCGGAGTTAAACACGTAATTCTGGATAAAATTTATCACTCAACCAACACCAGTAAGAGAAAACAGATCAATGTTCATTGCTGGTTAGGTGGATTGGCCGTGCTAAATTCTTCCTCAGTACACCGAACAGGAGCCAGAGTGTGAGGAGCTGATGTGGGCGCCATCATATCGTGAACTTTCCACTCCAAAGTCACCTGCAAATCTCACCATTGACATTCTGCTGAATGAATGTTCTACTCTTGGCACAAATACAGCAAAATTCTAACTCTGTTGGCTCAGGATTGTCACAGTAACTTCATTGCATTGTTAATGTAAGCCTACTTGCGACACTCATGAATAAACTTTAAAGACAGCAAACTTTAAACTCAGCTTTCTAGTGTTTGTTGGATCTTGCTGTGCACATATTTGTTTTCACAATGAACGGTGAAATACTTTAAAAAACACAATTATTTGGCTGCAGAGCACTCTGGCACAACTTGAGCATGGGCATGGTGCTAATTAAATGAAGTTCCTTGTTGTCGCTGCACTCTCTTCAACATGTCTGAAATGAGGAACACAATTGAATGGGTGAACTGAACCTCTCGCCTTCCCCCTGTGTGATACTATCAATCGTTGCTGCAGTTTGTTGCACCATGACATTGCTATGGCAAACATGCAGTCCACCATCTCATTGTTGCCCTGTTGTAAGAAAGGACATATTGGTAAGATGAGGCAAACTGCAAGGAGTGATATCATAGAATCCCTATAGTGCAGAAGGAGACCATTCAGCCCATCGAGTCTGCATGACCACAATCTCCCCCAGGCCCTATTCCCGTAATCCAAAATATTTACCCAGCTAATCACTTTACTCTAGGCATCAATTTATCATGGCCAATCCACCTAACCTGCACGTTTTTGGAGTGTGGGAGAAAACCCATGCAGACATGGGGTGAATGTGCAAACTCCACACAGACAATGACCCAAGGCTAGAATTGAATCCAAGTCCCTGGTGCTGCGAGGGAGCAGTGCTAACAGCATAGCCAATATGTAGAAGAGCTATCTTTATCAGTGGACATAAGAATGGCAAGAATGATCTATTCTGATGCAGCCTCATTCCTTAACTCAATGTTTTCCATTATTTATGAGAACAATGACACATGCCTTGGGAAATCCTGCAAGTACTGTATTGACGTATTCCCAGAGATTCCCCTGGGAATATTTTGCAAATATTAATCTTTTCCCAAGCACTGTTGAAAACACAAACGCACTCATCAGGATCCCCTGAAAATAATGACACTCTCCTGGGGATCTTGGTCTTTTCTTCGGAAGACAGTGTGAGCTATTTCAAAAGGAAAACAATCTTAACCCTGCATTAAATATTGGTGGGGATTCTTCAGTCCCATTACTGTGAATGGAGATTTGGCCAAGTTCTCCATTCTTGCTGGCAGCGGTGATGGGCCGTACAATGTTGGAGAATTCCAGCCAGTATTTATTCAGTGAAGGAATAATGAGTTGAATCATAACTCTCAAGAACTGGTGGGTTGGCGTCAGAGCAGAGGTTAAAATTGCAAAAAAAATCTGGACCTAACCCACATTGAAACCGCCCACTTTCGGGGCAAAATTTTACGGCTTTACTTGGGTGAGACCCAAAATTCCTGCCCGAGGTCAACAGCGATTTCTGTTGTCGGACCTGCACCCGTGCTGATTCCATGGCAGGCGAGATGGTAGAGTTCTGGCCCATCTCTATAGAGATGAGATGAGGATCAGGGTAACCAATCTGCTCACAGCAGGTGGATTGGCTATGAAAGGCTGGCTCCCTTCATTTTAAAAGTCATTCTATTTTTAAGTCGTGTTAGCCAGGTTTCCTCACTCTCGGAATACCTGACAAATAAACGAAGGTGAGAAGGCTTGAATTTACGTGTTAAGTATCTTTGCGGAACTGCTCGTGAGCCAGTAGAAGTAGAAATGTTTCCTCTCAGGCCCAACAAGCTACCTAGTAGCCATTTCCCGTGATCTGTTTATGTCCCCCTTTGGATGTCCTCTTGTGACAAGTCTGTTCCTTCACAAATACCATTAGACACAACCGTCACCCTCCCTACTGAACCTGTCTAATATCCAAACTCTGTTGAACCGTGCCCCAAACTCCATTTGCTCACCTTCCATCATTGAACACGCCTTAATCATCTCTCAATCACCATTGGGCATTCTGCCTATTAGCAAAATCCCCCCTCCCCTGCCCCACTGATTGTAACAAGCCTGCGAACAGGATCTACCACCCTGCCCACAACCCCCACCATCTCTCTTATCCTTCTCATACCTTTATCTATTCTTGTGTTGCAGGCTTCCTTGCCTGCTAGGCTTCAAGTCTGGCCTGTCAGTCTAAGCTGCTCATGGGTGCAAAACTGACAGAAACATTTACAGGAACTCTGCAACTAAAAACTGTACAATGTGTGGGATGTTGTTTTGTTGACTTGCATCAGCTGGAGCGAATGTGTCTCCAAACCGTCAGGCAACTGTCAACAAATGCAAAATTGTGGAATGTACAGTTTTCAGTTCCACATGAAAAGAAATGCAACGATCTAATGGACCTTGTTGTTTCCCTTGTAACCTCCATTTTCGAAAGTTAAGACTTAGATGAGCACAGAGATCTAATGAATATCCTCTATCACTGTAAGCAGCTCATCAAAATTAGAATAATTGAAATATTCCTCCTCTGGATTCTTATTCCAAATTAACCACTAGAGGGCTACAGACTGTAAAGTTTAAGTACTGAATCACACACACTAAACATTGCGGAGCCGTCACTAATTGTCTGGTACATTGAAATTATTGAGAAGGTAGAATATATTTTATCATATTAACAGCAATGTAGGCCTCAATTTTAACTGGAGTTGGGTTTTGGCTGTGTTGGTAAATGTAAAACTAATTTGCTCTACTAGCATATGGAACTGAGCTATTTTAACCTGTAGATGGGCGTCATTCTAACCCCACCAGTGGGTTTCCCAGCCAGCTTGCTGAGCTGACGTTGAATTCTGTGGTGGGCGAGGTGGTGGAATTCCGGTGCTAATCTTTATCGCATTGCTGTGGGTGGGAGTTTGCTGCTGCGTGACTGACACTGCAACAATGACTACACTTCAGGAAGATATTTCATTGATTGCAAAGTGCCTTAAAGATATTGTTGGCCATGCAAAATGTTTTGTAACTGCAAGTTTTTCATTGGGTCAGGAGAGCACTGCTCGCAAACCCAACACTTACCTCCAACATTAACCATCATTTGGTTCTTCTGTGCAACCAATTATTACAAATCCCTTCAAGGGGCGACAATGTATTTTGCCATTCCAGGTGCAAACTTTAACTGCAATATTTGCTTTCCTAGTGACAGCATTGCTGTGTGTTAGTCCCAATCACCTCCACATTTTAACCAATATCTCATTTGTAAACATGGTGACCTGTGACTGCTCCCCATTGGAGACTCTGTGAATTGTCTGACTCTCCCTTCCTCCTGTTGCTGTGTATTTGTTGCCATCGCCACTTGTTGCTCCTTGTTGGCATTCAGCACCTCACATTATGTTCTTTCCTGGCATTGAAACTGTATAAATATAAAAAATAGGAGCAAGAGAAGACCATTCAGCCTTCGAGCCTGCTCCACCATTTATTATGATCATAGCTGATCATCCAACTCAAAAGCCTAATTCTGCCTTCCTGCTATATCCTTTGATCCCCTTCACTCCAACCTATATCTGAGTCCTTAAATACGTACGATGTTTTGCCCTCAACTGCTTCATGTGGTAATGAATTTGACAGGCTTAACACTCTCTGGATGAAGAAATTTTTCCTCATTTCAGCCCTAAAAGATTTATCCTGTATTTTTAGATTATGACCCCTTGTTCTGCATACCCCCATTATCAGGATCATTCTTTCTGCATCTAGCCTGTCTGTTTTTATTAAGAATTTTATAGGTTTCCATGAGATTCCCCTCCCCTTCATTCTTCTGAATTCTAGTGAATATATTCCTAACTGACTCAATCCCTTCACATATGTCAATCCTGTCATCCCAAGAGTTCAGTCTGGTAGATCTTTTCTGAATTCTCTCTAAAGCAAGAACATCCTTCCTCAGATAAGGGGACCAAAGCTGCACACATTCTTCCAGATGTGGATGTAAGAAGGATTATTGGTGCAATGGATAGATGGATTTTAAAGGAATACAGGAAGTGCTGCTGAAGTTTTGGCCTGAGGTTCAGGATTACACTCTTGGATGTCTCCTCTGCTATATGTACAGCATGCAGTTTCTCTTGTAATGATGTTTCACCTTGGAGTGCTATAAGTTTCTGGAAATCCTCTTTTGCTGCCTGAAATTTTCAAACTAGTTCTCGTTCCATTCCCACCAAGAGCTCTTCTTTCAATATTGGCCTTGAAAATATCAGTGTCTAACTACAACTCATTCATTTGGTTTTGTATGTTATCTCTCACAACTTACCAAGATATAAGCTCAGCGACACTGTCAATCACTTCCTTGATTCTGATTGGAGGGCACTTTTCAATGGGTGTACAATCTTCAGTGACACCTTCTTCATTTCGTGGTTTACTGAGCTCAACTGCAGCTCTTCACAATTGCTCAACCCCATCCGTTTTATTGATGTAGACCGTGCAGTTAACATCTTTTCCTTTGTGTGTCCCTCTGATTTGCTGTTGAATCTTAGGTCCTTCAACATGATGTTGCTCCATTTCAGAAGACCTTCCTTTGGGTACCCATTTTCTTTCAAATTTCCAGGAAGATATCTTGGTATAGCTTGAGCAGGATGATAGAATTCATAGAATCCTGCAGTACAGAAGGAGGCCATTTGGCTCATCAAGTCTGCACCAAACACAATCCCTCCCAGGTCCTCTCCCCATGCATTTACCCAGCTAGCATCTCTGACACTAAGGGGCAATTTAGTATAGCCAATCCACCTAAACTGCACATCTTTGGACTGTGGGAGGAAACTGGAGCACCTGGAGGAAACCCACGCAGGCATGGGAAGAATGTGCAAACTCCACATCGACAGTGTTCCAAGCCGGGAATTGAACTCGGGCCCCTGGAGCTGTGAGGCAGCAGAGCTAATCAATGTGGCACTGTGCCATGATCTCTGGTATCAAGCTCCAGCTTTGGAATTATGCTTGTAGGCTTATTTCACAAACTCTTCCTGATCTGAGTGGGGTATGTGAATTTATTTTCTCTGCGAACTGTCACATCCAGACATTTTGTGCAGTTGTTTGGTCCATATTCATTTCTGAGAATAGACGTAGGCAGCACTGGTCCTAAGTTGAACTTCTTTCATTGAGCATCATTTTAAATTAACGCATTACGGAAAGCGAGGATGGATTACTTGAGAGAGAGAGAAAGAAAGAGAGGGAGAGACCAGCAGAAGCTAGTCTTGATACAGACTTGATTCAAACCTTGCCCAGAAATGAACTGACTAAACAGATAACTGTTACTACAATATATAAATTCTTATCTGAATTATTAAAATTACTGGTACAAATTGTGTCCCTAACTTTCATAAACAATTGGCAGCTGTGGCTGTGAAAAAATTCTGTTTGGGCTTATGAGAAAGCCTTGCTTGCAAGACAACTTCCAAAAAACACAGTCAACTTTCTAAGATAATCCCAGAATGCCTGTTGCATTTAAAATGTGGCCAAGTTGGTTTTAAACTTAGTATAAGTAGTTACATAGGCAGAAAAATCTCAAAATAAAGTCCTTTAACTGAAGCAAACCCTACAACAGATCCCACAAATTCATCATCAGCTTTCAGGGTATGAATGGTTTGAATTCTTTTCTTATTTGATCTGTTGCTCTGCCTCTGGCAACCCGTTTGCCATCTTCTTCTTAGTTCTGCACATCTTTCTTTCTATCTGGTCTACTTTCTTTATTACATCAACTTTGCTGTCTTTCCCTTGACTTCACTGATGGCTAGTTGCTTGATTAGTCAAAGTCTTTGTCTGCATGGAGGTCGGTAACCAGTGGAGTGCCCCAGGGATCTGTTCTGGGACCCCTGCTGTTTGTCATTTTCATAAATGACCTGGATGAGGAAGTGGAGGGATGTGTTAGCAAGTTTGCCGACGATACAAAGATCGGTGGTGTTGTGGATGGTCTGGAGAGATGCCAAAAGTTGCAGCGGGACACAGACAGGATGCAAGACTGGGCGGAGAAGTGGCAGATGGATTTCAACGCAGATAAATGTGTAGTGGTCCATTTTAGCAGGAATAATAGAACATAGAACATTGAACATTACAGCGCAGAACAGGCCCTTCGGCCTTCGGCGTTGCACCGACCAATTATGAAAAAACAATGACCCTCTAACTTAAACCATTCCCTTTTCATCCATAAACTTATCTACTAACCTCTTAAATGCCATCAAACTTGGCGCATCTACAACTGCAGCAGGCAGGGCATTCCATACCCTTACCACCCTCTGGGTAAAGAACCTACCTCTGACATCCGTCCTATAACTACCACCCCTTAATTTAAAGCTATGTCCCCTCGTGCTAGCTTTCTCCATCCTAGGAAAAAGGCTATCACTGTCCACCCTATCTAAACCTCTAATCATCTTATATGTTTCAATAAGGTCCCCTCTTAGCCGCCTCCTTTCTAACGAAAACAACCTCAAATCCCTCAGCCTCTCTTCATAAGACCTGCCCTCCATACCAGGCAACATCCTGGTAAACCTCCTCTGTACCCTCTCCAATGCCTCCACATCTTTCTTATAATGCGGGGACCAGAACTGTACACAATACTCCAAGTGCGGCTGCACTAGAGTTTTGTACAGTTGCAACATGACGTTGCGGCTCCGAAATTCAATCCCCCTACCAATAAAAGCTGACTCCGTATGCCTTCTTAACAACCTTATCGACTTGATTGCCAACTTTCAGGGATCTATGCGTATATACACCAAGATCCCTCTGTTCTTCAACAGTATTAAGAGTCCTACCATTAGCCCTATACTCTACATTAAATACTGAATTAGACTGATAGATCTCAGTCCAAGTTAATGCCAGAAAGGGTGAGAAAAACTGAGTGAATTATATGAAAACAGAATGATCACTACTGCACTCACAGCCCAAGATGAATTGGGAGACCAATTGGGAGGATATAGAGGCATTTGAGAAATGTAAGAAAAGGACTAGATTGGCACTCAATAGTTTTCTAATAAGCACTGCAGTGAAGAGGAAAATGTCAGCTTCCTCCTTTTGTGGGCAGGAGAGAAGTAGAGGGATATTGGGAGGCAGGCCTTATGAAGATAGGTTGAGGGAGCTGGGACTCTTCTCACTGGAGAGACGTAGGTTAAGAGGCGACCTGATAGAGGTTTATAAAATGTTGAGAGGGATAGATAGGGTGGACTGTCAGAGACTATTTCCCCGAGCTGAAATGGTCACTACGAGAGGACACAGATTTAAGGTGCAGGGAAGCAAATACAAAGGAGATGTCAGGGTAGGTTTTTCACTCAGAGGGTGGTGAGTGAATGGAACCGACTGCCGTCGGAGGTTGTTGAGGCAAACTCACTGGGGTCTTTTAAGAGACTTCTTGATGAGTATATGGAAAAGAATAGGATAGGGGGTTATAGATAGGTCTGTGGATTGATAAATGTGATCGGCACAACTCGTGGGCCGAAGGGCCTGTTTGTGCTGTATTGTTCTACGTTCTATGTTCTATGTTCCTTGTGGCTTCATTGATCTAGTAGTGTCTACAGTCTGTGATATTTGTGAGATATTCTTTGCTAATCAGAGCTTTTTGTACACCAGAGTATGCAGAATCCCAAATGAGCTGATCTACCAGCCAGTCATCCATTTCCTTGAATTTACACTTGCTGGCCACATTTCTGAACCTCTTTCAAAAATTATTCACAGAATCACTCGATTCTTTCTTCCGGCTTTGAAATTTCTATCAGTAGACCCAATGATTTGACTTTCGCTGGGCTTACATATTGAACTTCTCAAAAAGTTTTGACAAAGTTTTTATTATTGTTCTCACTGATTTCCAAATTATTTAATAAATCTACTTCTCTCCTGCCCACAAAAGGAGGAAACTGACATTTTCCTCTTCACTGCAGTGCTTATTAGAAAACTATTGAATGCCAATCTAGTCCTTTTCTTACATTTCTCAAATGCCTCTATATCATCCCAATTGGTCTCCCAATTCATCTTGGGCTGTGAGTGCAGTAGTGATCATTCTGTTTTCATATAATTCACTCAGTTTTTCTCACCCTTTCTGGCATTAACTTGGACTGAGATCTATCAGTCTAATTCAGTATTTAATCCATAGAAAATCATAGAATTGTAGAAAATCTGCAATGCAGAAAGAGGCCATTTGGCCCATCGAATCTGTACCAACCACAATCCCACCCATTCCCTACTCCCATATCCCTATATATTTACACACTAATCCCTCTAATTTACACATCTCAGGACACTAAGGGGCAATTTTAGCATGGGGAATCAACCTAACTCGCAGACACGAGGAGAATGTGCAAACTCCACACAGACAGTGACTCAAGCTGGGAATCGAACCCAGATCCCTAGAGCTGTGAAGCAGCAGTGCTAACCACTGTGCTACTTCTGTACTGCCCAATTCATCACCCATTTAAAATATTTGGGTTTTACTCACAGACAGTTGCTGCCGCTATGTTATGTCTTATGGGTCCCCTAGAATTTTGAAATAATCACACCTTTAGACTCAAATTCTGGAGCTTTCTTTGAATGTATTTCATAGATGTCACCATGTGCCATGGACTTCACACTGTTGCCCGGTATCCTGACTGTAGTGCAATGGTTAGTAATGTGGCACTTTGGATGGATATAAGGCATATGAGCCAGTTACATATTGTTCCTAAATAATGTTGGAATAAAAACACAATATAACAACATGTCCCTAATATGCTACGTTCTGAAAAGAGGTGGCTAATGAGGTAGACAATGCATTGGTGCTAATTTTCCAAAATTCCCTAGATCCAGTAATATTTCCATTGGACTGGAAAGGAGTAAATATAACCCCTGTTTTAGAAGACACAATGCTGCCAAATAAACCTGTTCTTTAACCTGGTGTTGTGACTCTCTTTATTATGCCTACCCCAGTCCCACACTGGCATCTCCACATCATATCCTAGAAGGGAGGAAGGCAAAAGACAGGAAACTATAGATTAGTGAGCTTAATGTCTGTCATGGGGAATGTGTTTAAGTCGATCATTAAAGAGATCATAGCTGGGCATTTAGAAAGACTCAAGGTAATTGAGAATCAAGAAGAGTTAGGACGGTTTTGTGAAGGGGAAGTTATGTTTAACCAATTTATTCGAGTTCTTTAAAGGAGCAACATGTGCTATGGATAAAGGAGAACCTGTAAATATATTGTATTTGAATTTCCAGAAGACCACTTGATGAGGTGTCACATCAAAGGTGATTGCGGAAAATAAAAGCTCATGGTGTGCCAGGTAACATATTAGCCCGCATAGAAGATTGGCAAGCTGGCAGAAGACAAAGAGTATGCATAAATGAGTTTTTGTCTTATTGGCAGGATGTGACTAGTGGATTCCTAGAGTTCTGTGCTGGGGCCACAACTTTACAATTGACATCATTGACTTGAATGAAGGGAATGAAGGCATGGTAGCAAAATTTGCAGATGACACAAAGATAGATAGGAGAGTATGTTGTGAAGAAGACATAAAGAGTTTACAGACTGATACAGTGAATGAGTGGCCAAAAGTCTGACAAATGGAGTATAACATAGGAAAAAGTGAAGTTGTTCACTTTGGCAGGAAGAATAAGAAAGCAAAGTGTTGCTTAAATGGAGAACATTTAAGAATTGATTGCAGAATTCCAGGATGCAGAAGGATCTAAGTGTTTATGTGCATGAGTCACAAAAATTTAGTATGCAGGCACAGCATGTAATCAGTATGGTTAATGGAATGTTATCCTTTATTATAAAAGGAAATTAACATAAAAGTAAAGATGTTATGCTTCAATTATATGGAGCATTAGTGAGATCACATCTGGAAAAAAGTGTGTAGCTTTGGTCACCTTATTTAAGGAGAAATATAAGTACATTGGGGAGGTTTAACTTGATTGATACATGGAATAAACATGTTGTCTTCTGAGGAGAAGTTGGTTAGGCTAGCCTTACTTCCACTGGAGTTTAGAAGATTGAGGGATGACTTGATTGAAGTATATAAGATCCTGAATGGTCTTGACAATGTACATGTGGAAAGGATGGCTATGATTCTCCTGAAAGTGCTGAATTGATGGGAGAGCTGCTCTAAATCCTGACTCTTTTGTCAGTTCAGCTTCTCACTCAAATCTCTGCACTCCATGACTGCAGAGGGCCCAGTATTGAATATCATTTAACACCGGTGGGGAGGGGCTTATTCGCACCAAAGAGCCTGAAATCAGTGGGATGAGTGGGAACCTGCGCATGTGCACATCACTGGGAGATGGTGGAAAAGACCTCCTAGCATCCAGATCACTGCCATCCAATCTCCGCTGACAGCGCTGGCCTCATCGCTGGCCTCCACAACCCCCCCACACACACACAGCGCTGGCCTCATCGTTGGCCCCCACCCAACCCCCCCACACATACAGCGCTGGCCTCATCGCTGGCCCCACAACCCCCCCACCACACACAGCGCGGCTTCATCGCTGGCCCCCACAACCCCCCCAAACACACACAGCGCTAGCCTCATTGCTGGCCTCCCACACCCCCCCCACACACACACAGCGCTGGCCTCATCGTTGGCCCCCACCCAACCCCCCACACACACAGCACTGGCCTCATCGCTGGCCCTCACAACCCCCTCACACACACACAGCGCTGGCTTCATTGCTGGCCCCCACAACACCCCCCAAACACACACAGCGCTGGCCTCATCGCTGGCCCCCACACAACGCCTCTACACATAGCGCTGGCCCCCACAATTCCCCCCCACACACAGCGCTGGCCTCATTGCTGCCCCCCACCCCGCCTCTCCCCCACACACAGCGCTGGCCTCATTGCTGCCCCCCATCCCCCTCTCCCCCCACACACAGATGTGGCTGCCTCTCATCTCATGCTTCCATTAATCTGGATAGTGCGAGTACCCAAGGCGATGTGCATCCGATCCACTGCTCTCTGGATATTGGGAATACCAGCAATGGAAGTGAAGCTGAGATCCCGGGACTGTATTGAAATTAATGAACTGCCTTGTCCTGGCATACAGGCATCTGCGACGGAAGCTTGGAGATCCCAGCTGGGTCGCCACTGTGAGCCTGGAATGATCCAGAGGCAAAGAAATTGAGAGCTGCCGTCATCTTCATGTCCACAGGGAGTGAGTGGCTATCCCTCCCCTAAGGTGCGAGAGCACCTCACAAATTGTAGTACTCCTCCAAGAGGGCCTTGAAGGAATTGGAGGGCCTGTACCTCTTTGGCTTCTGCATCTTCTGTCTTCTGTGCACCCTCTTGGAAGTCTGCTCACCCTCCTTCTGGCCCTGAGCCCCCTGCCCTCCTATCCGAGGGACTGGGAGTGGCTGCGCCTGTGGTGGTCTCTCCATGTCTCCCCACCTCCCGAGCTGCCATCTCCTCCTCCTCCGTCCCCGCTGCCAGCAACATGGACAGCTCCAGACCGAGCAAACCGAGATCACTCTGCACAGTGGGGTTTGGAAAGAATGGTGGATTATTCTCATTGGCTGCATTGACCCAGCTCCCTCACTTGGGCCACTTACGGGAGTTGGCAACACCACACAATCCATGTGTAGCTCGCTTAGGGTTGCGTGAGATTCCCGTCATGACAAACGCTGGCACAGGTAATGCAGGTCAGTGAGCAGATGTGGGCAACGCGCACCCTTAAGCCATTGCTGTGTGTGCAGCTGCAGTATCCGTTACAGGCCTGTGTTGCTGGTCCGTGTCACAGGGCAGGGACAGACTGCAAAGCAGCACCAGATGTGTGCCTGGTGACAGCAGATGCTATGCAGTCCATGTCTGAACCTCTGCAACCCAGCTTGGAGCAGCAACTGCTTCACTTGGTTAGGCCTCGGTTAGCACATGGTATGCTCCTCCCCCACCCCCCTCCCCACCCCGGAACACCAGCACTCAGTCGAATCCCTGACCACACCCTGTGGCAAAACAACGTCACGGCAAAATGATGTGGAGGGTGAGGGAGGAGCCCTTGAGGCTGCCTGTCAGATATGCTGCAATGCTGCCTTGGGGTGGGTGGGGGGGGGGGGGGGGGGGGGGGGGGGGGTGGAGTTGGGTGAGAGGGGGAGATGCAGGAACCTTCAGTGCTGCTTCCCACAGAATTTGCCAGGAGGAGTGTGGGGTGGGATGTGGGGGAAGGGGGGGAGCAGGACCTCCTGATGGAACCTCATCCAGAGAGCTATGAGAAAATAGAAGCCACCCCCCCCCCCCAACGACTCCCTCACCTCTACCCCCCCCCCCCCCCCCACACACACACACACACACACAACACTCCCCTGCCCCCACCCCCACAGATATCACTGGCCAACACCTGAAGGCAATGGAAGGAAGGTCCACCTGGCATCTCCAGGGCCTGCCTGCAACATCCCCCTGTGCTCCGCTAGCAGCACTTACCTCCTCACGCCATTTCAGGGCTGCCACGCCAAGTTGCGACTTTTAAATACCTAGTCTGATTCGCGCCTAAATTACATCATGTCAATGAGGTCGGAGATGGTCGCGTGGATTCCGATGATGGCATGGGAAGGATCGTAAACTCATCCCAAACAGCGGCCTGTTGGTTTTCTGGCGGTGTCATTTATCCCGTGCTGTCGGGGAACCTGCAAAATCCCCTGGTCTGTTGAGAGATCGATGGGAGAATCGCGGCCGATGTTTCCTCTTGTGGGTGAGTCCAGAATTAGGGAACACTGTTTTAAAATGAATGGGGGAGCAGGCTTAAAGGGCCAAATGGCCTGCTTTTGCTCCTATTTCATTTCATAGGAATCATAGAAACTCTACAATACAGAAAGAGGCCATTCAGCCCATCGAATCTGCACCGACCACAATCCCACCTAGGCCCTACTCCCATATATTTACCCATTAATCCCTCCAATACATGCATCTCAGGACACTAAGACCAATTTTAGCACGGCCAATCAACCTAATGTGCACATTTTTGGAAACTGGAGCATCCGGCGGAAACCCATGCAGCCACGGGGAGAATGAGCAAACTCCACATAGACAATGTCCGGAGCCAGTAATTGAACCCAGATCTCTGGAGATATGAAGCAACAGTGCTAGCCACTGTGCTACCATGCCGCCCCAAATATATTGATATGCTGCACACAACCTGTTGCTTTTTTTGGCAGCATTAGAAAATGTGGTCAATGGTTCCCAATCTGCGTGCCATGGCATTCCACAAAAACAGATTCAAGATGATAAAAAGATGCATGCAATTAAACTAAAACGAACCTTTTCCCTCAGCTCTGTATTCAGTATCTCCAAGATTTGGCGAAGCTCAGGGTTTCCGCTCAAACATGGTCACGAAGGAGCTGCACGTACGCGGTTCAGATTTTTTATGCCTGTCAGACCTACGTGCATTACCGATGGGGCCTTGGAGTTGAAGGCATGTACCCAGACAAAAAGTGAAAACTCAGAAAAAGTGCAAAAGCCTGGGAGAAACAAAAGAGGCAGAGAGAGGTTAAAAAACAAATGAAGGAGGATAGGGAAAAGTTAAAAACAAAGTTCCCAGTAAAGAAAGAAGACAGAAGTATACCAGCAGCCAATGAATTTAAAAAAAGGAGAAACAGCTTCCAATTGGAGAAATCGCTGCAAGGAGCAAGCCTTGAAACGAAGGGACTCGGGCTGAAAATCACCTCAAAAAGACATTTACTGGAGAGTAGTTCAGAGAAGATAAGATTTTTATTTAGATTTGACTTATTATTGTCACATATATTGGGCACTGATTGCCATCTCTCTCTTCCATGACATGATGTCCAACCTTCTGTTGCCTGAATGCCAAGGACTGCCCCCCTGCTATTGGCTTCTTCTCCTGGCCATTGGCTTCTTCTTCTGGCCATTGGCTTCCTCTCCCGGCCATTTGCTTTCTCTCCTGGCCATTGGCTTCCTCTCCCGGCCACTTGCTTTCCCTCCTGGCCATTGGCTTCCTCTCCTGGCCATTGGCTTCTTCTCCTGGCCATTGGCTTTCTCTCCTGGCCATTGGCTTCTTCTCCTGGCCATTGGCTTTCTCTCCTGGCCATTGGCTTCTTCTCTGGCCATTGGCTTCCTCTCCCGGCCATTTGCTTCCTCTCCTGGCCATTGGCTTCTTCTCCTGGCCATTGGCTTTCTCTCCTGGCCATTGGCTTCTTCTCCTGGCCATTGGCTTCTTCTACTGGTCATTGGCTTCTTCTCTGGCCATTGGCTTTCTCTCCTGGCCATTGGCTTCTTCTCCTGACCATTGGCTTCTTCTCCTGGCCATTGGCTTCTTCTCCTGGCCATTGACTTTCTCTCCTGGCCATTGGCTTCTTCTCCTGGCCATTGGCTTCTTCTCCTGGCCACTGGCTTTCTCTCCTGGCCGTTGGCTTTCTCTTCTGGCCATTGGCTGGACAATGTGTCTGACTGGTTGCCTGGCAGGAAATGATCAAAGATCCCAAAAATGAGGTCCTGCCATTAGATTCAACAGACCATTCCACCTCCCTGGGCTTGTTAGCTCCTTTGACAGTTTTCAGCTGCATTCACTGCCGTCCTGGAAATATCAGGATGATTAAGTTTACATCAATCACATTTAAATATTAATTATTTTTGGGCTCTCACTATATTTGTGTGGGTTTCCTCCACACACTCAGGTTTCCTCCCATACTGTAAAGATGTGCAGGTTAGGTGGATTAGCAATGATAAATTGCCAGTCAGTGTCCAAAGATGTGTAGATTAGGGGATTAGCCAAGGTAAATTTGTGAGTTAAGAAGATAGGGCAGGAAGATGAGCCTCTAAGATAGTCTGTCAGAGAGTCATGCAGACTTGATAAGCTGAATGGCCTCTTCCACGTTGTAAGGATTCTATAATGCTATGAAAATAAATGTTTAGGTCCCAGATGCAAAACCCAAATCTTGATTTCACATGTAGGAACAAATGGGGTTCAGTTGTGCCTGAGAGTCAAGGGAAGCACTTTGGTGGCACAGTGGTTAGCACTGCTACCTCACGACACCAAGGACCCAGGTTCAATTCTGGCCTCGGGTGACTGTCTGTGTGCAGTCTGTACATTCTCCCCATGTCTATGTGGGTTTTCTCCTGGTGGTCCGGTTTCCTTCCACAGTCCAAAGATGTGAAGGTTAAGTGGATTGGCCATGCTAAATTGCCCCTTAGTGTCAGGGAGACCAGCTAGTGTAAATGCACGGGGATGGAGCTTGATGGGGTTGTATCGGTGCTGATTTAATGTGCTAAATAGCCTGTTTCTCCATTGTAGGATTCCACGAATAGTATATGTGGAAACAAAATTGATAGCATGATTTATTCTCATTGTTATCAAAACTCATGGAAAGAATAAGACCATTGACTTTATAGTGGTTAAAGTGGTAATTTCATCGATAAAATATGGAACATATCTGATCCATGAAAGGATTGGTGGGAAAGGAGAACTCCACACAGTACATTATATTAGCATTAGCAGCATATTAGGGATAATTGGTAAACTGAACATGGGTGACAGGCTGGGTTTTAACGATCACTGCTTAATGAGAACCAAGGAAAAGTCAAATAAATCGATAGAAGATAATTATTTGAGTTTACTTAGCATCTTATTAAATCAAAATGTCTTAAAATTCTGCACACAGCAACATTAATGTTTCGGAGTGTCATTGTTGAACTCATTATCCAGTGAGTCAGCTACAGACTGTAAACAGCAGTTAAACAAGTGACCAGTTAGCCTATTTTATTTCAATAGTATTGGTTGAGAAGGAATATTTCTTGCAGTACAGGGAAAACTCTTTAGGGTTGATTTAAGTCTCAGGCAGGAATGTAATCTAAAACGTAACAAAATTGGGGGTCCCGTTCAGGATGTTAAAAAATTAGGGGATCTTGCCCAGGGACCATGATAATAAATTGGGGTTTTGTGTCTTGATTGTTGCAACAGACAAAAGAATTAAAGTTGGGAAAGTAAATTGTTTCTTTGAAACCAATCTTAAAAACACTGGCAAAATGTTTTCTTGTATCTGTTCTGCTAACACGTAAAAATGTCCACATTTGATCAGTGTTTTTACTGATGTAAGGACATTACTTAGGCAAATTTAAGTCTGACCCTTGAAGGGATAAAAACTGGGAGCTAGCAAGGCATTTATGTTTAGGATTTTGTGTGGGGAAACCAGGAACACAGTTTAAAAACAAATGGTCTCCCTTTCAAGGAAGAGATGAGGATTTATTTTCTCTCCCAGAGGGACATGTAGACCTCTCTTTCCCAGGAAGCAGTGGAGTCTGGCTCAATGAATTTATTCAAGATATGGAAATGCTGGCATTGGACTGGGGTGGGTACAATAAGAAGTCTCACAAGTATCATAAACAAATGTTTTGGAGGAAAATGTAATTGGATTGATTAGTAAGTTTGCAGACAACACAAAGGTTGGTGGATTTGCGAATAGCGATGAGGTCTATCAGAGGATTCAGCAGAATATAGATCAGTTGGAAACTTGGGCAGAGAGATGGCAGATGGAGTTTAATCCGGACAAATGTGAGGTAATGCATTTTGGAAGGTCTAATACAGATAGGAAATAGCAGTACACTCTAGAGTATTGATCGGCAAAGGGATCTGGGTGTACAGATACACCAATCACTGAAAATGGCAATGCAAGTGGAAAAGATAGTCAAGAAGGCATACGGTATGCTTTCCTCCATCAGCTGCAGCATTGAGTTTAAAGTTAGTAATTCATGTTGACTTAGAACCTTGGTGAGGCTGCACTTGGAATATAGTGTTTAATTTGGTTGCCACACTATCAGAAGAACATGGAGGCTTTGGAGAGGATGCAAAAAAAAAATTACTAGGATGTTGCCTGGTATGGAGGGCATTAGCTATGAGGAGAGGTTGGAGAAACTTGGTTTGTTCCCACTGGAACAACGAAGGTTGAGGGGAAATCTGATCAAAGTCTACAAGATTATAAGATGCATGGATATAGGAGATAGTCAGAAGCTTTCTAGCAGGGTGGAAGAGTCAATTACGAAGGGGCATAGGTTTAAGGGGCAAGTTTTAAAAGATTCATACGAGGCAGATTTTTTATACGAGGCAGAGTGATGGGTACCTGGAACTCATTGCTGGGGGAGGTAGTGGAAGTGGATACGGTAGTGACTTCTAAGGGGCATCTTGACAAGTACATGAATGAGATGAAAATAGAGGGATATGGTCCCCAGAAGTGTAGGGGATTTTAGTTCAGTCAGGCAGCATGGTTGGTGCAGATTTGGAGGGCCGAAGGGCCTGTTCCTGAGCTGTAATTTTTTATGTTATTTGTACAATACCAGATTAAAATCCAACAGGTTTATTTGGGATCATGGGCTTTCGGAGTTCTGCTCCTTTATCAGATGATAATTTTAACCTGGTGTTGTGAGAATTTAGTCAAGGCAGTATTTGATAGATTTTTGATAGACAAAAGAGTGAAGGGTTACATAGAACATAGAACACTACAGCACAAACAGGTCCTTCAGCCCACAAGTTGCGCCAATCATATCCATACCTACCAGGCCATAGACCTATCTGTAACACCCAATCCCATTAAATCCCAAGTACTCATCCAGAAGTCTTTTGAAAGACCCCAGCAAATTTGCCTCTACCACCACTGACAGCAGCCGATTCCACTCACTCACCACCGTCTGAGTGAAAAACTTACCCCTGACATCTTCTCTGTCCTACTGCTCAGCACCTTAAACCTGTGTCCTCCCATTGCGACCATTTCAGCTCTGGGAAATAGCTTCTGAGAATCCTCTGTATCTATTCCTCTCAATATTTTATAAATCTCTATCAGGTCGCCTCTCTACCTTTGTCTCTCCATGGAGAAGAGTCCCAGCTCCCTCAACCTATCTTTATAAGGCATGCCCCCCAATCCAGGCAACATCCTTGTAAATCTCCTCTGCATCCTCTGAATATCTTCCACATCCTTCCTGTAGTGAGACGCTCAGAACTGCACACAGAACTCCAAGTAGAGTCTGACACGGGTCTTATAAAAGTTGCAGCATTACCTCTCAACTCCTAAACTCAATCCCTCGACTGAGGAGAGGCAGACGAGAGTGGAGATGAGATCACAACAAGATCAGCCACAATCTTATTGAATGGTGAAGCAGCTTGAGAGGCCGAATGGCCTACTCCTGCTCCTAAATCCTGTGTTAAAGATAAATTATTGGCAGATGCTGGAATTCTAAAGCTGAAACAGAAAATGCTGGAAAATCTCAGTAGGTCTGACAGCATCTGTGGAGAGAGAATAGTACCAACATTTCACATTTGGGTGATCCTTGATGAGACCTGCCGTGAGCCAGTATGGTGCTCACACATGTTTGATGTGGGATGTTGCGGTGCGGAATCCCAGTTCTCTTTCTGCAGCTGGGAAATGCAAAGTGCATAGCAATTCCTATACCTATTTCTCTACATGAGTACTTACTGGCCAAGGGCAATCGACTGATTTGCACAAAGTAGTTCATTAGGTACAATGCTTTGTGAAAAGCTGGAGTGCTTTTGTACTCCAAGTCTGATAAAGAGAAAATGCCGTTATGTGGAAAGTGCGATTCCAATCACTAATTTACCTATCCCTGTTTTCACTCTACTCAGTCAAATATTTTATAGAACACTGAACAAGGACGGTATGGTAGCACGGTGGTTAGCACTGCTGCTTCTCAGCTCCAGGGACCTGGGTTTGATTTCTGGCTTGGGTCACTGTCTGTGTGGAGTTTGTACATTCTCCTTGTGTCTGCATGGGTTTCCTCCGGGTGCTCCGGATTCCTCCCATAGTCCAAAGATGTTTGGGTTAGGTTAATTGGCCATGCTAAAATTTCCCCTTAGTGTCCCAGGATGCGTAGGTTAGAGGGATTAGTGGGTAAATGCATAGGGATATGAGGATGGGATTGTGGTTGGTGTGGCCTCAATGGGCCGAATGGCCTCCTTCTGCACTGCAAGGTTTCTCTGATGATTGCGGTATTAATAACACCATGCTGACCTATGCTTCCTTAGTGATACGCAAGGTTCTCCTCCAATGTCATTTTGCATGTGTACTTGTCCTCGTGGGAAATATTTCATTTTGTCAGACTCTCTCCCGATAGCAATCACAATGATAAGTTGCCGTTAGATCAAGTTTCCAAATGCATGTAAATGCCTGGGTTAAATCCAGAAGTATGTCTTGTGTTTTTCCCTTTATCTAATTTATTAATCTAGTGCAAATAATGCAACCTGTCACCCATTGCCTTTTCGGTTTGCTGTTATTTCTGTTTTGTCTTGCTCTGCCAGAATAGTTATGGTGATGTACGATTAATCCATCATTGCCAGGTCTCACGTGGATGCATAGAAATGATGATTTGACTGGTGTTGCCCCACACAGATCTTGGGTCAGATTGCTCTGTCTTTACTGCTTGGGCAATAAGTGATGCTCAGCACGTAGTGCAGGCAGGAAACTATTGCTTTTATTACAAAACTCACCCAGGGGAAGCAACCTCTCAGAATTTACCTTGTCAAGCCTCTGAGAATTCTCTGTGTCTCAATAAGGTCACCTCTCATTTTCCTAAACCTACAGTATTCTATTTAATCATAGAATCATTATAAAACCCTACAGTGTAGAAAAGGATATTTGGCCCATCAGGTCTGCACTGACCACAATCCCACCCACTGCCTACCCCCATATCCCTATCTACTTTACCTGCTAATCCTTCTAATCTATGCATCTCAGGACACCAAGGGGCAATTTTAGCATGGCCAATCAACCTAACCCACACATCTTTGGATTATGGGAGGATACCCATACAGACATGAGGAGAGTGTGCAAACTCCACACAGAAGTGACCCAAGCTGGGAATCAAACCCAAGTCCCTGGAGCTGTGAAGCAGCAGTGCTAACCACTCTGCTACCATGCCACCTGGGTTTATTAATTGGAATTAATTATTTCTCATTAGGCAATTGGAGGGGGGCAGGGGGGGGGAAGGCAGATCACATAGAAACCTATAAAATTTTAACAGGACTAGACAGGTTAGACGTAGGAAGAATGTTCCCGATAGTGGGGGTGGCCAGATCCAGGGGTCGTAGTCCAAGGATACAGATTGGACCACTTAGGACAGCCATAAAGAGAAATTTCTTCACCCAGAGAGGGGTCAGCCTGTGAATTTGGCAACCACAACAGTGGTTGAGGCCAAAATATTGAATATATTCAAGAAGCAGATGGATATAGCACTTGGAGCAAAGGAGATCAAAGGATATGGAGCGAAGGTGGGATCAGCCTAAATTCCCCTGTTTCTGACTGTAAGGGGACAAAAGGATTGTCTTCACCAATCCTTTTCTCCTCACATACCTGTAGAAATTTTTAGTCAGTTTTTATGTTCCCTGCAAGCTTGTACTCACACTTTATTTTCCCCTTTTTAATCAGTCTCTTGGTCCTCCTTTGCCAAATTCTAAACAGTTACCATCCTCAAGTCTATTGTTTCTCTTGGCCAATTTGTATACCTCTCCCTTGGGTCTAATATTATCTCTAGTTTCTGTTGTAAGCCCTGGTTTAACCATGTATCCAGTTTTACAACTGAGCAGACAGGAATAAACAATTGTTGTAGTCCACCCATGCGCTCCTTGAATGGCTGCCATTGCCTATTTACCATCATCCCCTTAAGTAACATTTCTCAATCCATCACAGCCATCTCTCTCCTCATATCATTGTAGTTTCCCTTTATTAAGATTCAAGACCCAAGTTTCATTATGAACTACGTCACACCATCTTGATTAATGATTCTATCACATTATGGCCACTCATCCCAATGGGGTCTTGCACAACTAGATTGTCAATTATTCCCTTCTCTTTGCACAATACTCAGTCTAGAATGGTCTGCTCTCTGGATGGTTCTCAACGCATTGATCCAGGAAATCATCCCATACACATTCCAGGAATTCCTCCTGAATGGTATTGTCACTCATTTGTTTTTCCTAATCTATATGCAGATTAAAGCCATATGTAATTATAGATGTTTCTTTATTGCACGTATCTCTAATTTCCTGTTTAATGTCATTTCCAACATCACCACTACACCACCAGGGTTTAATTATAACTCCTACTAATAATTTTTGCCCCTTGGTGTTTCTTCGCTCAATCCATGTAGATTCCATATTATTGGAGCTAATATTCTTCTTCATTATGGTGTTAATTTCCTCTTTAACCAGCAACACAACTCCCACAGTCTACTTTTTTGTCTGTCCATCCTAAATAGTGGGGGCTACCTCGTTGAATATGTTTAAGTCAGAGATACATAGATTTCTGATCACTAAGGGAATTAAGGGTTATGAGGAGAAAGTGGGGAAGTGGAACTGATCCACTTCAGATCAGCCATAATCTTATTGAATGGTGGGGCAGGCTCGAGGGGCTGGATGGCCGACTCCTGCTCCTATTTCTTATGTTCTTACGTTAATATCTCTGGGTATTCAATTCCCATTCCTGGTCACCCTGCAGACATGTCTTCGTAATCCCGATTATATTGTAGCTGTTTATATCTATTTTTATGGTTAATTCATCCACTTTGCTGAAAACCTCCACGCGTTGAGGCACAAAGCCTTTAGGCATGCCTTGTTAAAATTACTGGCCCTGTTCCCACTATTTTTCACTGAAGTGCTGTTTGAATCTGATCCTTGGTTTTCCCGCTTATCATTTTTCTTATTTCCTTTTCTGTCTTTGGTTTTTATCATTGACTTCCCTGCCTCTGACTCCTTGCAAATGTTCTCACCGGCCCCCTCCTTCCCTCTGCTGTTTTAGTTGAAACCCTCCCCAACCACTCTAGCAAACATTCCCCTTAGGACATCAATCTTACTCTTGTCTAGTTTGTACTGGTCCTACCTCACTCAGAATCGATCCCTGGAGTCTAAAACCCTATCCCCTCACCATATCTTCAGCCATGTATTCATCTGATATATCCTGCTACTTCTACTTTGACCAGCACATGGAACTGGTAGCAATCCTGAAATCACTATTTTTGAAATTTGCCTTCTTAGCTTTCTTCCTAACTCACTATATTCTGCTTTTAGCAACTCATCCTTTTTTTTCTCTATGTCATTGGTACCAGAGTATATCATGACTTCTGGCCATTAATTCTCTCCTTACAAAATGTCCTGTAACTACTCTGATACATCTTTGACCTTAGCATCAGGAAGGCAATATACCATCTGGAGTCTCATTTGCAGCAACAGAAATGTCTACCCATTCCCCTGACAATTGAACTCCCTACAACTATTGCATTCTCAGACTTTTTACTCCTCTTCCCCTGCAGCAGAACCAACCATGGTGCAATGTATTTGGCTGTTGCTGCTTTCTCCTGACAGGCCATTCCACTCAACAGTATCCAAAGTGGTATAGATGATTTTCAGTAGAATAGCCACAGGAGATTCCTGTACTGTCTTTCTCACTCTTTTGCTCTGTGTGGTGATCACTCATTCCCTTCTTACCTGGGAATCTTAACCTGCAGTGTGACCAGACCACCTCTCTATACATGCTATCCACGATACTCTCTGCCTTGTGGATGCTCCACAGTATGCCCAGACACTGCTCCAGCTCTGAAATCCAGGTTTCCAGAAGCTGCAGTTGGAGACACTTCCTGCAAAGATGTTAGCCCCGGGCACTGGACATGTTCCTGACTTCCCACATGGAGCATGAGGAGCACACCACAACTTGGAGCACTCCTGCCATGACTTACTCTTTTGAATCACCCCTTTTGAAGATGCTTGGTGTAAGATAATATCTAATTCTCTGAGACCCTTCTTTATTGTTCCTTGTTACAACTGAGTATAATCCTTATAAACTATAATCCACAAAGGAGACCCCTGAAACTATAAGTGATAGAAGTATTAAATAGTTATCCAACCTTACCAATTACTTATCAATCAGGTCTCTCCCTTGTATCCTCTGCCACTTCAGCAGAGTACGACCACTTTCTAAGGATTTATAAGTTTGAAAGTGAGGAGAAAAATCAAAAAGCACTGTTTTCTCCTTTTCACGGAATTCCTACTCCATTCCAAATTCCTGATACCCCTCACTCTGGCTGTGTCTCATGCTGGATGGGTATTCTCTTCTCCCACTGTTCATGTGCAAACCTCACTCCACACTGTTGCTCTGGTGAGGAGAGAATCTTTGACTCAAATTCAGGAACTGACTCCACTGAAATTAGAACATAGAACGTAGAACATTACAGCGCAGTACAGGCCCTTTGGCCCTCAATGTTGCGCCGACCAGTGGAACCAATCTAATGACCCTCTAACCTAAACTATTCCAATGCTATCCATATGTCTATCCAATGACCATTTGAATGCTCTTAAAGTTGGTGAGTCCACAACTGCTGCGGGCAAGGCATTTCATACCCTTACTACCCTCTGAGTAAAGAACCTACTTCTGATATCTGTCCTGTATTTATCACCCCTCAATTTAAAGCTATGTCCCCTTGTGTTAGCCATCACTATCCGAGGAAAAAGGTTCTCACTGTCCACTCTGTCTAATCCTCTGATCATCTTGTATGCTTCAATTAACGAAAAGAACCTCAAGTCCCTCAGCCTTTCTTCTTAAGACCTTCCAACCATACCAGACAACATCCTGGTAAACCTCCTCTGCACCCTTTCCAATGCTTCCACATCTTTCTTATAATGCGGTGACCAGAACTGTACACAATACTCCAAGAGCGGCCTCAGCAGAGTTTTGTACAGTTGCAATATGATCTCATGGCTCCAAAATTCAATCCCTCTACCAATAAAATTTAACACACCATTCTTAACAATGGTTTTAAAGAGCCGGTTCATCGCTAGTATTATATAGCTCTCCACCATCTACAAACCTCCGCCCTGGTAATCTCTGCCAGCACCTCCTGACACCATCATCCTGGCATCCTTTCTCCCCATCATTCCAGCATTCCCCTCACCTGTGCATCCACTCTCCCCACTCAGCACAAATAAATGAGTCTTGGCATGTGAAGTCCCCTCCCCACCTTGGGGGGACCCTGACTCTGGCACTGCCCAGACACAGGTTGGCATTGCAGCGTTCTTAATGATCAGCACCAAGGAATACAAATATATGATTCAGGAGGAGAAGGAGGCCATTTGGATACTTGAACCTGCTTCACTATTCAATAAGATCACGGCTAATTTATTTATTTTTTGAATTCCACATTCCTATCTATCCCCAATACGTTTTATTCTTTTACCTGACAAGAATTTATCTACCTCTGTCTTGAAAATATTCAATGACTCCACCTCCACTATCCTCTGAGGCAGAGATCCACAGTCACACACCTCTCTGACAGAAAGAAAATTCTCCTCATCTCTGTCCTAAAAGGGTAACCCCTAATTTTAAACCAGTGTTCCTTGGTTCAGGATTCACCCACAAGAGGAGATATCGTTTCCATGCCCATCTTGTTAACACTGTTCAGGATTTTATGTATTTCAATCAAGTTATCCCTCACAATTAGAAACCGCTGTCAAAGCAAACCCAGTCTGTCTAACCTTTCCTCACACAATAACCCACTCATTCCAGATACAAAGTTAGTCAACGTCCTCTGAACTGTGGTGGCAAAGTAGTTGGCACTACTGCCTCACAATGCCAAAGATCTGGTTTCGATTCCCAGCTTGGGTTACTGTTTTGTGCAGTGTTTTCATGTTCTTCCTGTGTTTGTCTGGATTTCCTCTGGGTCCTCCGGTTTCCTCCTACAGTCTGAAAGGTTAGGTGGATTGATCATGTTAAATTCTTCCTCAGTGTACCTGAACAGGGACCGGAATGTAGCGACTCGGGGATTTTCACAGTAACGT
Source organism: Sphyrna mokarran (assembly GCA_024679065.1). Lineage (NCBI taxonomy): Eukaryota > Metazoa > Chordata > Chondrichthyes > Carcharhiniformes > Carcharhinidae > Sphyrna > Sphyrna mokarran. The sequence continues at coordinate 29,770,347 of JAGIQG010000006.1, read as the reverse complement.
GAGTGCAGCGATAGTGTAAGCCTACTTATGGCTCTAATAAATACGCTTAAAGACATTTATAACTAGGAGCTGTGGGTTGTGGCCTGAGATTGCTGGAAGTTAACAGTAAAGACAGACAGCTGACAAATACCAGGTAGGGAGAAGATAACTCTGTGATTGAGTGTCATGTGATCCCATGTCACATGATCAGACCTCCAGGAATACTGCCAACTCAAGCTGGCGTCCTTACAGTCACAAATCCACCATTCATGGGCCAGGCAAGCAAAACAATCACCAGCATTGTCATGGAGCACTGCAATCCTGCTTGACTCAGATATCCGATTAATGAGTCTGCCATGGAGAATGGGTTTACGATTTCACTACACCTAATTCATCTTGCTCAAGTTTGTTTTTAATTAAACACATATGACGGGCTTGTTCAACAAGCCTGTGCTAAGTGATGTTTCAGGTGCATGTGTAGTAATTTGTAAAGTGATTGTTATTTGATGCCTCCGGGTATGCTAATGTTTCTATTAAAGCACCGAGGTTCTTCTTGTGTGTGTGTGTGTGTCAGGAATGTACTCATCCATTTTCTCCCCTTCCTTTGTTCAGCTGTTTGTATGTGTGCCGGTGATAATGATTGTGAGGAACTGTCCAGATTTATCGCAGTAAATAACTACATGCATCCCATCCTTGTATCTATCTGCCTCCTGGCCAGCCTGCTGGTTTTACGAGCAGTCATTCTCTGATTATGTTTTCCAAAACGCTGGAGACATAACTTTCCACCATTGAGGAGATTTGTGGGCACACTGCTAACCCATTAGTGCATTCATTAGAGTCACAGTTAAGTGAGAAATGGTTGCAAATAGACAACTGCTGAACAGCTCCACAATGACATTGTTCACAGAGTGAATGATTTCTTGCTTCTTTGCTTTCATTATGACTGAAATAGCTTAATTACTGGGATGTTTGTGCACACTGATCTATCTCTTTAGGTGTTGTACTTAAAATTGTGTTTCATTCAATAACTCTGCTGGAAACAGTGATTGCATTTTCCCCTTTATCTGTTGGAGCATTCATCAAATGCTTGGAGATTTCAGCATAGGATGAAACTATCTGACACATTGAGTGGGATTTTACAGCTTCGGTCATCCTGAAACCGCGAAATCCTGTCCGAGGTCAACGGACTTTCAAGGGACTGTTCAAGACTCTTCCAGTAATTTTTACACTGCAAGAGAGGGCAGCTAGGGCAATAGGGAGACAACCAGACTTTATTTAGTACAGGTTTCTTAACATCCTGATGATGTCTACATGCAAAAACTCAGAGCTACAGTCTGATTAGGATTTTATTCCCTGGAGTTTAGAAGATTGGGAGGGGAATCTCATAGAAACTTATCGAATTCTAACAGGATTAGACAGGGTAGATTCAGCAAGAATGTTCCCAATGGTGGGAGAGTCCAGAACTAGGGGTCATAGTTTGAGGATAAGAGAGTACACCTTTTAGAACTGAGGTGCGGAGAAATTTATTCACTCAGAGGGTGGTGAACGAGTGCAATTCACTACCACAGAAAGTTGAGGCCAAAACGTTGTCTGATTTCAGGAAGAAATTAGATATAGTTCTTGGAGCTAAAGGGATCAAGAGATTTGAGGAGAAGGGGGGATCAGAACATTGAATTTAATAATCGGCTGTGATCAAAATGAATGGCGGAGCAGGCCCAAAGGGCTGAATGGACTACTCATGCTTTTATGTTTCTATGTTTCTATGTTTCATTGCCTGCCCCTTGCCCACTCCAATTCCTGTGGTGAATGGGGTGGTTAGCTTCTGGCCATTGTCCCAGTGCTAGCTTCACATCAAAGGCATCCTAACCCCATTTCCCCTGTCCTTGTATATCTGGCTGTATGTACTCTTCTCATGAGGGCATGGACTTTTCTTCTGACCATCTTCCCATGTTTCCTTGAACTTTCTTTTTATCTTCCCAACATCTCCCTGAGTCACGAACCAGCCATTCAGTTAACTGAGCTAAACCAGCCCCCTAGGTGTTTAATACCTTTGCTGAAAAGATTATTTTTTAAAAAAGGCTTGTTTTCGGCCTAAGTGGGCAAATGCCATGACCAAGATTCTAAACTTGTCATACGGAACAGTCATGACACTATAAATGGTATTTATTTTCAGAAGCACTTTGAGACATTTGATGTACACATTCTAGCATTATTATTGCTTGTTTTTGATAATCAGTCAGTCTATTTGAGTGCCAGTCTACATTAGACCCTGGAATAGTGCCTTAAACTCACAGGGTTCTGAATACGAGAGTGCTACCAGAGAGATAAGGCAATTTAATCAATAATTTTGAATTGTTGACCACTTACCAAGTTTAGCAAGGATAGTTTCTTTGTCAGTCTTCTCTTTTATTAATTGTGCCAATTTGCTTCATGCCAGATGCATGAATTATGGTGGAGACTGGAGTTATACTAATGTCAAGTCTGAGGCATATGACATGCATAAGCAGTTGGAATCAAGTGAATCCCTTGAAGAGTACAGGGAGTGTAGGAGTAGAGAGAAATCAGGAGGGCAAAAGGGGACACGAGATTGTTTTGGCAGATAAGGCAAAGGAGAATCCAAAGAGCTTCAAATATATAAAGGGCAAAAGAGTAACAAGGGAGAGAGTAGGGCCTCTCAAGGTTCAACATGGTCATCTATGTGCAGATCCACAAGAGATGGGTGAGATCCTAAATGATCTCATTTCTCATCAGTATTTACTGATGAGAAAAGCATAGATGTTAGGGTAAATAAATAGCAATGTCTTGAGGAGTGTACATATTACAAAGAAGGAGGTGCTGGAAGTCTTAAAGCGCATTGAGGTAAATAAATCCCCAGGACCTGATGAAGTGTATCCCAGGACATTGTGGGAGACTAGGGATGAAATTGCAGGTTCCCTGACAGAGATATTTGAATCATCAATTATCAGGGGTGAAGTGTCTGAAGATTGGAGAGTGGCAAATGTTGTGCCTTTGTTTAAAAAAGGCTGCAGAGAAAAACCTGGAAACTACAAGCCAGTGCGCTCACATCTGTGTTGGGTAAATTGTTGGAAAATATTTTGAGAGACAGGATCTACAGGCATTTAGACACGCAAGTACTGACTAGGGATAGTCAGCATGGCTTGTGAATGGAAAATCATGTCTCTCAAATTTGATTGAGATTTTTGAAGGAGTAACCAAGAAGATAGATGAGGACAGTGATATTATTTACGTGGACTTTAGCAAAGCCTTTGACAAGGTACAACATGGTAGGTTGTTGCATAAAGTTGAATCTCACGGGACCCAGGGTGAGGTATCTAAATGGATACAAAATTGGCTTCTTAACAGAAGCCAGAGGGTGGTTGTAGAGAGTTGTTTTTCAAACTGGAGGCCTGTGATCAGCGGTGCGCCTCAGGGTTCAGTGCTGGGTCCACTGTTATTTGTCATTTGTATTAACGATTTTGATGAGAATTTGGGCATGGTTAGTAAGTTTGCAGATGACACCTATGTGGTTTCATATTGGTGGCATAGTGGACAGTAAAGAAAGTTATCTCCAATTGCAATGGGATCTTGATCGATTGGGCCAGTGGATTGATGAATGGCAGATGGAGTTTAATTTAGATAATTGCGATGATTGAACCAGAGCAGGACTTACTCAGTTAACCGTAAGTTAACTGAGTAAGTTACAGAAGAGAGTTACAGAACAAAGAGATTTAGAGGGTACATGTTCATAGCTCCTCGAAAGTGGAGTCACAGGTGGGGACAGGGTGTCGAAAAAGACATTTGGCATGCTTGGTTTCATAGGTCAGAACACTGAATACAGGAGCTGGAAAGTTGTTGAAAGTTGTACAAGACATTGGTAAGACCAAACTTGGATTACTGTGTGCATTTCTGGCCATCCTATTATAGAAAGGATATTATTAAATAAGAAAGAGTGTAGAAAAGATTTATTAGTTTGTGACTGGGACTTGATGGATTGAGTTATAAGGAGAGGCTGGATAGATGGGACTTTTTTCTCTGGAGCATAGGAGCCTGAAGTGTGATCTTACAGAGGTCTATAAAATAATGAGGGGCATAGATCAGCTAGATAGTCAATATCTTTTCTCAAAGATATAGGAGTCTAAAACTAGAGGGCATATTTTTAATGTGAAAGAGAGTGATACAAATGTTTCCAGAGGGGCAACTTTTTTCATGCAGAGAGTGGTGAGTGTCTGGGACAAGTTGCCAGATATAGTAATAGAAGCAGGTACAATGTTGACTTTTAAAAAGCACTTACACAGTTACATGGGTATGATGGGTAAAGAGAGATATGGGCCAAATGTGAGCAATTGTGATTAGCTTAGGGATGTTTTTAAAAATGTCAGCATGGACAAGTTGGACTGAAGGGTCTGTTTCCATGCTATAAACAAAGAGCAAAGAACAAAACAGCACGGGAAACAGGCTCTTCGTCCCAACGAGCCCACGCTACCACCTCGATATTCCCACTTCTACCAGTGATCCCTGTCTATGTTTATAGAATTATGCATTGAAACCAAATTTGAGACAATTTAGGGAGAATTTGTTCTGCCAATCAGCCTAAGAGCACATCTTTGGGATGTGGGAGGAAACCGGAGCACCCAGAAAAAACCCACGCAAGCACGGGGAGAATGCGCAAACTCCCACAGACACAGGCCCAAATCCATGTATCTGCACAGCACAGCGATAGTCACTGAGCTGTTGTATTGCCCATCGAATGGTCCAGGTCAAGCGTACACTAACAACATGAAGTACTAGGATACTCTTGAAAAACCCAAGAGCAGCCCTCTCATGATCCATGGCATGTATGCCCCTTGTTAGACAACAAGGCGGACCAAAGTACCTGTAGAATAAAACAAATACATCAATATCATCGACAATTTACACACTTCCCAGGAACTCCCAAGGCTCACGATCCCTATTTTAAATCAGTTTTATATATCCCTCCATTCCCACTCTGAGTATATGACTCTATGAGCCCTAGGACTGCTGGTGATTGAATTCTCACCGGAATAGAAGCATATTGTCACAAACACAACATATAAATCTGTTCTTCATATCATTTGCAAGCTTAGCTCAATATGGTTGGGAATAAAATTCAAATAAAATTTAACCTTGCAGAATCACAACCTCCTTTGCTCAACATATCCAGTCCAATGTGTAATGTATGGTGGCCTGACTGAATATGGAATCATAGAATCTATGGCATGACCCTTTGTCCCAAACTGGTCTATGCTGACCAAAATGCCCATTTAAGCTAACCCCATTTGCCTGCATTTGGCCCATATCCCTCTAAGCCTTTCCTATCCACGTATCTGTCCAAATTCCTTTCAAATATTGTCAATATCCTTGCCTCAACCACTTCCTTAGGCAGTTCATTCCACATATGTACCACCTTCTATATAAAAAGATTGCTTCTCAGGTTCCCATTAACTTAATCGATTTGGAGCAACAAACCTCGACTGTAAGTTAGCAAATCTTCAGTTTCATTTATATTTCCTCCCACAACCAATTTTCTTTCCCCCTGCTCTGATTGAGAGGTTGTATATGATTCTACAGGAGCTATTGCAAATAGATACCATTCTTATCTTCTTACACTCTGGAATTGAAAAGCTAGCCTCTGTGATGGTGATTGTGAAACCATCAATGATTCATAAAAACCCACTTAGTTCGTAAATATTCTTTAGGGAAGGAAATCTGCCTCCTTACCTGGTCGGGCCTACATGTGACTCCAGAGCTACAGCAATGTGTTGACTTTAAAATGCCCTCAGAAATGGGCTAACCAGCAAGTCACTTACTTCAAGGACAGCTAGGAAGGGCAAATGCTGGACATGTTAGTGATGCCCTCACCACCTGAAAGAAAACAAAACATTTATTAATACAAGAATCCATAGAATCCACAAAATCCCTACAGTGCAGAAGGAGGCCATTCAGCCAGTCGAGTCTACACCAACTCTCCAGAAGTGCATCATAGCCTGCTCCAGCATCCACATCCACTCTCCCATCCTATTCCCCCATAACCCTGCACATCTTCCATAGCTAATCCACTTTACCTACATTCGATTTGATCTGATTTATTATTGTCTCGTGTATACAGTGAAAAGTATCGTTTCTTATACACTATAAGGCAAAGCATACCATTCATAGAGAAGGAAACGAGGGAGTGCAGAATGTAGTGTTGCAGTCATAGATAGGGTGCAGAGAAAAATCAACTTAATGCAAGGTAGATCCATTCAAAAGTCTGATGGGAGCAGGGAAAAAGCTGTTCTTGAGTTCCATATGTTGTCACATATCTCTGGGGATAGGGCCTGGCTGCCAGCACTGTTATCTTACAGCTCCAGGGTCTCTGGCTCGATTCCTGGCTTGGGTCACTGTCTGTATGGAGTTTGCACATTCTCCATGTATTTGCACGGGTTTCCTCTGGTGCTCTGGTTTCTTCCCACAGTCCAAAGATGTGTGGGTTAGGTGGATTGGCCATGCTAAGTTGCCCCTTAGTGTCAGGAGGGAACTAGCTAGGGTAAATGCATGGAGTTATGGGGATAGGATCTGGATGGGATTGTGGTGGGTACAGACTTGACAGGCTGAATTGCCTCCTTCTGCACTGTAGGGATGCCATAATGACACAGGCCAATTGTAGAGCCAAAAGTGTTGTTTGGGTCCATATTGGGTTAATCTAGCACACGCTAATCTTCAACTGAGCCCATATTGGTCTGCACAGGTCAATACCATCCTGAGCTTGAGCTGAATAAATCGGATGAAGCCAATTACTCTTCCTTTCATACGCTTAGTGCGAATGAGTCATTGAGCTTGAAAGATAAGCAAGGTTTATGGCAACTAATTTAAATACATTGGAACTTGGTCAACTTCAGCCATCGCCTCAGCTCTGGAACTGGTTGGAGATCAGCTCCTATTATTTTGTTCTTTAAGTTAACAGGCCCAGATTCTATTGCCTGTTACCTGCAGCTGCTAAAAGCAGTAAGATTCTGCAAAACGTCACTATCAGACTGTTAGGTGTTGTCCTGACAACGGTCTCCAAATGCATCATTTTCTGCCTGATAACTCTATTTGCAGAATATTGAAAAGCAGAAGCTCTAATGTTGGCACTTCTCATTTTCACACAATGAGGAGGCCCCGAGACCACAGATAACCTTCGCCAAGACATCTTGTCATTATCCTTTACATACAGCTGCTGTGATGTTCTTCTGTTTCTAAAAAACAAGAGTCCCTGCCTCCAATTAAAGAAGTAACTGAAACAATGTGAAAGAGGTGTTTGACAGGAAGCAGATCAAGTCTAGTGTTGATTATTGCAATGATCTAATTTTGGATTTGACATTAATGTGGTTATCATTCGCATTCAAAATCAAAAGGAGGACAGTGTTCAGTAAGTTAAAGGCATGATCCAAGCACATTATCTCCAGGCCTATGGAAACAAATGAGCCCAGTTCCCTGGATTAATCAATGGGTGAGTGTACACAAGCATTTCGATTTTGTATATTATGCTGTACATTTGACTAATAATGTTCCACTTAGAACAATATATATATTTACCAAGGCATGTCCTGCACTCAAAAGGCAGCATGAATTCTATCCGGCCAATTACTACCCTGTTGGCTACTCCCAGTCATTTCAAAGTGATGGAATATGTCATCGCTAAATGTTACCAAGCTGTCCATACCAATAACCTGCTCATTGACATTCAGTTTGGGATCTGCCTGAACCATTTCAGGCATTCTAGCCTTGGTCCAAACATGGCTAAAGGAGTTTAATTCAAGAGTTGGGGTGGGAGTGACTGTCCTTAGCAGCATTTTACTCAGTGTGACATCAAGGAATGTTGATTACAATGAATTCAATGGCATTTGGGTGAATATTCAGCACTGGCTGGAATCAAACCTAGCACAGAGGAAGATGGTATGGTTGTTGAATTCAGTTCTAGCACATTGTTATTGAGTTTCTCAGGCTCATGTTCTAGACCCAACCATCTTCAGTTGCTTTTTTTTAATTCGTTCATGGGACATGGGCATTGCTGGCTGGCCAGCATTTATTGCTCATCCCCAGTTGCCCTTGAGAAGGTGGTGGTGAGCTGCCTTTTTGAATTGCTGCAGTCCATATGCTATAGGTTGATCCACAATGCCATTAGGAAAGAAAGATTTTGAGCCTCTAATTGTGAAAGAACGGTGATATATTTCCAAGTCTGGGTGGGGAGTGGCTTGGAGGGGAACTTGCAGGTGGTGGTGTTCCCATGTATTTGCTCCCCTTGTCCTTCTAGTTGGAAGTGGTTGTGAGTATGGAAGGTGCTGTCTAAGGATTTTTGGTGAAAATTGCTACAGTGCATCTTGTAGATAGTACACACTGCTGCTGCTGAGCATTAGTAGTGGGAGGAATGGATGTTTGTGCATGTGATGCCAATCAAGCAGCTATTTTGTTCTGGATGATGTCAAGATTCTTGAGTGTTGTTGGAGCTGCACCCATCCAGACAAGTGGGGTTCATTCCATCATACCTTGTGCCTTGTAGATGGCGGACAGGCTTTGGAGAGTCAGGAGGTGAGTTACCTGCTGCAATATCCCTAGCCTCCAGCCTGCTCTTGTAGCCACTGTGTTTATGTGGTGAGTCCAATTGAGTTTCTGGTCAATGGTAACCCCAAAGTTGTTGACACTGGGCGATTCGGTGATGGTACCACTATTGAATGTCAAGGGGCTTTATCAATGATTTGACTCCATTATAAGATCAGAAATAGGGATGTCTATTAGAGAGACATTCTTGCCATTCTCTATCATGGTTTGTGTCCCCTCTCCTGCTGTACGTTTAATTCCATTGTAATCATCCATTTCTCCCATCTTTGCTCGATTTGACTTTCTTTCTGTAGAACAGGAGGGGGGCTATAACATTTTAAATACTATAAGGATTGTAATTTTGCCAGTTTTGACAGCCTATCCATCAAATTCTGTTTGCATTGATCTCATTTCTTCCATTATTTGCAGAACAGATATTTTACACATACTCAGTTTTCCTCATTCCCAACATTGGGCACTTTGCGAAACCTTTTTCCTAACAAAGAAACAGGGATGTTTGTTGGCGATTACACAATGATCAGTGCCCTTCACAATTCCTCAGACACTGATACAATCAGTGCCCGCACACGGGACGCCCCTTCAGCTGCTTACAGCACGCAAAGTACTGATTGCACCCAACTGTATTGTCCTTGCAAATCTCAAAGCGTAGGCTGAGATTTTTAGCCCCTCCCTTCCTGTGGCATGTTTTGTGGTGGTGGAGTTAGTCTGCTATTAGTCAGCGGCAGGATCTTCATGTCCTGTCTCTATCATCGGGGTTTCCAATTGTTTGCACCATCTGCTGCTGACAAACCCACGGTAGGGAGTCACCATTGGCAGGGCCAGAAGATTCTGCCAGCGGAAACGATTGGAAAACCCACTGATGGGGTCTAATATTGGCTGTAACTTTGTGATTGGGCAACACTTGCTAAATAATCTTGATTGTGCTATAAGTTAAATTTATGACAATCAGTTGGGCTCACAGTGTGTCTTCCTTATGTTTGGTAGCTGAAGCCACATATATTCACACACCTGACCTTTGCAGACAGAAGGGGCATGTCCACTCATTTCATCTTTTTCAATTGAACAAAAGCTTGGGGTACCGCCCTTCCCTGGTTCATTCCTCATGGTAATGTCTTGACATATCAGAGTCTATCTTCTGGTTTGAATATAATCAATAACTTGGCAGTTTATTATTTCCTGATGCATTCTTTACAGCAATGTCTATACCAATCAAAATCTATTTTCTTTTTGCTTTTTTTGTAATTCATTGGTGGGACATGGGCATCGCTGGCTGGCCAGCATTTATTACCCATACCAAGTTGCCTGAGAGCAGTTGAGAGTCAACCACATTGCTGTGGCTCTGGAGTCACATTTGATTGATTTGATTTGATTTATTATTGTCACATGTATTAACATACAGTGAAAAGTATTCTTTCTTGCACACTACACAGGCAAAGCATACCATTCATTGAGAAGAAAGTGAGAGACTGCGGAATGTAACATTACAGTCATAGCTGGAATGTAGAGAAAGATCAAGTTAATGCGAGGTAAGTCCATTCAAAAGTCTGACAGCAGCAGGGAGGAAGCTGTTCTTGAGTCAGTTGGTACGTGACCTCAGACTTTTGAAGACAATGGAAGTGAGAATATCTGAGGTGCATGGGATCCTTAATAATGCTGGCTGCATTGCCGAGGTAATGAGAAGTGTAGACAGATTTAATGGATGGAGGGATGGTTTGCGTGATAGATTGGGCTACGTTTATGACCTTTTGTAGTTTCTTGTGGTTTTGGGCAGAGCAGGAGTCATACCAAGCTGTGATACAACCAAAAACAATGCTTTCTATGGTGCATCTGTAAAAATTGGTGAGAGTTGTACCTGACATGCAAAATTTCCTTACTCTTTTGAGAAAGTAGAGGCATTTGTAAGCTTTCTTAACTATAGTGTTGGTATAGGGGGACCAAGGCGTTTTGTTGGTGATTTGGACACCTAAAAACTTGAAGCTTTCGACTATTTCTACTTCATATCTATGATGTAGACAGCGGCATGTCCTCCATTTTGCCTCCTGAAGTCGATAACAATCTCCCTCATTTTGTTGACATCGAGGAAGAGATTATTGTTGTTGTACCAGTTCACCAGATTCTCTTTTTGATTCCTGTACTCTGTCTCATCATTGTTTGAGATCCAAATGACTACAGTGGTGTCATCAATAAACTTGAAAATTGAATTGGAGGGGAATTTGGCCACACAGTCATAGGTTTATACATATGTAAGTCAGACCAGGTAAGGATGGCAGATTTCCTTTCCTAAAAGGGCATTAGTGAACCAGATGAGTTTTTCTAACAATCGACAATGGTTTTACGGCCATCAGTAGATTCTTAATTTCAGATATTTTTAATAGAATTCAAGGTCCACCAGCTACCATGTTGGGATTTGAGCCTGGGTCCCCAGAACGTTAGCTGAGTTTTTGGATGAATAGTCCAGTGATGATATCATTAGGCCATCGCCTCTCCTAACCTGATCAATCAATCGGCAAACATAAAGCATTCGGGATTGAAGCTGAAGTTTGGGAATGGATAAGAAACCAGGTGATGGATAGAAATCAAAAATACTCATCCAGCTGATTGGAGAGTACAAAGAACACAGATCAAAGAAAATTACAGCACAGGAACAGACCTTTCGGCCCTCCAAACCTGCACTGACCATGCTGCCCAATTTAACTAAAACACTATGCTTCCGCGGACCATATCCCTTGCTTCCCATCCTATTCATGTATTTGTCAAGATGCCCTTTAAAAGTCACTTCTGTATCCGCTTTCATGACCTCCCCCGATAAGAAGTTCCAGCCACCCACTGCTGTCTGTGTAAAAAATCTACCTCATACATCTCCTTTAAACTTTGCCCCTCGCACCTTAAACCTATGCCCCTTGGTAATTGACTCTTCCACTCTGGAGAAAAGCTTCTGACTATCCACTCTGTCTATGCCTGTCATAATCTTGTAGACTTCTATCAGGTCTCCCCTCAACCTCCATCGCTCCAGTGAGAACAAACCAAGTTTCTCCAACCTCTCCTCATAGTTAATGCCCTCCATACCAGGCAACATCCTGGTAAATCTTTTCTGTACCCTCTCCAAAACCTCCACATTCTTCTGGTAGCGTGGCGACCAGAATTGAACACTATATTCCAAGTGCATCCGAACTAAGGTTCTATAAAGCGTCAATATGACTTGCCAATTTTTAAACTCAATGCCCTGGCCGATGAAGACAAACATGCCAAAACCTTCTTGATTATTTTCTCCATCTGCATTGCCACTTTCAGTGATCTGTGTAGCTGTTCACCCAGATCCCTTTGCTTATCGTTACCCTTAAGGATTCTGCCATTTACTGTATATTTCTCATTTGTATTAGACATTCCAAAACGCATTACCTCTCATTTGTCCAGATTAAACTTCATTTGCCATCTCTCTGCCCAAGTCTCCACCTGATCTTTATCTTGCTGTATCCTCTGACGGTCCTCATTGGTATCCGCAAATCTACCAACCTTTGTGTCATCTGCAAACTTACTAATCAATCCAGTTACATTTTCCTCCAAATCATTTATATATATTGCAAACTGCAAAGATCCAAGCACTGATCCCTGAGAAAGGCCATTTGTCATGGCCCTCCGTTCAGAAGCATATCCTTCCACTGCTACCCTCTGTCTTCTTTGATTGAGCGAGTTTTGTATCCACCTTGTCAACTCACCTTTGATCCCATGCGACCTTCACCTTCTGCACCAGTCTGCCATGAGGGACTTTGTCAAAAACATTACTGAAGTCCATGTAAACAACATTCACTGCCCTACCCTCATCAATCGTCTTCATCACTTCCTCAAAAAACTCGATCAAGTTCATGAGACACGGCCTCTCCTTCACAAAACCAAGTTCAGGGTAGTTCAGAGTTGGAAGACTCAACAACTCACCTCCTCATTCCACAAAGCCTTTGCTTGATGCTGAGATCTTGACTGTTCCTAATTAATGTAAGTGGCATAAAATTCAGAAATCTCCTAGGAATCATGAAGTCATTGGAATATACAGCACAGAAACTGGCTCTTTGGCCCAACTCATCCATGCTGTCCAGGTTTTCTAAACTGAAGTAGTCCTATTTGCTTGTGTTTGGTCCATTTCCCTTGAAATCTTTCCCATCCATGTACATGTTCAAATGTCTTTTAAATATATCTTTTAAATATCACCTCCACTGGCAGCTCATTTCTTATACAGACTACCCTCTGCGTGTTCTTGAACAGTCCCTCAGGATTGAGGGTGACTTGCTTCCACTCTATTTCCATGTGTTCTGCAATAGCTGATAAGTATAATGTGTGATCAGCAGACTCCACCATGTAGAGTCATAGAGGAATACAGCATAGAACAGGCCCTTCGCCCAACTGGTCCAGGCTGATCATAGGGCACCAATAGTTCCTGAAGGATCAGGAAAGTAAATTGTTTGGAGGCGTGTGCAGTCTCTCAGATGCTTTGAGTCATCTCTTTGTATACTTGTGGAAGTCTCACAATGTATTTCTTGCCTCTCTGAATGTTTCTTCCCACAGAAGTATCAAACTGGCAAGGGCAACTGACCTGGAAGAAGGGGGTCAATGATAGAGTTGGACAAAATGTGTTTGTGGACACATCAATTGTTTTTTGATTTGATTAATTATTGTCATATATATTAGTATATAGTGAGTAGCATTGCTTCTCAGGCGCTATATATAAAATATACTTTTCATAGAGAAGGAGAGTGTGCAGAATGTAGCATTACAGTTACATAGAATGTAGGCAAAGATCAACTTAGCACAAGGTAAATCCATTAAGAAGTCTGACAGTAACAGGGAAGAAACCATTCTTGAGTAGGTTGATCTCAAATTTTTCTATCTTTTTCCCAATGAAAGAAAGTGGAAGAGTGAATATCCAGGTTGTGTAGGGTCCTTAATTATGCTGGTTGTTCTTCCAAAGCAGCAGGAAATATAGACAGAGATAATGGATGGGAGACTGGTTTGCGTGATGGATTGGGCTACATTCATAACCTTTTGTAGTTTCTTGCAATCTAGGGCAGAGCAGAAGCAGGCCAAGCTGTAATACAACCAGAAAGAATGCTTTCTATGGTGCATCTGTAAAAATTGGTTAAATCGTAGCTGACATGCCAAATTTCCTTGGTCTCTTAGTCTCTTGAGAAAATAGAGGTATTGGTGGGCTTTCTTAACTGCAGTGTCAGCATGGGGTGGGGGGGGGGGGGGAGAGAGAGCCAGGATATGATGTTAATCTGGACACCTAAAAACTTGAAGCTCTTGACCATTTCTACTTTGTCTCCAGTGATGTTGACTACGTTTCCTGAAATCGATGACAATTCCTTCATTTTATTAACCTTGTCATCACACCAGTTCACCAGATTCTCTCTCTCATTCCTCTCTCGTCATTGTTTGAGATCCAACCCACTACAGTGGTATGGTCAGCAAACTTGAAAATTGAATTAGAGGGGAATTTGGCCACATTGTCATAGATGTATAAGGAGTATAGAAATGGTACAGCCTTGTGGGGTACCGGTGTTGAGAATGATTGTGGAGGAGATGTTGTTGCCCATTCTCACTGATTGTGGTCTGTAGGTTAGGAAGTTCAGGATCCAGTCACAGAAGGAGGTGCCAAGGCCAAGGTCACAGAGTTTGGAGAAGAGTTTTGTAGGAATAATGGTGTTGAAGGCTGATCTGTAATCAATAAATAAGTGTCTTTATTATCTAGGTGTTCCAAGATTGAGTGCAGCGCCAGGGGGATAACATGTACTGTGGACCAGTTGCAGCCTTAGATGAACCATAGTGGATCCAGGCAATTCAGGAGGCTGGAATTGATTTGTGTCTTGATTAACCTTTCAAAGCATTTCATATTGATGGATGTCAGAGCCACCGGCCGATTGTGCTTGGTTTTTCTCAGATACTGGGATAATGGTGGTCTACTTGAAGCAGATAGGGACCTCAGATTGTTGTAAAGAGAGATTGAAGATATCTGCAAATACCCCACCAGCTGATTTCTGCAGAATCTGACGCTTGTCCGAGTACACCATCTGATCCAGTTGCTTTCCATGCATTGACCTTTGAGAAAGCTGCTCTGACATCTGCAATGATGACCTCAGATACAGGTCCATCCAAGGTTTCCAGGGTAGAAGTGCTCTCCCTGACCTCTTGCTCAATTGGGACATAGAATGCACTGAGCTCATCAGGAGGGATGTGTTGGAGCTGACGATTTGACATGCCTTCATCTTGTAGCCTGTTATGTCTTGCAGACCTTGGCATAGTCGGCGTGGGTCCGTGTGGCTAGCGTGGGACTCTAGCTTGATCTGGTACTGTCTTTTGGCACCTTTGTCATTGGTACCAACAACATGAAAGACAGAAGAGAAGATTGAGGATAGCATGGAAGTTAAGGAGAACACTTTAAATAGCAAATAATGCATCAGTAATCTTAGTTCCAGACAGGTCAGACAAAAGCAGTGCAGAGAGCAAGGGAAGTTCAGGTTAACCAACATTTATTTCAATGCAAAAAGCCTGATGGGCAATGTAGATGAATTCAGGGCATGGATGGGTACATGGGATTGGGATATTATTGCTATTATGAAAACATGGCTAAGGGAGGAACAGGACTGGCAGCTCAATGTTCACTGTTTAAGAAGGGCTACAAGGAAAAACCTGTGAGCTACAGACTTTTCATAGTGGGTAAGTTGGTAGGAGGTATTCTTAGAGACGAGTGCTACAGTCATTTAGAGACGCTTGGAGTGATTAGGGACAGTCAGCATAGCTTTGTGAGTGGAAAATCATGTCTCACAAATTTGGTTGAGGTTTTTGAAGGTGTAACCAAGAAGGTTGATGAGGGCAGTGCAGTCAACATTGTCTACATGGACTTTAGCAAGGCCTTTGACAAGGTACTACATGGTAGGTTGTTGCATAAGGTTAAATCTCATAGGATCCCAGGATGAAGAAGCCAAATGGATACAAAATTGACTTGGTGACAGAAAACAGAGGTTATTGTAGAGGGTTGTTTTCAAACTGGAGGTCTGTGACCAGTGGTGTGCCTCAGGGATCAGTGCTGGGTCCATTGTTATTGGTCATTTATATTAATATTTGAATGAGAATTTTAGAGGCATTGTTAGTAAGTTTGCAGATAACACCAAGATTGTGGTATAGAGGACAGTGAAGAAGGTTATCTAGGATTGCAATGGGATCTTGATCAATCGGGTCAGTGAGCTGATGAATGGCAGAAGGCATTTAATTTAGATAAATGAGAGGTGATGCATTTTGGTAGATCGAACCAGAGCAGGACTTACTTAGCTAATGGTAGGGTATTGGGGAGATTTATTGAACAAAGAGGTCTGCGGGTACATGTTCATAGCTCCTTGAAAGTGGAGTCACAGTTGGACAGAGTGGTGAAGAAGGCATTCAGCATGCTTTGTTTCATTGGTCAGAAGACTGAATACAGGAATTGGGACAACTTGTTGAAGTTGTACAAAACATTGGTTAAGGCCACACTGTGGAAAGCTAAGGAAAACTGTGTACAGTTATGGTCACCCTATTATAGAAAGGATATTATTAAATAAGAAAGAGTGCAGAAGAGATTGACTAGGATGCTACTGGGACTTGATGGTTTGAATAATACGAAGAAGCTGGATAGAATGGGAATTTTTTCCTCTGGAGTATAGGAAAATAAGGGTTATCTTATGGAGGCCTATAAAATAATGAGGGGTATAGATCAGCTAGATAGTCAATATATTTTCCCAAAGATAGGATTATCTAAAACTAGAGGGCATATGTTTAAGATGAGAGGAGAGAGATACAGAAATGTCCAGAGGGACAATTTTTTCACGCATAGGGTGGTGAGTGTCTCGAACAAGCTGCCAGAGGTAATAGTAGAGATGGGTACTATTTTGTCTTTTAAAAAACATTTAGATAGTCACATGGATAAGATGAGTATAGAGAGATATGGGCCAAATGTGGGCAATTGGGACTAGCTTAAATATTAAAAAGGGGTGGCGTGGGCAAGTTGAACAGAAGGGCTTGTTTCCATGCTTAAAGCTCTATGACTCTATCTGGTATATTCCCAAGCGTGCCTGCAACTTGGTGATGTTATTAATATTTTGATTTGATTTGATTTGATTTATTATTGTCACATGTATCAACATGCTGTGATAAGTATTGTTTCTTGCATGCTATGTAGACGAAGCATACCATTCATAAAGAAAGCAAGGAGAGAGTGCAGAATGTAGTGTTACAGTCATAGCTAGGGTGTAGTGAAAGATGAACTTAATGCAAGGTAGTCCATTCAAAAGTCTGATAGCAGCAGGGAAGAAGCTATTCCGTGCCTTTGTGCATTCACACACATGTATTCTAAACCTAAATTAGACCATATTGTATTTTATTTTACTCTGACCACAGTCTGAAAGACATGCTGGTTAGATGCATTGGCCATGCTAAATTCTCCCTCAGTGATGATCACAAGGGGTCACACGTTCAAGGTGAAGCGGGCGAGGTTTAACTCAGATATCAGCGGGACGTTTTTTTATACAGAGGGTGGTGGGGGCCTGGAATGCAGTGCCAAGAAGGATGGTGGAGGCGGACACACTGGGATTGTTCAAGACTTATCTGGTTAGCCACATGGGAATGGAGGGATACGAAAGAATAGTCGAGTTGGACTAATGAGCTGTGCAGGCTTGGAGGGCCGAAGGACCTGTTTCCTGTGCTGTACTGTTCTTTGTCTCTTTGTTTATATCTGAACAAGTGCTGGAGTGTGGCGACTAGGGGATTTTCACAGTAACTTCATTGCAGTATTAATGTAAGCCTTCTTATGATACTAATAAATAAACTAAAATCCCATCCAAAACCTTACTATTTCTTATTCTAATGTTATCTGTTACCCCCAAAATGTTGCTTTTCCTTCCTAATGCTACAGTGTAATTGGGTGAATCGTGTTGGGGAGGTGGTAGCAGAATTGTATTGTCACTGGACTAATAATCCAGAGACTGAAGATAATGCTCTGGGGACCTAGATTCAAATCTCACCATGGCAGACGGTGAAATTTAAATTCAATAAAAATCTGGAATCAAAAGTCTAATGATGACTGTTGTCGATTGTTGTAAAATCCCATCTGGTTCACTAATGTCCTTTAGGGAAGGAAGGATGCTGTTCTTACCCGGTCTGGCCGACATGTGACTCCAGATCCTCAGCAATGTTGTTGACTCTTAAATACCCTCATAGATAGCCAATAAATGCTGGCCCAACCAATGGTGCCTATAACATAGAGCATAGAACACTACAGCACAAACAGGCCCTTCGGTCCACAAGTTGTGCCGATCATACCCATACCTACTAGGCCATGGATCTATGTGTAACTCCCAATCCCATTTAATCCCATGTACTTATCCAGAAGTCTTTTAAAAGACCCCAGCGAGTTTGCTTCCACCACGACCGACGGCAGCCACTTCCATTCACTCACCACCCTCTGAATGAAAAATCTACCCCTAACATCACTTCTGTACTTGCTGCCCAGCACCTTAAACCTGTGTCCTCTCGTAGCGATCATTTCAGCCCAGAGAATCCACTCTATCTATTCCTCTCAACATTTTATAAACCTCTATCAGGTCGCCTCTCTACCTTTGTCTCTCCAGGGAGAAGACACCGAGCTCCCTCAACCTATCTTCATAAGGCATGCCCCCCAATCCAGGCAACATCCTTGTAAATCTCCTCTGCACTCTCTCAATAGCTTCCACATACTTCCTGTAATGAGGCGACCAGAACTACGCACAATACTCCATGTGGGGTCTGACAAGAGACTTATAAAGTTGCAGCATTACCATCCAACTCCTAAACTCAATCCCTCGATTAATGAAGGCCAGTACACCATACCCTTTCTTGATCACATCTTCCACCTGCGAGGCCAATTTAAAAGTCCTATGGACCCGGATCTCAAGATCCTTCTGCTCCTCAACACTGCCAAGACTCCTACCCTTGATATTGTATTCCTTTATCCCATTGGTTCTGCTAAAATGGACCACTACACATTTATCTGCGTTGAAGTCCATCTGCCACTTCTCCACCCATTCTTGCATCCTATCTATGTCTTGCTGCAACTTCTGACATCCCTCCAGACTATCCACAACACCACCAACCTTCATATCGTCGGCGAACTTGCTAACCCATCCTTCCACTTCCTCATCCAGGTCATTTATGAAAATGACAAACAGCAGGGGTCCTAGAACAGATCCCTGGGGCACTCCACTGGTTACCGATCTCCATTCAGAAAAAGACCTACGCACAACCACTCTCTGCCTTCTGTAGGCAAGCCAGTTCCAGATCCACAAGGCCAAAGCCCTTTGGATCCCATGCCCTCTCACCTTCTCAAGATGTATTGCATGGGGGACCTTATCAAACGCCTTGCTGAAATCCATGTAAACCACACCCACCGCTCTTCCTTCTTACTTCTCATAAACAAATAAAAAAAGTTCCCATTTCCCTGCCACTTCCATTTAACCTATCCCCAACAAATAGCAAACAGAACCCTGAGACCCAGCCCTGTTTAGATACAATCCGTTAGGATGGCACGCATCCCACCTCCTCCAAAAGTGATCTCAATGTCACAGCAATCTATAACTCTGACCCCTTCTCTCCAGCCAACCATTCATATGCTCTACCTTCCTAATTCTATGATCAACAGTGTGTGGGACTGGGAGGAGTAATCCAGAGATTACTACCTTTGAGATCATGCTTGTTAATTTCTGTCCTAACTCCTTCGAAACTTCTTGTAGACTTTGCAGGATACTTAGCAGAACAGGTCAAATTTCCAAATGCTAAGGGAATTAGATGATTTTAATTGCCCATTAGCTGGTTCAAACTATTCATGTTTTGGTGCTTTTCCCTCACATGCCTTCCTTCACCAAGAACAATATTCTGAGATGTGCGCTTATGTCTCCAGTCCCAATCTATGATCTATATCGGGAGTTTCTTTGATGGGAAAAAACATTGAGCCTGTGTTCAGCATTTTCTGGCAATAGCCAGATACAGATTTATTTACTGGAGTCACAAGACTTACATTAACACTGCAATGAAGTTACTGTGAAAATTCCTTAATCGCCACACTCTGGTGCTTGTTTGGAGCATTTAGCATGGCTGTGGGAGGGAATCAGAACACCAGGAGGAAACCCACATAGACACTGGGAGAAAGTGCAGATTCTGCACAGATAGCCATTCAAGCCAGGAATTGAACTCTGGCACTCTGAAGCAGCAGTGCTAACCACTATGCCACAGTGCTGTCTTTAGAAAGCTCATCCTGGTGGGGTGCTTGACTGTATCAACCGTGCCCTACCATTGCCTGGCAATGTAGCTGACAAACCGCATCGCTCTGGTGTACCCAATGCCCTTAAATATACTTTATATTACCACAACAGCCTCTGATTTGCATAAGAGATTCCAGTCATATCTCTTAAATTAGTCCAGACCATCCTTTCGAGAAACGTTCTTCACTTGCAACGGTTACCAGGCAACAGTGCTGTGCATGACATGAATCATAACCTCATTAGCACATCCACTTGTGCTACCTATCATCGCCGAGTAGCAGACAATACTTCAATGCCACACACAAAAAAAACAATTCTGTTCTCACTATTCTCGCTCACTCTTCAACCTCTCATTCACACATTATTTTTCATAACAGAAAAATAGCACCCATCCTAAACCTGTTGGATATGATCTTATCTCTAATGTTCCTGCCACATCCAAGTCTCCTTCTTACATTTGCCCTCCCATCAGTGCTTCATCAGCAGAACTACATTGTCACAATTACGATGTTTATCAACTAATCATGTTTTCTGACCGTGTCTGTAAATTTAATCTAAAATTAAAAGTTAGCGAGGGGGGGTGGTGTTGGTGACCCAACCCAATATTTCTTTATAAATGCCAGAATTAATATTCCAGCGCTACACACATCCACCCCCACTCACTCCTTTCACACATAATGACCTCCCCATCCACTCCCCCTCGCACAGATATCACTTAAAGCCCTTACATTCTATAGTAATTTGTGCAATCTCTGGTCAAACCATTGCTAAAAGGTGTGATGCCATTCAATATTTAGAAGCATTTAAAATACAGATCATTTTCTTAGACACACATACAGGTAGCTTTAAAGGAAAGAGTTTTTGAATAGAGAATTTATTGCACAAAGCGCCAGAGGCTTCATCAGGGTATAAAGGCTGCATTCAACAACTTCTTGTTACGGGTCTGTGTGCTCGATTGGTGCTGAGACAGCAGTGCACAGAATTGAATAACTATTCTATGGAGATTATTTTATGGAAGAGAGAAAACACATTGGGAATAGTGAGAAGAATGAGTGCACTTATGAAAAGAGTAAGCACACTTATCCGCAGAGGGAGGAATAAATAATTATTAGCTGAACATTTGACCTCTGGTCCCTGACGATAATGGGCTGGGATGAGGGTAGGGGGGTTTTGGGGGGGTCAATGGAAGGGGTGAGGGAAGCAGTGCGGCAGTGGAAGAGTGTGCTATGTGAGGCATATGACCGACTGTTTCACCCTCAATAGATTAGCCTAGTAAACCACCTATTGATCACGAACTGCCAGAGCCATAATCCGATTAGAAGGCAGTAACATTGGCTTCTATATCTGGAACCTGACTCAGACCTCCTTGTGTGGAAAAAGAATGACATCATCCTGCCTGCATCTGTTTTTTTTTCAACTAATGAAATTAGAGGATGGGCTTTGAAAACCATTAAAGTCAATGTTGCTTCTTATTACTGTTAAGAGTAAGCTCAAATTTACAGCACAGGGTGACAGGTTTGAAAGGATCATTTTTCAGAGGTGTGTGTGTGCCCTGCATTGCTTAGCAGATAGGAGGTCAGTAGCATCAAGATTTAATTTAAGACTAATCAGGTGACAGAGAATACGGCACTTTTTCTGTCGAGGTGCCTTTTTCTTTTGTTGTGTAACACACCCCTGGGAATAGACTGCCAGATTGTTCTGCATTAGACAAAGAGAACACGTTCGTTTAAAGAAAAATGGCTAGAGATAGTTTTCCTTACATATTAACCCGTATTGTGTGCAGTACTTTTCTGAATTGTTCCTGTTGGAGATGTACTGCGGACGTGCGACCTTTACAAACTAGGTGTAATAAGCACAGTCAGAACGGTATCAAACTACGACAGATATAATTTGGTATGCTAATAATGTCACCTTGCTGTGAGGTATCTCTTCTTCATTTCAATAAAAATTGAGAAAAATGTAATTTAAAAGCATTTAGGTAATCTCAGAGTGATATAATGCAAAGCAATGCCTGCAGCAAATCAGAACATTTATCCACATCCTAGGGGTTAACATTGACCAGAAACTGAACTAGACTAGCTGTATAAATACTGTCAGGGAGTGGGGGAGCGTCTTATCAGAATTTGGCAATGTTGGTTCTCATGAGGAAATAGAGTGAATTGCGCTAACAGCTCCGACGTAATTCCTGAACGAATCTTGAACCTCAATGACAAACGTGAGGCCATGAAAATCACACCACACCTATGGTGGCCTCCCTTTGATTTACACACCATGGGTCAACTTACTCGTGCCAAGTGGGGCATGGTGGTTAGCACTGCTGCCTCACAGCGCCAAAGACCTCAAGTTCAATTCCAGCCTTGGGTGACTGGTTTGGAATTTGCATGTTCTCCCCATGTGGATTCCCTCCGAGCGCTCCGGTTTCCTCCCATACTCCAAAGATGTGGGGTTAGGTGCATTGGCCATGCTAAATTGTCCCTTAGTATCTGGGGGAATTAGGAGGGTAAATAAGAAGGGTTACGGGGTTAGGGCCTGGGTGGGATTGTGGTTGGTGCAGACTCAATGGGTCAAATGGCCTCTTGCTGCACTATAAGGATTCTATGATTTGCTTTATTATTGTCAGATATATTGGATGGCAGTGAAAAGTACTGTTTCTTACATGCTGTGAAGACAAAATTTACCGTTCATAGAATACATAGGGGAAAAGAAAAAGATAGGGTGCAGTATATATTATGACAGCTACGGGTAGGGTGAAGAGAAAGATCAGCTTAAAGTATCACAGCTGAATTCCATAAATGTGCAACTGATCAATGACCAATAAAGCTGCTTTGTTGAAGGCCAATGCTTCTTTACTTTGCTTTTACTTTAAATGAAAGTAATCTGACTGTGTGGGTCCTCAGAAACTAGGAAGAACATTTTCAACTTCTTACAACAGACACTGATAGAGGTAAAGAATAGATATCATTAGAGACACAACTGCTGTGTTCATCAAAAGATACCACTTCAACTGCCTGGACACATCAGGTAATGTGCATGGAAATGTGGAAATAAATGCAGTGTGTCTGCCTGTGGATTCTTAAACACAGCCATCTCAATACAGTTTGCTGCTGCCTGTTGCTTTGTTGTACTCCCACATGACATGATCTCAACTCCAGTATTGGAAGGGACAGTTTGGAGTTAGTGTTAGAAGAGAAGACAAGTTGGTGACAGACTGGATGCCACACCTTATTTCACTGATCCTTTCCTGGATGTGTGACTGGGGGCTGTGAGGACTCGGAGGGAGGTACTGTTCCCGAACAGGATGCCTGAATGAATGCTGGAGTGTCAGGTTGGAGGAAAGCAGAGGCAGGGGGATTAGAACATAGAACATAGAACATTACAGCACAGAACAGGCCCTTCGGCCTTCGATGTTGTGCCGACCAAAATAAAAAGCAATGCCCCTCCAAACTAAACCATTCCCTTCTCTTCCATATACTTATCAATTAACCTCTTAAACGCCACCAAACTTGGCGCATCTACAACAGCTGCAGGCAGGGCATTCCACTCCCTAATCACTCTTTGAGTAAAGAACCTACCTCTGATATCCGTCCTATAACTCATACCCCTTAATTTAAAGCTGTGTCCCCTCGTGCTAGCTTTCTCCATCCTAGGAAAAAGGCTATCACTGTCCACCCTATCTAAACCTCTAATCATCTTATATGCTTCAATAAGATCCCCTCTTAGCCGCCTCCTTTCTAACGAAAACAACCTCAAATCCTTCAACCTCTCTTCATAGGACCTGCCCTCCATACCAGGCAACATCCTGGTAAACCTCCTCTGTACCCTCTCCAATGCCTCCACATCTTTCTTATAATGTGGGGACCAGAACTGCACACAATACTCCAAGTGCGGCCGCACTAGAGTTTTGTACAGTTGCAACATGATGCTGCGGCTCCTAAATTCAATCCCCCTACCAATAAAAGCTAAGACTCCATATGCCTTCTTAACAACTTTATCCACTTGACTGCCTACTTTCAGGGATCTATTGACACATACACCAAGATCCTTCTGTTCCTCAACACTATTAAGAGCCCTACCATTAGCCCTATACTCTACACATTTATTGTTCCTGCCAAAGTGCATTACCTCACACTTTTCCACATTAAACTCCATTTGCCACCTCTCGGCCCAGCTCTGCAACTTGTCCAAGTCACTCTGTAAACTATAACACCCCTCTTCACTATCTACCACTCCACCGACTTTAGTGTCATCTGCAAATTTACTGATCCATCCCTCAATACCCTCATCCAGATCATTTATAAAAATTACAAACAGCAGGGGCCCCAAAACAGACCCCTGAGGCACACCACTCGTCACCGAACTCCACGATGAATATCTCCCATCAACCACCACCCTCTGTCTTCTATCTGCCAGCCAATTCCTAATCCAATTAGCTAAATCACCCTCTATTCCACACATCTGCATTTTCTGTAGAAGTCTTCCATGGGCCACCTTATCAAACGCCTTACTAAAGTCCATATATACTACATCAACCGCCTTACCCCCATCCACCTCTCTGGTCACTTTCTCAAAAAACTCAATGAGGTTAGTAAGGCATGACCTACCCTTCACGAAACCATGCTGACTATCCCCAATCAATTCATTTCTCTCTAAATAACTATAAATAACTATAAAGATTGTGGTGGTGTCTTCTTGGATTCAGTGCAAAATGCATTTTAGTGAACTAAGCAGGTCAGGTAAGGTGAGGTATACAGGCACATTTACCGACATCCTGCTGTGTGCATCACCTCACACCCTCATGCTGCTTTCTCACATCTACCCAATCACATCACTCCTCACCACCATCCTTCTCTTTCTCTTTCCCATCTATCCATCTACCATCACCCTTATTCTAATGCAATGTCATACTACTGGCTCACAGCAACCCTGGCTAAATACATGCCATCCATCAGATGAACACACTCCATTACAGTCAGTTTAACGGTGGCGCAGTGGTTAGCACTGCTATCTCATAGAATCAATAAACTGGTTTGATTCCCAGGTAGGGTCGCTGTCTGTGTGAATTTTGAATGTTGTCCAATATCTGTGTGAGTTTCCTCTGGGTGCTCTGGTTTTCTCCAAGAAGTCCAAAAGGACTGGATAAAAGCAAATTACTGCGGATGCTGGAATCTGAAACCAAAAGAGAAAATGCTGGAAAATCTCAGCAGGTCTGGCAGCATCTGTAAGGGAGAAAAGTGGTGATGTTTCGATCCAGATGACCTTTTGTCAAAGTTAAAAGGCATAGAAATTGGGAGATATTTATACTGCAGGGGGAGGGAATGAAAGATGAATCAAAACATAGAAACCAGGGGAAAAGACTGCTAATTGCTCTCCACAGAGAGAATAAAGGATGTAAATGGCAGAGAAGCTGTGATTTCATTTTTAATCCAAAAGAACTGCTGGTTAGGTGTATTGGCCATGCTAAACATTCCTTCAATGTACCTGAATACTTGCCGGAATGTGCCAACTAGGGGATTTTCACAGTAAGTTGATTGCAGTGTCAATGTAAACTGACTTGTGACACTAATAAATAAACTTTAAAACTTCAAACTTTCTTCTAGCTGTTCTAGTCTAATTATAAATCTTTTTTTTTTGGAGTTGCACGGGTTGCCATATTTCTGTAGTTGATGGGGTCCGACACCAGTGGGAATTCAGACTGAACCATAAAGCTAAGAGCTCTCTCATCCTGACTGGCATCATGAGTGACAGAGTTGACATAATTTTTAGCCCTGGCAAAGAACCGAATGGTGTTCCATCCTGTGCCTTTGTGGATGGTCAGCTGGGAGAAAATGGCCAGGCCAGGCCCTGGCAGCATGCCCAGATGAAACAAGGCTAAGGGCAGTAATGAGTTTGGTAGACACTGGTGATGTGTGGCCACCAGGTTCAGCAGGCTGTAGGCCTTTGTCTAGAAGTTTGCAGATGCCTGAACACCAAGTGGCAGAAGATCATGAGCCATGTTCAGACTTATTGAGGAACCTGAATCTCTGTGTGCTCATGGGTGTTACCTCCTGTGAGATGTACCTCTCTGCTATATATCATCTCTGTGCTTTGCTGCTACAGGCCAGTGAGCAGCAAGCTGCTGAAGGAGTTTACTGCTGGTTATCTTGGTCCTCAGTGGAGGTCTAATCTAAAGGCAGTATAAGCATTGTCCGTGCTGATGCAATGTAGTCACAGAATTGTGGAATCTCTAGAGTGCAGAAGGAGGCCATCCAGCCCATTCAATTTGTACCGTCAACAATTCTAGCCAGGCCTTATCCCCGTAACCCCACATCTTTATCCTTCTAATCCCCCTGACATGTAAGCTATGACTCTCACCAACTTTTATAGATGCAACATAGAAAGCATTCTTGGTGTGGCTCCTGCTCTGCCCAAGACCATAAGAAACTACAAAATGTCATGCATGTAGCACAATCCATCACACAAACCAGCCTCCCATCCATTTACTCTGTCTACACTTTCCACCAACCTATCTATGTCTTTCTGAAGTTCTTCATGTTTCACGATACTTCCAGATTTCATACCATCCGTATATTTGAAAATTGAGCCCCGTACACCATAGCCAAGAATATTAATATGTATCAGGAAGATCACCGACCTCTGGGGAACTCCACTACAAGCTTTCCTCCATCTAAGAAACAACTGTCCACCTCGACTTTTTGTTTCCCGCATCCGAGTTGCTGCTGCCCCTATTATTCCATGAGCTATAAATTTGTGCACCAGTCTGTCGCGTGACCCTTTTTCAAATGCCTTTTGTGTTTCTTTGTGGACACATCACCCGCGTTACCCTCATCAATCCTCTGTTACCTCATTGAGAAACTCACACAAGTTAATTCAACACAACGTGCCCTCGACAAATTCCATAATTAACCTGCATTTGTCCAATATTGCTTTTTGGAATCATGAACAAAACTGTGTAAGCCTAGGAGATTAGCTCATGGCAACCTGCATTTCCCAAGAGTATTGTGCATGCACATGCATCTTAATGTGCCTCAATCAAATGCAGCAGGCTATATTTTATTTATTATTCATTAGTGACAAGTAGACTTACATTAATACTACAATGATGTTACTGTAATCCCCTAGGGCACCACACTCCGGTGCCTGTTTGGGTACACTGAAGGAGAACTTAGCATAGGCTATGCACCTAACCAGCATATCTTTGGACTATGGGAGGAAACTGGAGCACCCTGAGGAAATCCATGCAGACTCCACATAGGCAGTAACTCAAGCTGGGAATTGAACCTGGGTCGCTGGTGCTGTGAGGCAGTAGTACTAACCACTGTGCCATTGGGCTGCCCATGTGATCTGGCAGATTAAAATTGAACCTATTACTGCAACTGGCAAAACTGGTGTATCAGCAACTCCTCTGAGGTATATTCAGTTAAGTACTTGAGCTGTCTGTTTATGGAGCGACCTGTCCATGTGTAACCAAAAAAATGTCTTAAAGCACCTTTTGCATCGCTGCGTGCCCTCGGCTAACAGCAATGATAATGTGCTACAATGCTCTTCTGTGCAATCAATAAGAAACTCATTGGACAAAGTTCAAATGCAGTGCAACCAATTTCTCTTCTTGTTTTGTATCATGTATCAGTAATATTGGTGTCTTTTGCAATGGTGGTGCATCCTTATTGAACTAGCATTGTGTGATGTGCCATTGAGGAGGTAGCTGGAGTAATGGGAGGGCTGGTAGAAATGGGTTGGATGTTGAGGATTCCTGCCTTTAGTGAGGTGGGTGGTGGCTGACATCTCACCCACTCTTGGGTAAATTGAAGACCTTGAGCCCCAGTCGTCAAGGCTCAGTATTTTACTAGTGGTGGATGGCCACTAAGGAGGGGTGAGGAGAGGGTTTCCTCCTTGATCAGGTACCCTCACTCCATAGAGAGCATCTGCAATGATAAGGGCTGCCCCTGCTGGAAGACCTATCCTGCTTTCATGATGCTTGATTGGCGCTGGTGATCCCCAAACCTACTTACCTACCCTCTGGGTCTCCATGATGGTCACTGGGGTGGGAGCTGCTGCAATCCCACCACTGCTCAGTGGTGGTAGGCTTGCCCCTGATTTTTAGGCTGGTTGGCAGGGCCACTGCTTACATGTAAAACCGCAGCCTTAATCTGTGGCTCCCTTGCGCATGGGGTGGCCTGGAGTTGCATCAGACCTTGTTCCTCCTTCTACATCCTTTAGTTGCTCAATTTCAGCATCTAGAGAGCGGGTGACGCTGGTAACCACCACACATGGCCTTTGAGTGCTGCATTTTATGCTTCCCCACATCCCTCACCTTCCCATCCCTTAGATCCAGAATTAGATTCATTTAAATTTTCTAACACAATCCGACCTCGGATACTCTGGCAACTTCAGTTTCTCAGTTTGCCCAGTTTTGACGCTGGTGGAGGAGTATTCGAATATTTTGCGTCAGCTGAGCTGGTCTCTTTTTTGGTGTATACCCTCATGCCTTTAAGATGCCATGATGCATTTGTAAGCCGGTTGCTGGTGAAGAAATCTGACTGCAAACCTGGGTCTCTTTAACTTTTAGTCTGGTGTTCCTGGTCAATCCAAGGAGGGGAATGATGACGCCGCTGTGGTAACGTCACTGGATTAGAAATCCAGAGGCAAAAGCAAAATACGTACCTGCTGTAATCTGAAACAAAAACAGAAAATACTGGAAAATATTTCCTGAGGAGAGAGAACAAAGCTAATATTTGAGTCTGGATGACCCTTCATCAGAATTGAACACCATGGGAAATAGAGTGAGATTTCTACTGTTGTGGTAAGAGAAGAGAGGTGGTGGGAATTGGTTGGGGGTAGATAAGGGGCCAGCAGTTGGTGGAAACAGTAAAGATTGAGAAAAATGTCAGGAACAAAAAGACAAAGTAATCCAGAGACTCAGGCTAATGCTCAGAGTGCTTGGGTTCAAATCCTACCATAACAGTTGGTGCCATATGCATTCATCAAATTCAAGCCAGCCTCCTATCCACTGACCCTGTCTACACTTCCTGCTGCTTGGAAAAACAGCCAGCATAACTAAGGACCCCACGCATCCCTAACATTCTCTCTTCCACTTTCTTCCATAAGGTAAAAGAAAAAAAAGTCTGAGGTCATGTACCAACTGAGTCAAGAACTGCTTTTCTGCTGCTGTCAGACTTTTGAATGGACTTACCTTGCATTAAGTTGATCTTTCTCTACATGCTAGCTGTGACTGTACATTGTGCACTCACTCATTTCATTCTCTATGAATGGCATGCTTTGTATAGCGCGCAAGAAACAATACTTTTCGCTGTATGTTAATACATATGACAATAATAAATCAATCAATCAATCATTTAATAAAATCTGGAACTGAAAACTGGTCTCAGTAATAATGACCATGAGACTATCATCGATTGCCATAAAAACCAAACTGGAGAGGAAATCAGTCTTCTTTACTCGATCTGGCCTACATGTTAGTCCAGATCCATGGCAATGTGATTGACTCTTATTTAGCTTCTAAAATAGCCTAGCAAGCCATTCAGTTCAAGGATAATTAGGGATGGGCAGGCATGCGTATCATCTACAAGACATAGGAACTCAGCAAGTTTCCTTAGGCAGCACCTTCCAAACCCATGACCACTATTATCTAGAAGGACAAGAGTAACGGATAGCGGGAAAAACCACCTGGAAGTCTTCCTCCAAGTCACTGACTATCCTGACTAGTAAATATGTATAGACATTCATTCCCGATCATTGAAGCAAAATCCTGGAACTCCCTTTGCAACAGCACTGTGGGTGTACCTACACCTCAGGGACTGCATTGGCTCAAGAAGGCAGCTCACCACCACCTTATCGAGGGATGAGCCATAGATGCCGGCCTAGCCAGTGGCGCCTACACCCGTAAATTAATTTTTAAAAAGCTGACCAATTTGTCCTGCTCCCCAGTGTAGAGGAGACTGCATCATGAGTAGCGATTCCAGTTAGAAAGGCATCTAAGCAATGTTCTTATTCACTGGAAATTTGTCCCATTCTCATAGAAGAAAACTTAAGCAAGGAGGAAGAAGAGCTAAAAGGGGTCATGAAAAAGCTTTGGCCAGCAGGATTAAAGAAAATCCCAAGGCTTTTCAAACATATATAAAGAGCAAGAGGGTAGCCAGGGAGAGGTTTGTCCCACTCAGGGACAAGGGAGGGAATCTATGTGAGGAGCCAGAAGAAATGAGCGAGGTATTAAATGAATACTTTGCATCAGTATTCACCAAAGAGAATGACTTGGTGGATGATGAGTCTGGGAAAGAATATGTAGATAGTTTGAGTCATGTTGAGATCAAAAAGGAGGAGGTATTAGGGTTCTTGAGAAACATCAAGATAGACAAGTCACCAAGGCCTCTTGGGATATACCTCACAATACTGAGAGAGGCAAGAGAGGAAATTGCTAGGGCCTTGAGAGGAATCTTTGTATCCTCACTGGCTATAGGAAAGGTCCCAGAGGATTGGAAAGTAGCCAATGTTGTTCCTTTGTTAAAGAAGGGTAATTACAGGTGGTGATTACATCAGTGGTTTATTGGGGAGGATTATTCAAGACAGGATTTACTCCCTTTTGGAAATAAGGGATGTATTAGTGAGAGGTAACATGGTTTTATGAAGGGGAGGAACTTGATTGGGTTTTAGTTAAGTCAGGCAACATAGTCAGTGCAGGCTTCGAGGGTCGAAGAGCCTGTTCCTGTGCTGTAATTTTCTTTGTTCTTTGTTGTCATTTTAAATCACCATGAGCATTCCTACCTCTCTGCCCTCGGTCTGGATGTATGTTGCTAGATTTGCTGTGTATTTCCAGCATTTTCTGTTAATAATTTCACATTTCCAGCATATCCACGATATTTTATTCCTAATTCAGCCAGTTCTAGAGGCCTAGTCACGATTTAGGAAACAGATCTGGCTTAAGCATGATCAGTGATGCAATGATGCTGCCATGACACAGTGGTTAGCACAACTGCTTCACAGTGCCAGAGATCCGGGTTCAATTCCCAGCTTGGGCCACTGTCTGTGCGGGGTCTGCACATTCTCCCCATGTCTGCGTGGGTTCCCTCCAGGTGATCCTGTTTCATCCCATAGAATGAAAGACGTGCTGGTTGGGTGCATTGTCCATGTTAAATTCTCCCTCTGTGTAGCCGAACAGGTGTCTGAGTGTGGCAACTCGGGGATTTTCACAGTAACTTCATTGCAGTGTTAGTGTAAGCCTACTTGCGACGCTGATAAATAAACTTATTAACTTATTTCCGATGGCAAACTTGGGTAAACAGCAGACAAGACCATTCACTTCGATAATACTGCCTTTAAAATACCACGACAAGTCAGTAAAGCCCATATTACATTTGGTACATGTGCCATAACTGGTTGTTTTTTTATTACAGATGCTTGTCATTACACACCATAAATATAAGGTAGTCATTAATAAATATAACAAAGAATTCAGGAGGAACCTCTGTTCTGCACCCACAGAGCACATCCAGCATTTTCTGATTTTATTACCGCTTTATAACTTTTTCTCTTTATTATATTGCCCTTTTGAGATATTGACTGCAAAATTGGGTGTCTCAAATTTAATTTGAAGTGGACCTTCAACTTTCTTCTAGTTCAGAGAAAGCTTTCACATTGAGGAGAAGAGATATCCCTCCCAGCATTTGTTGGGCATTTTAAGCTTCTATCTAGGCGACTGAATGCTCCGACTTGACATCCAATTATTCACTTCAGATAGGGCAGATCCAAACAACTTTTATCAGCAAATGCATCTTGTCAGCAAAGCTTGAAGGATTAGAAACTTCCCACGAGTGCCAGAAACTGCAGGCATCTTTGCAGCCGATGGTGGCATATTTTAGGTTGAAAAACCCTAACGATGATGTGGTTGATTGGGCCTGAGTGCTATGTGCTTACCAAACTAGTTAAGTTTCTAACTGTTTGTACATCAGTGCTACCCACAGCAGAATACTTATTTTTTTATTAAATTTGCTTGCTCTGTGCAATTACCTCATTTTCTAAATGTGCAAGTAAATATTAAGACACTATTTTTATAGCGTTTTCTCTTCAACGGATTTCCAACCATGAAAAAAAAAGCGCCCCGTGCACAATATGTTGCACTCAGACTGCAGAGTGCTGCCACTGATAGGATGGGTCTGACAGCCAATGACATAATGTACTAAAAGGAGGCAATGATGTAATGGTAATGTGAAAAGAGGCGTTCTCCAAGCTAGGCTGCAGCAGAGAAAATATTCTGCTTGCTCTGGAAATAGGTTATGCACAAAATGAAAAAAAAAATCAACTTCATTAATCAGCCTTGATTTTACCTTGAGTGGGGGGAGTTTTCTCCTTCATAAGCAAAGCATTGAAATAGAAGTTTTTTTTAACTTGTAATTAGTAGCTGCATTCTACATGTCGAGCTTTAGGCGTCTGAATCAGATCTCAAGTTTGGTAAATTCCGCCCCCCTCCTCCAACCCTGTCTCCTGACTTTTCTTAATCTAAGATCTTCCTGCCAAGGAATGACTTCAGCTTTCTTCTCCCGCTGGCAGAAGGGTCATTAACCAGCGAGCACAGATTTAAGATAATTAGTGAAAGAATCAGGGGAGGGGGGGTGGGGTTGAGGTGAGGAGAATTTTTTTTATTGCTACGCAATGAGTTGTTGTGATCTGGAATGCACTGTCTGGAATGGTGCTGGGAACAGTATCTTTCAAAGGGAAGTGGATAAGTATATGAGGAAGAGGAGGAAGAGGAGGAATATTGCAGGGTGCTGGAGAGGAATGAGAAAGTGAAACAGGATGGAGAGTTCTTTCAAGAAGGCTGGCATGGGCTAGATGGGCTAAAGAGCCTCCTCCTGTGTTGCAAGCAATACCAGTACAGAACGTATTAATGGTGGCTACATCAATGGTTCACTTGCCTCTGAGTCACGAAGTTCTAGATTCAAGTTCCATTCCAGGACCTGACTGCAAACTTCAAGGCAGCCAACAGAATAGCACTGAAGGAGCACGACATTGTCAGAGGTGCTGTCTTTTCAATAATGATGCCTGTTTGGACTGATGTAAAAACTCCCTGAGGGTTACTTCGAACAAGAACAAGGGAATTATTCCTAATGTCCTGGCCAATATGACTGAAAGACTATATTCTGCATCCTTTACTTCTCCATATGTACTCTATGAACAGTATGTTTTATTTGTATAGTGCGCAGGAAACAACACTATTCACTGTATCCCAACACATGCTCAAGAACAGCTTCTTTCCTGCTGCCATCAGATGTTTGAATGGACCCAACTCATATTAAGTTGATCTTTCTCTATACCCCAGCTATGATTGTAACACTACATTCTGCACTCTCTCGTTTCCTTCTCTTTGAATGGTAGGCTTTGTCTGAATAGCGCTCAAGAAATAATACTTTTCACTGTTATATTAATATAAGTGACAATATTAAATCAAAGCAAAATGTGATATTAATAAATTAGATCAAAAGCAGATTGCTTGGTTATTTTCACATTTGCTACTTGTGGGGGTTAACAGTGTGTCAATAAGCTGCTGTGTTTCCCACATTACAGCACTGCTGACACCTCAAGCATTACTGGTTGCAAAGCACTTTGATGTGTCTAATGGGCAAGTCTGTCTTCCAAACGGCGTGAGATTTTCCATTTGAGTGCCGTGCCTACAGAAGTCAATGGAATCGCAAAACATTGCAGTGTTTTCTGAATACTGAGCACTGGGTGGATTTCCTCTGCTTTCCTGCATGATGTTTCTGGAATTTCTGGACCAATTCAGGACAAACCAAATTCCCCTCCTCTAGTCCCACCTCTATCATCACTGGCCAAACCTCTCCATTATATGCTAGCAAGCCTCACGGCACCATCTGGGTTCGACCATTGGTTTGGGTCACTGTCTGTGTGGAGTCTGCATGTTCTCCCTGTGTCTGCATGGGTTTTCTCCCAGTTCCCCTGTTCCTTCCCACAGTCTGAAAGATGTGCTGGTTAGGGATATTGGTCGAGCTAAATTCTCCCTCAGTAAACCCGAACTAGTGCCAGATTTTGGCGACTAAGGGATTTTCAAAGTAACTTCAAAGAGAACAAAGAAGAAAACAGTACGGGAAACAGGCTCTTCAGCTCAATGAGCCCGCGCTGCCACCTCGATGTTCCCACTTCTACCTGTGATCCCTGTCTATGTTTATAGATTTATGCATTGAAACCAAATTTGAGACAATTTAGGGAGAATTTGTTCTGCCAATCAGCCTAAGAGCACATCTTTGGGATCTGGGAGGAAACCGGAGCACCCGGAGAAAACCCACGCAAGCACGGGGAGAATGCGCAAACTCCCACAGACACAGGCCCAAATCCATGTATCTGCACAGCACAGCGATAGGCACTGAGCTGTCGTGTTGCCCTTCAAATGGTCTTCATTGCAGTGTTAATGTAAGCCTAGTTGTGACACTAATAAATAAACTTTAAATGAGATAAAGCAGTAGGAAACACCAGCCTCTCCCCTTTTAGAGCAAGCTAGGGTAAAAGCAAATGACCTTCCTTTGCTGAACTGTAATAAATTTACCTGACCTCAATCCAATCCACATGTCATCCAGTCTTCTAACCGCTGACTTTTTAGCGTTATTTGAGATGATGGATTTGATGCTGGACAGGATGGGAGAACCACAGGGTGCTCTTGCCATACCTTGGCCACTCCCTCAGGGTCGGTGGCACACTGGTTAGCACTGCTGCTTTACAGCTCCAGGGACCTGGGTTCGATTCCTGGCTTGGGTCACTATCTGCATGGAGTTGCACATTCTCCTGATGTCTGCGTAGGTTTCCTCCAGATGCTCCAGTTTCCTCCCACGGTTCAAAGATATGTGGATTAGGTTTATTGGCCATGCTAAAATTGCCCCTTCATGTTTTGACATATATAAGTTAGAAGAATTAGTGGGCAGGATATGGGGGTAGGCAGTGGGTGGGATTGTGGTCAGTGCAGACTTGATGGGTCAAATGGCCTCTTTCTGCACCATATGGATTCTATTCTATTCTTCATTCCCTGACCTTAATCCTAACTGATTCCTCAAGGGGACAAACTTTGATGAGTTTCTAAACTAGTCCTCCTTCCTGACAGAATAAACCTTAAGTATTACTGCTGATGGGCAGGAATCTGAAGGATTGCAAAATTCTTGTTAGTGCTTCAAACTATTAACTGCATATTTCAAATAAAGAGACTAGCTTCATCCTTTGTGCCGACAAATTTAACCTTCTGTGAAAGAAATTGGAGAGTGACTTTGAGTTTGGAGAAGAAATGGAAACATAAGCAATTATTTCCCAATTCTGAACACCAGGTAAATATTCTTTTACCTGTCAGAGAGGGTGAAGAATTGGGAGGGGGATTCCCAAGTTCTTTGGAGGCTGCAATTCCTGTTCTTCTATTTTTGGAGATTTCACTGAAGCATCATAAAGATCATGGTTTAATGCCAAAATAGAAATGTCATTCACAATTTCCAGAGCAGTTTGTGTACAATCCTGTTTTGAACAGGCACCAGGAATGTTCTTAAATCGATTTATGCCTTAACATTCTAGAAATACTCAGCAGACCAGGTAGAAACATAGAAACATGGAAACTAGAAGAAGCAATAGGCTATTCGACCCTTTGACCCTCCTCTGCATTTCAATTTGATCATGGCTGATCATCAACTTTAATATCCTGATTTTCCCTTTCCCCCATATTCCTTGATCCGTATAGCCCCAAGAGCTATAATAAAATCAGACAATATTTTGGCTTCAACTGCTTTCTGTGGTAGTGGATTTCATACATTCACCACCTCTAGGTGAAGAAATTTCTCCTCACCTCAGTTCCAAAGACATGATTATCTGTTAAGACTTGCATTCCAACCATTATCTTGCAATTGAGCTTGTGTCTATATATGCCCTGTTTGTGAACTCAACTCTCCACACATCTGATGAAGGAGAGGCACTCCAAAGGTTTGTGCTATCAAATAAACCTGGTGTTGTGAGACTACTTACTGTGCTTATCACAGTCCAATGCCGGCATCTCCACACTATGGCTACAATTGAACTGCTGGCTCAAAGTGGAAAGGATCTCCAAGAAGATTGCTCATAGTGAAACAGACATCAAGTTTCTACAAAGATGCAAGAAAGCAGATAAGATCCTGAAAGGACTACCGATCATGAACCCACTCAGGTCAACCTATAACACAGACTATGCTGAGAGACTTTGTCATTGTACGTCTCACACTTCTCAGCTACTTCATACACCAGCTCTATAGCAAACACCGCAACCTGGAAACCAAAATAGAGTCCATATTCTCAAATTGCACTTAGGATGTAGGCCAGCTATGAAACACTGCCAAGCAGACGAGACAACAGAAATACACCATCTACAAGAACACCAAGAACAGGAAACTTGAGAAACTTGGCATCATCACTAGCAGCAACCAACCTTCCCCATCACCACAGTAATAAACAGTACCACTGCAGGGAAGTCCATTGTCAACTTGTTGAACTGCACACTTCAACCAGATGAAATTGAACTTCTCAGCTGAGGGCTCAATTTCTGCCCCACCACCAAAATGGACCCCATCAGTCTTGCAGCGGACACAGAGGAATTCATCAGGCGAATAAGGCTGTGGGAGTTCTTCCACAAACCCCAAGAAGCCAACAGCAAACTCAATGAGACAACCAATGAACCGGAACAGCTGACAGAGAGATTTGCAGTGCAGCAACCGAAGAGGAAAAAGGAGATTTGGACCTCTTCGGAAAGCTGCTGCCCTTGAATCGATATGTACGCCCAAGCCATCGAGAGGTGTGTCAATGCCAGATTCATCAGCCACACTCACAAGGCAGCCCTGAATATCACCCAAACACAGCACAACGCCATCTGTGCTCTCAAGACCAACAGCAACATTGTCATCAAACCTGCAAACAACAGAATGGATTACTGCAAAGAAGTGTACCAACAAATGAACAACCAGGAACATGACAGGCAATTACCCACAGATCTGACAAAAGAACACATCTGTCAACTCAGCAAACTGATTAAGACCTTTGATCTGGACCTTCGAAACACCCTCTAAATTCTCATCCCATGTACTCCCCACATTGGAGATCACTACCTCCTCCCGAAGATACACACCCGGCTGTCCCATTGTATCAGGCAATGGGTCTTTGTGTGAGAACCTCTCTGACTATGTCAAAGACATTCTGAAACACATTGTACAAGGAACCCCTTGTTTCTGTCGCAACACTATGGACTTCCTACAGAAACTCAGCACAATGGAGCAGTTAAACCAGGAACACTCCTCATCACAATGGATATCTTCGACTCTACAGCAGCATCCCCCATGACTATGGCATCACTGCAACTACCTCAGTACTCAATGCCAGCAACTGCCAATCTCCAGATGCAATTCTACAACTCATTCACTTCATCATGGACAGCAATGTCTTCACTTTCAACAACCAGTTTTTCATCCAGACACACAGAACAGCCATAGGGACCAAATTCACACCTCATTATGCCAATATCTTCATGCACAGGTTCAAACAAGACCTCTTCGTCACACAGGACGTACAACTGATGCTATAAAGTAGACACATCGATGGTATTTTCTTCCTTTGGACTCATAGGGAACAATCACTGAAACAATTACATGATGACATCAACAAGTTCCATCCCACCATCAGACCCACCATAGATATTCTTCAGAATCAGTTGCATTCTTGGACACATGCATCTCCATCAAGGACAATCACCTCAGCATCTCACTGTACCGCAAGCCACAGATAACCTTACGATGTTCCATTTCTCCAGCTTCCATCCTAAACAAGCTATAGAAACCATCCCCTACGGACAAGCCCTCCATATATGCAGGAACTGCTCAGATGAGGAGGAATGCAACAGACACCTACAGATGCTGCAAGACGCCCTCATAAGAACAGGATATGGTGCTTGACTCATCAATCAACAGTTCTGATGTGTCACAGCAAAAATCTGCACTAACATCCTCAGAAGACAACCACAGGACAAAGTGGACAGAGTAACCTTCATCTTGCAGTGCTCCCCCAGAGCGGAGAAGCTACGACATCTTTGGAGTCTTCAACATGTCATTAATGAAGACGACTACCTTGCCAAAGCCTTCCCCACATCCTCTCTACTTGCCTTCAAACAACCATGCAACTTCAAGCAGACCACTGTCCGCAGCAAACTACTTAGCCTTCAGGAGAACAGTGACCACGGCATCACACAGCCCTGCCACTGCACCCTCTGCAAGACGTGCTGGATTATTGACACAGATGCTATCATTGCATGTAAGAAGACCATCCACCAGGTACACGGTACATATTCATTCAACTCAGCCAACATTGTCTACCTGGGTACACTGCAGGAAAAGATGTCCCGAGGCATGGTACATCAGGGACACCATGCAGATGCTACGACAACGGATGAATGAACATTGCTCAACAATCGCCAGGCAGAAGTATTCTCTTTCTGTTGAGGAGCACTTTACCAGTCAAGGGTACTCAACCTCCGATCTTTGGATAAGCATTCTCCAAGGCAGCCTTCAAGACACACAACAACGCAGAATTGCCGAGCAAAAACTGATAGCCAAGTTTCGCATACATGAGGATGGCCTCAACTGGGATCTTGGGTTCATTTCACACTATCTGAAACCCTCATGATTTGCCTGGGCTTGGAAAATTTCACTAATTGTTCTGGCTGGAGACAATTCACATCCCTTTAACCTGTGCTTAACCCTCTCTCCACTCACATTGTCTGTGAATGGAGAGAGTGTCCAGATCAGCAACAACCTGTTGTGGCCTTCCACGCTGATGCTATAGTTAAGAAAACCCACCAATTTACTTTCTCAGGAGGATAAGGAAATCCAGCATGTCTGCTACGACCCTCACCAACTTCTACAGATGCACCATACAAAGCATTCTTTCTGTTGTATCACAGCTTGCTATGGCTCCTGCTCTGCCTAAGATTGCCAAAAACTACAAAGGTTTGTGAACAAAGCCCAGTCCATCATACAAACCAGCCTCTCTTCCATTGACTCTGTCTACACGTCCCAATGCCTTGGAAAAACCATCAGTGTAATCAACGACCCCATGCACCCCTTCCACTTTCTTCTGTTGGGAAAAAGATGGTCTAGTTGGACCAATGAGCAGCGCAGGCTTGGAGGGCCAAAGGGCCTGTTTCCTGTGCTATATTGTTCTTGTTCAAAAATCTGTGGTCATGTAACAACTGATTCAAAAACAGCTTCTTCCCTTCTGTTATCAGACTTTTGAATAGACCTATCCCATATTAAGCTGACCTTTCTCTACACCCTAGCTATGACTGTAACACTACATTCTGCACGCTCCTTTCCTTCTCCCCTATGTACTCTATGAACGGTACATTTTATCTGTATAGCGTGCAAGAAACAATACTTTTTACTGTATACCAATACATATGACAACAATAAATCAAATCAAGTTCCACCCAGTCTCCAGGTCTTCCACCCCATGCGAATCATGCAAGACCGGCCCCACCTTCCTCCCAGCCCTCGATCAATGGATTACAATATTAATCATTTAGATAAGGTTATTTCAAAGTACTTCAAATAAGTTAACAAATGAAGTTGGCAAAGCCAAATGAATAATGGGAGGAAGCTTGATTTCAGCACAAGGAGAAGTGTTGGGAAAAATGATTACCTTTACACAAATTGGGTTGGATTTTAACTTAAGTTTATTTACCCATACTTGTAGTTAAATTTGCATGAGCTTTTCTCTTACCCATGTTCCTACCTGTCAGGAGAGAGAGTGAGAGAAAAGGAAGGTGGGGGAGAGGGAAAGTGGGAGAGAAGAAGGGTGGAAGAGTGAGAAGGTGGAAGAGATGGAGGTTGGGGAAGAGGGAGGGATTGCAAGGGAGGGGAGTTAAATTCAACCCCATTATTTATCCGTGGTCCTGTTTTGAAAAGATGGAAACAATGGGCGAAGCGGCAAGAGCGGAGAGATTGTGGCTCCGTGAGGTAATAGAGTATGCTGATGTAACCTCGGGGTGGGATGACGGGGGGGTAGTTGCGGTGCGTAATCTCAATCAGATGTGAGAAGACTGAGAAGTGCTGTGTTCATTAGTCACCAAACCCTTGAAGGAAATGGCAGGGAAGATAAAGCAAAATTAATTGAAAGTACATTTGATAAAAATGGTCGGAAAAATGCCTTTAGTAAAAGAATGCTAAATGTTTACAGCAATCGAGTTAGCTGGGGAAGAGGAATAAGGTATTGTTAAAATCACAGTTGGATACAGTATAGGCTGCATAGCTTCACTTGTCTCTGACTCATGTTATTTAACCACCTCGAACACACCTTTCTTTTGAATCTTGCCAACTACTAATTAGCTTTCATGCGTTCTCAGGCTGATTTTTAAGCTTCTTGACGGTGAAAGTAAATATTTCAGTTTTATTTTTATCTCTTTTAGTGTCCTTCTCCCAGGAAAGAGCGCTCTGTGTGCAATGTGTTATACCTGGGCTGCAAAGTGTGGCCGCAGATAGGATGACTCGCTCTGCGAATGACATAATGCACTAAAAGAGGATAATGATGTAATGCAAAAAAAAGAATCCCTTTTCCAAGTCAAGGCAGCAGTCTGTAAAATATTCTGCTCACTCAGAAGTAGGTTAGGCGCAAAAAAAAATAGCCTTAATTTGTCTTGGAGAATGATTTTGTTCAACAAATCTATTCAAATAGAAGAGAATTTGGTCAAATTATTATCAATGGGTTTCTGCATTCTAGAGCATTATGTGTTTAATT
This sequence comes from Sphyrna mokarran, assembly GCA_024679065.1. Classification (NCBI taxonomy): domain Eukaryota; kingdom Metazoa; phylum Chordata; class Chondrichthyes; order Carcharhiniformes; family Carcharhinidae; genus Sphyrna; species Sphyrna mokarran. The sequence goes on along the minus strand of JAGIQG010000006.1, from coordinate 29,729,653 downwards.
CCAGATTTAAATATTCTGAAGCTCAGAAGGAGATAAAATAAAATGATACCAGTGTTGGTGCAGTGGTTAGCACTGCTGCCTCACAGCTCCAAGATTCATTTCCGGCCTCGGGTCTCTGTCTGCATGGAGTTTGCATTTTCTCCTCGTGTCTGCGTGAATGTCCTCCAGATGCTCTGGTTTCTTCCCACAGTCCAAAGATATGCGGGTTAGATGCATGTTAAATTGATCCTAATGTCAGGGGTATTAATGGGGTAAATTATCAGAGTAGGGCCTGGATGGGATTGTGGTTGGTGCAGACTTGATGGGCTAAATGGTGTCCTCCTGTAATGTTGGGTTAGAATCACAGAATCATAGAAAGAGATCATTTGGTCCATTGAGTCTGTACCGACCACAATCCCACCAAGGTCCTACCCCCATATCCAGCCACTAATCCCTCTAACCTACGTATCTCAGGATACTAAAGGGCAATTTTAGCACGGCCAATCAACCTGACCCACACATTTTTGGATTGTGGGAGGAAACCGGAGCATCCAGAGAAAACCGGGCCACCTGGAGAAAACCTATGCAGACAAAGGAGAATATGCAAACTTCACACAAGCTAGGAATGGAACCGAGGTCCTTGGAGCTGTGAAGCAGCAGTGCTAACCACTGTGCTATTCTTCCACCCACAAGGGATATGAAGATTAGAGGAACTGAGATTGCCCCCACTTGGAGCAAAATACATGAAGAGAAGATTTAAAAGAGGTGTTTAAAATTATAAGAAAGAGATTTATATTCATATACTGTTCTTCATGGTCACTGGAAGTCCAAAAGTGTTTTGCAGCCAATGAGTACTTTCTTGAAGTGTTGGCATCGTTTCATCATTGATTCCCGATGGCGCAGAAGAGGCCATTTGGCCCATTGGGTCTACATCGAATATCTGACAGGACATCTCACCCAGGCTCATCTTCCTGTTCTATCCCTGTAACTACACATATTTACCCCACTAATTCCCTAACGTACACATCTTTCGACACTAAGGAACAATTCTAGATGATGGCCCAGTGGTATTGTCGCTAGACTATTAATCCGGGAACTCAGCTAATTTTCTGGGGCCCTGAGTTCTTGTCATGACAGATGGTAGAATTTGAATTCAGTGAAAAAAAATCTGGAATGAGAATTTACTGATGACCATGAAACCATTGTCAATCATCAGAAAACCCCACCTGGTTCTCTAATATCCTTTAGGGAAAGAAATCTGCTGTTGTTACCCGGTCTGGCCTTCATGTGATTTCAGAGCCTCAGCAATGGACCGATGTCCCACAAGTGAATTAAAAAAAAATTATCATGGCCAATTTACTTAACCTGCACGTCTTTGGATTGTGGGAGGAAACCAGAGCACCAGAGGAAATCTACACAGACACAGGGACAGCGTGTAGACTCCACACAACCAGTCACCCAAACCCAGAATTGAGTCCAGGTCCCTGGCACTGTGAAGTAGCAGTGCCACCATGCTGCCCCATCTAATGTAGGGAATGTGACAGCCAGTTTGCACCCTGCAAACAGCAATTCCCTATGTTTTGTGATGTTAATAGAAGGGGCAGATGTTAGCCTCTTGGAAGATTGTGTTCAGTCTCGTTTCTGGCGAGATTAAACTCAGAGCCACTATTTGGTTCTGGTGTGCAGCTTCTGTGAGAAATCCCAGCCCACAGTTGCTAATATCCTCAGTGTCAGCTGTAGCTCAGTTGGTGCTGCCCCTCCCTCACAGTCAGAGGGCTGTGGGTTTAGACCCCCACATGTAGAATGTGGCATCCAGACTGACATTCCAGGCAGCCTTTTGTTTGAGATGTTTACTCTGGCTGCCCTCCCAAGTGGAAATAGAAGATCTACTTTTAAGAACAGCAAGAGAGCTCTCAACTCCGCACCAAAATAACCGAAAAACACAGATTATCAGCTCATGAGCTCATTGCTGTTTTCCGGAGCTGGCTTCTTGCAAATTGGCTGCCACGTTCTTGGATTAGAACAGCAAATGCAGTTCCAAAAATGCCTGGTTATAATAAATTAAGAATACATTAGTTGGGGCATCCTGAGGTTGTGAAAGGAAATACTTTCTTGTTTTCACGGATTGACTTTTCAAAGCATAATAGACCTCTGGATTCTTGTGCATATGGAAGCATAGAGTCCCTCCAGTGCTATTTGGCCTATTAAACCTGCATTGTCAACAATCCTACTCAGGCCCTATCCCCGTAACTCATGCATTTACCCTACTAATCCCCCTGACACCAAGGGGCAAGTTAGCATAGCCAATCAATCTAACCTGCACATCTTTGGAGGGTGGGAGGAAACTGAAACACCCGGAGGAAACCAACGCAGTCGTGGGAAGAACGCGCAAACTCCACATAGACAGTGACCAAAGCTGGGAATCGAACGCAGGTCACTGGCGCTGTGAGGCAGCAGTGCTAACCACCGTGCCACTGTGCTGTTCAAAATGTGGTCATTTATTTTGTAAGTCCCAATGCTGCGCGCTGCCTCCCAAAGTGAGGTGAGTTAACTTTTGACCATAAGACCCTAAGGCATAGCAGCGGAAATAGGCCCCTCGCTCTATTGAATTCACTCTGCCATTCAATCATTCAATTAAGCCCTGATCCCCTTATTAATCAAGAACCTATCTACCTCTGTCTTAAAGACACTCAATGACCTGGCCTCCACAGCCTTCTGTGGCAAAGAACTCTGAAAACCACCACTCTCTTGGACTTTAACCTGGTATTGTGGGACTTCTTACTGTGCCTCCCCAGTCCAACACTGGCATCTTTGCCTCATACTTAAAGGACTTTAGTGAATAAGATAGGGTATTATAAGAATCAATCACCAATTTCACCATTACTGACCAGCTTTCAATTCCAATTATTTAATTAATTCTATTTAAGCTTCACCAGTTGCCTTGGTGGGATTTGAACCGTGTTTCCAGAGTTTTGGCCTGTGCCTCCAGTTCACTAGTCCAGTGACATTACCACAGTTACCGTTTCCGCTCAATGTGAGCATTTCAATTACCGAGGAGGTTGGAAGAGTAGACCTGATGGCACAAATGAAAGGTGTGAGAGCCTGACCAATCATTTTGCTGGAATGTTCTTTTACAACATGCTATTCTTGAAGCAGTCATTAAGTAGGGTGTTAAAGTTGGGCTGTTTGCCTGTAGCCTCTGATCTGAAGCTCCATCTTGGGGTGGCATTTTCTGGTCCCAAAGCGGCGGGTTCTCCCCATGGCGGATGTGATGAGCCATTCAACTCTTCATCAACTTCAATGGGATTGGGAGATCCCACTGGTGGGAGGGCCTGGAAAATCCCAGCCTAGGAGACCCTTTCATTTCATTTTTGGGTATCATTCCTTTCCCATCACTGTAAGAGGCAAAGGCCAGCAAAGGGTTTAAACACTTCTCTGCTTCGATTGAAGGGCTATAACTGGGTTCAGCTGGGACTATGGTATAAAATCACAGAATCCTACAGTGCAAAAGTGGGCCATTCAGCCCATCGATCACAACCCATCACAACCCACCTGGGTCCTATCCCCATAACTCTACGCATTTATTCTAGCTAATCTCCCTGACACTAAAGGGCATTTTAGCATGGCCAATCCACCCAACCCGCACATCTTTGGTCTGTGAGAGGAAACCAGAGCACCTGAGGAAACCCACGCAGATATGGGGTGAATGTGCAAATTCCACAGATAGTGACCCAAGCCAAGAATTGAACCCAGGTCCTTGGCGCTGTGAGGCAGCAGTGCTAACACTGTGCCGCCCTAATTGATAGTTGGGAGCACACCAGGATAACTAGGATAGAAGGTTGAATCATCATGTGCAATCTCTTAAAAGATGCATTTCTGCTTCCTGTACAAAAACATTTGGTCAAATCTTTTGCTGGTGAAGAAATCAGGAAACTGTGAAGGGAGAACAGTTCCTTTGGCAGTCAGAAAACTGTAAATCAGGCTGACAGAAACACAACAAGATAGGCTTGACCACAATGGACACAGAAGAACATAAGAAATAGGAGCAGGAGTCGGCCATCTAGCCCCTCGAGCCTGCCCCGCCATTCAATAAGATCATGGCTGATCTGAAGTGGATCAGTTCCACTTTCCCTCCTGCTCTCCATAACCCTTAATTCCATTGTCTATCAGAAACCTATCTACCCGTGACTTAAACATATTCAACGAGGTAGCCTCCACCACTTCAATGGGCAGAGAATTCCAGAGATTTGCCACCGCTGAGAGAAGTTCCTCCTGTTCTAAACTGCCCTCCCCCCTTATTTTGAGGCTGTGCCCTGTAGTTCTAGTTTCCTTTGTAAGCGAAAAGAATCTCTCTACCTCTATCCTATCATTATCTTATATGTCTCTATAACATCACCCCTTGGCCTTTTAAACTCCAACGAGTACAGGCCCAATCTACTGAATCTCTCCCCATAGCCAACCTCCTCATCTCCGATATCAACCCTCTACTGAAAAGGCATTAAATTGGGCTGTGAGGAAGAGATAGCAGAATGGGTTGGCTAAGGTCAAGCGTCAGATCAAGCCCAAGATCAGGTGCAATGCCATTCCTTGTCACATTGGATCTTGTTTTTCTCTCTTGGGGACCATGAATTGGATTCAGTTGGAATTGGCTTTTGGTGCAAGGAAGGAGATGGATTAAGGCCTTGCTCTGTCCCACACTGCGCCTTGGCTTTATAACTTGAAGACTGGCGTAAAAATTTTACAAAATGAAGCGACAGACCAGTCAATGAACTTTCCACTGTTGGGAATTTCTCCACAATGTGGAAAACAATTCAATGTCTCGGTGAAGTTTGTCGAAATGAGATAGTCTGTTGATATTATCTTTTTGTAGTATTCTGCTGTTAGGAGCAACCACATACACTTTCAACTTATAGTTGTGAAGAAGATTCATATTCAGCACAATGTGTTAACTCGGTTCCTCTCTCCACAGATGCTGCCAGGCCTGCTGAATTTATCCAGCATTTTCCGCTTTGGTTTCTTTTCAACTCACCCCCAACTTCCATCCTCAGGTGGAATGTTTCTTTAAGGTTTTAAAGTAAATTTTATTTATTAGTCACATGTAAGGCTTACTTTAACACTGCAATAAAGTTACTGTGAAATTCCACTAGTCGCTACACTCCGGCACCTGTTTAGGTCAAAGCACCTAATTAGCATGTCTTTCAGATTGTGAGAGAAAACCCAGAACATCCAGAGGAAACCCATGCAGACATTGGGAAAATGTGCAGACTCTGCACAGACAGTGACCCAAGCCGGGAATTGAACTTGGATCTCTGGCGCTGTGAGACAGCAGTGCTAACTATTGTGCCACAGTGCTGCCCATAGCTTCATTGCTTTAGCTTCATGGATGCCTTCATTCTCTCTAACATCAGCACAAGATTGCCCATATGAATGGATTTCATACATTTAATACTCTCAGTTATGATATGCAGGACTCCACCGAGGCCTGTACGCATGCTGCATGTTCTGTGTGTTACTTACAGAAGTTAGTTTGCTAAGCAATTCACTGAACTCTTGAATGCAGGTAAGGGAAACACATTACTGGAGGGACTCTGAGCTTTCACAAGTTCCAATACAGCCTGGATATTGTGGGTCATCACTTGCAAAGTGGATTTGAAGTGGGAAACACTGATGATCAACCAGCTTGGGGCTGTTCCTGCAGCAATATCTGCTCTCATTCAAACTCTCATACACTCAGACACTTCAGCAAAGGGCAACCTATCTACCAGACAGTGAAATGTCACGGTAGCGTTGGCTACTAAAATATGAAGGGATCATAGAATCCTACCGTGAAGAAGGAAGCCACTCAGCCCATCATGTCTACATTGACCACAATCCCATCCAGGCTCTATATCCATAACCTAATACATTTACCCTAACTAGCTCCCTGATACTAAGGGATAATTTAGCATGGCCACTCCACCTAACCTGCACTTCTTTGGACTGTGGGGGAAACCGAGCACTCACAGGAAATCCAGGCAGATATGGGGAGAATGTGCAAACTCTACACAAACAGTGACCCAAGTCAGGAATCAAACCTGGATTTTTGGCGCTGTGAGGCAACAGTGCTAACCGCTGTACCACCATGCTGCCCCAAAATATTAAACTGAGGCACTGATTTTCCTCTCGGGTGAATGTAGAAGTCCTATTTACAAAAATAACAGGAGGGTTCTCAACTCTCAACAATATCATGAAAAGCAATCTCAGATTATGTGGTCCTTATCTCTGGGGCTTTGCTGAGTTTCCTGATCAGTGCAGTAACTACCATTAAAAAAGGACTTCACTAGCTACAACTACCTTGGACATGTCCTGAGCTTGTGAAAGGTGCTGTATCAATGCAAGACTTGCTTCACCTGCCCTGACAACACCGATAAGTTGACAAGTATCCCCATCCGCAGAAAACTCCTTATGAATTATTCAGATCTCAAGGGTATAAAATAACACACAGATCCTCGTGGCATTGTTACTTATTAATGATAATTAAGGAGACCTTCATCGTGCTTGGAGGCAAGATATACATGTTAAAAATCACTCGCGGTTTGACAATTCACAGAGACTGGGATGTACACCTTTCTTGGGAAAAGAAAGAGATTTTTCAACTGAGTCTGGAGACGCGGCCCTCGCACGAATTGTCCCACGCACATCTTCGTGTCTCTAAGTCTTTTTAACTTGTGACTCACTCTGGGTTGGAATAATCTCGGTGTGATTCATCACCTCGTGAAGAATACTTTCACACATAAATTAAGAGGGAGACAGCTTTGTATTTTTGTGCATCGTGCGTTTTCCATTCCCATCAGAAGGCAAATTGGAATTTATATAGCTTCAATACTCAAACTTGTGTCCAATACATCCTGCCTCCTGTTGATCACTCAGGAAGTAATGAAGGAATTCCTGTCCTGGCCAAAGAATTACTTTGTGGTGATTGTTCCTTTAAAGACAACACAACAGAAGAGAGTCATCTGTCTTGAGGCACCAATTGGGACCAAGAATGGCTAATCACCCCAGGCGTTGGAGCAGTCTCTCTTGGGCAGAAGACATTTAGAAGACATGTAGGGACTGGGGCAGCTGTGGGAATGCTCCAGGGCAATCGGGGGGTCTGCCATCCTCTGTACAGTTTTGTCTGATTAATAAATACCTCTTGTGTTTCTGAGAAGTCTGTAATGGTGCATCATTACACAGTTAAAAATAGTGAAATTAAGAATAAGGTTGAATGAAATATTAGTCATTAAACAGCTCGAGATGATTTTCTAAAGCAATTTTGGACTGTTTTTGGACATCGCCGCATCCAGATAAAAAAATGGTGAGCACTCTGTTTCCCATAGTGTCATTAATTAGGCGTTAGCAAAATAATACAGAGCAGTTAGGTACAGGGCTATAATGAGTTCATTTTATAAATTGGATGCCTCCACTTTTTTACACCTGATACTAAGTTGGGAACTACAGTAAATTACGCAGATGGGATCAGGAATTTACAAAGAGATATAGACAGATTATTGTAGACTGTGGAGTATAAGTTGACCCCAACTTTCCAGCCACAAGAGTCATATTTTAACTTACACCTATACTTGGTGTAAAGTCAACCCACCTCCGCCTCCCCGCTCTTACATCCATGATATGTTGTACTTGCATTAATGATCACCCTCTATTTTTTTGTCCCACAAATACATGTTTAACTTACTGGCACTAGGCATGAAGGGTTAAGTGGGCAATAAGGACTGTGTTGTAAAGCAATGCGGCAGTTTAAGACATGGCCACATTATGCATTGGAAGCTAATGACCTTTCCAAAAGACAGCTACTCACACTGTCAGTTCACCTGTTTAAATGTGTGTAAGTCGATGCCCAGTCTTGGAGGGATTTTTCGAGGCTTCAATGGTTGAGTTATCACCAACATTTAAAATTGATATATTAGTGCCACAAGTAGGCTTACATTAACACTGCAATGAATTTACTGTGATAATCCCATATTCGCCACACTCTGACATCTGTTCGGGCACACTGAGGGACAATTTAGCATGGCCAATGCACCTGACCAGCATGTCTTTTGGATTGTGAGAGAAAACATAGAACATAGAACATAGGACATTACAGCGCAGTACAGGCCCTTCGGCCCTCGATGTTGCACCGACCAGTGGACCCTCTAACCTAAACTATTCCAATATCATCCATATGCCTATCCACCGACCATTTGAATGCCCCCAAAGTAGGCGAGTCCACAACTGCTGCAGGCAGGGCATTCCACGCCCTCACTACCCTCTGTGTAAAGAACCTGCCTCTGACATCCGTCCTACAGGAGTACCCTGAGGAAACCCATGCAGACATGGGAGAATGTGCAGGCTTCACACTGACAGTGACCCAAATCAGGAATTGAACCTGGGTCCCTGGCGCTGTGAGACAGCAGTGCTAACCGCTGTCACCATGGGTGTCACCATGACACCCAACATTTGCATTAAGTGAGTGAGCAAAACTGTGGCAAATTGTGTTTGCTGTGAGGAAATACAGGGACATCCGCTTTGGATCAAAGAACAACAAATTTAGGAGCCGCAAATTTAGGAGCCGCAGCATCATGTTGCAGCTGTACAAAACTCTAGTGCGGCCGCACTTGGAGTATTGTGTGCAGTTCTGGTCGCCACATTATAAGAAAGATGTGGAGGCATTGGAGAGGGTACAGAGGAGTTTACCAGGATGTTGCCTGGTATGGAGGGCAGGTCCTATGAAGAGAGGTTGAAGGATTTGAGGTTGTTTTCGTTAGAAGGAGGCGGCTAAGGGGGGATCTTATTGAACATATAAGATAATTAGAGGTTTGGATAGGGTGGACAGTGATAGCCTTTTTCCTAGGATGGAAAGCTAGCACGAGGGGACACAACTTTAAATTAAGGGGTATGAGTTATAGGACGGATATCAGAGGTAGGTTCTTTACTCAAAGAGTGATTAGGGAGTGGAATGCCCTGCCTGCAGCTGTTGTAGATGCGCCAAGTTTGGTGGCGTTTAAGAGGTTAGTTGATAAGTATATGGATGAGAAGGGAATGGTTTAGTTAGAGGGGCATTGCTTTTTATTTTGGTCGGCACAACATCGAAGGCCGAAGGGCCTGTTCTGTGCTGTATTGTTCTATGTTCTATGTTCTATGTTCTAAATGGCGAGAAAATCAGAACTATAGAGAAGCAAAGAGATTCTGGTGTCATACTAACATACAAACATATGAATTAGGAGCAGGGATAGGCCATTCAGCCTCTTGAACCTGCTGTACTATCTAATGAGAACATGGCTGATCTGATTGTGTCCTCAACTCCTTTTACCTTCCTACCCTCTAGAACCTTTGACTCCTTTGTCAAACAAAAATTTCCTCTATTCAGCCTTAAAAATAGTCCACGGCCTTATCTCCTCAGCTATCTGGAGAGTGGAACTCCACAGACACGTCCATGTATGCAAATCACCAAAATGTGCTGAATAGATACAAAATTAAACCCAAAAGATTGTTCCAAATCTTCTGGGCAGGGTCGATGCTAGGCACATTGATGCTGCCTGCGAATACTTCTGCAACCCAACCCTTTTCCAATTTCTGAACCATATCTTCCCGTGTCATCTGAAGCATTGAAACAGCGATGCTAACCCTGGAGAAGATCGTTGGGCACATTGTATTCAGGGCAGTTTGTAAAGGTCCGAACCTTCCAGCAAGTGAATCATTTGTTAATGGGTGAGCGGGTGAGAGAGTGAAAAGGGTAGATTTGTGAGGTGGTTGAGGTGGGTAGGTAGATGAATTGGGTGGTTAGGGAGGTGAGTAGGTTTGTGAGGTGGCTGGGGGAGGTGGGTGAGTGGGTGAGGTGGGTTAGTGAGTAGGTTAAGGACTTGGGTAGGTGAATGAATTAGTGGTTAGGGAGGTGGGGGAGGTGGGTAGGTGAATAGATGGCTGAGTGAATGAAGTGAGTGAAGAGAGCAAGGTGGGTGAAGTGGATTTGGTAGGCGAGTGGGTTGTTGAATCAAGGGGGTAGTTGCATCGAGGGAATGGTCAGGGTTTAGTCAAGTGGTTGGCGGTAGTTAGGTCTGGTAGGTGGATCAGCAGAGCGGCGATAGATGAATCCACTCAGGGAAAGTGATGATTGGGGGATTCAGTTATGTTGCCCAATAACCATGAGTTAGGCCAGGTATTAAACTATCTAACATTTCCTGAGTAAGTATGCAGCTAAGCCCTGTACATCTGGCCCAAATCTCCACATTAGTTCAATGTTGAAGACATTCATAAAGGATCACAGGCAGCACAAACCTGTCCACTACTGGTTTATACCTCTCAGGCTATTTCTGCATATTTATCAGGATAGCCACAGACACACATCCCCCAACTCACTTCCTATCTCTGACATTCCAGAGACCTGAAGATCTGGACATTGGCCTCCTCAAGTAAGGTGAGGAAAACCATACTTCTGTTGCATGGAGCCTTTCTCAAACCTCCGTTGGAGTTCTGTGTTCAGCTTTGGACATCATACCCTAGGAATGATATGGAGCAGGTACATTGCAAATCACCAGAATTACACCAAGCTTAAAGGGTTATATTCTGAAGGCAGATTGCACAAACCTGGTTGTACTTGCTTGTGGTTATCTAATTGAAATTGTTTAAAATGACAAAAAAAGAATTCAATGGACTATTTAGGGAGAAACTATTTTACTTGGTGGGCAGAAGAAGGGAATCATATAATCCTCTAGTGCAGAAGGAATCTATTCGGCCCATTGACACTCTGACAGGGTATCTTACCCAGGCCCTATCCCTGTAACCCTATGTATTTACCCCACTTATCCCCCTAACCTAGATATCTTAAGACATTAATGGACAATTTAACATGGCCAATCCACCTAATCTGCTCTTCTTTGGAGTGTGGGAGGAAATAGGAGCACCTGGAGGAAACCCACACAGACACGGGGAGAATGTGTAAACTTCTCACATACAGTAACCCAAGCTGGGAATTGAACCTTGGCCCCTGGTGCTGTGAGGCAGCAATGCTAACCATTGTGCTACCATGTTGCCCTTAAATACTCTAAGAATTAAAGAGTGGCTATTCAAGAATGAGGTGGGTAGATGGGTGAATTGGAGACCAGGAGGCATTTCTCACACAAAAGACAGTAGAAGCCTAGACCCTTGCTGCCCCTGCTAAGCCAACCTTCCCACCCCACCTCACCCCCAACCTACTCCCAATCCCAAACCCTAGCCTCCCCAAAAGTTTGTGAATCAATTGAAATGTTGAAGATGGAGCTTGATGTTCTTTTGTCATAGGGAAGGGGATAGAGCGATTATGGAACAAAGATGCATAAATGGAATTGAAGTGCAGAACCGCCATGATCTGGTTGATTGGCAGAATGGCCTCAAAAGTCTGCAGGCCCTGTTTGAGTTCTTGTGTTCTCTGACTGGAAGATGTGCGGACCCAACAGTACGAGGCCTGAAAATTGATTGTAGGTAGAAAAACCTCTATTAGGATCATTTGTGGGATCATTTCAGATGGGAAACTTTGAGCCAAGTTTTACTGGATCTTTCAATCTGTCTTGTGAGACTATCCAAGCATTTGTATTTCAGAAATAATGGACTATGGGCTGCATTTTGGTAGTGCGGAAAAATAATTTGAAAGAAATTGATTATGCTATAAACACTTACACAAAGAGCAGGAAGCACTGAATTATCATCACATTATTAACCCCTTTGCCAGCATAAAAGTTTGAATGAAGTATCACCAGGAGTACAGTAATCTATACTGAAATTAAGGTTTGACCAATATTGCCTTGATTTAACCACTAATTCCCTTTCTTTGAGCAGTCAATGAAACCAAACAAATGAGGAAACAATTCTGTAAAAAAAACAATTAAACCAGTTCAGTGAGGCTTGTCCTTTAATTCTTTCGAAAATTCTGCTTTGGTCAATGAAAAGAAGAAAGTGTATGTCAGGTACAGGCAACTCAAGGAGTATAGGGGTGTAGGAATACAAAAAGGGGCAAAAAAGGGGGCAGATAAGGTAAAGGAGAATTCAAAGAGATTCTACAAGTATATTAAGGACAAATGAATAACTAGGGAGAGAATACGGCTCCTTGAAGATCAACTAGGTCATCTACATGTGGAGCCACAGGAGATGGGTGAGATCCTAAATGGATATTTCTCATCAGTATTTACTGTGGAGAAAGACATGGAACTGGGGAGCTTGGGGAAATAAATAGGAACGTATTGAAGGAAAGATTGACAGAAATGTTACCAGGACTGTAAGCTTTAAATTATAAGGAGAGGCTGGATAGGCTGGGACTTTTTTCCGTGCAGCCTAGGAAGATGAGGCTGACCTTATAAAACATGAGGGGCATAATGTAAGGTAAAAAGCTGAGGTCTTTTCTTCAGGTTAGTGGAGTCCAAAACTAGAGGGCATCGAAAAAAGGTGAGAAGGTCATCCATTTTGGTCGGAATAATAGCAAAATAGTCTATTACTTAAATGATAAAAAATTGCAGAGGGACCTGGATGTCCTTGTGTACGAATCTCAAGGAGCTGGTTTCAGGTGCAGCAGGTAGTTAAGAAGGCAAAAGGAATTTTGTCCTTCATTAGTAGAGGGATGGAGTTTAAAAACTGCGAGGTTGTGTTGCAGCTGTATAAGGTGCTGGTGAGGCCACACCTGGAATACTGTGTACAGTTTTGGTCTCCTTACTTGAGAAAGGATGTACTGGCACTGGAGGGGGTGCTGAAGAGATTCATTAGGTTGATTCTGGAGTTGAGAGGGTCGGCTTATGAGGAGAGACTGAGTAGACTGGGGCGATATTCATTTGAATTCAGAAGAATGAGGGGAGATCTGATAGAAACATATAGGATTATGAAAGGAATAGATAAGATAGAAGCAAGAAAGTTGTTTCTACTGGTAGATGAAACTAGAACTGGGGGCATAGCCTCAAAATAAGGGGGAGCAGATTTAAGACTGATTTGAAGAGGAACTTCCTTGCACAAAGGTATTTGAATCTGGAATTCCCTGATCAGTGAAGCAGTTGAGGCTACCTCATTGAATGTTTTTAAGGTAAGGATAGGTAAATTTTTGAACAGTAAAAGAGTTAAGGGTTATGGTGAGCAGGCAGATTGGTGGAGCTGAGTCCACAAAGAGATCAGCCATGATCTTATTGAATGGTCAAGCAGGCTCGAGGGGTTAAATGGCCCACTCCTGCTCCTAGTTCTTATATTCTTATGCTCTTATACAGAATGTGCAGCCAGAGGAGGTGATAGAGGCGGGTACAATTACAACATTTGGGCAGGTAAATGGATGGGAAAACTTTAGAGGGATTTGGGCCAAACATAGGCAAATGGGGCTAGTTCAATTTAGGAAACCTAGTACGCATGACAAGTAAGGCCGAAGGACCTGTTTCTGTGCTGTACATCTCCATGTCTCTCCATGGTTCTCTGTGACAACAAGGGCATAAAATAACAAAATAATTCCATTTACATCTTGTTGTATGTCTATGAAGTCACTCAGAATATATTTCATATTCAATTAATTTGGATGGCACGGTAACACAGTGATTAGCACTGCTGCCTCACAGCACCAGGGACCAGGGTTCGATTCCCAGCTTGGGTCACTGTCTGTCTGGAGTTTGCACATTCTTCCTGTGCCAGAGTGGGTTTCCTCCAGGCGCTTCAGTTTCCTCCCACAGTGTAAAAGGCATACCAATTAGATGCATTGGTCATACTAAATTCTCCCTCAGTGTACTCGAACAGGCACCGGCATGTGGCAACTTAGGGATTTTCACAGTAACTTCACTGCAGTGTTAATTTAAGCATACTTGTGACACTAATAAATAAATACTCTTGAATGCAGTGCCTGTTTTTACATGGTTCTAAATAGGTTAATGTCTGCATTGGGATAGAATATGGAGTCATGTCATATGAATGTGTCACAAGCCAATAATGGCATCTATCACTTATAGACTCCAATGAAATTGTGGTGAACAGTGGGGAGCAGTCAGAGCTCTCTCACTGTCCTTCTTTCCCATTGTGGGCTAGCTGTTGGTATTGTTAGAATGTTACATAAAATTAACGTTCCACATAGAACTTGAATAAAGCGTTTCTTGGTTAAAGCAATGGCAGGGTGGGGTGGAGTGGTGGGGGGAATGGGAGTGGTGGGGTGGGAGTGGTAGAAGGTGGGAGTGGTGGGGGGGATGGAGTGGTAGGGTGGGAGTGATAGAGGGCTGGAGTGGTGAGAGGGGTGGGAGTAGTAGGGTGGGAGTGATAGAGGGGTGGGAGTGGTGAGAGGGATGGAGTGGTAGAGTGAGAGTGATAGAGGGGGGGAGTGGTGGGGGGTGGGAGTGGTTGGGGGGATGGGAGTGGTAGAGTGAGAGTGATAGAGGGGTGGGAGTGGTTGGGGGGATGGGAGTGGTAGGGTGGGAGTGATAGAGGGGTGGGAATGGTGGAGGCGTGGGAGTGGTGGGGGGATGGGAGTGGTCTTGGTGGGGAATCAGAAAAGGGAGGTAAGTCAAAATCTGTGACAAAATATCTTCCCTTTGAGCCATTAAGTGCAAAGTAGTTTAACAGTGGATAAAGTTGATAAAACCAAGAAGTCACCTTCACAACTGATTGTGAGCAGTGAGTATATAGTGACTTCAACTTTACAAATAAAACAATATAAATGATAATGTTAGGAAACAAGTAGTTTTAAGTAATCTATATTTGTTCTTGTGGTATCAGAGATAAGGCATAGCTTTAGATAAATTTAGAATCACAGAAATCTTACAATACAGAAGGAAGCCATTTGGCCCCTTGATTCTGCAGAGAGTCTTCAAAAAAAAATCCCATTCAGACCATCTCCACTGCCTTGTCCCTGTAACCCCTGGCACTACACCTGGTTCTGCTGTAGAGCCGGGTCGGGCAAAAAGCAAGCAAGCAGTAGTAATAGGGGACTCGCTAGTTAGAAGCACAGACAGGCCTCGAGATTCCAAATTGGTGTGCCAGGGTCAAGGACAAGGATGAGCAGCCAGAAGTTGCTGTACACATTGGTACCAACAATATAGATAGGAAAAGGGATGAGATTCTGAAGTGTGAATGAAGAGAGTTAGACAGAAGGCCAAAATGGAGGACCTCGAAGGTAGTAACTTACGGACTACTACTGGTGTCACGTGTTAGTGAAAGTAGGAATAAGAAGATTAGGCAGATGAATGCGAGGCTTGAGAGCTGGTGCAGGGGGCAGGGATTTAGATTTTTGGATCATTGGGATCTTTCTGAGGAAGGGCTGATCTGTTCAAGAAGTGGAGATGCCAGTGTTGGACTGGGGTAAGCACAGTAAGAAGACAGTCAATACCCTGCTGTTGTAAGACTTCTTACTGTGTTCAAGAAGGACAGATTACACCTGAACTGGAGGGGGACTAACATCCTGGCGGGAAGATTTGCTAGAGCCACACAGGAGGGTTTCAACTATTTTGGCAGGAGGTTGGGACCCAAAGCAGTAGAGAGACAGACGAGAAGATTGAGGATAGCACAGAAGTTAAAGACAGCACTTTCAGTAATAAAGGCAGTGTCAGTAATCCTAGTACCAGACAGATCAGACCAGAGCAAAGCAGAGAGCAAGGGAAGTCCAGATTAAACTGCATTTATTTCAATGCAAGAGGCCTGAAGGGCAAGGCAGATGAACTCAGGGCATGGATGGATACTTGGGAATGGGATATTTTAGCAATTACTGAAACACGGATAAAGGAGGGACAGGACTGGCAGCTCAATGTTCCAGGGCACAGATGCTGTGGGAAAGATGGAACAGGAGGTAAGGGACGAGGGGGAGTTGCACTTTTGATTAGGGAAAACATCACTGAGAGATTGGCTACTGAATCTATATAGGTAGAACGGAGAAATAAATAAATAATAAAACTGAGAAACAATAAGAAATAAATGTGAAATGACTTTGGTAGGGTTGTACTATGGGCTCTCAAATAGTGAGCAGGAAATTGAGGAGCAAATATGTAAGGAGATTACAGATAGTTCCAAGAAAAATAGGATGATAATAGTATGGGATTTTAACTTTAACATTGACTGAGACAGCCATAGTATTAGAGAGTTGAGTGGAGGGAAATTTGTTGAGTGTATTCAGAAGGAATTTTTCATTCAGTATGTGGATGGCCCTGACTAGAGAGGGGGCAAAACTTGACCTCCTTTTGGGAAATAAGGAAAGGTCAGGTGACAGAAGTGTTAGTGAGGGATCGCTTTGGATCAGTGACCATAATTCTGTTAATTTGAAGATAACTATGGAGAATGATAGGTCTATCCCAAAAGTTAAAATTCTAAATTGGGGCAAAGCCAATTTTGATGGTATCAGGTAGGAACTTTCAAGGTTAATTGGGGGAGGCTGTGGGAAGGAAAAGGAAAATGATAAGCTTTCAAAGGCGTGTTAATCAGGGTTCAGGGTAAATATGTTCCTCTTAGAGTGAAGGGCAAGGCTGGTAAAGGTAGGGAACCGTGGATGATTTGGGATATTGAGGCTCAGGTCAAGAGAAAGAAGGAGGCACATGACATGCATCAGCAACTGGGATCAAGTGAATCTCTTGAAGAGTATAGAGAATGTAGGAGTAGAGTTAAGAGAAGGCACAGAGTTCCACAAGATTGTTTTGGCAGATAAGACAAAGGAGAAGAGCTTCTAAAAAGACATAAAGGACAAAAGAGTAACAAGGGAGAGAGTAGGGCCACTTAAGGATCAACAAGGTCATCTATGTGCAGATCCACAAGAGATGGGTGAGATCCTAAATGAATATTTCTCATCAGTATTTACTGTTGAGAAAAGCATGGATGTTACGGAACTTGGTGAAATAAATAGTGATGTCTTGAGGAGTGTACATATCACAGAGAAGGAGGTTCTGGAAGTCTTAAAGCACATCAAGGTTGATAGAACAAAGAAGAACAAAGAAAGAACAAAGAACAAAACAGCACGGGAAACGGGCCCTTCAGCCCAATGAGCCCGCGCTGCCACCCCGATGTTCCCACCTCTACCTGCGATCCCTGTCCATGTTGATAAATCCCTGGGACCTGATAAAGTGTCACCCAGGACATTGTGGGAGGCTAGGGAGGAAATTGCAGGTTCTTTAGCAGATATGTGAATCATCGATAGTCACAGATAAGGTGCCTGAAGATTGGAGAGTGGCAAATGTTGTGCCTTTGTTTGAAAAAGGGCTGCAGAGAAAAGCCTGGGAACGAGTCATAGAGAGTTATAGAAGGTTGTTTTTCAAACTAGAGGCCTGTGACCAGTAGTGTTCCTCAGGGATCAATGCTGGGTCCACTGTTATTTGTCACTTATACTAATGATTTAGATGAGAATATAAGAGGCATGGTTAGTAAGTTTGCAGATGACACCAAGATTGGTGGCATGGTGGACAGTGAAGAAGGTTATCTCGGATTGCAATGGGAGCTTGATCAATTGGGCTAGTAGGCTGACAAATGGCAGAAGGAGTTTAATTTAGATAAATGAGAGGTGATGCATTTTGGTTTGATGTGTTCTGTTGTAATGTTTTACCCTTAAAGACAGGTGCCATCTGGTCTGTGTCCAATGTCCAGTATGAGTGCTGTACTGTAGGCAGAATTCCAGATAACCCATTCTATCCTGTTAGAATAAAAAGCGGTTTGGTTTTATATGGCACTCTTACTGTGGGAAAACATCTAAAGCTGCTTCACAGATAAAAATGGATGCTGATCTAGAGGGTCAGATATGAGGAGGGGAGATTAAGCTTGGTCAATGACAAATTAAACTGAAAAATAAAATGCAGCTAGAAGTGTTTGTGGGTTCAGTGCTTACTTCCTTTTGGCGAGTGTGTTTGGTTTTGTTTCTCCTGGAACATGAGGTTATGCTACATCTAACCACTTCCCCAGTGGGAATCTAACTGTGATGGCTGGGTGTTATGTGTTAGGTTTCGCTGAAAGTGTGGTGGGATAGAGAAGACTCCGTATCTCCCTGTGCTGGGTCATGAGGGTGAATACGGAATTCCCAGTGCCATTTAAAAAGAAAGGTTTACAGCGTAGAAAGAGTGTTTGGCCTATCGGGTCCACGTTGGCTGAAAAAGAACTCTCCAGCCTAATCCCACCTTCCCCATCGTCACTTGTAACTCTGCAGGCTCCGGCACCCCAGGTACATATCCATGTGCTCTTCAATTGCAACGCGAGTTTCTGCCTCTAGCACCAACTGTGCTCCAGACCCTCGCCAGCATCTGGGTGAAAATGAATATTCCTCAACCAACCCCACCCTCCCCACACAAAAATCCTTCTACTAGTTACTTCAAATCAATGGCCCCTGACCTTGGCCTGTCTGTTAACAGAAATAGCTCTGTCATGGCTGCCGGATGCTTCATGTATTTTGGCACACTCCAAAAAGGAAATATTGATGCTTAGATGTGACCTTACATTTGTTTTCCATGTCATTTCTCTCCCCCAGGAAGGTTTATTACTTTTCTTGTGGTTCTCCCATTTCTTGGGCATTGCTCTGCTGTAAATTTCCTCTGCTTTTTTACAGATGGTCAATGTTTTCAGATGACAATGAGTTTTAAAATGGCCTCTTTCTCTGCACTCCTTGCTCTCTCTCCCACCTGCCCCCCACTGGCAAGGCATTCCTCTTGTTTGTGTGACTTGTATCTGCCACACTGGAGACATTCCAAAAGGATGGTTGGCAGCCTTAGACTTTGGTGCTCTTTCTGCTTTATGGTCTATGAATGGAATGGTCTTGTTCGATCTTCCCGGTGGGACCTCTTCTTCACCATGAATGCGCCCCCGATTCTGTTTTCTAAGCTCCATTTGTCTCGCAACCTGCACAGCATTAAATCCTCCCTTGTCTGTAAGAGATCGGATAATGCTGAACCTAATACCCCTACATCAATCTTGTCATCAATCAGCTTGTCTTTTCAAGCTCTATAAGTGCAGATTCTTGCACCAACAGAGATCATTGATAAATTAATCCACACTTACACCTGACCTTTGATTTCTTCTGTTAAATGTAACCCTCTAAATTATTAAGTTCTAATGGTCATTGGAATAAAAGTTGACAGCCTTCATGACATCTTCAGAAGAAGCTAAAATCGCATCAAACCCACCTCTGCGTTGCTATCTTATCAATAATGATAGTTCCTACCGCATGACGTAGGATATTGACCTGCTGTTTCTGATCTTTATAATGTAATCGTAAAGCACTTACTGCACTTTTAAACCTATTTTTTCCAGTTGTCCCACTTTGTGGGCTTTCCTCACTTTGAAAGGTTTCTAGGAGTGGTAGGGTGGATTCCAACCGTTGACTGCGCCCCAAATGTTTCCTGCATTTCACCTTGTTTCTCTACTGCTGCTCACTCGTTCCAGCCTGTGCTCACTGTTGTCCGATTTCCAGGTCTGTATCACAGCCTGGTTTCACAATGTTGGAAGATCCTACTGTGATATCACCAACTTTCTGCCCTCCTGTGGGATTCTACCCCCTTGCTGACCATTGATCATGCTGCTGGAGAGGGACATGGAAGGGTTCCCTCCAAGAAGTCACCTTATTAAGATCGATGAATGTTACATAATGAGAACAGTCTTAAATGGTCATTTCTCTGATCTCCAGTCTTTGGGGCCATTATTGTGCACGATTTGGTGCAAGGCCTCTTCTGTGCCGGCTACAAAGTGCCCTGAAATATAAATCGAGCATGTTTTCAAAGGTCAGTGCTGGTGCAACTGAAAAAAAGTCATCAGTAACCTCAAGTGCCTTGATGCTTGACAAGTCTGAAAATAGGTCACTCTTATCTCCTTTGCTAAAATGTGCTCCAAAGAGCAGATTGTTAATAATAGTTGGAAATATTTCCTGTGGTTTGTGACTCACGTTCTTTGTGGCAGCATCGAGTGAGCCAATGAGAGAAAGAACACCCACGAAGCAGTTGCTTTTATTTGACAATGTTGCAGACAGCTGGAATGAAAGTGTGCTTGTCTATGATGTAGGTTTGAAGCAATGTTAATAATGTTCCAAGAATTGCTCATCAAGATTATACATATACAAAGATATTATACACATATATAATATATTTGTATTAAATGCTTGCTGAGTGGAAAGATAGGATGATCTGGAACCCTGAGAGGCATGGTCATAATCACAAGGCTATGTATGTTAACAACGACAGGAAAAGGCAAGTGTTGTTAACATACATATTTGCACTCGTCTCAAATCCGGCAAATCCTGCCCAAGGTCAATGGACCGTTGCATGATCCGTGCACCGCCCGCTAAAATCCCTGGAGTAAATGGAATGGGAAAACTCTCTCCATTGAATCTGACCCCATGTTTCTGGATCATGTCACAGGGAGATGTTTTGAAGGTTCAAAACCGGCAAAGGGTGAAATCTTGGGAAATACTGGGTCAACTGGCACCCAAAGAGCTTTATGAGAAGTTTGTAAAACAGATTTTGACACCAAACCATATAAGGTGATATTAGGGCAGATGGCCAGGAGCTCAATCGAACAGCTAGATTTTGAGCAGCATCTCAAAGGAAGAGAGAGGAAGAGAGGTAGAGAGTTTTAGCGAGGGAGTTTCTGATGCTAGGGCTTGGCCAGCTGAAAACATGGCTACAAATGTAGAGTGATTAATATTCGGTGTGTGCAAAAGGCCAGCAGTGGTTTTGTGGGTAGTGTTCCTGCTTCTGAGCCAGTGGTGGCTGTATCACAGTTTGATATGACAAAAGGTCACGAATGTAGCCCAATCCATCACGCAAACTAACCTCTCATCCATTGATTCTGTCTGACACTCCCTGCTGCCTCGGCAAAGCAGCCAGCATAATTAAAGACTCCTGCATCCTGGACATTCTCTCTTCCATCTTCTTCCATTGGGAAAAAGATACAAAAGTCTGAGGCAATGAACCAGTCGACTCAAGAACAACTTCTTCCCTGCTGCCAGCATTACATTCTGTATCCTCTCCTTTCCTTCTCTATGAACAGTATGCTTTGTCTGTACAACACAGAAGAAACAATACTTTTCATTGTATATTGATATATGTGACAATAATAAACCAACCAAATCAAATCAAAATCAAATCAGACCTGGATCCGAGCCTGTTCAAGGATTTAATAACCAAGGGAAGTGCAGTCATAACGTGGTCAGCACTTTGAGTGCGTCAATCTGCAAATCCTTCCAACACACCAATAGCGGATGGTAAGAGCAATAGAGATTCCTGGTCAGCCACACTTAATTCAGAGCAGTGCCCTCCTTAAGCTATGAGCATCTGGCAACAGACTGATGACCTGTTCCGGGAATGAGTTGCTGTGGGAGCAAATGAAAATCATGCCTTGTACACCACTAGGTGTGGGAAGAGCAGAAATAATTACAAAAGGCCAGAACAAGAGGAATGCAATTATTGTGAAGGATAATAGGTGTGAGGAGATTGCAGAAATAAGGAATGCCAAGGCCATGGAGGGTTTTGAGAATAAGGATGAGAACTATAACATTGAAAGTGCTTCACTGGGAGCCAATGTAGGTCAGCAAGTAGAGTGTAAATGGAGCTCAGTGAATGTTAGAACATGGGGTTTTTTCCTCTGGAGTGTAGGAGGCATACAGAGGTCTATAAAATAATGGGGGACATAGATCAGTTAGATACTCAACTAGAGTGTAGGAGGCATACAGAAGTCTATAAAATAATGGGGGACATAGATCAGTTAGATAGTCAACATCTTTTCCCAAAAGTAGGGGAGTCTAAGATTAGAAGATGAAAGGTTTAAGGTGAAAGAGACGAGATACAAAAAGGTCCAGGGGGCAATTTTTACACACAGAGAGTGGCGAGTGGCTGGAACACACTGCCAGAGGTAGTAGTAGAAGCAGGTACAATTTTATCTTTTAAAAAGCATTTAGATAGTTACATGGGTAAGATGGGCCAAATGTAGGCAATTGGAACTAGCTTAGTGGTTTTACAAAGAGGACGGCATGGCCAAGTTAGGCTAAAGGGCCTATTTCCATGCTGTAAACCTCTATGAGTCTATGGGCAGCAGGCTTTTTGGATGACCTCATGTTTATGGACAGTAAAATATTGAAGGCTGGTGCATTGCAATAGTCATATGTAGAGGGAACATGGGCATTAAGGAAGGTTTTAGCAGCAGATGAACTGAGGTAGGTGCAATCATCTGATTGTTACAGAGCTGTAGTGAAGGTGCAGACATATGGTTCAAAATTCATCTCTGATTCAAATATGACACCAAAACTGGGGACAATTTGGTTCAGCTTCAGGGAGCTCACAGGGGATAGGGATGAACTTGACAGCCAAAGAACAGAGAACACAGGAGAGGAGCCAAAGGCAATGGTTCCAGTCTTCCCAGTATTTAATTCCTGCTCATCCAGCAGTGGATATCGGACAAGCAGACTGATTGTTGCTACACTGTGTGAAGGTCCAGAGGTGATAAGTTTGAGCTGGGCTTCCTCAGCGTATATGTCGAAATTGATGCTGTGCTTTCTGATGGTGTCATCAAAGGCAGCATTAGATGAGAAATCAATCAGGACTGATTCTTGGGGGACACCGGAGGTAACTGGATGGGGGTGGGGTGGGAAGAGAAGCCAATTGCTATTGAATTTAGATGGATAAGAGAAGAATCAATGGAGAGCATGGGGAAATGTGAGGTACCAATCACATGAGAGGTGTTCCCATGATGGGATGAGTGGCCACCTCTTGTTGCTAAGACCATAGTGAAGAAGCAGTGGAAGGGGGTGGTGGACTGCGTAGGGAAGTTGTGGATGATTGGTGCATCATGGATACTGTCAACATGGTGGATAGAGCAGAAACTATCTACACAAGAAGTGAGAAAAAGATGGGTGCAACACCTGATGCCAAAGACAATCTTGGTGAAGAAATGAGATAAAGATAGGCTAATAGCTGGAAGCGATCAGGATAATACTGGGAACTTGGAGGACAGTGCAAGAGTAGCAAATGTGGGAAAAGAAGCAAGTACTGTAGAGGATGAGAGACTGACAAGAAAGTGCTCACAGTTAATCATGCTATTCAGGAAATAATGAAAGGTGTTAGAACTAGAGATGTAAAGTACAAATGCTAACGTGAAATGCTATATATAGATAAATTGTTGGTTAGACCACAGTTAAAATGATGTAGAAGAGTTTCCTTTCTGACGTGATTGGAAAATGGTGAGGTGCCAGGCTAAAAAGAGAGGAAAAGAGATGTTAGCAAGATAGCCCTGAAAGGGAACGGTAGACTGCCTTATTGCCATACTGCCATGTTGAAAGTACCAATAATCTCTGATGTAAATGCACTATTCATCTGTAACTTCTCTGTGAGTCTCAACTGGTGTTCCCACTCCTCCTGCCTCACTTTCCTCCCCAGTGTCTTAGAATCATAGAAACCTTCCAGTGCAAAAGGAGGCTATTCAGCTTATTGAGACTGCACTGACAACAATCCCACCAGCCCTATTCCCAACACCCTACATATTTATCCCACTAATCCCTCTAACTTATGCATCTTGGGACACTCAGGGGCAATTTTCCAATCTACCGAACTCACACATCTTTGGACTGTGGGAGGAAACCGGAATGCTCGGACAACACCCATGCAGACACGGATAGAATGTGCAAACTCCACACAGTCAATGACCGAAGCTGGGAATTGAACCTGGGTCCCTGGTGCTGTGAGGCAGCGGAGCTAACCACTGTGCCAACGTGCCTGTGCAGGGTACCCAAACTACATAGCTTAGAGAAGGCAGCGAAGCTCAACAGCTGGAGGTCCTCAAATCTGGCAGTCCTATCCCCCCTGCCGTAAACCTCTCAAATAATCGCATTTATGCCCTAGTTCCCCAACATGACTCTTATCCTGGATTCTGGGGGGGCCACTTATACAAACATGCACACTGGTGGGAACTCCGCATACCCAGGCAATGATGAGAATAGCGACTGAGCTTTTATGCTCATTAATTCTGAAATGCCTGTTTGGTTCCCACTTATTGTTTGCTGTTTGGGTGGGAAGAGGGATATGGCAGGAAAATGGAACAGAGGATTATCAGATTAGACCAGTCACGGTTGCATTGAATAGTATTCTCCGTGGCCATTTTTTTAAAATTCTTTTTTTTAATTATTCTCTGTGACCTTTTTTTTATGCATTTACAGGATGTAGGCTTTGCTAGCCAGCATTTATTGCCGATCCCTAACTACCTTCCATTTCAGAGAGCATTCGAGAATCAACGTCTTTGCTGTGGGTCTGGAGCCACATGTAGGCCAGACCATGTAAGGATGGCAGTTTTCTTCCTCTAAAGGACATTAGTGAACCACATGAGTTTTTATGACAATTGCCAATGGTTTCATAGTCATCACTGGACTTTTAATTCCAGACTTTTAGTGAGTTCAAATTTCATCGTCTGCTGAGGTGGAATTTGAAACCAGGTCCCCAGAGTATTACCCTGGGTCTCTGGATTACTAGTCCAGTGACAATGCCACTGTACCATTGCCTCCCTACTTCTGCTCCTATGTCGTGAGGGAAAAAAGTGTGTATGTTTTGTCTTTTAATATTGAGCACCATCATTAATTCCTGATATCCTTATTGTGATTCATTTTGTGTTTCTGCAGTATAGATGGTGTGACCTGCAGTTTTAACAGGAGCAGCATCACAAGCAGTGCATGTTGGGGAAATCAAGCATGCAACCTGTGATTTTCAATCCATTGCGATCAGAAAATTTGCAGTCTCCTCCAAAAGCCTGAATCATCCCTAAGTGCTTTCCAGTGACTAGTATGGGCTTGAAAAGTGGTCACTGCATAACAAACTGCTGTATAATTTCCAGGCTCTCTCTGACATGCATCCCACCTGCTTTTAACCCCATTCTTTCCTTAGTACGTTCTTATTGAATACCTGTATCTAATATCAACACTCTACACTCTTATTTGCACAACTCTGTTTTCATCTTCCACTGTTAAAAGCAAGGTATTTATAAGCATCTCTATCATTACTTTACTGTGAGGTATAAAGGCCTGTTATCTCTAAGTATAGCCATCATTCTTTAATTCATCTTTACCTCATAATGTGGTGCAAAGCATCTTTGCTACTTCCTTTTCTTGTTTTCTTCTATATTCCACCTTATCAGCAAATTCATGCAGATTAGGTCCGCTTTCAGCCACTGAACTAAATTCCATCCATTCCTTTATCTTCACGTCTCTTTTCGTTCCATATTTCGGAGAGATATTTTACAATTTCATAAAATATGTTTTGACTGGTTTTCACGAGCACTGATTCACTCTCAGGCATTTTACACTCTTGCACTGTCAAAGCCTGGAATTCTAATGGGTCAACAAGGATCTTACTTCCCCATTCAGAGAACCAGCAGGGATCCCCATCAGTCCTCTGGGGGGGACAGAGAAGGGTGAGTGCTGGGCTCCAATGGAACTGAGTTCTTTTTAGGCACTCAAATTACCATCGTCAGGTCTTCTTCACAACTGAGGCTCTTGGTGATGGAAGTTGTTTTTAATTTATTCATGGGACATGGGCGTTGCTGGTTGGCCAGGATTTATTGTCCATCCCTAATTGCCCTTGGAGGGCAATTGAGAGTCAACCACATTGCTGTAGACTGTAGTCACATGTTGGCCAGACAAGGTAAGGACGGCCCATTTTATTACCTAATGGACATTAATGAACCAGATGGATTTTTCTGACAATTGATAATGGTTTTGTGTAGATTCTTAATTCCAGATATTTTTTATTGAATTCAAATTCCATCATTTGCCATGGCAAGATTCGAATCCAGGTCCCCAGAACATTAGCTAAGTTTCTGGATTAACAGTCTAGTGATAATACCACTAGGCCATCGGCATCTCCAAGAAGTCCAGCCTGCCAAGAGCCATCAGCCAGTCAGAGACTGGTGGTTGTCCACGTGCCAGTGTCAGGTGGGTGAAGGTGGGATGGGGTGTGGGTGTTCTCAGGAGAAGGGAGGGAGGTCAAAGATAATGGCAGTGACTGGTTTTCAGCACCCATCACCCCTCATTTCTGACGCCAAGTTAAGGCACACAGTGCCCAAGGGCAAGGAACAAGCCACACACAGGATGTAAGTAACAGAACAAATACAAAGTGCCCCTTACAGTCACCAAGGCAACAATGTTTTCAAAATGGCCATCTGCAGCTCTTTAAGGGCAGGAACCTGACAGGGCTTCCTGATTCTGTCAATGTGGCTCTGCTGTTTCTCTCTCCATGCATTAGAAACCTCGTTAAAAGTAAGGACAGGAACCTGCCTCACAGCATTTATATCAGAGAGGGGGATGGCACAATAGCACAGTGGTTAGCTTGCAGCCTTGCAGCCCCAGGGACCTGGGTTCAATTCCTGGCTTGGGTCACTGTCTGTGACCCAAGTGTAAAAGAGTGTGAAGTCTGCACGTTCTCCCCATGTCTATGTGGGTTTCCTCCGGGTGCTCTGGTTTCCTCCCACAGTCCAAAGATGTGCAGGTTAGGTTGATTGGTCATGCTAAACTGCCAGTTAGTGTCCCAGGGTGTGTAGGTTAGAGGGATTAGCTGGGTAATCCCTTGGGGTGGAATTGTTGTTAGTGCAGACTTGATGGGCCAAATTGCCTCCTTCTGCACTGTCAAGTTTCATTGACACAACATGATTTTTTTTGAAAGTGAAATCCGGCGGATGCTAGAAACTGAACCAAGAACATAGAATGCTGGAAAAGCTCAGCAGGCCTAGTAGTGTCTGTACAAAGAGAGAACAGAGTTAATCTTTCCAGTCCATTAATTCCTGATCAGGATATTCTGCATGCCAGGGGCTAGAGATTGGCAATTTGTAAACTTTTGTTCAAAGCAATAAGAAAGGATAAGCCTTTGTCCGGTTAGTCTTATGTCACTAAAAGATTATGTAGAGATCATCCTTCTACTTGACTTTTCTGCCCAAGGGCAGGTCTGACCCATGAACAGAACGGGGATTGCTTTTGCACTTCAGGTATATAAATCATTTGAACACAGGGAAGTCAGTAATTCCTATCCCCATTCTGGAAGCTAGAATGCAGCTCCTACTTCAGTAGGTGGGATTTACAAAGATCAGTGCAAGGCAGAATGATGGACCACAGCATTGATAATCCATCCTTTACACTAGTACAGTTACAATATTTTAAAGCTTATTTATCAGTGTCACAAATAGGCTTCCATTAGCACTGAAATTAAGTTACTATAAAAATCCCCCAGTCGCCACACTCCGGTGCCTGTTTGGCCACACTGAGAGAGAATTTAGCTTGACCAATGCACCTAACCAATGCATCTTTCAGACTGTGGGAGGAAACCAGAGCACATGGAGGAAACCCATGCAGACACAGGGAGAACATGCAGACTCTGCATAGACAGTGACCCAAGGGAATCGAGCCTGGGTCCCACACCCTGTGAGGCAAAAATGCCACCATGCACCAAGATGGAGGAGAAAGGCACCAGGAAGTCCAACGAATGGCAGGGCTGGCATCTAAATCTCCAGATCACCACCCGAATTAAACAGCTCTTCCAGCAAACACCACATTCCGTGTGGGAGTGCCATTTTCAAGTTTTCATTTGGAATTTGAATGACTTTGTGTGAGAGTTTTTGTCATCTTTCCCAGAGGATATGCTAGACAAATAGACAAGGGAGTCAAGGCATGTCCTGGATTTGTTGCTATAACTTTAACAATAAGATTTTTTTGGTTTGTTGGATTCTTAAAGTCACACTGTCCTTTGGAATCTTCATTAATGCACTTCACACTGTGGCATCTTTAGGACATAATTTTCTTCGTAAACTTAAGTGATAAAGCAGATTAAGCTGCTGAATCACAATTAATTTGCAAACACAGTAAATGGACTGGAAAAGACCTTCTGACCCATCAAACCTGTCCTGCTTTAATGCGGTACAATGTGTAGTACATCAGCATTCTCTGTCCCATCACAAGTTATTGAGTGAGGTTTAAAAAATGGGGGAGAAAAGAAAAGCTTTGGGCACACTCAGGAAAAGCTCTAGGAAACTTTTCGACTCCAGAAGGTGTTTGGAACTCTCCTTCCGTGGAAATCTGTTGAGACAAGGTTAGTTGACCACTTAAAAAATCAAATTGATATATTTCTCTTGGGCAGATTTGTCAGTTACATACTCAAGGTGAATGAAGGGAATTAAACCTCAGATCAGATATGATCCAATTGAATAGTGGCTTGAATTTGATGGGCTGAATGGCCTCCTATTCCTATGTAACTCACCTACTTTTAATCACTCAAAATTGATGGACAACTAAACAACTAACCAGATGATGAGGCTCTATAATTATTCCATTCTCAATGAGGTGGGGGGGACACCAGCGCATCAGAAAACTGGGCTGGCAGACAGGAAACAAAGAGTAGGACTAAATGGGTCTTTCTTCAAATGGCACACAGTGGCGAATGGGATACCAGAGGATCCATGCTGGCACTCCAGCTATTGACAATGTAGATTCATGATTTCGATGAGGGAACTAAATGTAATATCTCTAAATTTGCAGATGAGAAATGAGGGAG
The DNA here is from genome assembly GCA_024679065.1 of Sphyrna mokarran. Lineage (NCBI taxonomy): Eukaryota > Metazoa > Chordata > Chondrichthyes > Carcharhiniformes > Carcharhinidae > Sphyrna > Sphyrna mokarran. The sequence continues at coordinate 29,701,205 of JAGIQG010000006.1, read as the reverse complement.
GGTGAACTGTGAGGAGGATGCAGAGATGTAGATATGGCCTATGTAGATAGGCCAACTAGAGGTGAGGCTACATTGGATTTGGTGCTGGGCAATGAGCCAGACCAGGTGTTAGGCTTGGAAGTTAGTGAACATTTTGGTGATAGTGACCACAATTCGGTTACGTTCACCTTAGTGATGGACAGGGATAGGCATGAAGCTGGGGGCTGTAGTTATAGCTGGGGGAAGGGTAATTATGAGGCCATCAGGAGAGAATTAGGGTGCGTAGATTGGACTAGGGAACTACAGGGACTGGGAACATCTGGAATGTGGTGCTTATTCAAGGAGCAGCTGCTGAGAGTCCTTGATAAGTATGTCCCTGTCAGGCAGGGAGGAAATGGACGAGTAAGAGAGCCTTGGTGTACGAAAAAAGTTGATTTGCTGGTTAAGAAGAAAAAGGAGGCTTATGTCAGGATGAGGCTTGAAGGCTCAGATAGTGCAATGGATAGCTATAGATTAGCCAGGAAGGAGGTAAAAAGTGAATTGAGGAGAGCTAAGAGGGGACACGAGAAGATGTTGGCTGATAGGATTAAGGAGAATCCTAAAGCTTTCTTTCGATATGTTAAGAATAGAAGATTGGTTAGGGCAAGATTAGGGCCAGTCATAGATAGCAGTGGGAAGTTGTGCGTGGAGCCTGAAGAGATTGGTGAGGCACTGAATAAATATTTCTCTTCGGTATTCACGCAGAGTGCTGGAAATGTAGCTGTGGAGAGCACTGAGGTACAGGGTTGCAAATTGGGGAGTATTGTAGTAGATAGGGAGGATGTGTTAGAAATTCTCGAGGGTTTGAAGTTGGATAAGTCCCCTGGGCCGGACGGGATTTACCCTAGGATTCTCTGGGAGGCAAGAGAGGAGATTGCAGAGCCTCTGGCTCTGATCTTCAGGTCCTCGTTGGTTACGGGTGTGGTTCCGGAGGACTGGAGGATAGCGAATGTGGTCCCATTGTTTAAGAAGGGGAAGAGAGACCTTCCTGGGAATTATAGGCCAGTGAGTCTTACTTCTGTTGTGGGCAAGGTATTGGAGAGAATTATTAGGGATAGGATTTATAGTTATTTAGAGAGAAATGAATTGATTGGGGATAGTCAGCATGGTTTCGTGAAGGGTAGGTCATGCCTTACTAACCTCATTGAGTTTTTTGAGAAAGTGACCAGAGAGGTGGATGGGGGTAAGGCGGTTGATGTAGTATATATGGACTTTAGTAAGGCTTTTGATAAGGTGGCCCATGGAAGACTTCTACAGAAAATGCAGATGTGTGGAATAGAGGGTGATTTAGCTAATTGGATTAGGAATTGGCTGGCAGATAGAAGACAGAGGGTGGTGGTTGATGGGAGATATTCATCGTGGAGTTCGGTGACGAGTGGTGTGCCTCAGGGGTCTGTTTTGGGGCCCCTGCTGTTTGTAATTTTTATAAATGATCTGGATGAGGGTATTGAGGGATGGATCAGTAAATTTGCAGATGATACTAAAGTTGGTGGAGTGGTAGATAGTGAAGAGGGGTGTTTTAGTTTACAGAGTGACTTGGACAAGTTGCAGAGCTGGGCCGAGAGGTGGCAAATGGAGTTTAATGTGGAAAAGTGTGAGGTAATGCACTTTGGCAGGAACAATAAATGTGTAGAGTATAGGGCTAATGGTAGGGCTCTTAATAGTGTTGAGGAACAGAAGGATCTTGGTGTATGTGTCAATAGATCCCTGAAAGTAGGCAGTCAAGTGGATAAAGTTGTTAAGAAGGCATATGGAGTCTTAGCTTTTATTGGTAGGGGGATTGAATTTAGGAGCCGCAGCATCATGTTGCAACTGTACAAAACTCTAGTGCGGCCGCACTTGGAGTATTGTGTGCAGTTCTGGTCCCCACATTATAAGAAAGATGTGGAGGCATTGGAGAGGGTACAGAGGAGGTTTACCAGGATGTTGCCTGGTATGGAGGGCAGGTCCTATGAAGAGAGGTTGAAGGATTTGAGGTTGTTTTCGTTAGAAAGGAGGCGGCTAAGAGGGGATCTTATTGAAACATATAAGATGATTAGAGGTTTAGATAGGGTGGACAGTGATAGCCTTTTTCCTAGGATGGAGAAAGCTAGCACGAGGGGACACAGCTTTAAATTAAGGGGTATGAGTTATAGGACGGATATCAGAGGTAGGTTCTTTACTCAAAGAGTGATTAGGGAGTGGAATGCCCTGCCTGCAGCTGTTGTAGATGCGCCAAGTTTGGTGGCGTTTAAGAGGTTAGTTGATAAGTATATGGATGAGAAGGGAATGGTTTAGTTAGGAGGGGCATTGCTTTTTATTTTGGTCGGCACAACATCGAAGGCCGAAGGGCCTGTTCTGTGCTGTATTGTTCTATGTTCTATGTTCTATGTTCTATGCTTCAGTGTGATTTGGACAAATTGACTGAGTGGGCGAATGCATGGCAGATGCAAAATAATTTGACTGCATGTCAGATTATCCACTTCGGTATCAAACACAGAAAGGTTGTTTATTATCTGATTAATTATTATTTGAGAGAGAGGAATGTGCAATGAGACCTGGGTGTCCTCATACACCACTCAATGAAGCTAAGCGTGCATGTGTGGCCGATAGTTTAGGCAAATGGTATGTTGGCCTTCATAGTGAAAGGATTCGAATACAGGAGCGTGGATGTCTTGATGTAATTAAACAGGGTCTTGGTGAGGTCACACTTAGAGTATTGTGTGCAGTTTTGGTCTCCTTATTTAAGAAAGGATGTCCTTGCTATCGAGAAAGTGTAGTGAAGATTTACCAGACCGATTCCTGGGATGGTGGTCTGAGGTTTGGATTCTTATTGCCGGAATTTGGACGAATGAGGGGGGAATCTCACAGAAACTTATAAAATTCTAACAGGATTAGACAGGATAGATGCAGGAAGGATGTTCCCAATGGCAAGGGAATCCAAAACCTGTAGTCAGAATCTAAGGATACAGGGTAAACATTTTAGGACTAAGATGAGGAGAAATTTCTTCATCAAGAGAGTGATGAGCCTGTGGAATTTGCTACCACAGAAAGCAGTTGAGGGCAAAACACTGTTTGTTTTCAAGAAGGAGTTAGATATAGCTCTTGGGGTGAAGCGACCAAAGGATGTGGGGGGAAGATGGGAACAGGCAATTGAGTTGGATGATCAGCCATGATCACAATGAATGGCAGAGCAGGCTCAAAGGGCCAAATGGCCTCCTCCTGCTGCTATTTTCTTTGTTTCTATGTTTAAAAGATAAGGCTGAAGCATTTGCTACAATCTTCAGCAGAAGTGCCGAGTGGATGATCCATCTCAACCTCTTCCTAAGATACCCAGCATCACAGATGCCACTCTACATTCAACTAATTGAATTCACCCCACATGATATCAAGAAATGGCTGAAGGCATTGGATGCTACAAAGGCAATGGGTTCAACATGAGGTTATTCACTTTGGAAGCAAAAACAAGAAGACAGATTACTACCTTAATGGCTGTAAATTGGGAGAGGGGAGTGTGCAGCGGGACCTGAGTGTCTTTGTGCACCAGTCACTGAAGGTAAGCATGCAAATGTACCAGACAGTAAAGAAGGCAAATGGCATGCTGGCCTTCATTGTGAGACGTTTCGAGTACAGGAGCAAGGATGTATTGTTGCAATTATACAGGGCCTTAGTGAGGCCGCAACAGAGTATTGTGTGCAGTTTTGGTCTCCTTTTCTGAGGAAGGATTTTCTTGCTCTCAAAGAAGTGCAGCGAAGGTTTACCAGCTTGATTCCGGGGATGGTGGGATTGATGTACGAGGAGAGATTGATTAGGTTAGGATTGTTTTTGCTGGACTTCAGATGAATGAAGAGAGATCTCATAGATACTTATAAATTTCTAACAGGACTAGACAGGATAGATACCAGGATGATGTTTCTGATTTTGGGGGAGTCCAGAACCAGGGGTCACAATCTGAGGATTCAGGGTAGACCATTTAATATGGAGGTGAGGAGATATTTCTTCACCCAAAGAGTGGTGAGTTGTGGAATTCATTACCACTGGAAGTAGTTGATGCCAAAACATTGAATGCATTCAAAAGGTGACTAGATATAGCACTTGGGGCAAATGGGATCAAAGGTTATGGAGAGAAAGCAGGATTAGGCTATTCAGTTGGATGATCAGCAATAATGAATGGTGGAGCAGGCTCAAAGGGCCAGATGGCCTCCTCCTGCTTCTATCTTCTATGTTCCTAGCTTCAAATATTATCCTAGCCAGAGTACTAAAAACTTGTGTTCTGGAGCTAGCATTATTCCTAGCCAAGCTGTTCCAGTGCATCAACACTGGCATCTACCCAGCAAAATGGAAACTTGCCCATGTGTACACAAAAAGCAGGACAAATCCAACATGGCCAAATATTGCCCCATTAGTCTAGTCTCAATCTTCAGCAAGGTGATGGAAGATGTTGTTGACAGTGCTACCAGGCAACACTTACTCAGCAATAATAGTAGTTGTAGCATCTGGTATGTAAAGGGTTAATGTGGGACTGAGTATAGTGCCACCCACACAGTGATGTAAAAAGGTACATGACCCAGAGCCACAGTCAGTCAGTCAGTGAACAGAGACGTGTAAGGACAGAGGATGGAGTTAAGTCCATACCAATATCCTCTATTTTTTTTCCTAATTGGTCGGCGCAACATCGAAGGCCGAAGGGCCTGTTCTGCGCTGTAATGTTCTATGTTCTATGTTCTACTATATATATTCATATCGTTATGGATATGGGCCAGAATTCTACCTCCCTGCCTGCCATGGCAATTGGAGTGGGCAGGGGCAGACAAGGGAAAGGTCCATTGACCTCAGGCGGGATTTTACAGTTTTGTGTTGAGCAAGGCCATAAAATCCTGTTTGTAGAGTTACTTCAGTTTACTTACATCTTATTAAGTCTTACATTATTACAAGTCTTATGCATTTACCTTAATGTTACAACCTTAATGATAGTGCAACATTATCGCTATTATTGTCTTTGACTTATTGTTAGTATAGTTAAATTCAGAAAGAATGTTCCCAGTGGTGGATCACAGTTTGAGGATAAGGGGTAAACCTTTTGGAACTGCTGAGGAGAAAATTCTTCACCCAGAGGGTGATGTATGTGTGGAATTTACGACCACAGAATGTAGTTGAGGCCAATGTAGTTGTGTGATTTCAAGAAGAAATTAAGATATAGCTTTTGGGGTTAAAGGGATCAAGAGATATGAGAGAATGAAGGGATCAAGATATTGAATTTGATGATTAGCCATGATCAAAATAAATGGCGAAGCAGGCTGAAGGGCTGAATGGCCTACTCCTGCTTCTAGTTTCTATGTTTCTACTCGAGATATAAAACCTTCTTCATGATGAATGAAGTAGGGTCTTCAATAACATGCTCACCGACACTCAGTTGGGTTCTACCAGGGTCACTCAGCTCATGATGTCATCACAGCCTTGGTTCAAACATGGAACAAAGAGCTGAATGCATAATGTGAGGTGATTGCCCTCTACATTAAGGTAGCATCTGACCAAATGTAGTCTCAAGAAGCCTTAGGGAAAATGGAGTCAATGGCAATCGGGGGGAAAAAGTCCCCACTGGTTTGTAACCAGTCACCTAAGTCCCACAACATCACTTCAGGAATTCCCAAAGATGGTATCCTCAGCACAACCATCTACAGTTGCTTCATCCATGACCTCTTTCTATCATACGGTTAGAAATGGGGATGTTCACTCATGATTGTTCAATAGTTCAATAACATTAATAACCTATGAGATATTGGAGCAGTCCTTATCCATATGCAACAAAATCTGGACAACATTCAAGCTTGGGCTGATTGGTGGCAAATAGCATTTGTGCCACCCAAGTGCCAGCCAATGATATCTCCAGCAAGAGACAATCTAACCATGTCCTCTTGACATCACCAATCAGCATGCTGGGAGTTGCCATTAACCAGAAACTGAACTGGACTGGCTGTATAAACACAATGGCTACAAAAGCAGGTCAGTGGCTAGGTTTTCTTGAGGCAAGTAACTCATCACCTGACCCCTCCCAAAGCCTGTCCACCATTGACAAAGCACAAGTCAGGAGTATGATGGAAAACTCATCTTCTGCCGGATGAGTGCAGTTGTAACAACTAAAGAAGTTTGACACCATCTAGGGCAAAGCAGTCCATTTGACTGGCATTCCATCCATCACCTTCAACATTCACTGCCTCCACCACTGATATCACAATGGCAGCAGTGAGTATCATCTACAAGATTCACTGCAGCAACTCACCAAACCTCCTTCAGCAGCACCTTCAAACTTTATCACTGAGTGGAACAAAGGCTGCTGATCTATACGTGGGAAAGCCACCACTTGTGCATTCTCCTTCCAAGCCATATGCAATTCTAACTTGGAAATATATTGTCATTCCTTCACTGTCGCTGGGTCAAAATCTTAGAGCTCCCTCCTAATAACACTGGGAAGGAAAGTGGAGATGAGGCTGAGATGAATAGTGGAGTGGTATCGAGGGGCTGAACTTCTGCTTCTAATTCCTGAATGCCAGGGCTTGGCACATTCCTCAGATTGAGGGGGCCCAGGTGGAGGAGCACCACAGCAAGTATGTTTGTTTTTATTCATTCATGGCATGTGGATGTGGTTGGCTGGATGGGATTTATTGCCCATCCCCAATTATCCTTGAACAAAGCAGCTTGCTGTATATTTTGTAAAAGAGTCAACCACATTGCTATGGGTCTGAAGTCACATGTCAGTCAGGCTAGGTGAGGATGGAGACTGCCCTTTGTGAATCAGATGGATTTTTATGACAATCCAGAGCTACTGTGGTGGGATTTGAACCTGGTCCTCAGAGCATTACCTTGCATTTTTGAATTATGAGTCCAGTGGCAATACCACTATACTACCACTTCCCCATGGTTTTCCCCTTATCCCTCAACAGGATCTTCAGGTTTTTAGGTCCCTTCTCTTCAGCAAGGCTCTGGGATATGCAGCGTGCTGACTCATGGCACATCAAAATTGGGTTTTAATTTGATTTATTATTGTTATTATACACTGAAAAGTATTGTTTCTTACATGCTGTAGAGACAAGGCAGAATATACTTTACAGTCATAGCTATAGTATAGAGAAAAATCAGCTTACTGCAAGGTAGGTCCATGGCAGCAGGGAAGAAGCTGTTTTTGAGTGGCAGAGTGGAAAATCATGCTTCCATTCTCCGGGTAGGTGTGGCAACAAGTTCCATATGACACCTGACATCCTTAATACTGGTCACCATTGCTTAGCTTAATTTATTTTCCAAAGAAGTGAAATGTTATTGCTCGAGAAAGATCATTCACAACTTGATTAATTCAACAGCACCTAACATTGGAGAAATCTGCAGGTTGAGATTGAAAAGAGCGAAATATTCCTCGAAGAATGCTGGAAGTTTGGAAACTGCCTGCGAGCTTTGCTAACTGCAAGGCTGCTACCATTCCAAAACCCCCTGAAGTCAGCATGTGCTTACTTTAAATCTACGTCTGATTTGTCTTTCATTAAGAGCCAAGACACTCCAGCGGGAGCCATAAAGCTGCTGTAGAGGATCTGGTTTCCTCCTCAGCTTTCTTTCCCCTGGCATCAGCAACTGCACACATCAGACGTTGTAACATCCTGTGCTTAATGTATTTCTAACACATCACGGTCATCAGATGCTGTTTGGGCCAAAGTAAAGTTTCCGTCCCTTGCTCAGCCATTGATATCATTCACAGTATTTAAGGTTTTACTGGTTTTCAAGCCTTGTGAAACATGAGTAGCCACAAAGTCTGTTTCACATTAATGCAGGTTGACCTCTGACTGTATCAACTGCCAGGAGACCAGGAACAATTTTACATGGGTCATGTATTCCAATACATGAGCTACTGGGGTTTTTTTGAACAATTAGTTTGCCTCTGTGGCTTCATCTACTCATCCAACAATAATCATGAAAGAAATAAACTCTACTAGTGGTTGAACATATTGCTTGCGGGGTTCGCAGCCCTGTTCCCTCCCCCAGTGTTATTCAAATTAGCTGATGCTGGAATGTGACTACAGCACAGAGATCCCACCCTGGCCCACTATCTTTTCAGTGTTGAAGCAGGAGTCTTGGGAGTTTGGCCCCAGTAAACTTTGGCAGGAATAACAAATGTGTAGAGTATAGGGCTAATGGCAGGACTCTTAATAGTGTTGATGAACAGAGAGATCTAGGTGTATACATGCATAGATCCCTGAAAGTTGGCAATCAAGTCGATAAGGTTGTTAAGAAGGCATATGGAGTCTTGGCTTTTATTGGTAGGGGGATTGAATTTTGGAGCTGGCATGTCATGTTGCAACTGTACAAAACTCTGGTGCGGCTGCACTTGGAGTATTGTGTACAGTTCTGGTTGCCACATTATAAGAATGATGTGGAGGCATTGGAGAGGGTACAGAGGAGGTTTACCAGGATGTTGCTTGGTATGGAGGGCAGGTCTTATGAAGAGAGGCTGAGGGATTTGAGGTTGTTTTCGTTAGAAAGAAGGCGGCTAAGAGGAGACCTTATTGAAACATATAAGATGATTAGAGGTTTAGATAGGGTGGACAGTGATAGCCTTTTTCCTCGGATGGAGAAAGCTAGCACGAGGGGACATAGCTTTAAATTAAGGGGTGGTGATTATAGGACAGATGTCAGAGGTAGGTTCTTTACCCAAACGGTAGTAAGGGTATGGAATGCCCTGCCTGCTGCAGTTGTAGATGCGCCAAGTTTGGGGGCATTTAAGAGGTCCGTGGATAGGTTTATGGATGAAAAGGGAATGGTTTAGGTTAGAGGGTCATTGTTTTTTCTTAATTGGTCGGCGCAACATCGAGGGCTGAAGGTTCTGCGCTGTAATGTTCTATGTTCTATGTTCTAAACTGATTGGTTTGAAAGGACTTGGGCCAAGAATCTGTGGCCCTTCAGATGCAATTTGGCTAAAATGCTGGAGAATCATAGAATCCTACAGTGCAAAAGGCGGCCATTTGGCCCATCAAGTCTGCATTAATCATAAGCCATGCCTTATCCTCATAACCCCACATATTTACTCTGGCTAATTCCCCTGACACTAAGGGGTAATATAGCATGGTTAATTCACCTAACTTGCACATCTTTGGCGAGTGGGAGAAAACCAGAGCACCCAGTGGAAACCCATTCAGACACATAGGAGAAAGTGCAAACTCCACACAAACAGTGACCCAAGCCAGGAATTTACCCGGTTTCCTAGCGCTGTGAGGCAGCAGTGCTGACCATTGTGACCTTTGCTGCCCAGTGGAACAGGAGAGGCAGTAGCATAGTGGCATAGTCGCTGGACTATTAGTCTAGAGACCTATGATAATGCTCTGGGGACCCGGATTCAAATCCCACCACGGCAGATAGTGGAATCTGAATTCAATGAAAAGAAATCTGGAGCTAAAGGTCTGATGATGACCATGAAACCATTGTTATAAAAAGCTGTCTGGTTTGGTAATGGTCTTTCATAGAAACCCTACAGTACAGAAAGAGACTAGTTAGCTCATTGAGTCTGCACCAACAACTATCCCAATCTACCTATTTACCTTAACCTACACATCACAGGAACTAAGAACATGGAACATAGAACATAGAACATTACAGCACAGAACAATTTCTGTGGGCAATTTCTAAGGGCAATTTTTTTTTTAGCATGGCCAGTCAACCTAACCTGCACATATTTGGACTGTAGGAGGAAACCAGAGCATCCAGAGGAAACCCATGCAGACATGAGGAGAACGTGCAAACTCCATACGACAGTGACCGAAACTGGGAATCAAACGAATGTGAACTGTGAAGCAACAGTGCTAACCACTGTGTTACTGGACCACCTTTAGGGAAGGAAATGCTGGCACAATCTACCTAATCCACACACTTTTGGAATTGGGTCTCTTCAATCAGGAGGTTCCTCCAAGTAGGTCACTTCTGAGAAGGGGTCTTCCAGGCATTAATGTCTATGTGGCATTACTTAAGGTAAATCTTCAGGGTGTCTTTGAAGCATTTTCTTTGTCTTCCCGTTGTTTAGACCAACAAGACTGATTCACCTCATGTGAAGCTAACACCACTGGAAAAGTGAATTATACAGCATCGGAATTCAGCCCACCCACCTCTGTGAAGGAATACCATTTGAATTTGGCACACGCTTTAAACAATAGGGGCAATCTTGGGCCCATTCCATGGGGAATGCTGTGCAGGCTCAAGATTCAAAAGTTGCAGATCTCACTGGAGATCTTCCCTGCCCCTCGGTGGCATTAACCTGATTTATATGAAGTTCAAAACGTGTTACTATTATTAACATGCCCTGTCAACAAATATTGACTCCACCCCCCCACCCCTACCACGATGTTTTCGAACCAGGCCGACGTGATATCATTGTGGCTGCTCTGGGTCTACGGCAATCTCGGCAGTGGCCATTGCTCCCAACAGCACTGCTGGGGCTTGAGAGCTTCCAATCCTTTGATTGGCCAGCTTAGAGTGGCAGAGGTTGCCAGGGCTGTTAGTTGACTGCCTGGTAACCATAAAATCCAGTCACGGCTTCCAGGGCTGGGGGACGTGGGCTTTCCTCCCCTGACTTTCTGGTTGTTGGATGGGGCCGTTGGCTCCATATAAAATCCCAGTCCCAGCAATAATCTCAATGGAATATGGGGGATGCATTCGGTTAATTCAATAACGCATTTATAACCTAAACTTCTCTCGGTGTTAGCCTTTCAAACAGGATTTGATTGTATGATTTTTCTTTTATTCACTCATGGGGCATGGCGTTGCTAATTGGCCGGCATTTATTCCTCACCCCTAGTTGTCCTTGAACTGAATGGTTTGCTAGGCTATTTCACAGGGCAGTTGAGAGTCAACCACACTTCTGTGACTCTGGAGTCACATGTAGGCCAGACCAGGTAAGGATGGCAGATTTCCTTCCCTAAAGGCCATTAGTGAACCAGGTGGGTTTTTTTTCCCAACAATCGACAACAGTTTCATGATCATCAGTAGATTCTTAATTCCAGATTTTTTTTATTGGATTCAAATTCCTTCATTTACTGTGACGGGTTTCAGTTTCTGGATTAATAGACCAGTGATAATACCACTGAGGCATTGTCTCCCAATGATGGAGGGAAGCTAATGGAAAAAAGGCTCAAATGGCTTCCACTGTTGCCCTTCTATGATATAAAAGTAACTTAATGTAATGCCAAACATTACCTGCTGCATTCCTCTATTTTAATGGGATGACATAATGCCTTTAAGAGGTAATAATCCACAATTGATTTGCAAAATGTAAATTTAGTTGCGCTAAAGTTGTCAGCCCATTTTACAGTAATACCAGAACAGGGGATATCCTATTTATCCAGATCGACAAACTCCCTAAACACTGCGTGAGTGATGAATACACAAGTGAGTTGTGATGTTACATTCACTTTCTCTATTTAGTCAAACAAGGATACATGGAAACGATTTATTTTAGATTATAATAAGTCAATAAACAGTAATACAAATGAGGCAGGTTTACCACCAATTAAATGAATGCGAACTATTGGTTGTAATGATGTCCTGATTGTGAATGAAGAGGTTCTTTTAATCAATCAGCTTGAGTCTATTATGCATCGATTGCGGTACAATTGCTTGAGTAATGTCGGTTGCTTAGTTTCAGAGGTTTCTGCAATATTCATTCCCATCTGTATAATGCCTTTGAGGGAGCACGATGAACTGGTGGCCAGTGATGGGAAAATGTTGGTGGACAGTAAGGGACCAAAGGAAACTCTGGAGAGTATGGAGAGAATAAGATAGAATGTGGAGGTAGACAGTTGGAATGAAAAGAATAAGGAATCGAAAGAAAGAATGGGGAGAGCACAATCACATGTAGCACAGTTAAAGATAACAGAGACAGGGAAGAATGAAGCCATGAAGACATAGGGTGGGATTTTACGGCCTCATTTGGACAAAATTGTAAAATTCCACCCGAGGCCAATGGAGATTTCAAGAATCTTACCCACTCTGATTTCGGAGCAGGCAAAGTGATAGGTATTTGGATATAGAATCCCTAAAAGCAGGAGAAGGCCATTAGACCTATCGAGTATGCTCTGAATCTCCAAAGAGTATTGTACTCAAGCCTATCCCAATCCCCATTTACTATGGCTAAGCTACCTAAACTACGCATCTTGGGACACCATGGGGAAATTAGCATAGTCAATCCACCTAACCCACACATCTTTGGAATATGGGAGGAAACCAGAGCACCCAGAGGAAACCCATGTAGACACGGGGAGAATGTGCAAACTCCACATAGTCACCCAAAATCGGAATTGAACCTGGATCCCTGGCGCTGTGAGGCAGCATTGTGCCATCATGCTGTCCACATCTTTAAGAGGATTAGGATTTTGATGATAACACATTGAAGAATGAACAGGAGAAAGTGGATGGCAAAAACTGAGGAATTAAGGTGGGAGGGGGAAATGATCTTAGCAAGAGGACAATGATTCTGAAGGTGGACACCGGAAAGATGTGAAATATTCAGAACATGCTCCTGACGAAGAGGACTTGTGGGCAATCACCTTGGGAAAGATTGGAACCTCACCTCACAGTTAGCAATCAAATATAAATTGGGACCTCACCCTATAATTAACAATGAAATCTTGTCACAAAACTGCTGTTGCTTATAATAGAAGCCACTGGTATAATATTGTTCCAAATCCTCAAGATGGGGAAGGAACCTTAAGAAGATGGGGGGGGGGTGTAGGGGGCAAGGCTTATGTGGGTGAGGATTCAAGCTACAGAGTTCTAGATTGGCTATAGCCTGTGTTGGTAGCACTTGGAAAGCTGGTGAAGTAAGGATTGTAGAGGTCTAGCTGAAGATGGCCAAAGCATGAATGAGTGTTCCAGCACCACAAGAGGAGGTAAAGACAGGGGCAGGAGAAATGTGCCAGGAATATGGTATCAATTAATCAATTAATTTATTTTACTGAGCTAAAATAAAAATAAAATACTGCTGATGCTGGAAACCTGAAATAAAATAAATACCCACAGGTTGGTGACAGTCCGGAATGTGCTGCATGGAAAGGTGGTGGAGGCGGGATGTCTCACATCCTTTAAAAAGTACCTGGATGAGAACTTGGCACGTCATACCATTCAGCGCTATGGGCCAAATGCTGGCAAGTGGGATTAGGTGGCTAGGTCAGGACCTTTCATGCATCGCTGCAGACTCAACAGGCCGAAGGGCCTCTTCTGCATTGCAGTATTCCGTGATTCTGTGAAAGACATAAGGTGCTGTAAAAGCTCAAATCATTTGGCAACATCTGTGGAGAGAGAAAATAGAGTTAACGTTTCAGGTCTGTTCGACTCTTTATCAGAATTAAGCTATCTTAATGCAAACACCGAACATGTCAGAGACAGAGCTGAATAATTCTGCAATTAATGATTTTGGAGCTCTAATTCGAGAAGGAAGTATGTGGACAAGCTAATGACTAGCCAGGCAGAGCTCTATAAACATCCCCATACTGAAGCAGTGTAAAGGTCAGCATGCAAGTCCAGCAATCAGCCAAAAGTACCAGAATGCGATAAGACTTGGCCTACCCCTAAGATGCCCATTATTATGGATGCCAATGTCAAACAAAATTGGGACATTAAGGCAGGATTTTTGGCTATGCTCATCCTAAAACAGGAAAATCCTGCCTGAGGTGTCCAGTTTACCAACGACCTGTCCTGGTCCCCTCATACCGATAGTATACTTATGAAAGCCCACCAACACCTCTACTTTCTCAGAAAATTAAGGAAATTTGGCATGTCAGTCAAGACTCTCATGAACTTTTACAGATGCACCATAAAAGGCATTATTTCTGTTTGTATCATAGCTTGGTATGGCTCCTGCTCTGCCCAAGATCCGCAAGAAACTACAAAGGGTTGTGAATGTGGCCCAATCCATCGCACAAACCAGCCTCCTATCCATTTTCTTTGTCTACACTTCCCCCTGCCTCGGTAAAGTAGTCAGCATAATTAAAGGCCCCTCGGACCCCAGATATACTCCCTTCCACCTTCTTCTGTTGAGAAAAAGATACAAAAGTCTGAGGTCACCAATCGACTCAAGAACAGTTTCTTCCCTGCTACCATCAGACTTTTGAATGGAACTATTTTGCACTAAGTTGATCTTTCTCTCCAGCCTAGCTATAACTGTAACACTACATTCTGCACTGTCTCCTTCTCTATGAATGGTATGCTTTGTATAGTATGCAAGAAACAATACTTTTCATGGTATGTTAATGCATGTGACAATAATAAATCAAATCAAGTAATTAGGAAAGCTAATAGAATGCTGACAGTTACTATGGGGGGAACTGATTGCAAAAGAAGGGAGATTATTCTTCCGTCGTATAGGACATTTGTGAGGACATACCTGGAGTATTGTGTATTGGTCTTCTTATTGAAGGAAAGGTGTAAATGTGCCAGAAGCCATTCAGAGAAGATTTACTCGATAATACCAGGAAAGAGTGGGTTGTTTTACAAGGAAAGTTTGGAGAGGTATTCACCAGAGTTTAGAAGAGCAAAAGATAACTTGAACAAAATTCTCAAGATCTTGAAAGGTAATATCTGGGTGGGATATGGAGAAGGTGTTTCCTCTTGTAGGTTAATTTGGAATTAGGGAATCACTGTTTAAAGCTATGGAGTTGCTCATTTAAGACAGAGATGAGGAAGTTTTTTTCTCTCAGAAGGTCATGAGTCTCTGGAACTTTTCTACAAAAAGCAGTGGAAGGAGAATCTTTGAATATGTTTAAGACACAGCTAGATATAGAATTATAGAATCCCTACAGTGCAGAAGGAGGCCATTCGGCCCATTGAGCCTGCACCAATACAATCCCACCCAGGTCCTATCCCTATAACCTCACATATTTACCCTGTTATTCCTCCTGACCACGAGGGCCAATTGAAAATGGCTAATGAACCTAACCCACATATCTTTGGCTGCAGTTGGCTGGGATGCTGCGATGGGTGGGAGTCATCCAATGCACCCCATTAACAGGAGGCAGACATTTACCTACCTATCTGAAAGAGAGAGATTCTTGATTAACAAGGGGGGCTAAAGGTGATTGAGGGTAAGCAGGAATATGGAGTTGAGGTTATGATCTGAGCAGGCATGATGCTACTGAGTAGCCACGAGGAGCTGAATGGCCTACACACCCACACCTAACCTGTGTGTGTGTTTGTATCATTGGCCAACACTGAGAAGGGGTCTCCCTTACAATCCCTTTCCCCATGATCCGCAATCTCCTGCCCCCATCACTCAGCTGCAGCCTGGGTCTTGGGTCATTGTCACTCTGGCAGCAACCATTGCCTTTGCTTCAGAACAGTTGCTGGCCTCTGAATGACCTCCACCCGAGGGGTCCTGATCCAGGGTCTGTGAAATACTGGACTGGCCCATCATTTAATGGGCCTCTTGGAAAGAAGAAACGCAGGATTTTCACTGATTCAGTGGTCACTGCCCTGCTCCTGTCACAAACACAAGATTCCACCTACTGTCACGAATGTTAACGTGTGCCCTTGGTAGAGGGAGTGCAGACTTCTTTATTAGTGTTGCAGGTAGGCTTACATTAACACTGCAATGAAGTTACTGTGAAAGCCCCCTAGTCGCCACACACTGGTGGTGCCTGTTCGGGTACACTGAAGGAGAATTTAGCATAGCCAATGCACCTAACCAGCATGTCTTTCAGACTGTGGGAGGAAAGCAGAGTACCCAGAGGGAACCCAGGCAGACATGGGGAGAACGTGCAAACTCCACACAGACAGTGATCAAAGCCGGGAATCGAACTCACTGTGCCACCGTGCTGCTCCAACTTAATAGGCTGCAAGGTGTTCTGGGATATCTGGTGAAAGTTTAGACCTGCACCCTGCTCCCCACCCACCCCTCCCAAGTCACTTCCACACCTTTGAGAAAATAACTTTATCTTCAGCCGTACATTGCAATCTTATACCTCTATTTGAGGAGAATGGATGTCTTGTCACTAGTTATTGAGAAGGAAGAGGAAAGCAATTCTCCCATTGTTAAAGGTACCCTCCTTTCTCAGAGAATGCTTGCCGACTTGTCATTAGACTGTCAGCGACCAAACCTCTCCCTTTCTTCCACTGCTGAATTACTATGGTGTAAGTCAAGGAGAAACACACCTGCATTGACCTGCGATCCTTCAAGTCAGCTAGACACCTGACATTTGCAGTGACAGCAGGGAACAGGTGATCTGGTAGAATGCTGGTGCGTACGTGAGTTTTGTCCACAAGTGCATCTGTATTCAAATTTTAAAGGGACAGTCACATCTGAGATGAGCATGAAAATTTGACTGAAAGCTTTTTGAATTAATCAAATGATTAATAATTTAACTTTTTAGTTTTTTTTTAATAGCAAAGGAGAACACGAACCTATTCACTCAGTAGCTAGCCGCACTTCACATATTCCTATAACACCTGAGCAAAACTCTTGACCTCATTACAAACACCACAATGTTTTGGACAAATTAAGTGCTAACTATTGTTTAAAAACCTCACGCCTGATAATTGAATAGCAGATTACATATTGTGCCAGCAAATAACAGTATCTAAAAAGCATTTGCAATAATTTGAACCCGATGAACTCTCAGAGAAGGTGGGAATTACAAGTCGTGCCTGTATCGAATTCCGCTTTGCAGACACACTCTGCTTTTGTACCTGAACACAATAGATTGCAATCACTACTTTCCAGATATAAACCTCCCGCCATCACAGCAGACGAGATCCATGGGCAATAAGTACTGGCCTAGCTGGCAATGCCTATATCCTGCGAAAAAATAAAACAAAGATTGAGGCCACAATTTCTCAGTGTTTCATCAAATTATTTAATTCCTACAGTGCAGAAGGAGGCCATTTGATCCATCAAGTCTGCACCATCCCATTCAAGCCCTATCTCCATAACCTGACATCTTTACCCTGCTATCCTTCTGACACTAGGGCCATTTTAGCATGGCCAATCAACCTAATCTGCACATCTTTTGATTGTGGGAGGAAACCACGCAGACACGGTGAGAATGTGCAAACTCTACACAGAAAGTGACCCAAGGCTGGAATTGAACCCGGGTCCCTGGCAATGTGAGGCAGCAGTGCTAACCACTATGACACTATGTTCCCCATGGTTTCTTAAAGAACCATACATTATTATAACCCCCATTAATCAGGTATAAATGTTCTAGAAATTAGATTTTGATTGCTATTTAGCTCATGGGAGAAGTCAGCAAGGTTGGTGAGCAAATTCTTCAATGTGTAAGATTCAATTAACCGTCAACCTAAACTTTGTGCTATAAAGTTTAATTTTTTTGTTGTGTCATAACATTAATACTGCAATGACGTTATTGTGAAAATCCCCTAGCTGCCACACTTTGATGCCTGTTGGGATACACCGAGAGAGAATTTAGCATGGCCAATGCACCTAACTAGCACGTCCTTCAGACTGTGGAAGGAAACTGGAGCTTTTGGAATAAATCCACACAGAAACAGGAGAACCTGCAAACAGGCGGCATGGTAGCACAGTGGTTAGCACAGCTGTTCCACAGCTCTGGGGATCTGGTCAATTCCTGGCTCGGGCCACTGTCTGTGTGGAATTTGCACACTCTCCTTGTGTCTGCATGGTTTTCCTCTGGGTGCTCTGGTTTCCTCCCACAGTCCAAAGATGTGTGGGTTAGATTAATGGGTCGTGCTAAAATTGTCCCTTAGTGTCCTGACATGCATAGGTTAGAGGGATTAACGGATATGGGGGTAGAGCCTGGGTGGGATTGTGGTCGAAGCAGACTCGATGGGCCGAAGGGCCTCTTTCTGCACTGCAGGGTTCTATGATTCTATGACTCAAACTCCAGATAGACACTAACCCTAGCCAGGAATCAAATCAGGCCCCTGGCACTGAAAGACAGCAGTGTTAATCACTGTGCCACTATGCTATGCACCTTGGCAGTACATCTTGATGTTGCTTTTTTCAAGCATGTCAATGTATTTGGATAATTCTTTTGTTAGTTCTGTAACTACGGTGTTTGTGCAAAGGGTGCCACTCAGCTATATTGATCGCATTAATGAGCTGAAACACCTCATACAACGGGGCTAAATTATGCGTGCATTTCTAAATAGATAGAATTAACTTTGGTTCCTCAAGCACAGGCATAGTCAGCACAAGAGCAGAATCCAAATCGCCCAGAAGACAACTTTACAGAATAGAAACCGGAAATAATTATTACAAAAGTAATTACAAGCAAACAAGCTTATTTGGTGCTACAATGAAATGGCTTTCCTCGCCTGTACCTTTCAGGCAGGGTATATCTGACCAGATTAATTGAAACTCAGAAGGAATGCTGATTGGCATTGATAGACACATAGATGTACCTGTAGTGAAGTGAACTGCAGTGGCTGGAGGGAGGGAGGAAATGCAGAAATGCGCAGAATGTGCCTCATTAACAAGAGGCAGGAATTCATCTATCCACCTGAAAAAGGAAAACTATTGGTGATCAGGAACTGAATCAAGGCTGAGAGAAAGAAAGTGCCTTCGCCAGTGTTGTTTTAACTTTGGATCTCCCCACGGCTGTCAAAACAAAAGGTCAAAACAGTTCATTGCCACACAAGATCCAAAGCAAGCTGAAGAACCACAAGCAACCGATATCTGATAATGGCAGTGCTGCACAGGAAGCATGTCAAATGTGCTAATGGATTCATTAAAATGTAGACACAGCAATTTATAATGGAAATTATCGACAGGGCACGTCTATCAATATATATAAGATTGGAAGATATAGGAGCAGAATTAGACCATTTGATCCATCAAGTGTGCTCTGCTATTCGATCATGGCTGATACATTTCTCAACCCCGTTATCCCACCTTTTTCCCATAACCTTTGATCCCCTTACCAATCAAGAACTATCTATCTCTGCCTTAAAGGCACTCAATGACCTGGCCTCTGCTGTCTTCAGAGCAATGAATTCCTCAAATTCACCATCTTCTGTCTGAAGAAATTCCTCCTCATCCCATCTTTAGAAAAAAGGGTGGCATGGACAGGTTGGGCCAAAGGGTCAATTTTCATGCTGTAAACCTCTATGAGTCTGTCTCAATTCTAGTGGTTAAACCCAGTATGGGTGAGGAGCTTTTTAGGGTTGAGGGAGGGTTGTTAAATTCAAGACTGGATTTTTGATATAATCATTTCCTCAGTTGGATTTGAACTCAAAACCTTTGGGTTGGTGTTCACTGCTACAACCGTCAGCTGCAAAGGAATTATGTAAAGTTTATTTATTAGTGTCACAAGCAGGCTTACCTTAACACTGCAGTGGAGTTACTGTGAAAATCCCGTGGTCACTACACTGCAGCACTTGCTCGGGTACACTGAGGGAGCGTTTAGCATGGTCAATGCACCTAATTTGGATTGTGGGAGAAAACCAGAGCACTGTAGGAAACATGCGCACACACACGGAGAACATGCAACTTCACGCAGAGAGTGACCCAAGTCAGGAATGGAACCCAGCCCCATGGTGCTGTGAAGCAGCAGCACTAACTGCTGTGCCACTGCACCGCAGTACTGCTGCAATGGGAAAAATAGTTGGAAAAAGAATCGTGATCGATTCACATCATGTGCACACCACCTTGGACTGAGTTGGACTCAAATGGCCTTGTATAAAGTATATACATATCATGAAAAGAAAAATAAATACAGTGTGCCAGTTACTAGTCCAAAATAGTTTATTGTGATAACTAGAACTAACAGAGAATGTAAATATCACTGTGTGCAGAGAACGTAGGGAGGGATCGCAGCCAACTAGTCAACAGTGGAGGCTACATGCTGAAAGTCTAGAACTAACACTCACTGCAGCCAGAGCCACCAGTTGACTCTGCTGAGCTGCACAGTAGCTGCTGTTTTTAAGTTACACGGTGAATATAGCTTGCTCCACCACATTCCATGTCTTTGTGTAATGGAATGAATAATTGTCCTCATTTAAGCAAAATAAGTGGGTGGTGGTGTGGCAGAGTGGGAGTTGGCGGGGGGAGGACTGTTCTTTAATCTGATTTGAAATTGAGAAACGCCACTCTGAGCTGAGAAAATTAATGATTTGGTTAGCATTACGTTGGGTGTCATGATATAAAATGAGATCTAAGTTTTAAAGTTTATTTGTTAGTCACAAGTAAGGCTTACACTAACACTGCAATGAAGTTACGGTGAAATTCCCCTAAAGAAGATGGTGGCTGAAGATTCAGACCTGGTGTGTGGTGCTGTGTCCGTGACAGCATTGCATGTTTTATTCAGAGCCAGTTGTGCGAGACCTTATCTGTACATCAAGAATTCTGCAAACTTTGTAAGGGGAGGATTCTCTGCCTAAAAGATGACCTATAGCAAAGTGGCAGGGTTAGTGCTGGGAATAGAAAGGTCCAACATAGTTCATAGCTCCTTTTTTCAGTCCTAGTCAGGCCCACTCCTGTAATCCTTTTCCCCTTACACTGACAACTGCATTGGTCCCACTTCATACTCTCATCTCGACCTGGAAAAATTTATTGATTTTGCTTCCAATTTCCACCCTTCTCTCACCTTCACAGAGCCAATCTCTGACACTTCCTTAAGTTCCCTTTCTTGATCTTTCTGTCTCCATTTCCAGTAATTGACGGATCAGCAATGTTCATCACAAACCCACTGACTCTTACAGCTACCTTGACTACACTACCACATACCCCACTTCCTGTAAGGGCTCCGTCCCAGCCCCCCAGTTTTTCCATCTCTCTCGTATCTGTTCTGAAGATGCCACATTCGAAAATGCGACATGTCTTCTAACATGCCTGCATTTTCCCTTAACCGAGGTTTCCTCCCCACTGTGGTTAATGGAGCACTCAATTGGGTTCAACCCATCTCCTGTATGTTTGTACTCATCCCTTCCCCTCCCTCCACAACCACGATAGGGCCCACCTGATCCTCACTTTCCACCCACCATCTGCATTCAAAGGATCATTGACACCATTTCTCACAGCTCCAGCAAAATGCAAATGCGAAGCACATCTTTCCCTAACCCCCAAACCCATCAGCATTCCATTTGTAACCTTTATCTCCTCCCTCCTCATTGTTCAAGGCGTCAGACACTCCTTTCAGGTTAAGCAGTGTTTCACTTGCACTTCGTTCAATTTGCTTTATTGTATTTGCAGCTCCCGGTATGTTCTCCTCCACACAGGGTAGACTGAACGCAGACTGGGTGACCATTTTGTGGAACTGCTTTGCTCAACCTGCAAGCATTACCCCCTAACCTTCCTGCCGCTTGCCTTTTTAACTCAGCATCCTGCTCCTATGCCCACATCTCCGTCCTTGGCCTGCTGCAATGTTCCAGTGAAGTCCAATACCAACTGGAGGAACAGCATCTTATAGTCCGATTACAGCCTTCTGCACTCAATATTCAGTTCAACAACTTTAGACTGTGGCCTTTCTGCTGCATCTTAATCCCTTTTTTAAATATCTCAAACATTTATTGTATTGATGCAAAACACTAGGACACTGTAGCAAAGTGGTTAGCACTGCTGCCTCACTGCTGCCAGGGACCTGGATTTAATTCCTTGCTTGGGTTACTGTTTGTGTGACAGCTACCCGTTCACCCTGTGTGTGTGCGGGTTTCCTCTGGGTGCTCCAGTTTCCTCCCACATTCTGAAAGAAGTGCTGGTTAGGTGCATTGACCCAAACAGGTGCTGGACTTTGACAACTAGGGGAATTTCACAGTGACTTCGTTGCAGCGTTAAAGTAAGCCTCACTTGTGACCAATAAATAAACTTTAACTTTTGTTGTGAAGGTTCCTACGTTTGTTGCAATCTCTCACAGTCACAGTTTATACCTAACACATTTCTCTCTCTCTTTTGTTCTGATGTGGAGTCAGGCGAACCTGAAATATTAACTCTGTTTTCTCTCCCTACAGATGCTGCGTTTTTCCGGCTTCCTCTGTTCCTGTTTCAGGTTCCAGCGTCCGCAGTATTTGCTTGTTTTAGTATTATATTTCCCAGGTTTGAGTGGTGTCAGTGTGTTTATCAGGATTGGTGACTGAATGGCAGACGTAGGAAGCTCACAGGGGACCAAGGAGGCCTGGTTTGTGGCTGAGGCTTTTAAAGAAATATTAAAGAGTTTTTGAGTTTGTTTCCACGCTGTTACAAGATGGAAAGTCCTGTGCAGGTTTAAGATTTCTTGGAAAGGCACGGGGGAGTATGGGGTGTCCCAGAAACACATGATCCCCACAACGTGGAAACAAAGAAGATAGGAACAGGAGGAAGCTATTCCGCTTTTCAAGCCTGCTCTGCCATTCTTTTGACCATGGTTGACCATCAAATTCAGTAGCCCAATCCTGCCTTCCTCCATATCCTTTGGTCTCCTTCACTCCAAGTGCTATATCTAACTGTTTGTTATATCTAACCACTTATTGAAAACATACAGGCTGGAACTCTGCCAACGTCGCCTGCCACGGCATTCCCGCGGGCGAGGGTCCGACAACAAAAATCTCCAGTGAGCCGAAAATTTCTGGTCTCGCCCAAGCAAGGTTGTAAAATCCGGCCCACAATAATTTAGCCTCAACTACTTTCTGAGGTGGTGAATTTCACAGGCTCACCCACTCTGTGGGTGAAGAAATTTCTCCTTATTTCCATCCTAAACAGCTTACCCTACATCCTCAGACTGTGACCCCCTGGTTCTGGACACCCTCACCATCGGGAAACATCGTTCTTGTATCTACCTTTTCTAATCCTATTAGAATTTTACAAGTTCTATGAGATTCCCTGTCCCCCACCCACCAATCTCATTCTTCCAAATTCCAGTCCAATACATCAACTGACTCAATCTCTCCTCAGTTTGGAAGTATCATTAATAAAGGAGCAGTATGTATACTGTAACTTCTACACTCTGACTGGAGTGGTCCCTTACTTGACGTATCAAGCTGCAAAAGCATCAGCAACTTTGAAGCTTTGCTTTCATAAAGGAATTTATTTGAAAATTTTCAATCTTGAATTTAACAACCCTTCTTCAACCCTGAAAAGGTCGGGCAAGAGGTTAAAATGCTAAAGATCAATATTTTACCTCCAGTGTGACATGTTCTCAGCCATTGTAATGTTAATGTCAGCTTTGAGGATCTGGACTAAGCTCAGCCAAAAGCCAGAGGGGACTGAATTAAGATTGAAAAGTCGAGGCCTATTGAGAGATCCCGTGTGTGCTTCAGCCTGTTTACTTCAGTCTGTGCCAGGGACTTCATTCACGCAAAGACTTAATTTTAAGATACTTCTGCCTGTGCAATTGTATGCAGCTACACATTTATATGTTAGATTGCAGGGATTATCTAATACTTGACTACATTTTAAAACTCAGAAAGCATGCTAGGTGAGCTAAAAATTGATCACATTCCTGAAAAATATGCAGCAAGCAAAACAAGTTATGATAACAACAGCTTCAAAACCTGTTTTCTTTGGACAGGGACAGACTGCGAAGGGCATTCACAGTAACAAAGCATGATGTGGAGATGGCAGCGTTGGACTGGGGTAGGCACTGTAAGAAGTTTTACCTCACCAGGTTAAAATCCAACAGAGGTTTATCTGATAGCACGAGCTTTCGGAACACTGCCCAAGGCTGGCTGATAATCTACATCTCAGAGTATTAAAGGAAGTGACCCTGGAAATATTGGATGCATTGGTGGTCATCTTTCAAAATGCTGTAGACTCTGGAACGGGTCCTGCAGATTGGAGGCTGACAAATGTAACACCATGATTTAAAATAATCTTTTAACTGGCGTGTAAGCTCACGATGAAAGGGCAGCGCTCTGAAAGCTTGTGCTACCAAATAAACCTATTAGACTTTAACTGTGAGACTTCCTCTTAATACAACACAAGAATTAACATATACTATGGAATTTGTATTGAGCTGGCAGTTTTTGAGTTCAGTGAGTCTCAGTAAAGGAGTTGGCAGTAAGAGTCCATCTCAAGTAACAGTGATGGCAGTGCAGGTAGTACATTGCACCTCCTGCGGTATGTATGAGGTAAGGGACACCAGTGATGTTCCTGCTGATTATACCTGCAGGAAGTGTGCACATTTGCAGCTCCTTGAGGATCGTGTTAAGGAGCTGGAGCTGGAATTAGAGGAGCTCAGAGTAATTCGAGAGGTTGAGGAGGATATAGGCAGGAGTAACAAAGAGATGTAACTCCTATAAGTGATAATTGGGTAACTATTAGGAGGAGGGGTAAGAAGCAATCGGGGAGACAATCCCCTGGGGCTGTTCCCCTCCAAAATAAATTTTCTGTCTGGAGGCTACAGTTGAGGAAGAATCAACTGGAGCTGACCAAAGGGAGCAGGTCTCTGGGGGTGAGACTGCTGAGAATGCTCAGGTGGTGGGGGGAATAGAGATTAGGCCTAGTTATAGGAGACTCCATAGTTAGAGGGACAGATAGGAGGGTAAATAGTAATAAACAGGACTCAGGGCTGGTGTGTTGCCTCCCAGGGGCTGGGGTCCAGGATGTGCAGACGGGTTTTTAGGATTCTTAAGGGTGAGGGGAGTCAGCCCCAAGTCATGTTCATGTGGGACACATGATGTAGGTAGGACAAGGGAAGGGGATATTAAACAAAATTTATGGAGTTAGGGTGGAAGCTTAGGTCCATAACAGGCAGAGTGGTTATCTCTGGACTCTTGCCTGTGCCAGGGATAGTTTAGAGATGAACAGAGAAAGGGATAGTTTGAACTCATGGCTGCGTGGATGGTGCAGGAGGGAGGGGTTCAGGTTCCTTAACAATTGGGACTCATTCTGGGATAGGTGGGACCTCTTCAAGAGAGATGGTCTACACCTGAACCAGAGGGGGACTAATATCTTGGGGGGAAAATTTGCTAAGGCTATGATGGGGGCTTAAACTGATTCGGGGGGGGGTGGGATCCTAAGTAGTTGGGGTGCTGAGAGGGATGAGAGTAAGGGGGTTATAGAGGAGAGTTGTAAAACACAGCGGCGTACGGGTGGGGTGGAGCATGGTTTGAGATGCGTATACTTTAATGCAAGGAGTATTCGCAATAAGGGGGAGGAACTTGCAGCTTGGACCAGTACCTGGAACTTCGATGTTGTGGCCATTTCAGAGACTTGGGTAGAGCAGGGACAGGAATGGATGTTGCAGGTTCCGGGTACAAATGCTTTAGTCGGAGTAGAGAAGGGGTAGAAGGGGGGGAGGAGTGGCGTTACTGGTCAAAGACTGTATCACGGTGATCGAAAAGAAGTTTGATGAGGACTTGTCTGTTGAGGTAGTATGGGCTGAGATTAGAAACAGGAGAGGAGAGGTCACCCTGTTGGGAGTCTTTTACAGACCTCCTAATAGTTCTAGAGAGGTTGAGGAAAGGATTGCAAGTCAATTCTGATTAGGATGAAAGTAGTAGGTATTGTGATGGGGGACTTTAACTTTGCTAATATTGATTGGAATAGCTATAGCTCTAGCTCGTTAGAGGGGTCAGTTTTCGTACAGAGTGTGCAGGAAGGTTTTTTGACTCAGTATGTAGATAGGCCAACTAGAGGTGAGGCTACATGATTTGGTGCTGGGCAATGAGCCAGACCAGGTGTTAGGCTTGGAAGTTAGTGAACATTTTGGTGATAGTGACCACAATTCGGTTACGTTCACCTTAGTGATGGACAGGGATAGGCATGAAGCTGGGGGCTGTAGTTATAGCTGGGGGAAGGGTAATTATGAGGCCATCAGGAGAGAATTAGGGTGCGTAGATTGGACTAGGGAACTACAGGGACTGGGAACATCTGGAATGTGGTGCTTATTCAAGGAGCAGCTGCTGCGAGTCCTTGATAAGTATGTCCCTGTCAGGCAGGGAGGAAATGGACGAGTAAGAGAGCCTTGGTGTACGAAAAAAGTTGATTTGCTGGTTAAGAAGAAAAAGGAGGCTTATGTCAGGATGAGGCTTGAAGGCTCAGTAGTGCAATGGATAGCTATAGATTAGCCAGGAAGGAGGTAAAAAGTGAATTGAGGAGAGCTAAGAGGGGACACGAGAAGATGTTGGCTGATAGGATTAAGGAGAATCCTAAAGCTTTCTTTCGATATGTTAAGAATAGAAGATTGGTTAGGGCAAGATTAGGCCAGTCATAGATAGCAGTGGGAAGTTGTGCGTGGAGCCTGAAGAGATTGGCGAGGCACTGAATAAATATTTCTCTTCGGTATTCACGCAGAGTGCTGGAAATGTAGCTGTGGAGAGCACTGAGGTACAGGGTTGCAAATTGGGGAGTATTGTAGTAGATAGGGAGGATGTGTTAGAAATTCTCGAGGGTTTGAAGTTGGATAAGTCCCCTGGGCCGGACGGGATTTACCCTAGGATTCTCTGGGAGGCAAGAGAGGAGATTGCAGAGCCTCTGGCTCTGATCTTCAGGTCCTCGTTGGTTACGGGTGTGGTTCCGGAGGACTGGAGGATGGCGAATGTGGTCCCATTGTTTAAGAAGGGGAAGAGAGACCTTCCTGGGAATTATAGGCCAG
Source organism: Sphyrna mokarran (assembly GCA_024679065.1). Lineage (NCBI taxonomy): Eukaryota > Metazoa > Chordata > Chondrichthyes > Carcharhiniformes > Carcharhinidae > Sphyrna > Sphyrna mokarran. Next base: position 29,674,701 of record JAGIQG010000006.1, on the reverse strand, counting down.
TGAGTCTTACTTCTGTGGTGGGCAAGGTATTGGAGAGAATTATTAGGGATAGGATTTATAGTTATTTAGAGAGAAATGAATTGATTGGGGATAGTCAGCATGGTTTCGTGAAGGGTAGGTCATGCCTTACTAACCTCATTGAGTTTTTTGAGAAAGTGACCAGAGAGGTGGATGGGGGTAAGGCGGTTGATGTAGTATATATGGACTTTAGTAAGGCTTTTGATAAGGTGGCCCATGGAAGACTTCTACAGAAATGCAGATGTGTGGAATAGAGGGTGATTTAGCTAATTGGATTAGGAATTGGCTGGCAGATAGAAGACAGAGGGTGGTGGTTGATGGGAGATATTCATCGTGGAGTTCGGTGACGAGTGGTGTGCCTCAGGGGTCTGTTTTGGGGCCCCTGCTGTTTGTAATTTTTATAAATGATCTGGATGAGGGTATTGAGGGATGGATCAGTAAATTTGCAGATGATACTAAAGTTGGTGGTGTGGTAGATAGTGAAGAGGGGTGTTTTAGTTTACAGAGTGACTTGGACAAGTTGCAGAGCTGGGCCGAGAGGTGGCAAATGGAGTTTAATGTGGAAAAGTGTGAGGTAATGCACTTTGGCAGGAACAATAAATGTGTAGAGTATAGGGCTAATGGTAGGGCTCTTAATAGTGTTGAGGAACAGAAGGATCTTGGTGTATGTGTCAATAGATCCCTGAAAGTAGGCAGTCAAGTGGATAAAGTTGTTAAGAAGGCTTATGGAGTCTTAGCTTTTATTGGTAGGGGGATTGAATTTAGGAGCCGCAGCATCATGTTGCAGCTGTACAAAACTCTAGTGCGGCCGCACTTGGAGTATTGTGTGCAGTTCTGGTCGCCACATTATAAGAAAGATGTGGAGGCATTGGAGAGGGTACAGAGGAGGTTTACTAGGATGTTGCCTGGTATGGAGGGCAGGTCCTATGAAGAGAGGTTGAAGGATTTGAGGTTGTTTTCGTTAGAAAGGAGGCGGCTACGGGGGGATCTTATTGAAACATATAAGATAATTAGAGGTTTGGATAGGGTGGACAGTGATAGCCTTTTTCCTAGGATGGAAAAAGCTAGCACGAGGGGACACAACTTTAAATTAAGGGGTATGAGTTATAGGACGGATATCAGAGGTAGGTTCTTTACTCAAAGAGTGATTAGGGAGTGGAATGCCCTGCCTGCAGCTGTTGTAGATGCGCCAAGTTTGGTGGCGTTTAAGAGGTTAGTTGATAAGTATATGGATGAGAAGGGAATGGTTTAGTTAGGAGGGGCATTGCTTTTTATTTTGGTCGGCACAACATCGAAGGCCGAAGGGCCTGTTCTGTGCTGTATTGTTCTATGTTCTATGTTCAAGCTCACTTTGCTTTTTCATTTCGTTTTTATCAAGTTTTAATTTTCTTTAAGTTCTGTTTAATAAAAGGAAGCCATTTTAAAACTCGTACCAGTGCTGTCCTTGTCCATTCAAAGGGATGAATGGCCACTAAACTTACGAACAATGTCGGTGCCATGGCAATTTCAACCTCCACACTGGGGCAATCTCTTGTGCAGCAGCCAAGCATCAGAATGAAACTACTGGCTAGAAGAGACCCAGGTAACTTTGAAAGCTCCTCCTTGATTTGAAACGTAGACCCAAATGGAGGAGGAGGAATGCTCTGTTCAGACTCCTCAGGTAGCCCCTGCCTCCTCAGCCCTTGCAGTTACTGGAGCATGAGAGAAAGCCCAGTACTTGGCAGTCCGATGCACCTTGAGGAATGCCCACAGCTTTTGGGGAAGCTCCGGCATTGGCACCCCGGCAATGTTCAGGAAATCCCCAGCATCAACCCAGCCGATGATAGCAAAAACCTCCGATTCCCATAGAAGGAATTCAGGAAATGGTGATTCCAACCTGGAAATCCATTGGCAAATTCCCTGTTATTAATGTTCAAGAATAAAGAAGGAATGATAAATTTGTATTTGACGTTGGTGAGGCCACACTTCACACACGGTATACAGTTTTGTGTATTAAAGTCGTGGACAGTTGATATAGATTCACAATAATGAAGGAGGAGAAACTACTGCAAAGAGGAGAAATCTCAGAGAAAAAACTGAGGAGTTTAAAAGAAATATTTTAAAACAAAAGAAGAATGAAGGAGGAGGTAAGAAAGAATTTCTTTACTCAAAACATTGTTGGAGCATTGACTATTTTGCCACAGGGAATGATTGATTTGATTTGATTTATTATTGTCACATGTATTTGTATACAGTGGTAAGTATTGTTTCTTGCACACTATACAGACAAAGCATACGGTTCATAGAGTAGGAAAAGTCAGAGTGTAGAATGTAATGTTACAGTCATAACTAGGGTATGGAGAAAGATCAACTTAATGTGAGGTAGGCCCATTCAAAAGTCTGATGGCAGCAGGGAAGAAGTTTTTGAATATGTGACCTCAAGATGTTTGAATCTTTTTCCCCAAAGGAAGAAGATAAAAGAGAGTATATGCAGGGTATGTGGGGCCTTTAATTATGCTGGCTGCTTTGCTGAGGCAACAGGAAGCGCCATGTGTAGACAGAGTTAATGGATGGGAGGCTGCTTTGTGTGAGGCAAAGATTGTTAAGAACATGATGTAGAGATGCCAGTATTGGACTGGGGTAGGCACAGTAAGAAGTTTCACAACACCAGGTTAAAGTTCAACAGGTTTATTGGGTAGCACAAGCTTTCGGAGTGCTGCCCCTTCATCAGGTGAGTCACTTGATGAAGGAGCAGTGCTCTGGAAGCTTACGGTTAAGAACATAGGATTGGAGCAGGACATTTAGCTGCTTATGTGCCACTTGTAATTCAATGTGATGATAATTGATCTGCACCTTGGTTCCTTTGCTGTGGAATTGTCACATATTCTATACAGCGGATTATCTCCTAGCTCATCAGGACTGCTTCCAACTGTCTTTTGCAGCCATTTATATTTGATCCCTTGAAGTATGTGCGCACGTATGTTTGAAAAAACTGTTTTAAAAATTCCTGTGATGCATTACAATTAGCAGATCTGCAATCAGCACACTTTGGTGTGCTTGAAACGCTAAATGCAGATTAAACCACAAACCTTTGCCGTTGCAAGTAAATCTGGACTCTTCCATGTGCAGGTGGTCTAAAAAGTGGACAAGCAACAGGAAATTTTCCTGGCTGCTCTCACAATGTCTTCATTGTGAATCAGTGTGTTGTTCTGTCAAAGATCTCTGTGCGGGGCATGGAAAGAATAGTATCCTTGTTAGGGGTTGATGAATATGGCCTAAAGACATGGCTTAGAATACACTGGCTCCACCTTCAAATATCAAAAGAACACACTGACAGTGAAGTACAAGAGGCAATAACTCATTGTAGAACAAGCATTCAGTAACCTGAAACAGAAAGTTTTATTGTGCAGATTGATCTGTAGGTGCCAACTGACTCTTACTGTCTCTCAGGGAACTTTTCTGACACTCTGCCACCTTAACATAAGGCAGAAAGCTTTGCATAGCATGCAGTTGGATTCACTATAACCATAGCGACAGGCTGACACAGAGAATCTCTACTGTTCAAACTCAAATGATGGATGGCACGGTGGCACAGTGGTTAGCACTGCTGCCTCACAGCACCAGTGATCTGGGTTCAATTCTTGGTTTGGGTCACTGTTTGTGAGGAGTTTGCAGGTTCTCTCCATATCTGCGTGGGTTTCTGCTGGGTGCTCCGGATTCCTCACATAGTCCGAAAGATGTACGGGTTAGGAGGATTGGTCATGTTAAGTTGCCCCTTGGCGTCAGGGGGATTAGTAGAGTAAACATGTGGGGTTACAAAGATAGGGCCTGGGTAGGATTGTTGTCGGTGCAGGCTCAATGAATCGAATGGCCTCCTTCTGCACTGCAAGGGGACTTCGATTCTGTGATCTGTTAACTCAAAGTAAACAGGACAGCCTGGAAATATGCATTGACATCATTATATTGAATAAATGAATAAACAGGTTAACATTTGGGATAGACACTCTGACCTTGCTTCCTGCAGTCTAATTAAGTCCAATTAATTAAAGAATTGGGCATACTAAAATCAAACACAGTTAAACCTCAGGCAGGCCACTTATATACTGTGCCATAGTCTTCCAACAAGACCATGTGCCCAACATTTTATTTTCATGCTCTGCAAACTCTTTACCCCACTCGACCCCGTTAAACACTAATTGCTGACCAACCCCTCATATGACACTATTGGGCCTTTATTATTCATTTACTTATTTGTTTTTTTTTAAAAAGAGCGGAATCATTCTAGTAAAGAAAAGAGAATCAGGTATTAATAAGAATTAACAGGTGCTACTTTGATCCCTCCCAGAATGAACTACATATTTCTCTGCTATCTAGGACTTCTCACCTCAAGCTGAATCACAGACACCACACAAACCGAAGACCAGAAGATCAGCCTACGATACCGCAGATATATGTGGTTCTCCCCCACCAGATGTAGGCAAATGTGAGGATGGCATTCAATGGGTATATCCCAATAAGAGTATCACCAATGAGTGTAACAGCCAAAGAAC